>CM030358.1:459519665-460119665 GCA_017893485.1 Hemerocallis citrina | reverse complement strand
GGGCATAGCATAGTCTCTCAAATGTCTGTTTTCATCGTTTGCCATGATAATTTCCTTGTATGTCCTGAAATGTTAGTATTAAAAAAAATAGAAAAACTAAAAAATAAAATAAGAAAAATAAATGAAAGTAAAAGTAAGTCAAAAGAGGTAAAATAATAATAAAATACAAAAAATCCAAACTAGTAATAATCTAGCAATTTTCAATATCAATAAAAAAATAACTAGTCCCCGGCAACGGCGTCAAAAACTTGATGTGAATATTTGTAAGTGTACAAAATCGTAACAAGTAATATAGTAGTGAATAGAGTGTCGAACCCACAGAGACTAGATATTTTATTGAGTACCGATATTACTAGATTATCTACTATTTGGAAGATCGAAATTTAATAAATAAAGAAAACAATTAAATTAACCTAAAAGTCTAACTAACTAAATTAATGGAGAGGGAGCGGAGTCTGAAAATTGTAATTTATTAATTGCAAATCAATTCTAGGGTTTTTGATTTCACCTAGTTTATCCCACACAATTTATAATTCCTAAAAATATTATTTTTCCAAGTTGTAGACCGAAATTCCCAAATTATTTAATGCTTTCTCTCGAACAACACCAAAAATATCTCCAACTAACAGTTTGACACATCTCTATACAAATTTAATTAATCGAAGACTCATTAAGTTCTGTGGATTTCTTAACGGTCACATCAATCGCGGTAAATTATCTCTAATTTCGCTCAATCAATGGTGTTCAATTTTTATTGTTCTAAATCACAAATTACCTCTCGGTCTCTCCATGATCCAATAATCATACAAAAATTGGCCAAATAATTGTAAGCATTAAGTACAAAAATTAAACACACAACCATAGAGAAATAGAAATATATGAAATTAAAAACTGTATTCTCAAAACTAGGCTACATCTAAACCCTAGAAAAATAAAATTAGTTCATAGTAAAATTGCAATTAACAAAATTATTCAAGGATTGCATAATTAAATTTTTAGAAGAGAAAAGAAAATACAAAGAGACTGTTTTGTAAATAAATAATTGCAAACCGCATCCAATAAATAATTGTCTCTGTATCTCTCTTCTCTGTCTCGAACTCAGTACCAAAAGAACGAAGTCGCTGTCTGCTACAGTAACCCGTCGAGTCGAAGCCTGTCGCCGTCTGCTACAGTACCCCGTCACCTGCCAGATGTCGCTGTCGATGAACAGTGCGCCTGTCAGCGTCTGGAACAGTGCGCCTGGGTTGTGTTCGCACGCATCTTCTTTCTCTGTCTCTCTGTTTTTTTTTTCTTTGCTTATTTTTTTTGTGTTTGCTGAGTTCGGTAAATGTGTCTTTGTTAAGCCCTTTCAATCATCCGCGTCTCTCTCTCTTTTTCTCTTGCTTCGGGTTAGATTTTATAGGAGTTGTAGACTAGGATTAGGATATATCTGCAAAATAAAAATCAGAAATTAAAATAAATATTTAAATTTAAATTAATTAGATAAACTTAAACAAATAACTAATTTTTATTTTTGCTTTATCAAAATCCATTTAAATTTGTTTATTCATTTAACACACTCTAACAATTAAAATTGTATTTTGCTCCTATATTGTCAATTTGTAACATATAAAATTCAACAAATCATTAAAAATAATAAATCAATAGTTTTTCTTTGTTTTGTTGATTTTTATCAAAAATAATCACTTTTTGCATCAAAAATCTTATTTCTTCATAAATAAATAATTAATTGAAATCTTATAGAAATAAGATGAATTATAAACAATATAATCGAAAACAAGCAATTTTAATGGGTAAATGAGTACAAATATTTGTATAAAAATTAGACATATCAATAAGTACGGGCCTTATCTGCATAGAAGGATGTGACTTACTTTTGTATTGTTGATGCTCATCTAGAACAAAATCCAAGTCCAAAAGAGTACAGATTATTCCTTCTTTTTCCTTTGTTTGACTATGGTTGGGGTACACACAATGTCAACATTACATTGTGTGTTTACGTTATCCCTGTTTGCTAGTCATTGGCTTTCCCAAATTTTGACTAACTTCTAGCCTGCAATTAACAATTTTTATCATACTATATATGTATTGTCATTAGGGTACAAATTTATAAATACAAGAAGAAAGAACATAGTACTTGCATGTCAAAACTGTCAATTATTTGTTTGGCTTAACAAGGAATTGGCAGTTTTTTATGCAAACCTGTTGGGGAGTTGCAAGTTGTATCAGCATATCTGCCTCCAATAAGTCCACGAACCAATGATTAAAAGGTCCTGCATGCTTGGGGTCCTATAAGAAGTAACACATATCAGTGCTCATACATACAACAATGAGTTTGTGCACTAAATACTGAATCCTACACCAGAAAGAAGTGGATTTATGTTGTCAGTATAAGCAGCATACCCTCCAATCAAACCCGAAAATTTAATTTAAGCTAGCGATATATTGATATATGCAAATTCGGTAGCTGCTAGACCACATTAGGTCGGGTAATCACCAAATTAGAATGCATGAAGATGATATATCCAAGACCACTTTCAGAACTCATCAGGGTCATTATGAGTTTGTGGTGATGCCCTTTGCACTCACTAATGCCCCATCTACTTTTTAGTTCCTCATGAATGAGATATCAGGATTATCTCATGAAATTTGTATTAGTATTCTTTGATGATATACTGATCTATAGCACGTCACCTGGTCCATTTATCTCAAACTCTGGAGGTTTTTAGTGGGAATAAGTTGATAGCTAAAGTTAGCAAATGATGTTTTAGGCAAAGTTCTGTTGGTTATTTAGGCCACATTATCAAGGCAGAAGGAATAGCAATGGACTTAAGCAAGATTGAAGTAGTGGAGAGGTGGACTGAAGCTGCTGCTGTGAAGGAGCTGAGAGGGTTTCCTCGAATTGACAGGGCATTATCGGAAGTTTGTTAGAAATTGTGGGGGAATAGCTGCTCCTTTGAGTCAGCTTCTCAAGAAGAATGGCTTCAAATGGTCCACTACTATAGCTGAGGCTTTCTCTACACTGAAAAGGGTATTAACTACCACACAAGTGTTGAAGTTACCTGATTTCTCTAAAAATTTCACATTAGAGACGGATGCAGATATGGCTGGCATTGGTGTTATTTTAATGCAGCAGTCACATCCAATTGCTTATATGAGACTCAAAGGTAAATCTCTGTCTCTTTTTCCACCTATGAAAAGAAAGTGTTGGCCATATTATCTGCAGCGAAGCATTGGAGACAGTACTTATTAAATACATCCTAGAGCAGATCATTTGTGATTAAAACTGATCTGAAGAGTATTAAATACATCCTAGAGCAGAGAATAAATACATAAATGCAGGAAAAATAGTTGTAGAAATTGATGGGCTTCAATTTCACAATGGAGTATAAGAAAGAGATAATACTGCTGCAGATGGGTAGTCTAGGAGGAGAGATGACCAAGTGACACTGTGAGATCACATTCATAGTACCACAGTGGTTAGATGAAGTAAAGACTATATATGGTTCAACAAGATTCTTATTTCAAAACACTACAAGACAAATTGGATAGAGGTGAGTTGCATGAAGACAATTATAATTTGTTGGGGGGAATGTGGTATTGCAGAGGAAGAATTCATCTGAGTCCAACTTCATCTGTTAGGAAGCTAATCTTCTTGGATAATCATTCCTCTAATATAGGATTTCCATTGAGGGTCCACCTAAAAGCATGGGCAAGACTGTGATCATGGTCATAGTGGACAGTGTTGGGATTGGGGCGCCAAAGAATGCCCATTGTCGTAGCGGAACTAAATAGAGCAATGAGGAAGTCGAAGTAGATGAGACGGATCAATTGAGCAAGCAAGTAGATTCACCAATCCAACACAAACACAACGAGGATTTATCCTGGTTAGCTTTTGCTTAATCCGGGGGGAAATATAGAGAGATTTGATATTCAGCTAGAAGATATTACAAGGAGTTACTGATTCACTCAATACAAGGAATTAAACTCACTCGCCAAGAACTATCTCTCTCTTGAGCCTCTCTTTGCAATGGAGAAAATAATCTATGAAGTACTCTACTCTCATATTGGAGGAGTTTACAATATATATAAAACAATAAAGAAAAACCTCGGTTTAATCTTGATTCTCAGTCGTTCGATAAAACCTGAAAAAGAAGTAATTGAATAGGAGTCATACGATCTAACATGGAGTTGAAGATTGAACTGAAACGACCTAACAAATTTGAGGCCCAAAACGAACACAACGCCGCTGTTGGTCGACCATCCTCCTCTCGGCCAAACCCTGTGCAACTGCGATTGGGTGTGCGATCGGGGGTGCGGTCGACCGCAACTTTGGACAGTCGACCGCAACTATGCCTGCACTATTGCTGCTCTGTTTTCTTCTACTCTCTTTGACGCTTCGACCTCCGTGCTTCATATTACCTTCTTCTAATCTGAACCACGAGTATTCAAGACAAATTCCTAACAGTCAGGTTAACCAAGTAGCTTTATCAACCTTTCTCCTCCATTTACTGCTCAATCCATTGCCCTTTTTTTTTGATCAAGTCTGCAGACTTCATGGTATGCCTAAAAGTATAATAAATGACAAAGATTTCATATTCATTAGTGCATTTTGGAAGGAATTTTTTAAACTACAAGGAAGTAAACTCAATCATTCCACTGCTGATCATCCACAAACTGATGGTCAGACTGAGATTGTCAATAAGGCTGTTGAAATGTATCAGAGATGTATGTGTGGACATAGGCCTAAGGAATGGGTGAATTTGCTCAGCCGGGCAGAGTTTTGGTATAATTCAAATTGGCATTCCACTACTGACATTTCTCCATTTGAAGCATTATATGGTAGACCACCTTCAACTCCTATAAACTATGTGATAGGTATTTCTTCCTTGCAAGTTGTAGATGATGCACTGGCCTCTAGAGACACTGTTCTCAAACTTCTGAAAGATAATATACATGATTCTCAAGAGAGGATGAAGCTCTACTGATAAGCATAGAACAAAGAGGGGGTTTGTAGGTAGAGATTTAGTTTTGTTGAAATTGCAACCATACAGGCAAGCTACTATGAAGAACTCTATTCCTCAAAAAATTTCTGCATAGTCTTTTGTCCTTATAGAGTAATTGAAAGAATTGGCAAGTTGCCTACATACTTAAGCATCCTCCTACGGCTGAATTTCACCCTATTTTTCATGTATCCAAGTTGAAGAAATGTCATGGCTTTTACCTTCCAGCAACCTCTGAGGAATTGCCACATTGGTGGACTAATACATCTTCTGCTCCTGTTCTTGAAGAAATTTTGGATAGAAGAGTGCTCAAGAAGGAGAACATTATGAAGGTGCAATTGTTAGTTAAGTGGAAGAATGTAGAAGTTGATGAAGCTTCACGTGTGGATGTTGATGTGTTTCGGCAGAATTTCCCTACTTTTGAACTTGGGTCAAGCTCCATCTGAAGGGGGAAGGAGTTGTTAGGGGTCAACTTGAAGCAGAATATGTGCATATATTAGTGTTAGTGTATGTACATATATGTGTATCAGTGTTTAGTGTGCATGTCTTTTCTTCTTTTTTTATCGTTAAACGGTGGGTAAAAACCCCCGGCATTTCATTAAAGAGAATTTAACAAAACATACAACCAAAAATAAGGCTTATGAAGTTCAGATCCCAACAGGCTGGGTTTTGAAACTCATACACCCCAACCAACATACAAAAAGTACAGCAAAATTTAGTCCTACTGATCGGCCGCCCCAGCCAGAGCAAATCTCTCGTACCAATTTGAGCTCACTCTCTCACTCAATCCCTCGTTTGTACACTGTTTATCCTCTTCAACTATTGTACGCTCTCCCTCGTCGTCCCCAACAGTGACCCAAACGACAAGTGTAAGCACCATATGAGAGACACCGCAGGCACTCCACAATCTGACAACTCAATGTCAAGATTGAGTCCTCGTTCTCATCCCCTCGCTTCACCCTCATTGACACTTACCACACCTTCGCAACGAGGGTAAACGTCGCACCTGACCCCTGCGAGCCCTCTGACATGAAAGAAATCAAAGGCACCCCTCACTTTGACCAACCAAGGTCAAAATAGAGCCCAAACTATAAATTTGCCTGACAACAGTCGCTCACACCAACTAGGGCACATTTTCCTGCTAATTGTGAATCGGTTGTAATTTGGATATTAGGGACGAGTGTGCATTTCTTTTACTTAAGTATTTTTGGGTAATTGTTGTGGAGGTGGGTAATGAGTAGCCAGCCCATTTACTTCTTCCTTTTCTTATCAAATATATGCATGTTGCACGTGCTTAATCTTGTCTATCAGATGTACGAACGTTGCACGTGCCTAGTCAGCAGAGGTTGTTATTTTTTTGTCATCTTTTGAAATAACAACCTATAAATTGTAAGGAGAAGGAGAAGTGAGAGGAATCAAGAATTGAAACTAATTTCCCCTAACTTTTTCGTCTCACCCTAATTTCCTTTAATCCATGGCAAAATCGAAGCAGCCTAGAGTTCCTCACGGTGACATGATGTATTGGAGGTAGCAACATAAGATAGAGGTGCAAAGAGAGCAAGAGTCCAAAGGGAGAGCGAGGCGGTGGAGGAGGGAGAAAGTTCGGAGGGCGAGAAGAGGAGACGATGAGGTTGAAAAGAGAATAAAAATGGGAATGAGAATGGAGGGAGAGTAGGAAGTGGGATGAGGTTGGTTTTAAGGAGGACAACAATGAGGATGGAGGTTATCCCAGTATAGATCTTGGTTTGTAGGCAGATACATGCAGGGCCGGCCCCACCCTTGAGGTGGGTGAGGCGGCCGCCTCAGGCCCCCGGAGTTTTTGCAATTTTAGGGGCCCCCAAATTTATACTTCCCTTGTAGCACGTATTTTGCGCGCAAAAAAATTTGTTATTAGGGGCCCAAAAATAATTATTTGAGCCTTTAAAACAAAATTTAAAATTATTTGGGTTTAGGCTTGAAGACTTGAATTGAATTTGTGACTTTAAATTTGGGTGATTTAAAATAAATCCACATTTAATTTAATATAAACTCAAACCCGAAATCCACATTCAATTTCAAACCAGAAACCCTTACGGGCCTTATCCTCAACCCGATTACCCGAAACCCACTTTTAAAATAAAACCTCTTCTTTCGTTTCCCCAAATCCCAACCCGATCGAAACCCAGCCTTACTCTAGTTTTAAATTTCAGAATTCCTCTTTGCTGCCGCATCTTCAGTTCTTCCCCTTTTCTTTATGTTCAAAAATTTCAAGGAGATTGCGCCCAACGGTGTCGCGCCGTGGAGATCACGCCCAACGGTGTCGTCGTCGGCTCGTGGTAGTGAAGAAACAATGCAATCACCTAAAGAAGAATTTAAGATTCATTACTTCACAACTGTAGTAGATCAAAATATTTCTTCACTCTACAGTAGGTTTGAACAATTTGTGAAATATGAACAAATCTTTGGTTTTTTGTTTGATTTGGAGAAGTTGAGATGTCTACATGATGATGAGTTGAAAGCTTGTTGTACCACTCTTGAAGAGTTTCTACATCAGGACTCACATTATGATATTAATAGAGGTGATCTTTTTTGAGTTGAAGCGCCTCAGAATAATTTTACCTTCGGAAGCAAAAAAAAAGCAATTAATGTGCTTAATTATTTGCAAAGGATGGATGATATATTTCCATCTGCATGGATCACGTATAGGATTTTTTTTGACCGTACCAGTTACTGTTGCTGCTTCTGCAGAAATAAGTTTTTCGAAGTTGAAAATTGTCAAGTCTTATCTTTGATCAACCATGTCTCAAGAGAGATTGAATGGATTAGGCCTACTATGTATTGAGAAGGCGATGTTTATAAACATTTAATTAGTGAGTTTGTTGCACGGAATGCGAGAAGAAGTCATACATTGAGATGATTAATGATGCAGGTATAACTCCTTAATGTGTATGTTTCTCCTATGTTTCATTTCTTCATTTAAGTGCTATTTCATTTTCATTTCATAATTTTATGTTTCTGTTTCATAATTTTCATTTCATCTATGTAGATGTGGAGGTGAATTGTTGAGGCAGCTTCATGCATTATATTAGGTAGAATCAGAGTTTTCCATTCACCAAAGGAGCTTTCCATTGACAGGTTTTGCATATTTGATTATATTTTTTGACTTAATTTTGCATATCTGTATGATGCTTACGAGTAAACTTGTAATTCAATTATATATATTTTGCATATTTTGCTTTGAACAATGTGCAAATTTTTTGTATACATATTTTTTTCTTTTTTCTTGTGTGTATGGGGGGGGCCCATTTCGAGAGTTCGCCTAAGGCCCCCGGGAACTCAGGACCGGCCCTAGATACATGCACTTGAATCTAGTAAGAGGGGTTTCTTTTTTTCCTGAATAAAGGGCTACGTCGTTGCTAGAACCTGAGACCTCCCATTACTCATTTCCAAACCCTTACTATCTTAGCTACAACTAAAGTCTAATCAGAGTGTTCGAATGATGGAATCTCATATATTTCTTATAATTCTAAGCAAAGATCATAGAATCATATGAACTAAAATATAAAGTTATACACAATGAAAAATAAGCTAAAATACTTGATTTCATGCACTTGAACATACAATTCAACGAGAGGAAGAGAAGCAAGCATGCGAACTCACCACTCCACAAGTCATCACCATACTTCCACCCAACGCAACCTCGGTAAGCAAGGAAGTCGGTACGAGCGTAGGACTCCGACGATGCCCAAGCGGGGGAGGGAGGAGGAGTTCGCTTCAAGGTCAACCAAGAGGATTGGCGAGCAACACCATGAGAGGTACAGATCAAGGAGGAGGAACTCTCTACCAGCTCCTATCAACCATAGAAGTCAGGTGGGATACCCAAGTGGGCGAGGAGAGCGTTCTAAGAGAAATTGGGAGCACGATGAGCACGATGAAAACCAGAAGAAGATTGGAGTTGGGACCACATGTGGCAGAGCGAAAGTCATCGCCGGAGAGGCGGATCCATGAGCTACGTCCAACAGAGACCAATCGGAGGTCTTATGCGGAAGTGATTAAAGGAGACTCCAGAAGCGTTGGGGAGCATAGAGCTCAACATCGCAACTCAACTCTGGAGCTAGAGACGCTCAGGAAGAGGGAGGACGAGGAGGGCGAGTGGATATTGGTTAAGCCTAGAAAGACTCACAGGCTTAGCAAGAGCGCAAGCTCTTCGACAGATCACAAGGTAGAGGGTCGTCAAAACTGCCACAAATGCGCAAAAATAGGCCATTCTATTAGTAATTGCAAGAATGACTAGTTTTGTTACACTTGCAAAGAGTCCGGTCACATATCAACGGCTTGCCCAAAGAGAACTGTCTTCTCCACTACCACTGGTAAAGGGACAGCGACGCCAACGATTTCAATAGCTTCAGAAAGCAGCAACACTCAAGAGAGTGCCACCTGAGAGAGGAAGGTAATCCATGCTACAATTAGTCCAATGCCATTAATAGCGGATTTCGAAAATCGGTATAGGAACTGCATACTGGCAAAATCTCGTACACGGAATCCAGACTCCAAAGATATCTCAGACTTGCTATCGGTTGTTATTATTTCATCTCCGACGCATACTTGGGTGATCCAAGAGCTCTCTGCCAACTATTTTTTGTTCACTGCGGCGACGGAGATAAGGTGGTGGAAGCACTGAGAGTGAAGGGGATAGAGGGAAAGGACTCTCAAGGGATGGAGTTTTACGTCACTTTCACAGCTTGGTCTCGACAACATGGGGCGCTCAATGGAGATTCACTATTGCCGGTTTGGATTCGACTATACAATTTGCCTTTTCATTGTTAGGACCGTTCGGGCTTTCAAAACCTAATCCGGAGCTTCGGGATGCTACAAGAGATTGACAGGGATACACTGGCGCATTCCTACTGACAATTCGCACGACTCAAAATTGGGGTTGCGAATAGGAGAGACATCCCTTCCAAGGTGATTGCGGAGTTCGAGAACAATTTCTATGATGTTAAGGTGATTGTCGAAGAAAAAAAATGTGTTTTGTGGCGAGATCGGAGGTGGGGAAGATCGACAACAGGGATGAAGAGTTAGAGGTTGAAGATGAAGTTCATCCGTTGGATTTTCTAGATCAACTGATGATCACATCCAAACCGTCCACCCACTCACAGCTGTCTTCTTCATGAAAAATTCAAAACCAAGTGGGCCCACATACAGCTGGCAGCGAAGAGAGGTTCCGCGGTAAACAAGCTGCAAGTGTGATTAATGCGACTCTGAGCTTAGGTACGAGGTCTATGATAGGAGATGGAGGTCACATCGAAGCGAAATGTGAGCTGAAGGCAAGCGGCGATGGGACATCATGCGTAAAGGTAGGAGGAAAAGGGGGAATTTTGAAGGGATGTGATACTGAGGGGCTAGAGATCAGTAGGGATATGGGGATTATTAATGAGGGTTGGTTGCAGTTTTTGGAATTCGAGATTGAAGAATCAATTAAATTGGCTATGAAGACTCTAATTAGCAACAGGAACTCAACAGTTGTGTCTAATGGGCCAAAGCCCATAATTAATGCATCCAATGAAATCTCATATCCAAAGAGAGCCAACGGTATGGGGTATCAGCAGATTCTAGGAGGCGAAGAGCAACAGATTAAATCCTCCATTTGCACTAACAAACAGATGGAAGTCGGTCAACAGTCAAGCAACCTGGATACAGAAGATGGTATTATTGGAGCCTTAGACGGGGTTCGGGAAGACAACATAATTTCAAAAACGGAGACGGAGTTTGGAGACAAAGATGTAATGGGAAGTGTTTGTAGCAACAATAGCAAGAAATTTGCAGAGTATCGAAGGAAGAGAAAGCGCCAGGTGATCAGAGGGGGGAATGAGGATCCGATTCAAGATGGGCTTATAAAGATGCCGAGTTCAGACACAACCATGGTTACGGATGATGGAGGTACTCTTAAACTTGATCTTTCTGTACTTAATTCCTTAAACGATGAATCACTTATATATTTAGCTAGTCTTTATGGTCTAGCCATGGGATCCAGTAGGGCGGAGCAATTAGATAATGTGGCTATAATTAGAGGTGACTCGGGAATTAAGATGGTTTAAGGGCACGAACGGGTAGATGGGGGTTGACTATAGGTGTAAATTATTTGTTTTAATGGTTTACATCTTTTGGAATGTTAGAGGGATAAGATAAAAATCAAAGCAAAAAGCAACAAGTATGACTGTTAATAAAATTCCTCTGAGCATATGTGGGCTGCAAGAAACTAGGATCGAGAATCCCTCGCCACAAGAGTTCTCAAGTCTCAAATGGGCCGGAGACTTTGAATGGAGATTCAAACCATCGGTGGGTTTCTCCGGCGGGATAGCAGTGGGCGCTGACACAAGACTATTTGAGATTCTTGAGGATTATATTGGAACCTTCACGGTTTCCATTAGATTAAGAAGACGTTCTGACGATTGGGAGCACGTGGTCACTACTGTCTATGGTCTATACGACTCTAGACGTCGGAAAGATTTGTGGCAGAAGATTAAAGACATTAGGAAGAGATTGAATCAACCCTGGGTGTTAAGGGGGGACTTCAACATAACTAGATTTCAAGACAAACATAGAGGTAGAGGCCCAGGTCTCAATGAGAAAGAGACTTTCAATAGAACAATAGATGACTTGGTGATCGAGTTAGAAATGACTGACAGAAAATTCACTTGGTCCATCATGCAACGCAATCCAATTCTCGCAAAATTAGATAGAGTGCTAGTATCCAATGATTGGGAGGACGCCTACCCACTAGCAAAAGTGAAGTCCACAACAAAATATACATCTGACCATTTACCTCTAGTCATAGACTGTGGTGAGATACTCAGAAACAAGATTTTTCCTTTTAGATTTGAAAAATCTTGGACAACGATGAGCGAAACAAGACGGATTATCCAAGAGTCTTGGGGCGGTAGTACTATCCAAACGTCGGCAGTTGGAATCTGGGTGGAAAAGACAAGGCGACTTCGCAGAAGCTTAAAAGGGTGGGCTAAGCAGAAGCTGGGGGACTCCGACTTAAGATGGGAGACATTAGCCAAGAGGATTCAGGAGCTAGAAACCATGCAAGAAGAAAGGGATCTAATGCGAACGGAAAGAGATGAAATGGCTGGAGATAGATTGCAACTACAACATATAGCTACTATGGAGGAGCTATATTGGAAGCAGTGCTCAAGAATTCAATGGTTGGCTGAAGGGGATGCAAACACAAATTTCTTCCACAAGGTGGCCAACGGAAGAAGAATACAAAATCATATTCAAGGGTTATTCATCGATGGAAATTGGACAGAGAACGATGGATTAATCAAAGACCATTTAGACAGAAAATATCACAAATTGCGTGGCAGTAAAAGCTCAGGAAGATACAACCTAGCCCCCAACATGTGGAGTTCCTCGGCATTAGACGATAGTGAAGGCATTGAAAAGGCATTTTCGGAGGAGGAAGTTTGCGATGCAATCAATCTGCTGGGACAGGACAAAGCACTGGAGCCAGACGGACTGCCAGTCTTCTTCTACAGAATCTACTGGAAAATCATCAAGGCAGATCTAATGAACATTTTCAAAGAGGTGTACGACGGAAACGTGAAACTGGAAAGGATTAATTACGCAACCATTACCCTCATCCCTAAGAAGCGCAAAGTCCATAGGGTTGAAGATCTCAGACCTATCAGCCTGATCAATGGCTCCCTCAAAATCATCACGAAAGTGCTAGCACAGAGATTGGCTCCCCACTTACATGATGTGGTAGCACCATCACAGAGCGGCTTCATCAGAGGGAGAGACATTGTGGACAACATAGCCTCAGCCCACGAGATAGTATTTAGGGGAAATAGAAGTAAGGCAGATGGATTTCTGTTGAAGGTAGATTTTGAAAAGGCATACGACTCAGTGCACTGGAAAAGTGTAGACGAGGCACTGATGCTTAAAGAGTTCGGCGACAAATGGCATTTATGAATGAAAACATGCGTCCAAGGAGGGAAATCAAACATATTTGTTAATGGTCAGCAAGGTAAAGAAATCAGGTGTAAAAGGGGACTAAGGCAGGGGGACCCATTGTCATCTCTATTATTCGCTATTGTAGCGGACGAGCTCGCTAAAATAATTAGGAGGGCACAGGATAACGGCGTCATCAAAGGTGTTCAAATTAAAGGTATCAACTAGCCAATGACAATTCTTCAATATGCTGATGACACGCTATTATTCGGTAAAGCCAAAGTGGAAGAAGCTGTGGCTATTAAGGCAGCCCTTGCATGCTTTCAAGGATGGTCGAGATTGAAAGTAAATTTGAATAAGAGCAGCGTCATACCGCTCAGCGATCGTCTATCAACAACAGTTAACACTATCTCCATTATTCTAGAATGCGAGGGGGGATTTCCATTCAAATACTTAGGCACGCCGATTAGGCCTGGAGCATTGTTAAGAGAAGACTGGATCCCGCTAATCGAAAAGATAGAAAAGAAATTGGGGGGATGGAAGAGCCGTTTCCTCTCGTTAGAGGGAAGAATTACATTGCTTAATTCAGTTCTAAGTGCAATTCCACTTTACATTATGTTGATCTACGAATTACCCAAATGGGTGATCAATAAGATAGACAAACTGAGAAGGCGGTTCCTTTGTAAAGGAACGGATGAAGGTAACAAAGAGTTTCACCTTGTCAAGTGGGGAAGGGTTTGCAAGAAAAGAGAATTTGACGAGTTGGGAATTCAAAATCTGCATGATATGAATAGAGCATTGTTAAGTAAGTGGTGGTGGAAAATGACCAAACGACGCAATGGATGGTGGTGCAACTCGTTCGATTTATTCCGAAAGCGGAGAAAATATTGTTTTGGAGGAAGAAGCGCGTTTAGGAAGGTTTCGGCAATGTGGAAAGGAGTGGCAAAACAAGGAGAGATGTTCAATTGGAACACTAGATATAAGATTGGGAACGGAAAGCACACTAGATTCTGGAAGGATAAGTGGTGCAGGAATAGGTCGTTTTCCAACATCTTCCCACAAGCAGCTGCGGCAGCAGTTGACAAAGATTCTCTAGTGGCGGATGTATGGAAGAATGGGAAGCTTAGACTAATGGTCTCAAGCGAAGCTTCAGCCGAAAGTACTCTCCAATTCGAAGAGTTAAACAGGCTCATCTAATCCGAAGGAGGGGAAACGAGCAACGAATCAGACAAAAGATGGTGGAACATTGACGAATCTAAAACTTTTTCGGTATCCTCAATGTAAAAATGGTTGAACGACGGTGGAACAAGATGTAAAGAGGAAAACATCATCTGGGGAACACAGGCTCCTCTTAAAGTTAGAGTTTTTTGCTGGCTGGCGCACAACGATGCTATACTATCAAAAGTAAATTTTAGGAAAAGAAGGATGCAAATTGACGACAGGTGCGATTTTTGTCGACATGAGGAATAAGACACCGGACACTTATTATTCTTGTGCCGTAAAGCGGTTCTTACTTGGGATGTTGTATGTAGGGGTTTTGGGTGTGTTCAGCATCCTAGGTCTACGGGGGAGGTTTGGGGTTTATGGAGGGATCAACTTATCAGGATAGAGAACAAAATAGCATGGGATATAGCAGTAGCGGCTACCTTATGGAGACTATGGCTAGACCGAAACGACTTATGTTTCCGCAATATTTCTTATAGGTTTTCAACTTCCATGCATAACATTTTCCTTCTCATTCACGATTGGGCAGGATATGCAGGAACCAGGAAGAAGTTGAAGATGAATGAAGACGAGTAGTTACCCAAGATCAAGGAGGAGAAGCACATCGACTGTCTATTGTGGGTCGACAGTTGTTAGTGATTTTGATGTATTTTGATGTACTATTTATGCTTTGGAAGCTATCTTTGTATTGATGTTGCACTTTGATGTACTTGCTTTTATTTAGGATAGATTGTTGTTTTGATGAGCTTTGCGCGACTCTTTTGTCGGTTTAATTGTACTACTTTGTTTCGTTAATCATCATTAATGAAATGATGACGGGGTCATCTTTTTATAATAAAAAAAAAAACATACAATTCAAGAAAAATAATGAAGATAAATGAAACAGTAACTTGTACATTGATGCCCATTTCTAGAACATCCAATTTATTCAGTTGAAACATATGAACATGTCATTCTACATAACTAGATACATACATATTCATGTTTCATATTTCATGTTCCCATAAGGCTTGTTTCAAAACACACATTAATGAACGACTAATGGGCTTCAATATGGACAATATTATCTGAAAACCCTAACATATACAAAGATATCAAACTATATAGTTGCCTTCTTATGAGTCCACAAGTAGTGCTCTTTGTAAATGAACTCATTAGCTTTCCTGTCTATGTCTGAATCTTCAACGCGTAAAATTCTGCCTTGTTTAATCTCTTGGATCTGAATTTGGTGCTCTCTGATAATGAACTCTTGAGCTTTCTTGTCGATGTCTTCTTTAACCCTATGAAATTTAATTTGTTGCTTCGTCTCAATTTCAATCTCACCATCGTCTCCATGTCCATTGCTCTTGAACAACGAACGCAAGTAGGCTCTTGTTTCTCCTCTCATTTCTATTTGTTTGTTTTGACACAGAAAAAAAAATAGAATGCTTCTAGTTTCTTGGATTGTAAGAAGGACGAACGTTGGCATTTATAGAAGAAAAAAAATCTCCCTGGCCATAATTGGAAGTAGAGGAATCTTATAGACTTCAAACTTTTGAAATCTGACTTGTGTGTATTAGTGATACTCTACGAGAAAGGAGATAAAGTAACTCGAAAAGTGATAGATGAGCAATTGGATATGCTAGAAGAATCAAGAGAGGAATACACTTCATGACTTCGACCATAATGGATGGTGATCATTAACAGGAATCTTTCGAAGTTTGGCAAAGACTATTTATGAAATTTTGATGCAGAAATGGCATGTCCAAAACATGTGGTATTGGTGTATTAAATCGGAATTTTGCTTATAGATACTTCTAGTATGTTTGATATTATAATTTTGGTAGAACAACAGATAAAAACTACCTTCTGATAGTGAGTTTTCAAACCACGGTATAACCAAACATATTGATGTTTACTTTGCAGTTCCTTCTTAATTTCCATTTGTTGAAAATGATTCACATCTGATCAACTGCTAGTTTGAATATGCCAAAAAAAAGCAAGAGAGGAATGAATACAGTTCGCGATTTTGACCATCGTGGTGATCATTTACAGGAAGCATTCTAAGTTTGTCGAAGTTCCGTTACGAATTTTTGATGCAAAAATGGCATGTTTTAAACATGTGGAATAAGCTCAGCAGTATTAAACCTGCAGATACTTCTCATATGCCTGATATTATAGTTTTCGTGTAATAATAAACAAACACTACTTTCTGATACCGAGTTTCCAGACTAAGGAATAGACATATTGATGCTCTTTTGCAATTCCTCCTATCCTGAAAGTAATTAGCAAATTGAACGACCCTGCAACCAAAACTCCGAAGTTGTGGTAAAAAGTGATCAATTGCTAGTTTGATTTCAAGAATCTCAAAAAGTTGTTCTTATACAATCTACCATCAAAATTCAACTATATACTGCAAACTTTAGGTCCAAATTAGGCATTGAAGAATGCAAGTTGATTACTTACAAGATACTCAAGCTCAATGGGCCAAACATATGTATCAGCATGGCCTATCTAGTCTGAAATGGATATATCAGTATAGGTATAGGCGTTATCAGCTGCATAGAAGGATGTGACTAACTTTTGTGTTGTTGACGCTCATCCAGAACAAAATCCGAGTCCAAAGAGTACAGATTCATCATTCTTTTTCTCTTGTTTGACTATTGTGGGGGTACAGACAATGTCAACATTACATTGTGTGTTTACGTTGTCTCTGTTTGGACTAGTCATTAGCTTTCCTAAGTTTTGACTAACTTTATCATACCACGGCCCCACACCACAGGGCACAATCTCACCTTGTGGGGATTATAGCTAGATCGTAGTGAGTCAACATTTTATCAGGGATCAATAGTAGATTTCCTGTAATGATGCATAAAATTTTCTCTTTCACCCATGCTTGGGTTTATCCATGTTTGGGCAGGTCAAGCAAGTACGAGGAAGAGATTGCGGTTGGAGGAGGAGGATGTATAGTTCAATCAGTCCAGTTGGTGCGAATTCTGGTTTCAGACTGTTGGCTACATTTGTTTGGGTGGATTTTGATGTAATAGTATTTATGATGTCACTGCGAGTGTAGTCACTTTATTCCTCTTCTAGTATGTTGTACTTGGTTTCATTTATTTAATGAAGCGATGATGTGACATATCATTAGGCACCAATCTCAATCCTAAGAATGGGAATGAGAATAGAGGGATATTTGTCGGAGTAATTCTATCCCACAACTTGTAGTGCTAATAACGGAAACACACAAGCAATAGAAACTCCCAAAACTTAGATGAACCAAGAACAAGCTACCACAATATATGAATCTCACAAGAACACAACCAATATGCCGAGATAACCAATACTTCTTATTCCCAAAGAAATATAAAGATTACAAAGAGATCACAACTCTCAATCTCTCTCTCTCACCTTAGAAACACTCAGCACAATCTCTCTTGAAGTTGGACAATAATAACGGCTCACCAAATCTCTCTCTTTGGATGATCAAGGATTAACTAAACCCTAGAGTTTACGGCCATATATATAGTTCCCAAGTAAACCCTAAAAGATAAACAAAAATATAGCAATTGGGCCTTTAAACTCGTAAGCCCAAAAACAATCAGCCGCCGATGTCAGTCGTCCGCACCCCCAAGGTCGGTCGACCGCAACAAGTAGAACCAAACCCGAGGGCTGACCGGTCGACTGCACCCCCAAGGCCGGTCGACCGTCCCCTCCTCTGTTGGACCTGTACACTCGACGAACTCTCAGTATAGGGTCGGTCGACCGCAACCCTCCAGACTACTTCTTTAACTTCACTTCATGTCTTCTCTTGCTTCTTTGTCCCCTCCTCTTCTTCTCCAACTTCAAGTACCCCATGCCTACGTGTATTTGAGGCCACAATTCCTAACAATCTCCCACTTGGACCAAATACACCACACTTCAAAGTTATTGCAATCTTTCCTCACATTATCTCTGCCATCTCCCACTTTCATGGAAGACCCAAGTACCCCCCACTCTCATGAAGAGCACCTCCGCCACTCCACCACGTGGAGTGCACCAACCACCCCTCATCACCTCATGAAGGATGTGCTCCACCAATCGCATAGAGCACGAATACCGGAGAAACAATCTCCCGTGTCGGATTCCGTGTTATGAGACTCCCCAACTCGCAAAATCTCCATCAACACCGGACACGGTTCAAGGCCTCGCAATGCACCCTCTACATTAGAAACCTCTGTTAGAACCTGAATATAAAATAATAAAAATCCCAACAGAATTTGTGAAGAAATCAAAATCAATTGAAGAAAAACAGTAAGTAGAAAGATTTGTACAGAGTCGAGATTTGAAATCTCTGTCCTTAAAGCAGAATTTGCCCCGTAGTGTGACGGTTACCGGCAAATTGCTTCCCAGGATACAACTGTACCTTCTCTGAAGAATGCAGCACCCTTGCTTCAGAGACAACGAACTGCTGTCTGTGTTGTACTCTCAGTTAACACTAGACTCTGACACAGAGGAGAGGAAGAAGAAAAGAAATGTAAAAAATCTGTATCTGTAAGTAAGCTTCTGTCTGTTTTTATAGAGGAAACTTGGACTGAGACTGTTCAGCAGCTGCCATTACTCTGTAACAGCAGAGTAATGGGGACTCTTCATATTCATAACTGGTGAGCCATTACTCTGCTGTTACAGAGTAATGGCCCCAGTTACTGAATCTGAAAAGCCTTTTCAGTTCAGTAGGGGAAGAGTTTGTCTGGGCAAAAAATAAAATAAAAAATTTAAGCCAAACCAGACCGAACCGAACCCGGGGCCGGGGTCGGGGCCGGGGCCGGAGCCGGGCCGGGCCGGGCGCGCGCGCGCGTGTGTTTGTCATTTTGGCTAAGTCCTCTCTCCACTACACGTTAGTGGTAACCCCCGGGCCACGCCCTTTAGTCCAGTTTTCTAGTATATATACTAGACAAAATCATTTCCAATTTCCGATATGGGACTATATATTTTCTCCAAGTTGCCAAGTTAGTACATTTCAAGTACCCAACTTTGGATCAACATTTCTCATTCATACGGAATTCGTTTTTGGCAAGTGAGTATACTATGGAATAGTACTCGTCGAGAGGATCGCTATCCACTCATTTTCCGGTGCCGCCGGTGGCCGGAGCTTGCCGGAATCCGGCCCGGAAAACTGAAAAAATTAATTCCAACAATCCCCCACATGAATGAAAATTACCAGACCATGTAATCCAGACACGACAGAAAAACAAAAAACATGACAGAAAGACTCTGAGAGTACAATCGGAAAATCACTGCATCAGGAATGGTAGTAATTTTTCAACTTTGAACCACCCTTAGTAATTAGCTATCGGATTCACTTGACCAGGTAGTGATCATGATGTCTTGAACTACCCGGGCGTTCATGTGAACCTAGACAATAACTATCACACAGTTTCATCTCCTCACAGAACTAAGTTCTCTTGTTGTGTTCATTTTGGCCTTGAACATCCCTGGTTAATCGTGAGTGAACTTGGAGAATGTAGCCTCTCTTTATTCTCCTAGAAACGGCCCCATTTCACACTCACAAGGTGATTGCCTATAAAGAGTATCCTGCTATACCCCACTTTTATTTCAAAGCTATGGGAATCATTAAAAGCCAAGCTTATCCTAACTATTTGCAGGCAGCACTTGTTCTATCATCCTAAGAATGGGTATGAGATGTTAATCTCTCAGTGCTTTCGTTGATTCAACAAGATTTAGTTGTCCCTTTGAACCTAGATCTTGGGATCTCCAATTCCTAGGTAGGGTTTCCATCAAGTATTCTCTTTCGTCATAGGCTTTAAGCCCATTCCTCTTGATGATCTCACAACCTGCTCTCGCGACAGACCTTTAGTAAATGGAGCTGCTAGGTTGTCGGCCGATTTTATATATTGTATAGAGATTACTCCATTTGAGAGCAGTTGTCTAATGGTTTTGTGTCGCCTTCTGATATGATGAGACTTACCATTATACATGCAGCTCAGTGCCCGTGCTATAGCCGATTGGCTGTCACAGTGTACACATAAGGCAGGCACTGGTTTTTCCCACATTGGAATATCCTCTAAGAAGTTTCGAAGCCATTCTGCTTCCTCTGCCACTTTGTCTAAAGCAATAAACTCAGATTCCATGGTGGATCTGGCCAATAGCGTTTGTTTAGAGGATTTCCATGACACAGCTGCACCACCAAGTGTGAAAACATATCCACTTGTGAATTTTGAGTTCTTTGAGTCCGATATCCAGTTGGCATCACTGTAGCCTTCCAGTACTGCTGGATATCTGGTGTAATGCAGCGCATAACTCTGAGTATGTCGCAAGTAGTTCAATACTCTAGTTATTCCTTTCCAGTGACTTCGTCCTGGATTACTCGTGTATCGGCTCAGTACGTTTACCGAATGTGCTAAGTCCGTTCTTGTACAATTTGTTAGATACATCAGACTACCAATTACACGTGCATATTCCAGTTGTGATATGCTTTCGCCTGTATTTTTGAACAGGTGAAGACTTGGATCGACGGGACTTTTTGCTGTCCCATTGCAATAATTCTTGAATCTTTCAAGTACTTTCTCAGCATAATGAGCTTGAGACAAAGTAATCCCCTCAGATGTCATGGAGACTTTGATTCCTAGTATGACATCTGCAACTCCCAAGTCTTTCATGTCAAACTTGCCACTAAGCATGCTCTTAGTTTGTTTGACAATGTCGTTATTGCTTCCAATAATGAGCATGTCGTCTACGTATAGACAGACCAGAATGTATCCGTTTGGAGTATCTTTGATGTAGATACATTTATCACATTCATTTATTTTGAAACCATTTGACATCATAACATTGTCAAATTTTGCATGCCACTGCTTTGGATCTTGTTTCAGGCCGTACAGTGATTTTACAAGCCTGCACACCTTATTTTCCTGTCCAGAAACTACGTAACCCTCAGGTTGTTTCATGTATATTTCTTCTTCTAAGTCCCCATTTAGAAATGCAGTTTTAACATCATTTGATGTATTTCCAGGTTACGTAGAGCTGCAATAGCTATCAACATTCTTATGGATGTTATTCTTGTAATTGGGAAATATGTATCGAAGAAATCTAGGCCTTCCTTTTGCCTAAATCCTTGTACCACAAGTCTAGCCTTATGCTTCTCTATTGAACCATCTGGTTTTAATTTTTGTTTGAAAATCCATTTGCATCCTAGAGCTTTACATCCAGAAGGCAAATCGACTAACTCCCATGTATGATTTTGCATAATGGAGTCTATTTCACTTTTGATTGCTTCCTTCCACATAGAAGCATCAGGCATAGACATAGCTTCCTTGAAAGTTCTGGGCTTATTCTCTAACAGAAAGGCCGTCACAAAGTCAGGACCAAATGATTTTGATGTTCTAGCCCGTTTACTTCGTCTAGGCTCATTGGTATCATGTTCTGGTTCATCAACTGAAGTGCTTGCATTCCCTTGTTCACGTGTACGTTTAGGGTACGTAGTATCCTTGCACGGAAACACGTGTTCAAAGAAAGAAGCATTTCTTGATTCCATTATTGTATTTATATGGATATCCGGTATATCCGATTTGTATACCAAGAACCGATATGCACTACTGTTGTGTGCATAGCCTATGAATATGCAATCAATCGTCTTAGGTTCAATGGTGACCTGTTTCGAGTTAGGTACTGCCACTTTTGCTAGACACCCCCACACTTTGAGGTATTTATACGAAGGTAAGTTACCTTTCCACAATTCATATGGTGTCTTGCCGGTTTTCTTGTGAGGTATTTTGTTGAGAATGTAGTTGGCAGTCAGCAACGCTTCCCCCCACATGTTTTGGGGTAAGCCAGAATTCAACAACAAGGCATTCATCATCTCTTTTAGAGTTCGATTTTTGCGCTCGGCAGTACCGTTTGATTCGGGTGAGTAGGGAGCAGTTGTCTGATGAACTATTCCATGTTCCGAGCAGAACATGTTAAATGGTGCATCATATTCTCCTCCTCTATCACTTCTAACGATTTTAATCATTTTGCCAAGTTGATTCTCAACCTCAAGTTTATATTCTTTGAATTTATCCAAAGCCTCATTTTTGCTATGTAACAAATATACATAACATAATTTTGTACAATCGTCTATGAAAGTCACAAAGTACTTTTTGCCACCTCTGGTCTGCACATATTTTAAGTCACACAGATCTGTGTGAATAAGACCTAGAGTTTCTGTGTTTCTTTCTACAGAACGTGATGGAGTTTTAGTGAGTTTGGCCTCCGTGCAAACTTCACATTTTTCTGAGTTATCTACCTTAAATTTTGGTAGCAAATTCATGTTAACTAATCTACGCATAGAATTTAGATTAACATGGCCTAGTCTTTCATACCAAACAGAGGAAGACTCAACAACATAGGCAATAGGAGTTATTTCATTAACTTTGGGAACAGCAGGAACAATAGTTTTAGGGATGACTGTCATTACATTAAACTTGAACAGTCCATCCTTTACATATCCTTTTCCCAAGTACACCCCATTCTTGGACAGTACAAAATTATCAGAAACAAGTACAACTTTAAACCCATTCTTGCTTAGCAAAGAACCTGATATCAAGTTCTTTCTAATGTCTGGGACATGCAGCACATTTGTGAGTGTTAGCTCTTTGCCTGAAGTCATTTTCAGCACTATCTTCCCCGTTCCTTCAATATTGGAGGTGGAAGAGTTTTCCATGAACAGCTGTTCATCTTTGTTGCACTTCTGGTAGGAGGTGAATATTTCCTTGTCCGAGCAGATATGCTTGGTGGCCCAAGTATCGTACCACCATTCACGAGGATTGCTCCCTACAAGATTGACCTCTGATACTACAACACAGAGGTCCAGGTCAGAGAGACCAGTGGACAAGTTCTCAGCTATATGTGCGTGGGGTTTTTCATTCCCTTTTACATGTCCTGTTTTTGAATGATTACTGTCCTTACTGCGGCACTCAGAAATTTTGTGCCCCAGCTTACCACACTTGTGGCATTTCCCAGCAAACCTCTTTGCAAGAGGTTTTTTGTTTGAGGACTGTGGCAGAAACTTCCTCTTCTTGCCCTTCTGTTCGTGCTCCACCACATTGGCCTTTTCTATGGACTGATTTCCATAGGACCTGTCAGCCTTGCAATTCTCTTTTTCGATCTGCAACCTGACAATTAGATCTTCAAGCAACATCTCCTTTCATTTGTATTTGAGGTAGTTCTTGAAGTCTTTCCACCCAGGTGGAAGTTTTTCAATGAACGCTGCAACCTGGAATGGTTCGCACAACGCCATATTCTCTGCAGCAATGTCGTGCATTATAACCTGCAGTTCTTGGACTTGACTCACCACAGTTTTGGAGTCAATCATCTTGTAGTCCAGAAATTTGCCAACAACAAATTTCTTGGACCCGGCGTCTTCTGTTTTGTACTTCTTTTCCAGGGACCCCCACAGGAGTTTGGACGTCTTGAAGACACAGTAGACGTTGTACAGGGAGTCTACGAAGCCATTCAGGATGTAGTTCCTGCAGAGGTAGTCGCCCTGAGTCCATGCATCAACTGCAGCAACGGAGTGTGCTTCCATTGGCGCCAGCATCGGGGCAGATTCATTGAGGTTCTGTCCAGCTTCAATGTGGTCAGGTAGAACTGCATCTTCCCCTGCCACTTTTTGAACCCAGTTCCATTGAACTTCTTCGGTTTTTCTCCCACGGTTATGTGCGTGGGCAGAACGACCGAATGTGCCGCAACCGATTGTGCAGTCACATTCTGGGTCACCGGAGTTTGGGTACTGAGAAGCCCAGTAGCAACTTCAGTTGGTGTGTTCTCCATGTTCTGATTTTGTTCTCTTCTCTGAAATTGGTTGAAACAGAAACTATTAGTTGTTTTTTCCGAACAGAACCTGTAAACAGACATCACAAAATTGTTAGAATCTATGAGGAAAAAATTCTGCTTTAAGATTGTTAGAACCTGAATATAAAATAATAAAAATCCCAACAGAATTTGTGAAGAAATCAAAATCAATTGAAGAAAAACAGTAAGTAGAAAGATTTGTACAGAGTCGAGATTTGAAATCTCTGTCCTTAAAGCAGAATTTGCCCCGTAGTGTGACGGTTACCGGCAAATTGCTTCCCAGGATACAACTGTACCTTCTCTGAAGAATGCAGCACCCTTGCTTCAGAGACAACGAACTGCTGTCTGTGTTGTACTCTCAGTTAACACTAGACTCTGACACAGAGGAGAGGAAGAAGAAAAGAAATGTAAAAAATCTGTATCTGTAAGTAAGCTTCTGTCTGGTTTTATAGAGGAAACTTGGACTGAGACTGTTCAGCAGCTGCCATTACTCTGTAACAGCAGAGTAATGGGGACTCTTCAGATTCATAACTGGTGAGCCATTACTCTGCTGTTACAGAGCAATGGCCCCAGTTACTGAGCAAAAAATAAAATAAAAAATTTAAGCCAGACCGAACCGAGCCGAGCTGAAGCCAAGGCCGGGGGGGGCCGGGGCCGGGGCCGGAGTCGGAGCCGGGCCGGGCGCGCGTGCGTGTGTATTTGTCATTTTGGCTAAGTCCTCTCTCCACTACACGTTAGTGGTGACCCTCGGGCCATGCCCTTTAGTCCAGTTTTCTAGTATATATACTAGACAAAATCATTTCCAATTTCCGATATGGGACTATATATTTTCTCCAAGTTGCCAAGTTAGTACATTTCAAGTACCCAACTTTGGATCAACATTTCTCATTCATACGGAATTCGTTTTTGGCAAGTGAGTATACTATGGAATAGTACTCGTCGAGAGGATCGCAATCCACTCATTTTCCGGTGCCGCCGGTGGCCGGAGCTTGCCGGAATCCGGCCCGAAAAATTGCAAAAATTAATTCCAACAACCTCCGTGGACGACACCTCCACAAACTCCGCAGATTATTCAACTCCTACAGTCTCAATTCGGTTACCCTCATCGACATCACCCCGCATATCGATATCAGTGCTCTCTATCACACAAGAGCGACTTGAAGGTTCAACTGCCAATTCGCAAAGTATCCTCTCCGCAGCAACGTCTTGCCCTCTAGGATCACTTCCATGGTCAGTAGCTCTCACTAAATTAGTAACCTCCCCTCCATAACTGAAAGAACTCGATTGCACCCCACACGACCTACTATTCGATTCCGTCTGAGAGTCAACTACAGGAGAAACACTCCCCATGCCTCTAAACAAATACAGCGTTCCCTCACGCTTCCCTTTTGCAATCACCTTTGAACCTGCAGCTATGCACCACTCCCCACTACCAACTGTAGTAGACAACCCCTCTTTGTCTAGCCTTCTAATCAAGATAAGATTTTCTTTCAAGTCTGGAACATGCCTTGTCTCCAGCAAGACAATACTTTGATCATCAATGGTGTCATGTGAACAGTACCAACCCCACATACAGGACACCGGTGACCATTCTCCACGATCACAACTCTAAAAAAAACCTCCTCGTAGTCAACAAATACCTCCTCAGAATGCAATGAAAAGAAGCTCCCAAATCGATACACAATTCTTAAGTGTCCAACTCCTCCCGAGCTGATAAGCATAACTCCTCAACAAGCCCTCCTTAGACTTCCTTTGGGTTATCTCTCTTCGGTTTCTCCTGCTTCTTCTTCATATAAGCCTTGCAACTGTGCATCATGTGACCCTTCTTGTGACAATACCAGCACTTAGGCCCATGTCCCCCATCACTGTCATCAGACCCACTCTCAGATAAACTACTCTGATCCTTTTTTCTTCGACTGCTCTTAGATCTCCCACGTCTCTTCAACATATATGGCGGAATCTCTAGAAGATGATGATGAATATCTCCCGTTTCTCACCCTTCTCACCTCCTCGTTCAGAGCTACTCACCACATCCTGTAGAGTCGCCGAATCTGTCATAGTGCATGTAATAGTCTGTTCCCATTACCATAACTATCGGGTAAAGTAGATAGAAGTAACAATGACTATCCCCTCTCTGAAAACTTCAAACCTATAGTTTCCATCTGGTTGTAAGCTATACAGTAATTGTTCACATGCTCTGCTACTGAACCCCCTTCCTTCAACTTCGTATTAACCAATTTCTTCAGATGAAGAATTTGATTAAATGCCGATGGTTTCTCATACATATCCGTGAAAATCTCCATAGCCTCCTTTGTGGTCTTTGCCCTCGAGATATGAAATAACGACTTCCTACTAAGCCCCAACTGAATCTGCCACGTGCCTTCTGATCCAAACGATTCCACTCTGCCAAGACCTTCGCATCCTTATCTGCACATACCGGCTTCTCATCAAACAACGGACCATCAAGATCTTTCTGATGAAGATACGCGATCATCTGAATCTTTCACATCGCGAAGTCACTCCCATCGAATCTCTCGATCTTCATCTTATTATCGGCCATCTTGAACCAACTGCTCTGATACCACTTGTCAGAGAATTTATTCTCAACTCGTAATGCTAATAGCGAAAACACACCACAAGCAATAGAAACTTCCAAGACTTAGATGAACCAAGAACAGGCCACCTGTCATGCCCCGCATTCCAAAAATACGGAATACGAGCACGTGACAAAGCCCAGCGAATGATTTTAACATCATCCATAAGCTGTAGGATCGACTCAGCATCATAACAAGAAGTATAACAAGAATATACTCAACCAAACAGGCATGAATAATTTATTAATCAACAGGAAAGTATTTGAAACAAATATAAATATTCCAAATAGTTTTCAAATCTGGATCAAAAGATAAAACTCGGAACTATACGTCCGTTACAAGATGAAGTAGAAACAGAATTAAATAAACTCAAATACAAAAATACTTAAAGCAGGTCTTTCCCCAAGCGAAGCCTAGAACGTCTGCTCACCAATTCTAGTAGGCAAATCGTCTCCAAAGTCTGTATATATAAATATAAAAAGGAAAAAAAATTAGAGAAAATAAGACAAACGCCCTTAGTGCAAGTTAGGGCCGCAAATAGTAAAATAAGTACAAGAAATATGGAACAAGATTTGGAATCAAGAATGTAATAAGGATGCAACAAGTTGTGGGATTCAAAAAACTAGCTGGCAAGAAAAACAACTCAAGTGACAAAATTGGGTAATAAATACTAGTAGTAGAACAAGTGGCTAATGAACATGTAATGGTATCAAGCATCAAGTAACAAGTATCACGTACAAGTGTCGAGTAACAAGTAACAAGTCTCAAGTGTCAAGTTGTCAAGTACAAGTATCAAGTAGCGAGTGTCAAGTATTATGTTCAAGTATCAAGTCTCATGTATCATGTAATCAAGTATCAAGTAAGCATGTATCATGTTCAAGTCTTATAGTTATTACTATCTAAGTAGCACTTCATGTGTCATCTTTTTATCATATGGTTGCTATAGTCAATGCAATTTCGTTTAGGCCTAGTGGTGGATTTTATAGGACTGTGTACTCAGGTCATGTAGGAAATACGAGCATGTGTTCAAACCATGGGCACTAGAGGTGGCCCCCGCAGGCACTAGAGGTGGCCCCGTCAACCCTTGACGTGGCACTTAGCTCCATCTGATTGCAAATACATATCATGTAATCATATAATGGGCACTAGAGGTAACCCCGCAGGCACTAGAGATGGCCCCCGTCACCCATGACGTGACACATAGTTTTACGTGGTACTTAGTTCCATTTAACGTAAAATCATGGGAAACACGGACCCCCTTCCCAGTACACTTACCTATATTGTTCACTACTATGGTCTTTCCCTTAAATCCCGGCTTGTTATTTATTATTATCATCAAGCAAGTATGAAAGTGTGCGAAACAAGTCAAGTAAACATAATTAAGAACACGAAACAAGTCTAGGCTAGGCAGGATACACGTTCGAGGGTCAAAATAAATCAAAGTATCAAGAATAACGAGAATTCCAAATCTGGACAGCATGACGTTGGTGCGCCAAAATCGCGATTCCCGTTGCTACAAGATAGAAAATGTGGATCCGTCAGAAGGCCTAGAAACGACTACCTTATGGAGACTGTGGCCAGACCGAAACGACTTATGTTTCCACAATATTTCTTATAGATTTTCAACTTCCATGCATAACATTTTCCTTCTCATTCACGATTGGGCAGGATATGCGGGAACCAGGAAGAAGTTGAAGATGAATGAAGACGAGTAGTTACCCAAGATCAAGGAGGAGAAGCACATCTACTGTCTATTGTGGGTCGACAGTTGTTAGTGATTTTGATGTATTTTGATGTACTATTTATGCTTTGGAAGCTATCTTTGTATTGATGTTGCACTTTGATGTACTTGCTTTTATTTAGGATAGATTGTTGTTTTGAGAAGCTTTGCGCGACTCTTTTGTCGGTTTAATTGTACTACTTTGTTTCGTTAATCATCATTAATGAAATGATGACGGGGGTCATCTTTTTATAATAATAAAAAAAACATACAATTCAAGAAAAATAATGAAGATAAATGAAACAGTAACTTGTACATTGATGCCCATTTCTAGAACATCCAATTTATTCAGTTGAAACATATGAACATGTCATTCTACATAACTAGATACATACATATTCATGTTTCATATTTCATGTTCCCATAAGGCTTGTTTCAAAACACACATTAATGAAGGACTAATGGGCTTCAATATGGAACATATTATCTGAAAACCCTAACATATACAAATATATCAGACTATATAGTTGCCTTCTTATGAGTCCACAAGTAGTGCTCTTTGTAAATGAACTCATTAGCTTTCCTGTCTATGTCTGAATCTTCAACGCGTAAAATTCTGCCTTGTTCAATCTCTTGGACCTGAATTTGGTGCTCTCTGATAATGAACTCTTGAGCTTTCTTGTCGATGTCTTCTTTAACCCTTTGAAATTTAATGTGTTGCTTCGTCTCAATTTCAATCTCACCATCGTCTCCATGTCCATTGCTCTTGAACAACGAACGCAAGTAGGCTCTTGTTTCTCCTCTCATTTCTATTTGTTTGTTTTGATACAGGAAAAAAAATTTAGAATGCTTCTAGTTTCTTGGATTGTAAGAAGGACGAACGTTGGCATTTATAGAAGAAAAAAAATCTCCCTGGCCATAATTGGTAGTAGAGGAATCTTATAGACTTCAAACTTTTGAAATCTGACTTGTGTGTAATAGAGATATTCTACCAGAAAGGAGATAAAGTGACTCGAAAAGTGATAGATGAGCAACTGGATATGCTAGAAGAATCAAGACAGGAATACGCTTCATGACTTCGACCATAATGGATGGTGATCATTAACAGGAATCTTTTGAAGTTTGGCAAAGACTATTTATGAAATTTTGATGCAGAAATGGCATGTCCAAAACATGTGGTATTGGTGTATTAAATCGGAATTTTGCTTAGAGATACTTCTAGTATGTTTGATATTATAATTTTGGTAGAACAACAGATAAAAACTACCTTCTGATAGTGAGTTTTCAAACCACGGTATAACCAAACATATTGATGTTTACTTTGCAGTTCCTTCTTAATTTCCATTTGTTGAAAGTGATTCACATCTGATCAACTGCTAGTTTGAATATGCCAAAAAAAAAAGCAAGGGAGGAATGAATACAGTTGCGATTTTGACCATCGTGGTGATCATTTACAGGAAGCATTCTAAGTTTGTCGAAGTTCCGTTACGAATTTTTGATGCAAAAATGGCATGTTTTAAACATGTGGAATAAGCTCAGCAGTATTAAACCTGCAGATACTTCATATGCCTGATATTATAGTTTTCGTGTAATAATAAACAAACACTACGTTCTGATACCGAGTTTCCAGACTATGGAATAGACCTATTGATGCTCATTTGCAATTCCTCCTATCCTGAAAGTAATTAGCAAATTGAACGACCCTGCAACCAAAACTCCGAAGTTGTGGTAAGGAGTGATCAATTGCTAGTTTGATTTCAAGAATCTCACAAAGTTGTTTCTTATACAATCTACCATCAAAATTCAACTATATACTGCAAACTTTAGGTCCAAATTAGGCATTGAAGAATGCAAGTTGATTACTTACAAGATACTCAAGGTCAATGGGCCAAACATATGTATCAGCATGGCCTATCTAGTCCGAAATGGATATATCAGTATAGGTAAGGGCGTTATCTGCATAGAAGGATGTGACTAACTTTTGTGTTGTTGATGCTCATCTAGAACAAAATCCGAGTCCAAAGAGTACAGATTCATCATTCTTTTTCTCTTGTTTGACTATTGTGGGGGTACAGACAATGTCAACATTACATTGTGTGTTTACGTTGTCTCTGTTTGGACTAGTCATTAGCTTTCCTAAGTTTTGACTAACTTTATCATACCACGGCCCCACACCACAGGGCACAATCTCACCTTGTGGGGATTATAGCTAGATCGTAGTGAGTCAACATTTTATCAGGGATCAATAGTAGATTTCCTGTAATGATGCATAAAATTTTCTCCTTCACCCATGCTTGGGTTTATCCATGTTTGGGCAGGTCAAGCAAGTACGAGGAAGAGATTGCGGTTGGAGGAGGAGGATGTATAGTTCAATCAGTCCAGTTGGTGCGAATTCTGGTTTCAGACTGTTGGCTACATTTGTTTGGGTGGATTTTGATGTAATAGTATTTATGATGTCACTGCGAGTGTAGTCACTTTATTCCTCTTCTAGTATGTTGTACTTGGTTTCATTTATTTAATGAAGCGATGATGTGACATATCATTAGGCACCAATCTCAATCCTAAGAATGGGAATGAGAATAGAGGGATATTTGTCGGAGTAATTCTATCTCACAACTTGTAGTGCTAATAACGGAAACACACAAGCAATAGAAACTCCCAAGACTTAGATGAACCAAGAACAAGCTACCACAATATATGAATCTCACAAGAACACAACCAATATGCCGAGATAACCAATACTTCTTATTCCCAAAGAAATATAAAGATTACAAAGAGATCACAACTCTCAATCTCTCTCTCTCACCTTAGAAACACTCGGCACAATCTCTCTTGAAGTTGGACAATGATAACGGCTCACCAAATCTCTCTCTTTGGATGATCAAGGATTAACTAAACCCTAGAGTTTACGGCCATATATATAGCCCACAAGTAAACCCTAAAAGATAAACAAAAATATAGCAATTGGGCCTTTAAACTCGTAAGCCCAAAAACAATCAGCCGCCGATGTCAGTCGTCCGCACCCCCAAGGTCGGTCGACCGCAACAAGTAGAACCAAACCCGAGGGCTGACCGGTCGACTGCACCCCCAAGGCCGGTCGACCGTCCCCTCCTCTGTTGGACCTGTACACTCGACGAACTCTCAGTATAGGGTCGGTCGACCGCAACCCTCCAGACTACTTCTTTAACTTCACTTCATGTCTTCTCTTGCTTCTTTGTCCCCTCCTCTTCTTCTCCAACTTCAAGTACCCCATGCCTACGTGTATTTGAGGCCACAATTCCTAACAATCTCCCACTTGGACCAAATACACCACACTTCAAAGTTATTGCAATCTTTCCTCACATTATCTCTGCCATCTCCCACTTTCATGGAAGACCCAAGTACCCCCCACTCTCATGAAGAGCACCTCCGCCACTCCACCACGTGGAGTGCACCAACCACCCCTCATCACCTCATGAAGGATGTGCTCCACCAATCGCATAGAGCACGAATACCGGAGAAACAATCTCCCGTGTCGGATTCCGTGTTATGAGACTCCCCAACTCGCAAAATCTCCATCAACACCGGACACGGTTCAAGGCCTCGCAATGCACCCTCTACATTAGAAACCTCTGTTAGAACCTGAATATAAAATAATAAAAATCCCAACAGAATTTGTGAAGAAATCAAAATCAATTGAAGAAAAACAGTAAGTAGAAAGATTTGTACAGAGTCGAGATTTGAAATCTCTGTCCTTAAAGCAGAATTTGCCCCGTAGTGTGACGGTTACCGGCAAATTGCTTCCCAGGATACAACTGTACCTTCTCTGAAGAATGCAGCACCCTTGCTTCAGAGACAACGAACTGCTGTCTGTGTTGTACTCTCAGTTAACACTAGACTCTGACACAGAGGAGAGGAAGAAGAAAAGAAATGTAAAAAATCTGTATCTGTAAGTAAGCTTCTGTCTGTTTTTATAGAGGAAACTTGGACTGAGACTGTTCAGCAGCTGCCATTACTCTGTAACAGCAGAGTAATGGGGACTCTTCATATTCATAACTGGTGAGCCATTACTCTGCTGTTACAGAGTAATGGCCCCAGTTACTGAATCTGAAAAGCCTTTTCAGTTCAGTAGGGGAAGAGTTTGTCTGGGCAAAAAATAAAATAAAAAATTTAAGCCAAACCAGACCGAACCGAACCCGGGGCCGGGGTCGGGGCCGGGGCCGGAGCCGGGCCGGGCCGGGCGCGCGCGCGCGTGTGTTTGTCATTTTGGCTAAGTCCTCTCTCCACTACACGTTAGTGGTAACCCCCGGGCCACGCCCTTTAGTCCAGTTTTCTAGTATATATACTAGACAAAATCATTTCCAATTTCCGATATGGGACTATATATTTTCTCCAAGTTGCCAAGTTAGTACATTTCAAGTACCCAACTTTGGATCAACATTTCTCATTCATACGGAATTCGTTTTTGGCAAGTGAGTATACTATGGAATAGTACTCGTCGAGAGGATCGCTATCCACTCATTTTCCGGTGCCGCCGGTGGCCGGAGCTTGCCGGAATCCGGCCCGGAAAACTGAAAAAATTAATTCCAACAATCCCCCACATGAATGAAAATTACCAGACCATGTAATCCAGACACGACAGAAAAACAAAAAACATGACAGAAAGACTCTGAGAGTACAATCGGAAAATCACTGCATCAGGAATGGTAGTAATTTTTCAACTTTGAACCACCCTTAGTAATTAGCTATCGGATTCACTTGACCAGGTAGTGATCATGATGTCTTGAACTACCCGGGCGTTCATGTGAACCTAGACAATAACTATCACACAGTTTCATCTCCTCACAGAACTAAGTTCTCTTGTTGTGTTCATTTTGGCCTTGAACATCCCTGGTTAATCGTGAGTGAACTTGGAGAATGTAGCCTCTCTTTATTCTCCTAGAAACGGCCCCATTTCACACTCACAAGGTGATTGCCTATAAAGAGTATCCTGCTATACCCCACTTTTATTTCAAAGCTATGGGAATCATTAAAAGCCAAGCTTATCCTAACTATTTGCAGGCAGCACTTGTTCTATCATCCTAAGAATGGGTATGAGATGTTAATCTCTCAGTGCTTTCGTTGATTCAACAAGATTTAGTTGTCCCTTTGAACCTAGATCTTGGGATCTCCAATTCCTAGGTAGGGTTTCCATCAAGTATTCTCTTTCGTCATAGGCTTTAAGCCCATTCCTCTTGATGATCTCACAACCTGCTCTCGCGACAGACCTTTAGTAAATGGAGCTGCTAGGTTGTCGGCCGATTTTATATATTGTATAGAGATTACTCCATTTGAGAGCAGTTGTCTAATGGTTTTGTGTCGCCTTCTGATATGATGAGACTTACCATTATACATGCAGCTCAGTGCCCGTGCTATAGCCGATTGGCTGTCACAGTGTACACATAAGGCAGGCACTGGTTTTTCCCACATTGGAATATCCTCTAAGAAGTTTCGAAGCCATTCTGCTTCCTCTGCCACTTTGTCTAAAGCAATAAACTCAGATTCCATGGTGGATCTGGCCAATAGCGTTTGTTTAGAGGATTTCCATGACACAGCTGCACCACCAAGTGTGAAAACATATCCACTTGTGAATTTTGAGTTCTTTGAGTCCGATATCCAGTTGGCATCACTGTAGCCTTCCAGTACTGCTGGATATCTGGTGTAATGCAGCGCATAACTCTGAGTATGTCGCAAGTAGTTCAATACTCTAGTTATTCCTTTCCAGTGACTTCGTCCTGGATTACTCGTGTATCGGCTCAGTACGTTTACCGAATGTGCTAAGTCCGTTCTTGTACAATTTGTTAGATACATCAGACTACCAATTACACGTGCATATTCCAGTTGTGATATGCTTTCGCCTGTATTTTTGAACAGGTGAAGACTTGGATCGACGGGACTTTTTGCTGTCCCATTGCAATAATTCTTGAATCTTTCAAGTACTTTCTCAGCATAATGAGCTTGAGACAAAGTAATCCCCTCAGATGTCATGGAGACTTTGATTCCTAGTATGACATCTGCAACTCCCAAGTCTTTCATGTCAAACTTGCCACTAAGCATGCTCTTAGTTTGTTTGACAATGTCGTTATTGCTTCCAATAATGAGCATGTCGTCTACGTATAGACAGACCAGAATGTATCCGTTTGGAGTATCTTTGATGTAGATACATTTATCACATTCATTTATTTTGAAACCATTTGACATCATAACATTGTCAAATTTTGCATGCCACTGCTTTGGATCTTGTTTCAGGCCGTACAGTGATTTTACAAGCCTGCACACCTTATTTTCCTGTCCAGAAACTACGTAACCCTCAGGTTGTTTCATGTATATTTCTTCTTCTAAGTCCCCATTTAGAAATGCAGTTTTAACATCATTTGATGTATTTCCAGGTTACGTAGAGCTGCAATAGCTATCAACATTCTTATGGATGTTATTCTTGTAATTGGGAAATATGTATCGAAGAAATCTAGGCCTTCCTTTTGCCTAAATCCTTGTACCACAAGTCTAGCCTTATGCTTCTCTATTGAACCATCTGGTTTTAATTTTTGTTTGAAAATCCATTTGCATCCTAGAGCTTTACATCCAGAAGGCAAATCGACTAACTCCCATGTATGATTTTGCATAATGGAGTCTATTTCACTTTTGATTGCTTCCTTCCACATAGAAGCATCAGGCATAGACATAGCTTCCTTGAAAGTTCTGGGCTTATTCTCTAACAGAAAGGCCGTCACAAAGTCAGGACCAAATGATTTTGATGTTCTAGCCCGTTTACTTCGTCTAGGCTCATTGGTATCATGTTCTGGTTCATCAACTGAAGTGCTTGCATTCCCTTGTTCACGTGTACGTTTAGGGTACGTAGTATCCTTGCACGGAAACACGTGTTCAAAGAAAGAAGCATTTCTTGATTCCATTATTGTATTTATATGGATATCCGGTATATCCGATTTGTATACCAAGAACCGATATGCACTACTGTTGTGTGCATAGCCTATGAATATGCAATCAATCGTCTTAGGTTCAATGGTGACCTGTTTCGAGTTAGGTACTGCCACTTTTGCTAGACACCCCCACACTTTGAGGTATTTATACGAAGGTAAGTTACCTTTCCACAATTCATATGGTGTCTTGCCGGTTTTCTTGTGAGGTATTTTGTTGAGAATGTAGTTGGCAGTCAGCAACGCTTCCCCCCACATGTTTTGGGGTAAGCCAGAATTCAACAACAAGGCATTCATCATCTCTTTTAGAGTTCGATTTTTGCGCTCGGCAGTACCGTTTGATTCGGGTGAGTAGGGAGCAGTTGTCTGATGAACTATTCCATGTTCCGAGCAGAACATGTTAAATGGTGCATCATATTCTCCTCCTCTATCACTTCTAACGATTTTAATCATTTTGCCAAGTTGATTCTCAACCTCAAGTTTATATTCTTTGAATTTATCCAAAGCCTCATTTTTGCTATGTAACAAATATACATAACATAATTTTGTACAATCGTCTATGAAAGTCACAAAGTACTTTTTGCCACCTCTGGTCTGCACATATTTTAAGTCACACAGATCTGTGTGAATAAGACCTAGAGTTTCTGTGTTTCTTTCTACAGAACGTGATGGAGTTTTAGTGAGTTTGGCCTCCGTGCAAACTTCACATTTTTCTGAGTTATCTACCTTAAATTTTGGTAGCAAATTCATGTTAACTAATCTACGCATAGAATTTAGATTAACATGGCCTAGTCTTTCATACCAAACAGAGGAAGACTCAACAACATAGGCAATAGGAGTTATTTCATTAACTTTGGGAACAGCAGGAACAATAGTTTTAGGGATGACTGTCATTACATTAAACTTGAACAGTCCATCCTTTACATATCCTTTTCCCAAGTACACCCCATTCTTGGACAGTACAAAATTATCAGAAACAAGTACAACTTTAAACCCATTCTTGCTTAGCAAAGAACCTGATATCAAGTTCTTTCTAATGTCTGGGACATGCAGCACATTTGTGAGTGTTAGCTCTTTGCCTGAAGTCATTTTCAGCACTATCTTCCCCGTTCCTTCAATATTGGAGGTGGAAGAGTTTTCCATGAACAGCTGTTCATCTTTGTTGCACTTCTGGTAGGAGGTGAATATTTCCTTGTCCGAGCAGATATGCTTGGTGGCCCAAGTATCGTACCACCATTCACGAGGATTGCTCCCTACAAGATTGACCTCTGATACTACAACACAGAGGTCCAGGTCAGAGAGACCAGTGGACAAGTTCTCAGCTATATGTGCGTGGGGTTTTTCATTCCCTTTTACATGTCCTGTTTTTGAATGATTACTGTCCTTACTGCGGCACTCAGAAATTTTGTGCCCCAGCTTACCACACTTGTGGCATTTCCCAGCAAACCTCTTTGCAAGAGGTTTTTTGTTTGAGGACTGTGGCAGAAACTTCCTCTTCTTGCCCTTCTGTTCGTGCTCCACCACATTGGCCTTTTCTATGGACTGATTTCCATAGGACCTGTCAGCCTTGCAATTCTCTTTTTCGATCTGCAACCTGACAATTAGATCTTCAAGCAACATCTCCTTTCATTTGTATTTGAGGTAGTTCTTGAAGTCTTTCCACCCAGGTGGAAGTTTTTCAATGAACGCTGCAACCTGGAATGGTTCGCACAACGCCATATTCTCTGCAGCAATGTCGTGCATTATAACCTGCAGTTCTTGGACTTGACTCACCACAGTTTTGGAGTCAATCATCTTGTAGTCCAGAAATTTGCCAACAACAAATTTCTTGGACCCGGCGTCTTCTGTTTTGTACTTCTTTTCCAGGGACCCCCACAGGAGTTTGGACGTCTTGAAGACACAGTAGACGTTGTACAGGGAGTCTACGAAGCCATTCAGGATGTAGTTCCTGCAGAGGTAGTCGCCCTGAGTCCATGCATCAACTGCAGCAACGGAGTGTGCTTCCATTGGCGCCAGCATCGGGGCAGATTCATTGAGGTTCTGTCCAGCTTCAATGTGGTCAGGTAGAACTGCATCTTCCCCTGCCACTTTTTGAACCCAGTTCCATTGAACTTCTTCGGTTTTTCTCCCACGGTTATGTGCGTGGGCAGAACGACCGAATGTGCCGCAACCGATTGTGCAGTCACATTCTGGGTCACCGGAGTTTGGGTACTGAGAAGCCCAGTAGCAACTTCAGTTGGTGTGTTCTCCATGTTCTGATTTTGTTCTCTTCTCTGAAATTGGTTGAAACAGAAACTATTAGTTGTTTTTTCCGAACAGAACCTGTAAACAGACATCACAAAATTGTTAGAATCTATGAGGAAAAAATTCTGCTTTAAGATTGTTAGAACCTGAATATAAAATAATAAAAATCCCAACAGAATTTGTGAAGAAATCAAAATCAATTGAAGAAAAACAGTAAGTAGAAAGATTTGTACAGAGTCGAGATTTGAAATCTCTGTCCTTAAAGCAGAATTTGCCCCGTAGTGTGACGGTTACCGGCAAATTGCTTCCCAGGATACAACTGTACCTTCTCTGAAGAATGCAGCACCCTTGCTTCAGAGACAACGAACTGCTGTCTGTGTTGTACTCTCAGTTAACACTAGACTCTGACACAGAGGAGAGGAAGAAGAAAAGAAATGTAAAAAATCTGTATCTGTAAGTAAGCTTCTGTCTGGTTTTATAGAGGAAACTTGGACTGAGACTGTTCAGCAGCTGCCATTACTCTGTAACAGCAGAGTAATGGGGACTCTTCAGATTCATAACTGGTGAGCCATTACTCTGCTGTTACAGAGCAATGGCCCCAGTTACTGAGCAAAAAATAAAATAAAAAATTTAAGCCAGACCGAACCGAGCCGAGCTGAAGCCAAGGCCGGGGGGGGCCGGGGCCGGGGCCGGAGTCGGAGCCGGGCCGGGCGCGCGTGCGTGTGTATTTGTCATTTTGGCTAAGTCCTCTCTCCACTACACGTTAGTGGTGACCCTCGGGCCATGCCCTTTAGTCCAGTTTTCTAGTATATATACTAGACAAAATCATTTCCAATTTCCGATATGGGACTATATATTTTCTCCAAGTTGCCAAGTTAGTACATTTCAAGTACCCAACTTTGGATCAACATTTCTCATTCATACGGAATTCGTTTTTGGCAAGTGAGTATACTATGGAATAGTACTCGTCGAGAGGATCGCAATCCACTCATTTTCCGGTGCCGCCGGTGGCCGGAGCTTGCCGGAATCCGGCCCGAAAAATTGCAAAAATTAATTCCAACAACCTCCGTGGACGACACCTCCACAAACTCCGCAGATTATTCAACTCCTACAGTCTCAATTCGGTTACCCTCATCGACATCACCCCGCATATCGATATCAGTGCTCTCTATCACACAAGAGCGACTTGAAGGTTCAACTGCCAATTCGCAAAGTATCCTCTCCGCAGCAACGTCTTGCCCTCTAGGATCACTTCCATGGTCAGTAGCTCTCACTAAATTAGTAACCTCCCCTCCATAACTGAAAGAACTCGATTGCACCCCACACGACCTACTATTCGATTCCGTCTGAGAGTCAACTACAGGAGAAACACTCCCCATGCCTCTAAACAAATACAGCGTTCCCTCACGCTTCCCTTTTGCAATCACCTTTGAACCTGCAGCTATGCACCACTCCCCACTACCAACTGTAGTAGACAACCCCTCTTTGTCTAGCCTTCTAATCAAGATAAGATTTTCTTTCAAGTCTGGAACATGCCTTGTCTCCAGCAAGACAATACTTTGATCATCAATGGTGTCATGTGAACAGTACCAACCCCACATACAGGACACCGGTGACCATTCTCCACGATCACAACTCTAAAAAAAACCTCCTCGTAGTCAACAAATACCTCCTCAGAATGCAATGAAAAGAAGCTCCCAAATCGATACACAATTCTTAAGTGTTCAACTCCTCCCGAGCTGATAAGCATAACTCCTCAACAAGCCCTCCTTAGACTTCCTTTGGGTTATCTCTCTTCGGTTTCTCCTGCTTCTTCTTCATATAAGCCTTGCAACTGTGCATCATGTGACCCTTCTTGTGACAATACCAGCACTTAGGCCCATGTCCCCCATCACTGTCATCAGACCCACTCTCAGATAAACTACTCTGATCCTTTTTTCTTCGACTGCTCTTAGATCTCCCACGTCTCTTCAACATATATGGCGGAATCTCTAGAAGATGATGATGAATATCTCCCGTTTCTCACCCTTCTCACCTCCTCGTTCAGAGCTACTCACCACATCCTGTAGAGTCGCCGAATCTGTCATAGTGCATGTAATAGTCTGTTCCCATTACCATAACTATCGGGTAAAGTAGATAGAAGTAACAATGACTATCCCCTCTCTGAAAACTTCAAACCTATAGTTTCCATCTGGTTGTAAGCTATACAGTAATTGTTCACATGCTCTGCTACTGAACCCCCTTCCTTCAACTTCGTATTAACCAATTTCTTCAGATGAAGAATTTGATTAAATGCCGATGGTTTCTCATACATATCCGTGAAAATCTCCATAGCCTCCTTTGTGGTCTTTGCCCTCGAGATATGAAATAACGACTTCCTACTAAGCCCCAACTGAATCTGCCACGTGCCTTCTGATCCAAACGATTCCACTCTGCCAAGACCTTCGCATCCTTATCTGCACATACCGGCTTCTCATCAAACAACGGACCATCAAGATCTTTCTGATGAAGATACGCGATCATCTGAATCTTTCACATCGCGAAGTCACTCCCATCGAATCTCTCGATCTTCATCTTATTATCGGCCATCTTGAACCAACTGCTCTGATACCACTTGTCAGAGAATTTATTCTCAACTCGTAATGCTAATAGCGAAAACACACCACAAGCAATAGAAACTTCCAAGACTTAGATGAACCAAGAACAGGCCACCTGTCATGCCCCGCATTCCAAAAATACGGAATACGAGCACGTGACAAAGCCCAGCGAATGATTTTAACATCATCCATAAGCTGTAGGATCGACTCAGCATCATAACAAGAAGTATAACAAGAATATACTCAACCAAACAGGCATGAATAATTTATTAATCAACAGGAAAGTATTTGAAACAAATATAAATATTCCAAATAGTTTTCAAATCTGGATCAAAAGATAAAACTCGGAACTATACGTCCGTTACAAGATGAAGTAGAAACAGAATTAAATAAACTCAAATACAAAAATACTTAAAGCAGGTCTTTCCCCAAGCGAAGCCTAGAACGTCTGCTCACCAATTCTAGTAGGCAAATCGTCTCCAAAGTCTGTATATATAAATATAAAAAGGAAAAAAAATTAGAGAAAATAAGACAAACGCCCTTAGTGCAAGTTAGGGCCGCAAATAGTAAAATAAGTACAAGAAATATGGAACAAGATTTGGAATCAAGAATGTAATAAGGATGCAACAAGTTGTGGGATTCAAAAAACTAGCTGGCAAGAAAAACAACTCAAGTGACAAAATTGGGTAATAAATACTAGTAGTAGAACAAGTGGCTAATGAACATGTAATGGTATCAAGCATCAAGTAACAAGTATCACGTACAAGTGTCGAGTAACAAGTAACAAGTCTCAAGTGTCAAGTTGTCAAGTACAAGTATCAAGTAGCGAGTGTCAAGTATTATGTTCAAGTATCAAGTCTCATGTATCATGTAATCAAGTATCAAGTAAGCATGTATCATGTTCAAGTCTTATAGTTATTACTATCTAAGTAGCACTTCATGTGTCATCTTTTTATCATATGGTTGCTATAGTCAATGCAATTTCGTTTAGGCCTAGTGGTGGATTTTATAGGACTGTGTACTCAGGTCATGTAGGAAATACGAGCATGTGTTCAAACCATGGGCACTAGAGGTGGCCCCCGCAGGCACTAGAGGTGGCCCCGTCAACCCTTGACGTGGCACTTAGCTCCATCTGATTGCAAATACATATCATGTAATCATATAATGGGCACTAGAGGTAACCCCGCAGGCACTAGAGATGGCCCCCGTCACCCATGACGTGACACATAGTTTTACGTGGTACTTAGTTCCATTTAACGTAAAATCATGGGAAACACGGACCCCCTTCCCAGTACACTTACCTATATTGTTCACTACTATGGTCTTTCCCTTAAATCCCGGCTTGTTATTTATTATTATCATCAAGCAAGTATGAAAGTGTGCGAAACAAGTCAAGTAAACATAATTAAGAACACGAAACAAGTCTAGGCTAGGCAGGATACACGTTCGAGGGTCAAAATAAATCAAAGTATCAAGAATAACGAGAATTCCAAATCTGGACAGCATGACGTTGGTGCGCCAAAATCGCGATTCCCGTTGCTACAAGATAGAAAATGTGGATCCGTCAGAAGGCCTAGAAACGACTACCTTATGGAGACTGTGGCCAGACCGAAACGACTTATGTTTCCACAATATTTCTTATAGATTTTCAACTTCCATGCATAACATTTTCCTTCTCATTCACGATTGGGCAGGATATGCGGGAACCAGGAAGAAGTTGAAGATGAATGAAGACGAGTAGTTACCCAAGATCAAGGAGGAGAAGCACATCTACTGTCTATTGTGGGTCGACAGTTGTTAGTGATTTTGATGTATTTTGATGTACTATTTATGCTTTGGAAGCTATCTTTGTATTGATGTTGCACTTTGATGTACTTGCTTTTATTTAGGATAGATTGTTGTTTTGAGAAGCTTTGCGCGACTCTTTTGTCGGTTTAATTGTACTACTTTGTTTCGTTAATCATCATTAATGAAATGATGACGGGGGTCATCTTTTTATAATAATAAAAAAAACATACAATTCAAGAAAAATAATGAAGATAAATGAAACAGTAACTTGTACATTGATGCCCATTTCTAGAACATCCAATTTATTCAGTTGAAACATATGAACATGTCATTCTACATAACTAGATACATACATATTCATGTTTCATATTTCATGTTCCCATAAGGCTTGTTTCAAAACACACATTAATGAAGGACTAATGGGCTTCAATATGGAACATATTATCTGAAAACCCTAACATATACAAATATATCAGACTATATAGTTGCCTTCTTATGAGTCCACAAGTAGTGCTCTTTGTAAATGAACTCATTAGCTTTCCTGTCTATGTCTGAATCTTCAACGCGTAAAATTCTGCCTTGTTCAATCTCTTGGACCTGAATTTGGTGCTCTCTGATAATGAACTCTTGAGCTTTCTTGTCGATGTCTTCTTTAACCCTTTGAAATTTAATGTGTTGCTTCGTCTCAATTTCAATCTCACCATCGTCTCCATGTCCATTGCTCTTGAACAACGAACGCAAGTAGGCTCTTGTTTCTCCTCTCATTTCTATTTGTTTGTTTTGATACAGGAAAAAAAATTTAGAATGCTTCTAGTTTCTTGGATTGTAAGAAGGACGAACGTTGGCATTTATAGAAGAAAAAAAATCTCCCTGGCCATAATTGGTAGTAGAGGAATCTTATAGACTTCAAACTTTTGAAATCTGACTTGTGTGTAATAGAGATATTCTACCAGAAAGGAGATAAAGTGACTCGAAAAGTGATAGATGAGCAACTGGATATGCTAGAAGAATCAAGACAGGAATACGCTTCATGACTTCGACCATAATGGATGGTGATCATTAACAGGAATCTTTTGAAGTTTGGCAAAGACTATTTATGAAATTTTGATGCAGAAATGGCATGTCCAAAACATGTGGTATTGGTGTATTAAATCGGAATTTTGCTTAGAGATACTTCTAGTATGTTTGATATTATAATTTTGGTAGAACAACAGATAAAAACTACCTTCTGATAGTGAGTTTTCAAACCACGGTATAACCAAACATATTGATGTTTACTTTGCAGTTCCTTCTTAATTTCCATTTGTTGAAAGTGATTCACATCTGATCAACTGCTAGTTTGAATATGCCAAAAAAAAAAGCAAGGGAGGAATGAATACAGTTGCGATTTTGACCATCGTGGTGATCATTTACAGGAAGCATTCTAAGTTTGTCGAAGTTCCGTTACGAATTTTTGATGCAAAAATGGCATGTTTTAAACATGTGGAATAAGCTCAGCAGTATTAAACCTGCAGATACTTCATATGCCTGATATTATAGTTTTCGTGTAATAATAAACAAACACTACGTTCTGATACCGAGTTTCCAGACTATGGAATAGACCTATTGATGCTCATTTGCAATTCCTCCTATCCTGAAAGTAATTAGCAAATTGAACGACCCTGCAACCAAAACTCCGAAGTTGTGGTAAGGAGTGATCAATTGCTAGTTTGATTTCAAGAATCTCACAAAGTTGTTTCTTATACAATCTACCATCAAAATTCAACTATATACTGCAAACTTTAGGTCCAAATTAGGCATTGAAGAATGCAAGTTGATTACTTACAAGATACTCAAGGTCAATGGGCCAAACATATGTATCAGCATGGCCTATCTAGTCCGAAATGGATATATCAGTATAGGTAAGGGCGTTATCTGCATAGAAGGATGTGACTAACTTTTGTGTTGTTGATGCTCATCTAGAACAAAATCCGAGTCCAAAGAGTACAGATTCATCATTCTTTTTCTCTTGTTTGACTATTGTGGGGGTACAGACAATGTCAACATTACATTGTGTGTTTACGTTGTCTCTGTTTGGACTAGTCATTAGCTTTCCTAAGTTTTGACTAACTTTATCATACCACGGCCCCACACCACAGGGCACAATCTCACCTTGTGGGGATTATAGCTAGATCGTAGTGAGTCAACATTTTATCAGGGATCAATAGTAGATTTCCTGTAATGATGCATAAAATTTTCTCCTTCACCCATGCTTGGGTTTATCCATGTTTGGGCAGGTCAAGCAAGTACGAGGAAGAGATTGCGGTTGGAGGAGGAGGATGTATAGTTCAATCAGTCCAGTTGGTGCGAATTCTGGTTTCAGACTGTTGGCTACATTTGTTTGGGTGGATTTTGATGTAATAGTATTTATGATGTCACTGCGAGTGTAGTCACTTTATTCCTCTTCTAGTATGTTGTACTTGGTTTCATTTATTTAATGAAGCGATGATGTGACATATCATTAGGCACCAATCTCAATCCTAAGAATGGGAATGAGAATAGAGGGATATTTGTCGGAGTAATTCTATCTCACAACTTGTAGTGCTAATAACGGAAACACACAAGCAATAGAAACTCCCAAGACTTAGATGAACCAAGAACAAGCTACCACAATATATGAATCTCACAAGAACACAACCAATATGCCGAGATAACCAATACTTCTTATTCCCAAAGAAATATAAAGATTACAAAGAGATCACAACTCTCAATCTCTCTCTCTCACCTTAGAAACACTCGGCACAATCTCTCTTGAAGTTGGACAATGATAACGGCTCACCAAATCTCTCTCTTTGGATGATCAAGGATTAACTAAACCCTAGAGTTTACGGCCATATATATAGCCCACAAGTAAACCCTAAAAGATAAACAAAAATATAGCAATTGGGCCTTAAAACTCGTAAGCCCAAAAACAATTAGCCGCCGATGTCAGTCGTCCGCACCCCCAAGGTTGGTCGACCGCAACAAGTAGAACCAAACCCGAGGGCTGACCGGTCGACTGCACCCCCAAGTCCGGTCGACCGTCCCCTCCTCTGTTGGACCTGTACACTCGAAGAACTCTCAGTATAGGGTCGGTTGACCGCAACCCTCCAGACTACTTCTTTAACTTCGCTGCATGTCTTCTCTTGCTTCTTTGTTCCCTCCTCTTCTTCTCCAACTTCAAGTACCCCGTGCCTACGTGTATTTGAGGCCACAATTCCTAACAATCTCCCACTTGGACCAAATACACCACGCTTCAAAGTTATTGCAATCTTTCCTCGCATTATCTCTGCCATCTCCCACTTTCATGGAAGACCCAAGTACCCCCCACTCTCATGAAGATCACCTCCGCCACTCCACCACGTGGAGTGCACCAACCACCCCTCATCACCTCATGAAGGATGTGCTCCACCAATCGCATAGAGCACGAATACCGGAGAAACAAATCTCCCGTATCGGATTCCGTGTTATGAGACTCCCCAACTCGCAAAATCTCCATCAACACCGGACATGATTCAAGGCCTCTCAATGCACCCTCTACATTAGAAACCTCCATGGATGACACCTCCACAAACTCCGTAGATTATTCAACTCCTACAGTCTCAATTCAGTTACCCTCGTCGACATCACCCCGCATATCGATATCAGTGCTCTCTATCACACAAAAGCGACTTGAAGCTTCAACTGCCAATTCGCAAAGTATCCTCTCCGCAGCAACGTCTTGCCCTCTAGGATCACTTCCATGGCCAGTAGCTCCCACTAAATTAGTAACCTCACCTCCATAACTGAAAGAACTCGATTGCACCCCACACAACCTACTATTCGATTCCGGCTGAGAGTCAACTACAGGAGAAACGCTCCTCACGCCTCTAAACAAATACAGCGTTCCCTCACGCTTCCCTTTTGCAATCACCCTTGAACCTGCAGCTATGCACCACTCCCCACTACCAACTGTAGTAGACAACTCCTCCTTGTCTAGCCTTCTAATCAAGATAAGATTTTCTTTCAAGTCTGGAACATGCCTTGTCTCCCGCAAGACAATACTTTGATCATCAATGGTGTTCACGTGAACAGTACCAACCCCACATACAGGACACCGGTGACCATTCCCCACGATCACAACTCTAAAAGAACCCTCCTCGTAATCAACAAATACCTCTCTCCTCGGAGTGCAATGAAAAGAAGCTCCCGAATCGATACACAATTCTTAAGTGTCCAACTCCTTCCGAGCTGATAAGCATAACTCCTCAACAAGCCCTCCTTGGACTTCCTTTGGGTTATCTCTCTTTGGTTTCTCTTGCTTCTTCTTCATATAAGCCTTGCAACTGTGCATCATGTGACCCTTCTTGTGACAATACCAGCACTTAGGCCTATGTCCCCCATCGCTGTCATCAGACCCACTCTCAGATAAACTACTCTGATCCTTTCTTCTTCGACTGCTCTTAGATCTCCCACATTTCTTCAACATACATGGCGGAATCTCTAGAAGATGATGATGGATATCTCCTGTTTCTCACTCTTCTCACCTCCCCATTCAGAGCTACTCACCACATCCTGTAGAGTCGCCGAATCTGTCATAGTGCATGTAATAGTCTGTTCCACCGTACCATAACTATCGGGTAAAGTAGAAAGAAGTAACAATGACTATCTCCTCTCTGAAAACTTCAAACCTACAGTTTCCATCTGGTTGTAAGCTATACAGTAATTGTTCACATGCTCTAATAGTGAACCCCCGTCCTTCAACTTCGTATTAACCAATTTCTTCAGATGAAGAATTTGATTAAATGCCGACGGTTTCTCATACATATCCGTGAAAATCTCCATAGCCTCCTTTGTGGTTTTTGCCTTCGAGATATGAAATAACGCCTTCCTACTAAGCCCCAACTGAATCTTCCCCAGTGCCTTCTGATCCAAATGATTCCACTCTGCCAAGACCTTCGCATCCTTGTCTGCACATACCGGCTTCTCATCAAACAACGGACCATCAAGATCTTTCTGATGAAGATATGTTATCATCTGAATCTTTCACATCGCGAAGTCACTCCCATCGAATCTCTCGATCTTCATCTTATTATCGGCCATCTTGAACCAACTGCTTGATACCACTTGTCAGAGAATCTATTCTCAACTCGTAATGCTAATAGCGAAAACACACCACAAGCAATAGAAACTTACAAGACTTAGATGAACCAAGAACATGCCACCTGTCATGCCCCTCTTTCCAAAAATACAGAATACGAGCACGTAACAAAGCCCAGCGAATGATTTTAACATTATCCATAAGCTGTAGGATCGACTCAGCATCATAACAAGAAGTATAACAAGAATATACTCAACCAAACAGGCATGAATAATTTATTAATCAACAGGAAAGCATTTGAAACAAATATAAATATCCCAAATAGTTTTCAAATCTGGATCAAAAGATAAAACTTGGAACTATACGCCCGTTACAAGATAAAGTAGAAACAGAATTAAATGAACTCAAATACAAAAATACTTAAAGCAGGTCTTTCCCCATGCGAAGCCTAGAACGTCTGCTCACCAATTCTAGTAGGCAAATCGTCTCCAAAGTCTGTATGTATAAATATAAAAAGGAAAAAAAATAGAGAAAATAAGACAAACGCCCTTAGTGCAAGTTAGAGCCGCAAATAGTAAAATAAGTACAAAAAATATGGAACAAAATTTAGAATCAAGAATGTAATAGGGATGCAACAAGTTGTGGGATTCAAAAAACTAGCTGGCAAGAAAAACAACTCAAGTGACAAGATTGGGTAACAAATACTAGTAGTAGAACAAGTGGCTAATGGACATGTAATGGTATCAAGCATCAAGTAACAAGTATCACGTACAAGTGTCGAGTAACAAGTAACATGTCTTATGTGTCAAGTTGTCAAGTACAAGTATCAAGTAGCGAGTGTCAAGTATTATGTTCAAGTATCAAGTCTCATGTATCATGTAATCAAGTATCAAGCAAGCATGTATCATGTTCAAGTCTTATAGTTATTACTATCTAAGTAGCACTTCATGTATCATCTTTTTATCATATGGTTGCTACAGTCAATGCAATTTCATTTAGGCCTAGTGGTGGATTCTATAGGGCTGTGTACCCAGGTCATGTAGGAAATACGAACATGTGTTCAAACCATGGGCACTAGAGGTGGCCCCCGCAGGCACTAGAGGTGGCCCCGTCAACCCTTGACGTGGCACTTAGTTCCATCTGATTGCAAATACATATCATGTAATCATATAATGGGCACTAGAGGTAACCCCGCAAGCACTAGAGATGGCCCCCGTCACCCATGACATGACACATAGTTCTACGTGGTACTTAGTTCCATTTAACATAAAATCATGGGAAACACGGACCCCCTTCCCAGTACACTTACCTATATTGTTCACTACTATGGTCTTTCCCTTAAACCCCGGCTTGTTATTTATTATTATCATCAAGCAAGTATGAAAGTGTGCGAAACAAGTCAAGTAAACATAATTAAGAACATGGAACAAGTCTAGGCTAGGCAGGATACACGTTCGATGGTCAAAACAAATCAAAGTATCAAGAATAACGAGAATTCCAAATCTGGACAGCATGACGTTGGTGCGCCAAAACCGCGATTCCCGTTGCTACAAGATAGAAAATATGGATCCGTCAGAAGGCCTAAAAACTAGACTCCTGCCCGGTTCCAACGCATATAATTAATGTACATAAAATTTGTGGTAATATGTGTCAAAACAGCAAACTATACAGCATTTGTGTTCAACCCGAATTTGTAAAACTGAATTTATATATATGAAACAGGTTTGGAACATCATTAATTAATTCTAAGAAAATTAGGGAATGTTATATAGGGTTTCCAGTATCAGCATGAAAATTTTCAATTCATTTACTTACTGGTAGCATAGTTAAAATAATTGTAACCCAAAGAGGTGCAGCAATTTTTATGAATCTGTGATTACCGCCACAGCAGCAGTAAAACTGTGATATCTTCTAGACCATAACTCGGAATTCAAAAATTCTGGATGTTATTGACAACTAGACACTTAAGGCTACATTTCATATTCAGGACTCAAGTTCAGATTTTGGTTTTATCAGGGTCAAAACAGCAAGGCAAGACAGAAACAGAAACTAACTAAAATACCTTTTTGTATGAAATGAATCAAAATTTTACTAGTTGTGAACAAGAGTATCAACGAAGGGTTGTGACTCTTAGATCATGTAATATATAAGGAGAAACATGAGATCATCAACGATAAACAAAGAGGAGTCACATTCACAAACTATTTGCAGTATTTTCAAGGAAAAGCTTGTACTAGAAAACGAAATGTACAAGGAGATACTTGCCTTAGGGTGACGATGAATCCGACGAAGAATAACAGGAATGGATCCTGGGCAACGAGCACGATCGGCACGGATCTTGATAAGATGATCAAGATCAAGGAAGATCGGACGGCTGGAACCAAGATCTTGATGATGATGATCGCGATCGACGATCGGACGATCCAGGTCAGATGATGGAGATCATGATGATCGATCAATCGGATGGCCCACAATGCACATGATCAAAACTAAATATCAACAGCATGGCTTGGGTGACTAGCCTGGCTTCGGCGATGAAAATCGGCACAAGAGCATAGGGCACGACGGCAGGATGCTCAGGGCGGGGATAGCACGACTACTGTCATGGCATCAGCTGAACGAGGGACACAGCGCAGGGAAGCTGCACTGCGGGGCTGTCGACTGGCGCAAGGAGACACTGATTGCTGGCACTGCAGGCAGAAAGGAAGAGAGGCAGAGGGGACTGCACTGGCATCGCGACTGCAGGGAAACAGGGGCACAGGGCAGCGCAACGAGGGATCAGTGCGGCGCCGGAGGAAGGTCGCGATAGGCTGGTGCGCGGCACGTCGCTGTCGTCCTGGCTGCAGCCTACATCGAAGGGTGGAGGACGAGGGTGCTGCGGCTTCGCTGAAGGGGTCGCGACAGGAGGGGAGGTGCTGGCTCGATGACGAGGGTGAAGGCAAGGCGAAGGAGCATTGGAGGAGGGAGAGATGAGCACAGGCAGGGCTGGTGGTCACTGGGAGAACAGGAGGGTGGCAGAAAGGGTTGGAGATAATCAGGAGGGATGAGTAATGAGATGTAGGTGAAGATGAATAGGTGATGTTGCGGCTAGGGTATACAAGACGATAGGGTTAATATAACAAGGGTATATATATATGACAGGGATAGGGTTTGGGGTTATTGGGTATTAGTTAGAAAATCCAATAGGAAATTGGGTTTGGGTTTTGGATTATAAAAACCAATATAAAAAAAATAGAATAACTAATAAAAATATAAGTTATAATAAAATGTAATGTGCATTATAACATAGAATTTATTTTTATTTTTTTTTGATAAAAAGATGAAGTCATCGCTTCATTAATTAGAAGTTAACGAAACAGGAACGGAAATACAAGTAGAGCCCGAAGGCAAGCAACATCAAAGTTCAGCTGCAATAAAGAAAGAGCCTGAACGAATCAAAAGACATCAAAATAAGCAAACATCCACTGACTAAAACAAACTGCTAAGTGGAGCTCCTCCCTCCCATGAGCTACTCCTCCTCTTCCATTCTCCTCTTCTTCCTGGAGCTGAGCAACCCTGTCCATTCGAAATAGCATAATTCAATTTTATGCATCAGAACAGATAATCTATGATCAATGCTATTCAAACAGAGATCGTTACGGTCTAGCCAAAGGTTCCACAAGATTGATGCCACTAGTAAATCCCAATAAATTCTTACTTCCTTCCTAATCCTGTGCGACCTAACCTCCTCCCAGACCTCCGCACTAGACCATGGACACTGAGCTACCCCGAACAGTAGGCCTAATTTTCCCCACACCCATCTCGCTCTGGTGCATTTAAAAAAAATATGATTCGTATCCTCTTCGTGATTTAAGCACCTACTACAAGTGACGCAGTCCAGGATACTCCATTTTCTTAAGTTGACTTTTGACAGAATCGCATCATTATCCACCAATCACAAAAGAACTTTCACTTTAGAAGGAACGTTGATGCCCCAAAAAACCGCAGCACTCCCGTTCCTTAAGCCTCCATCATTCAGCCTTTTATATAGCGAGGATACCGAGAGCGTGCGATTTGGCTCCAAAGACCACCATCTCTCATCTTCTGGTTGTTGTGTGACACTTCCTTCTCTGCGAATGTAATTGTTGAGCTGTTGTAGTTGGAGAATAGCTTCTTGTTCCAGAGAATCCCTGACTTCTAGTCTCAATCCATTGTTCTTCCAAACATCGTAAACAAGTGTGCCAATGTTGATAACTACCCCTGCAGCTGCTGGGAACAGTCCCATCAACGAATTACTGCCACACCACATGTCTTTCCAAAATCTTGCATTCTTGCCTTGCTTCACCCTACAGAGGGTGTTGCTATGAAGTACCTCCCCTGTCTTGAAAACCCCTTTCCAAAGACACGATTTTCTACTTAGAGTACCCCTCCCCCTGTATCTGAACATCTTCCTTGCCCGGTAATTGGTCAGAGACTTACACCACCAATTATTACGTCGGTAATCCATTTTCCACCACCACTTACTGAGAAAGGCAATGTTCATATCTCTAAGGTTGATGATGCCCAACCCCCCAAATTCTTTCCTTTTGCATACCCTCCCCCAGCTGATGAGGTGAATCCTTTTACCTCCATCATTTGCTCCTTTCCACAAAAATCTCCTACGACATTTGTCTATCTTCTAAATTACCCATCCCAGTAATTCGTAAATAGACATAAGATAGATCGGAATACTGTTGATGACGGAGTTCAACAGCGTGTTCCTACCCCCTAGGGTTAAAAATCTACCCTTCCAGCTTGCCAATCTTTTCTCAATCCTATCAATTAGGGGCTGCCAATCCTCCCTGTCAAGCTTCCCTGGCCTAATCGGAATCCCTAGGTATGTAAGCGGGAACTCTCCTTTATTGCATCCAAGCATTTGTTGAATCGAATTGATGGGAACAGAGCATTCTTCACTAAGCTGAATGACGCAGCTCTTAGAAAAGTTGACCTTCAAGCCCGACCATGCCTCGAAGCACTTCAAAACTGAACTCATAGCTATGATATCCTCTCTAGATGCGAGCCGAACAGTAAGGTATCATCAGTGTACTGAAGGATCGAAATAGGATCTAAAAATGCTTTAATTTTAATGCCGAAGTTCGCTCTCCTTTTTGCCGTTAGCAATCATTTCTGCTAACCCATCTGCTACGATGGCAAATAACAATGACGATAGCAGATCCCCTTGCCTCAGCCCTCGCTTGCATCGAATTTCTTTCCCCTGTTCCCCGTTCACCAGGGGAAACGGTTTGCCTTCCCTAATGCATCAAGCGATCCATTTCCTCCACCTTTCGCCGAATCCCTTCAGTAACAGAGCCTCGTCGATCGAGTCCCATTCAACCGAATCATAAGCCTTTTGAAAGTCCACTTTAAAGAGGAAGTCGTCCGTTTTTTCTTTGCTAGCTCTAAATACAGTTTCGTGCGCCGAAGCAACGCTATCCATAATATCACGACCTTTAATAAATCCGCTCTGAGACTCCCCGATGATATCCTTTAAAAGTGGCCCCAATCGATTCGCCAAAACCTTGGTAATGATCTTAAAAAAGCCATTGAGTAAAGTGATCGGTCTCAAATCTCCAACATCTATCACTTCAGATTTCTTTGGTATAAGAGAAATATTCGCATAATTGATTCTATCTAAATCTGCTTTCCCATTATGAAAATCTAGAACAATGCGCATAAAGTCCCTTTTGATGATTCTCCAATATAGCTTATAAAAGAAAATGGGAAATCCATCTGGGCCAGGCGCCTTATCCTGACCTAGGTCATTGATAGCATTAACCACTTCTTCTTCGGAGAAACCGCTTTCAATACAATCACTATCATTAATCCCGGAATCTTCCCACATGTTCTGATTTAACGAATGCCTATGCTCTCTTCTCTTACCTAGCAACTCCTTAAAGTTCTCATTGATGTGATCCTTGATTCTATCCTCATTGTCGCACCAAACTCCGTCCATTATCAGTCCATCGATGTGATTTTGATGCCTTCTTCCATTGGCGATCCTATGAAAGAATTTGGTGTTCGCATCCCCCTCCTGCAACCACTGAAATCTAGAGCGTTGCCTCCAATAATATTCCTCCATCTTTTGAATATGAAGAATATCTTGTCTCTTGCTGAAAAGCTCATCAAATTCGCACCCTATTAAGTCTCTTTCTTCCTCTATAAGTTCTAATTGCTCTATCCTCTCCCCTATAACTTCTTTGAGTCTCTGGTTTTTGCCAAACTCAGATCTGGCCCAGAGCTTCGCCTTTATTCTTAGTCTCCTGATTTTTTGGATCCAACAACCCACCGCGGAGTCAGACTCTGTAGGCTCGCTCCAGCACTCCTCGATGATCTTTGACATCCCTTCGCACAACGTCCATGACTTTCCAAATCTAAATAGATGTGTGCGTCGTCTTTCTCCTACTCCGCAGTCCAAGCAAAGTGAAGTGTGATATGAAGTGAATCTAATCATGGCACTGACCTTAGCTAGTGGAAATTCATCTTCCCATTCAGTGGACACTAAAATTCTGTCTAATTTAGCGAACGTTGGGGCTGCTTGTAAGTTTGACCAAGTGAATTTCCTATTCGTGGGTTCGATTTCCACTAACTCTAATGCATTGATAATCGCGTTAAACTGGTCTCTGTCCCCCCTGGACGCACCTCTACCAAGATGTTCGTGATGAAATCTAGTGATGTTAAAGTCCCCTCCCACCACCCAGGGGCCCCTACATCTGCCTCTAATGCTCCTCAGTTCGTCCCAGAACAGGCACCTCTTGGCGGACTCATACGGACCATAGACAGTAGTGACCGTATGAGTCCAGTTATCTGCTCGACACCTTAAGACAATCGAAACCGAAAATAATTCCGCGATCTCATCAATGATCTCAAACAATCTATGATCTACCCCAATAGCTATCCCCCTAGATAAACCTCTCGACGATTTGAACCTCCACTCAAATGCTCCTATTCCTTTAATGTTCTGAAATTCCACCGCGGACGGATTTTCCACTCTAGTTTCCTGAAATGCGCAGACTGAAGGTCTGTGCCTAGTAATAGTATCACTGATAAGTCTCTTTTTTTTACTTCTGTCTCATCCCTCTAACGTTCTAAAAGATGTATAACATAATTAACTCTATCATCGACCACCTATAATCCAGACGCCCCTGCTACCCTCTACACATCAATTTGACTCTTGCTTACCCCTCTAATAACGTTAACACTGAATTTATTTTGCAATGACTACAATTGCGATTAACAAATAGAAATGAGTTTTTAACAAGCAACCGAAAGTAATAATAGTAATAACAATACTAATAATGATAATCTCTAATATGATAATGGGAGAAAGTCTTAGTGTCATTTTTCATTTTGTCATTCTACCAACATGTGCAACGCACGTACATAACTAATATAAATAAGGTTTCCGGTTCAAATCCTCCCTACATCTGAGTTTTTATTTTTATTTTTTGAACTTATTAAAATGTGCATTGCACGTGTAAATTACTAGTAAAAATAATAGTAAAATAGATATAATAATAATAATATATGTCAAAATACAAATTCGGTTTTAACAGATTATTAAAATAACCCAAACAATATATATTAACTCAGAGGAGATATTTGTTAACTCAACTAGTGGAAACTACAAGAGATGAGCTCAAGAGCTTACTGCTATCGCAAGACCTATCTGAATAGACACCAAGAGTACACCGAATAAGGCACTCGAGCAAGCCAAAAAGTCGAGCTTATCGACTTTCCACAGTCGAAGTGCCGATTGGAAATCAGTTAGTCCGATCACTGCTGATATGATGATTGCTGATAAAATCACGTTTGGTGTGTAATAGAACAATTGCATCAAGAACAGCATGGTGAATAGATCGGCTGAGGCCATCACAATATTGAAACTGCTGTCTTACATCCTGCATTGTAGTTCACCGCAGACTGGGAAAATGATCCTCTTATTTACAAAGTTAGTATTCATGCATAGTAGTTCTTGAACCTATGGTGACATAGCATGAAGTGCATGAGCCTGCCATGTTCATGATGCCGATGGTTGGAGAGTTGGATTCTTGGAAGTCAGTAGAGAGAGTTAGGCAATATTTATTGAATTTTTGTAAATGAAAGCAGTTAACAATAATGTTCTTTTAGGAAACCAAAAGACTCTTAAGAGTTTTAAGAGGCTTTTCAGTCTGATTTCCCAAACGAGGCCTTTTGGGAAACCAAAAGACAATATTTAAGAGGCCTTTTCAGTAGTTATACAAAAAAAAAAAAAATGGGGCCTAAAGCCCTTGCTTTGGTCACTTGGGCCTTGGGTCGAGCCTGACCATATTAGAGACACCGCAATACTTCACCAATCTGACAACTCCATGTCAAGATTGAGTCCTCGTTCTCATCCCCTCGCTTCACCCTCGATGACTCTCACCGCAACCTCGTAACGAGGGTAGACGTCGCACCTGACCCCTACGAACCCTCTAACATGAAAGAAACAAAAAGCACCCCTCACTTTGACCAACCAAGGTCAAAGTAGAGCCCAAACTATAAAATTGCCTGACAACCGTCGCCTACACCAGCTAGGATACATTTTGTTGCTACCAATTATTCACTTTCAAAAAATAGCATATGCACATTAAAAAAAAAACTTATTTCATGCAATGGATTTTAGGGGCGCTCCCCTCTTATACGGTCAACACTTACTTACCTCGGTTGAAAATATATACATCACTACGGTCCGTCGTAGAGACAAATAAAATGTGCAAGTCTCATCATTCATAGAGTAGACACATTAGAGGCCATAGCGGTTACTTAAATTCAAACTTATATACCTGTATACTAACATATGATGCATACAACACATACATCTTTTATAACGAATCTCAAAATCGTGAACTTTCAAATTTGATTTCTATAAATTTTACAAAACCCATGCATCACAACTTAAGGCTTTAAACACTTGATGGACGAAAGCAAATTTCTTCGAATAACCAATAACTTCATCAACAAATATACAATCTCAACGATAACGACGAAATATTGAAGAAAATATTAATAACTCATTTTAAAACCTCTGATAGAATTCACATCAACCCTTCATATATATAAACAAAATCAATAGAACATCCATCAATAATTCATATTCATAACTAGAATCATGTTAAACAATCAATTTCCAGCATAATGCATAAATCATAATAATTATTAAAGAAATCAAATCAAAAGTAAGGCATACGAATCAACACTTGCCTTAATCGATAAATCCAATGTTTAAATCAATTTATCGATATGGATGACATACTCAACCAATCCTTTCTTTCCATACTTTCCTTTCAACAATGGTTCCTCTTCATCATCATCTTTCTCGGCGGCTACAGAAAAAGAATGGAAGGGACAAAGGGAAAATGTTGAAGAATCTACCCCACAACTCGTAGTGCTAATAGTGGAAACACACCACAAGAAATAGAAACTCCGAAGACAGATAAAATAAGAACAAGCCACCACAATATATGCAAGATCTCACAAGAACACAATCAATATGCAGAGATAACCAATACTTTTTATTCTCCAATAAATACAAAGATTACAAAGAGATTACAACTCTCAATCTTTCTCTCTCACCTTTGAAACACTCGGCACAATCTCCCCTTGAAGTTGAACAATAATAACGGCTCACCTCTTGATTACAAAAATTGATGGATTAGATCCACACAAATCCTAGAGTTTACAGCCATATATATAGCTCCCATGTAAACCCTAAAGAATAAACACAAATCCAGTAATTGAGACTTTAAACTCGTAAGCCCAAAAACAATCAGCGGCCGAAGTCGGTCGATCGCACCCCCAAGGTCGATCAACCGCAACATGTAGAACCAAACCCGAGACTTAACCGGTCAACTGCACCCCCAAATTCGATCAACCATCCCCTCCTCTGTTGGACCTGTACACTCGAAGAACTCTCAGCAGCTAAGGGCGGTCGACCGCACCCCCAGGTCGGTCGACCGCAATTCTCCATGCTGCATTCTTCTTCTACTTGCTATTGTCTTCACTTGTTGTCTTTGTCTCCTCCTCTTCTTCTCCAACTTGAAGTACTCAGTGGCTACGTGTATTTGAGGCCAAAACCCTAACAATCTCTCACTTGGACCAAATACACCACACTTCAAAGTTATTGCAATCTTTACCTCGCATTATCTCTGCCAATCTCCCGCTTTTATGAAAGACCCAAGTACTCCCCATTCTCATGAAGAGCACCTCCGCCACTCCACCACGTGGAGTGAACCAACCACTCCTCATCGCCTCATGAAGGATGTGCTCCACCAATCGCATAGAGTGCGAATACCGAAGAAATAATCTCCCATGTTGGATTTCGTGTTATGAGACTCCCCAACTCGCAAAATCTCCATCAATACCGAACATGGTTCAAAGTCTCTCAATGCACCCTCTATATTAGAAGTCTCCGTGAACGAAACCTCCATAATATTCGCAGACTGTTTAACCTCTACAGTCCAATTTCGGTTACCCTCATTGACATCACCCCGCATATCGATACCAGTGCTCTCTATCTCATCAGAGCGACTTGAAGCTTCAACTGCCATATCGTAAAGTACCCTCACCGCAGCAACTTCTTGCCCTCTAGGATCACTTCCATGGCCAGCAGCTCCCATTAAATTAGTAACCTCCCCTCCATAACTAAAAGAACTCGGTTGCACCCCACACAACCTACTACTCGATTCCGACTGAAAGTCAACTACAGAAGAAATGCCACTCACGTCTCTAAGTAAATGCAGCGTTCCCTCATGCTTTCCTTTTGTAATCACCCTTGAACCTGCAGCTATACATCACTCCCCATAACCAACTATAGTAGACAACCCCTCCTTGTCTAGCCTTCCAATCGAGATAAGATTTTCCTTCAAGTCTGGAACATGTCTTGTCTCCCACAAGAAAACACTTTGATCATCAATGGTGTTCACCCGAATAGTACCAACCCCATGTACAGGACACCGGTGAGCATTCCCCACGATTACATCTCCAAAAGAACCATTCTCGTAGTTATCAAACACATCTCTCCTCGGAGTGTAATGAAAAGAAGCTCCCGAATCAATATACCAATCTTGAGTGCCCAACTCCTCCCGAGCTGATAAGCATAGATCCTCAACAAGCCTCACTTGAGCTTCCTTTGGGGTATCTTTCTTTGGTTTCTCCTACTTCTTCTTCATATAAGCCTTGCAACTACGCATTATGTAACTCTTCTTATGACAATACCAGCACTCAGGCCCATGTCCCCCATCGCTCTCATCAGGCCCACCTCAGATGAACTACTCTGATCCTTTCTTCTTCGACTACTCTCAGATCTCCTACGTCTCTTCTCAGCGTATATGGCGGAATCTCTAGAAGATGATGATGGATATCCCCCATTTCTCATCCTTCTCACCTCCTCGTTCAGTTGGCTACTCACCACATCCTGTAGAGTCTTCGAATATGTCATAATGTCTGTAATAGTCTGTTCCACCGTACCATAACTATTGGGTAAAGTAGATAGAAGTAACAATGACTGCCCCCTTTCTGAAAACTTCAAACCTGCAGCTTTTATCTGGTTGTAAACCATACAGTAATTGTTCACATGCTCTGCTACTGAACCCCCTTCTCTCAATTCATATTAACCAATTTCTTCAGATGAAGAATTTGATTAGATGCCGACGGTTTTTCATACATATCCGTGAGAATCTCCATAGCCTCCTTTGTGGTATTTGCCTTTGAGATATGAAATAATGCCTTCCTACTCAGCCCCAACTGAATCTTTCCCAGCACCTTCTGATCCAAAAAATTCCAATCAGCCATGACCTTCGCATCCTTGTCTGCACCTACCGGCTTCTCATCAAACAACGAACCATCAAGACCTTTCTGATGAAGATACGCTATCATCTGAATCTTCCACATCACGAAGTCACTCCCATCGAATTTCTCGATCTTCATCTTGTTATCGGCCATCTAGAACCAACTGCTCTGATACCACTTGTTGAAGAATCTACCCCACAACTCGTAGTGCTAATAGCGGAAACAAAACACAAGCAATAGAAACTCCCAAGACTTAGATGAAACAAGAACAAGCCACCACAATATATGCAAGATCTCGCAAGAACACAATCAATATGCAGAGATAACCAATACTTCTTATTCCCCAAGAAATACAAAGATTACAAAGAGATTACAACTCTCAATCTCTCTCTCTCACCTTTGAAATACTTGGCACAATCCCCTCTTGAAGTTGAACAATGATAACGACTTACCTCTTGATTACACAAATTAATGATTTATATCCACACAAATCCTAAAGTCTACAGCCATATATATAGCCCCCATGTAAACCCTAAAAGATAAACACAAATCCAGCAATTGGGTCTTTAAACTCGTAAGCCCAAAAACAATTAGCCGTTGAAGTCGGTCGACCGCATCCCTATGGTCGGTCGACCATAACGTGTAGAACCAAACCTGAGACTCGACCGGTCGACTGAACCCCCAAGGTCGGTCGACTGTCCCCTCATCTGTTGGACTTGTACACTTGAAGAACTCTCAGCTGCTAGGGACGGTCTACCGCACCCCCAGGTCGGTCGACCGCAACTCTCCAGGCTGCATTCTTCTTCTACTTGCTACTGTCTTCACTTGCTGTGTTTGTCTCCTCCTCTTCTTCTCCAACTTTAAGTACTCAGTGCCTACGTGTATTAGAGGCCAAAACCCTAACAAAAAACAGATTTCTTTCACAACAAAAATCCCATAAATTCACTTTCACACTTAAATCCTCATATTTATAATATTTGCACATAACCCCAAAATTATTGATGTTTGCAATTCAGTCCTAAAAGTCCTAATATTGAATTTGCAATAATAATCTGAAATTTTGGGGATAATTTTTTTTTGAAGAGAAGGATAGAATCTGCAGATTCTAGCCAATATATTCACAAACAAAACGGTCAAACAGCCAACATAAAAGGTTCATTAACAACATCAAAACTACAATAGAGAGAAGAAACATCTCCAGGTAAAAGAGAGAAGACACAAAACATAGAAGTTTGACAACACAGAACACAAAAGAGTAAGAACCTAAGAGCTAATATTGATTATCTTCATATGCAGCCTGAATATTCTGAACAAGCAAAACCCGTGATATATTCTTACTGATGAGCAGTCTTGTTGGAAATGGAAGCAATTGCATTTGAGACAGGATCCTCCTTAACTTGGAAACCTGGGACTTCAGCCGATTCCACCTAATCATCAATAGCTTCATAATCAATGCCAGCAGTATTCAGATCAAGCTGAGAATAGGAATCAGGAACTGAAAAATCAGCAACACCATCGGGGAAATTAGCAGTCTGAACAATAGGAGAATCATCATCAAGAATAATGGGATTGAGGGCAGAAGTAGTCTCAGCATCCACGATAGAAACTTGATTAGTAGAGTTCACAGCAGTCGAAGAATTATTGACAATTGCAGGTTGAACAGGAGGAATAAAGGATTTACAAGCATTAGTAAAATTACTCAAATCCACCTTGGCCTTCTTTGTAGGGGGGAGAATCTCTGACCAAAAAGAAACAAAGAAGCAAATAGAATCAATGATGTTAACAATATCAGCAGACTTTTAAAAAAATTCTACTATATCTTTCTTTCCAAATAACCCAGATTAAAGTCATCATAATCATATCCCATAAAAGTTTTTTTTTTTTTTGGAATTCTTTTTAATCACCATAAACCCCACCATGACTTAACAGAAGATGGGAAACCTTCAAAATGAAAAGCATGCTTAAGTAAAAGCCAGATTTGCTTCACAAAGGAGCATTTAACAAATAGGTGAAGCGATGACTCATTAGAACAAGAACAAAACACACACTGTTGGCCCAAAGCTAGGTTTCTTTTATTGAGATTGTCAACAGTTAAAAGCTTATTATGAATAACAATCCAAACTAAAATTCTCACTTTCAGAGGTGAAATATTTTGCCAAATAATTTATAATAAGGACAAACCATACCACCAGCATTCAGAAAATTATAAAAAGATTTAACTATAAAGGCACCAGTGTTATTCCATCTCCATTTAAAGCCATTAGAGGGTTTCCAATCATAATTATACTATAAGTGAAGTAAAGAGTTTAAATCATGAGTTTGAAGAAGAGTCAAACTCCTTCTGAAAGTAATATTCCAAACTTTCCCATAACTATTAGTGGTATATAAGCAAAATATAGTAGCATGTGGAAAACAAGTAATTTTATAAAGCTCATGAAAAGAAGTAGATAAACTACAGTTACCAATCCAAATATCATGCCAGAATGTCACATTTTTACCATCTCCGCAAATTTTTTGAAGACCACATCTAAAAGGAGAAGCATCTTTCCAAATGCCTTTCCAAAAGGAAGAACTAATAGCAGGAGGGGCAGTAGAAAAATCATCAATAATCCTTCTGCGAAAGTATTTCCTTTTAAAAACTCTAATCCAAATTTTATCATTAGAAGTGATACAGTTCCAAAGCCATTTACCAAGTAAAGCTAAATTTTGATTTCTCAAATTAATAACACCTAATCCACCTTCATTTCTGTTTTTACAAACCCTAGACCAATTCATAAGACACTTCCCATTGTCAGAAGAAGATGAAGAACTAACCCAGAAGAATTTTCTCCTGAGTTGATCAATTTTTTTAATAACCCAAGAAGGAATGAAGAAAAAGGACATAAGATAAAGAGGAATACTAGAAAGGATGGAATTAATCAAAGTTAACCTCCAAGTTCTAGAAAGAGATCTACCAGACCAACTATTAAGCCTATTTTCAATTTTGTCAATGACAGGATACCAATCAGATTTGTGAAGGGTACCAATTCTCAAAGGAATACCCAGGTAGACCAAAGGAAAAGATCCAATAGGACAATTAAAAAAGGCAGCTAATCCATCTTGCCTATTAGAATCACCTCTAATCCCGATAGAAGAAGATTTAAAGAAATTAATACTCATACCAGAAACACATTCAAAACAATATAGAAGAAATTTAAGATTTCTGAGCGTAATGCCATCACAAGAAGAAAAAATTATAGTATCATCAGCATATTGTAAGTTGAGAATGCCTTTGAAAGAAGAGAATCCGCCTAAACCTTGAATGATACCATTATCCCAAGCATTAGAAAGCATTCGATTGAAAACACCAGCCACTAAAACAAAAAGGAGAGGAGAAATAGGGTCACCTTGTCGAAAGCCCCTCTTACAAATAAACTTTTTCCCTTCAGTGTTGTTAACAATAATGGAAGAAGTCCCTGGGTAAAGACTACTAAAATTCCAAGCAATCCATTCAGGACCAAAACCCCTAGCAATAAGGATATTCTTTAAAAAAATCCAATTAACTCTATCATAGGCTTTTTCAAAATCCAGTTTTTATAGAATACCTTCAGAATTATCCAAATGAATAGAATGAATAACTTCTTGAGCAGCTGCAACACTGTCCAAAATGAATCTATCTTTAATAAATCCAGATTGATAAAAGTCCATAAGACAACCAATAACTTTAGCTAATCTATTAGCTAAAACTTTTATAATAATTTTGAAAATACAGTTAAGAAGACTAATAGGTTTAAATTGATTGACTTTGTTGGCACCGGCAACTTTTGGAATAAGAATAATATGAGCATAATTGATTCTAGAGAAATCAAGACAGTTATCAGAGAGTTCCTGAAATATACCCAAAATATCCTCTTTTAAATCATTCCAGAAAAATTTATAAAAAAAAGTAGGTATGCCATCTGGACCTTGAGCTGAATCTAAAGGTAAATCACAAATAACTTGAAAATTTTCCTATTCAGAAAAGGGAGAATCAAGATCTTCAAGATCAATGTTGGAGTTAGAAGGATATAAAGAATTCCAGTTCACATTCAAAAAAGTGTTATCAGCCTCACCCATAAGATTTTTATAAAAATTGAAGAATTCCTGATGAATCAGAGAAGAATTAGAAATATCTCCTAGATCAGTATGAAGAGAAGTAATAAAATTAGTCCTTCTTTTATGAGAACCGTAATTGTGAAATAATCTAATATTACCATCACCCAAAGTAAGCCATTTGATTTTAGCTCTTTGGAACCATTTGATTTTTTCAAAATTAAGAAGGGAGAGATATTCTTTTTGAAACAAAGCTCTATCTTCACTAGAAAGAGGATTCTATTCCTCTAAAACATCCAGTAAAGTAATTTCAGTTTTCAGAAAAATTTTCTTTTTATATTTTCTCCAAAGTTTACAGCTACTTTTAATACATTTAATTTTAGCAAAATATCTTCTTAAGCATCCAATGGGAAAAGAATTAGCAGATTGTAAGCATGTAAACAACATATGAAGGAAAGGAGGATCTTCAAGCCAATTTTTTCAAATTTACAATTAAGAAATTTAGGAGAAGAAGAATGAGAAGAAAGAATTAAAGGAACATGTTCAGAAATAATATTAGAAGAAGCTTGAACATAAGATAAAGGAAAAGCAGAATCCCACTCATTAGAGACAGGAAATCTATCCAATTTTGCAAAGCTAGAAATCAATCTCTTATTAGACCAAGTGAATTGTCTACCTAGAATAGGGTAGTCAATTAAAGAAAGTTCATTAATAACATTGTTGAAATTATCATAATCAGATCTATTGTAAGACAAAAAAACTTCTCTCATAATGGAATCTAACAGCATTAAAATCACCTCCAAAGATAACCCAGCCATTAATATAAGAATTAAGCTCTAGAAATTCATTCCAAAAATCATTTTTCAATGAGTTCACACTAGGCCCATAAACGGAAATAAAGAGAAGAGGACAATTAAAAGCAAAGCATTCAAAAGTTACAGCCATGAAGAATTGATTTCTTATAATATTGCAACATTTGAACATATTATCTTAAAAACTAATAAGCATACCACCAGAACTACTAATAGAATCTAAAGAAATCCATTCAGTAATAATAGAACCACCTAAAGATGTGAAAAGCGAATGAGAGGGGGAAGGAATTTTAGATTCTTGAATAGCAATAAGGTCACAATTAGAGGAGTTAATGAAATCAAAAACAGTCATTCTTTTATTGTTATCAGCTAAGCCTCTAATATTCCAAGTGGATATAATCATTTACAAAAATTAACGTCCCTCCTATTAATTTCCAGAGGTTTAATTCTATTAAAGTCAGAAGAAGAAATATCATGTAAACCAATACATTTAGCAAAATTAGCTAAGTCAACCTCAGAAAAAGAATCAAAATGACAATGAAAAATAGATCCAAGACAAGTACCTTCAGGGAAAGAAGGAATAGCAGGTGTTGGAATTTTCAGATTTCTAATTTGAGAAATTAAAGCAGCTTTCTCAAGAATAGGCTGATGAGCATTTGGTTTATTACCAACTCTAGTACTTCTTCTGAGAGGTCCATAACATTTGGTTGGACTTTTTTTCCCCAGTCGAGGAGGAAGCAACATCAGGACCAATACATTTTTGAAGGATATTATTATCAAGATCGTCAAATGAAGGATCATTATCAACCTCAGAATTAGAGGGGTAATACTGATCAGGATAGCAAATAGCTAAAGGAATAGAGGAGATGGGCATAATAGGTTCGAAGTCTTAAGAGGAAGAGTTGGCTGATTCTTCAAAAATAGAATGTAACACCTCTAGATGAAGATCAGGAGAATCATCAGATTGTTTAGAGGTAGAGATGTTACTCAAGAAAAATTTATGACAGTCAAAACAGATATCATTGAAGACAAAATGCATGCCAAAAAAGTTGGGGAAGAGAAGAGAGGATATAGAATTATGAAATAACCCATCAGCAGAAGTAGAGAGATGAATCCCTTTATCCAGAAAAACAAAGAGGTCTTTCCAAACACTCCCAAGGGAAGATTTTTTCTAAGAGATAACAAAGTTCGCATATGATTCTCAATGGCTAACATATCAGAGTGTTCCTCAGCAGAAACAGCTAATTCCATAGTGGAAACAGATAGATGGGGGTTAAGAGCAAGATCAGAGCGAACCACAATCTGTTTAGAGGTATCATCGATAACAGAAGTATCACTAATTAGAGCACAGTTATCAGAATGACTAATCATAGAAATCTCCCCTTCCTCCAGATTATCAACAGAAGAAGTAGAATTTTTAGCAACCCATTTCATTTGAGTGCCTTTACCTCCATGAAAACTACCAGATTTATCAGACTTAACGTCTTGAGGAGCAGAGATATTCAGAGAAGAAGAATTAGGGTTTTGAATAGAAGGATTACCCCAGGCTTCCCAATTGCTATTAGTGTTAACAGACTTGATAGGGATAGAATCAGAAGAAGTAGTGGTGTGATGATTTGAAAATTCAGGATAAGTAACCACAATTTTAAAGGCTCGAGTACCCACCCATAAAGAGTATTCATAAACCAAAGGAGAAGAAAGGCATCGAAGAAAATCAGCAATAATTTCAAGATGCCCATTGCTAAGACGATTCATAGAAGGAAACCAAAAAAATTACCAATACATCTAGAAACATGACTAAAGAAGGTAAAAGATTCACAGTAAGGAGGAATACTAGAAAGAATAGATTTGGTTTTAACAAGACCAAAAGAACGACGAGAGATCCCAAACTGTGACCAGTGTTTCACAGAGAAAATAGAATTACCGAAATGAAGATCCTGACCATTAAGATTTTCTAAGCATTTCACATTAGGGCATTTGCAAATAATATAACTGTTAGGTAACATCCATAAACCCCAATCCCATCCAGGCAATTGAAATCGGGAGTCAACAAAATTAGCAAGATCAGGGGCAGTAAGAGAACCAGATTTAACAGAAATAACTCCTTCATTATTCAAAAGTAAGCACTTATCTTTCATCTCTTGAGAGAACTCACAATAGACTTCAACATTAGAAAAGATATTATGATCAGGATTAGAAGAAGGAACAAAGGTAGAATCATTCAAACTAGAAGATTCAACCGATAGATTAGGGTTTTAAGGGGGAGGGCCTAAAAGACTATTACCAGAGTTTGCATGTCTATTATCCCACGCCCTAACAACCTGTGAAGCCGTATCAATCAATTTTTTATCTAAGATGTTAACAGCAGCCGAGCCAGCATTAGAAATTCCCAAAAGTGGAGCATTAAGAGCGGAAACACCAGATCTACCACCACCTTGACCAGTTCTGCCACCCCTTTGACCAGATCTACCACCAACAAATCCAGATCTACCCCCTCCAAATCGTCCTCTACCACCCATGGTACGAGAAGGGCATATATTCTGGTGATGCCCTTTCCCACCACAAAAATGACAGATGATCATGTTGCAGCAATCTTTTTTGAAGTAGTCTTTATCAAAGCAATTGAAACAACGAAGTTTAGGGTCAAAAGGAGAGGAAGAGGGAGGAGGGAGATGAACTGAAGAAAGAGAAGGGATAGAGGGTAAATGAGAATAAGAGGGTTTTTTAATATTATCGTCGCTGAAAAAGAATTGTTATCAAGGTTCTTTTTGAAAATATCAACCCACTTACTCCGATTCCTGGAAACCGATTCGGCACCCTCCCTCTTACACAGATCCTTGAAATCTGAAACGCTGCCCTCCAAAAACCTTACGTCTTCTCCAATAGAATCAAGAACAGTGAATTTGTTAAAATTTCTTGAGTTCTGTTCCCAAGAACAAGAAACATGTGAGTTGTAACGTCTAAGAGCATCCACAATAGAGTTTTCTATTTTTTAGCAAAATGAGAAGTATAAGAATAGAATAGATGTGAACTTGTGCAACGGTGTTTTCTATATTTTAAAAGAACGAGACAACTTGTCTCGTCCCAGTGTTGTTTTTTTTAAAAAAAAACAAAACAAAACCCATGGGACACAACACGATGTTGTGTCCGAGAGCATTTGTGATAAAACGGGACATCTTGTCCCATTTGAGGTGGTTTTAAAAAATATTTTTTTTATTGGGAAGGACTGTATCGTCCGACCCATTTAAAAAAAAAAATTACGGGATGTCTCGTCCGACTTTGGAACGATACAAGATATTTCGTCTTCTATATTGCTATATTCGCAAGCCCACTTCTCAAATATGAGAATGGACTGTAGATCGTTTGCTATTTTATGAGAAAATAGCAAACGACTGCAGCGCTCTATTCTCATATTATTCTCATAATATGAGAATATGAGAATTATAGCAAACGACTACGGATGCTCTAAGAATGTTACTAGCATAGTCAGAAAATTCAATAGGAGAAGTAAGAGAAGAGTTAGGTAGATGGAGAGAAGAGAGGGAAGAATTGAGGGAAGCACAAGGAGAACTACAGTATGTAAGCATATCTAAACACTCTTCATACAAAAATTATTAGATTTTGGGGATATTAGATACTGAGTTTTCAAACCAGGCAATAAATATTATCAAAAAAAAACAGGCAATAAACCTATAAATGTTTACTTTGCAATTTTTTACTTTCTTGCTGAAATAATTCGCGTCAGAACAATTGGTATTTTGAAAATGCCAGAAGAATTAAGACAGGGAGTCGCTTCTTGATTTTGACCTTAATTGTGATCATTACAAGAATCATTCTATATTCATCCAAAAGTTTCCTTAGAATTATTTCCCGTTCTGACCCATTTTTTAAAAATATTGACCACACTGACCCATCAAAAATATTTACCCAACCGACCTAGTTTTGGACACGTCAATATAAAATGCTATTGACAATAACGTCATCCGTTATTTTGATGTCACTTTTACCAATAGCGGTACCTGTAAAAAAAAATCTTTGCCGCTATTGGAAGTAACGATATCAATACATATCGCATTCACTTAGGAGTTCTCTGACTTGAGAGAAAAAATATAAGCAAAAATCACTTATAACTGATGTCATTATTCCCAATAACGGCGTAATTAGCTTGATGCTGCTATTGGCAATAACGACATCAGTATAATCCTCAGTATACTCTAAAATTCGTGCAGGTGCATCAACTTCAAGCCTGATTTTAACCTTGATACAGTCAATATCTCTCAAAATCAAAACATGAAAGTTGTAGATCTTTTTCTTGGTGTTCCATAGCATTTTGAAATATCCCAATCGTAGTTCGGATGATAAAGTTATGCTCAGATTACGTAGCAATGTCGAAACTATCTAGAAATTTGGAGTACACTGTGGATTATACTGATACAGTTATTGCGAATAGCGTCATCAGGCTAAGTGTGCTGTTATTGGGAATATCGGCATCAGTTATAAGCGATTTTCACTTACAATTTTTTCTGGACAGTTTCGATACCGCTACGTAATATGGGCATAACTTTATCATCCGAACTTCGATTGAGATGATTCAAAATGTTATGGAACACCAAGAAAAAAATCTACAACTTTCATATTTTGAGTTTTGAGATATACTGCCTGTATCAAGGTCGAAATCGAGTTTGAAGTTGATGCACTTGCACGAATTTTGGAGTACAATATGGATTATAATAATGTTTTTATTGCCAATAACATCATCAGACTAATTATGTCGTTAGCAGCAGCAGTGTAATAAGCGATTTACACTTACAATTTTTTTCTCAAGTCAAAGAACTCCTAAGTGAATGTGAGATATGCTGATGTCGTTACTCCCAATAGCGGCAACGATTTTTTTTACATGTGCCACTATTAGCAACAACGGCATCAAAATATCAGATGCCATTATTGTCAATAATATTTTATGCTGATATATCCAAAACTGGGTCAGTTAGGTAAATATTTTCGAAAGTGGGTCAGTTTGATCAATATTTTCAAAAATGGGTCAGTAGAGAGAAAAACTGGTTCCTTGTGAAACTTTGATGCTTAAATGGCACGTTTAGATTGTGGTATAATCTCAGCATTGTATCAAATCACCTACAGATACTTGTAGTATGTGTCTAGTATTATAGTAGCTAGCATGTGGCTGTACTGAAAGACCCTCCAACCAAAACTCAGAAGTTGAGATAAGGAGTGATCAATTGCTGTTTGATTTTGGAGAACCATGCAAAGTTTTTCATGTACAATCTACCATAAAGATTCAACTATATATAGGATATAGCAACCTAAGCAATGTTTAGTTTTTTTTTTTTTTCAGTAAATGGATAGAGCCAAACGACTTCAGCCTAAAAATATATTTATAAACAAACAGAACCGAAATACATAAAGGAGCCAACCGTTTACAAGCGGTGTAACCGACGGAAATAGACAAACGAAAATACAAAAGACTAATTATGCACTGTTTGGTTGGAGGGGAATGGAGGGAAGGGGAGGGGAGGGAAGGGGTTTTTTAATACTTTTCTTGTTTGGTTCAATTTTTAGGAGGGGATGGGAGGAAAATGGGGGAGTGCAACACCCCTCCTGAGTCAATTTTGGCTCCCTTCCAAAAGTGGGGGGATTTGGAGGGAAGAGAAAATAGAGCTAATTTTTTAAAGTAGCTAGACTAAATTGCCCTTTAAAATCTAAATCCTAATATAATAAAAAATCTAAATCCCAATGTTGTGTTTTTGTTGTATTAGTCCAGTGTATCTCATTTTCCCCATTACATCCGTCCTTTGAAATTGTACTGTGAAATGCATGCACATTCGTGCAATGCTGAGTCTCATATTTGATGGAGCTAAGAATTTTACTTGGAACATATTTACTGGTAATCAGGTTGTCGTTGCCTGTAATATTATATCATTTGTCCTCTAATAAGCATAGGTCTAAAAAATGTGTATTAAGTTGAATGAAAAAACTTGCACATTGCACAACTGAATATTAGCTCTCATTGGTAATTGACAGTTATTATTCTTAATCCTTTTTATTTACTTCTTATGTAGGTATGTTCATAGTTACCAAAGTTTCTTGTGGAACCATGCTGCTAGCATGAGGGTGCAAAAACATGGTATGTGCTATCATTTTATCTTTTGACTACAATTTCATGTTCAAGCAAACTTTCTTTATTGGTAAGCACATGCTATAATTCTATCATTTCATTTAGTTTATGAAACTTTAGTTCTGTAATGAGTGCATGTCTGTATCGGTGAAAGCATATCAATTTGAGTTGTTCATTATGCAAAATGTGTACTTCATGAAAGGAAATGGAATAAAAAAGTAGAATTTCTTATTATATGCAAAATGATATAAAAGTAATTTTATTATAAAATCCATTTCCTCCCTTGTGAACCAAACAAGAAAATTATTATTTTTCATCCCCTCCCCTCCTTTGAACCAAACAGAGTTTTCATTAAATCCCTACTCTCCCTTTCCCTCCCTTTCCCTCCCCTCCATTAAAATCCTTCCCCTCCCCTCCTTTGAACCAAACAGACCCTAAAGAACAAAGAGCAAATTAGAAATCTGCCCAAAACGGATGACACCGCACCAAACATGAAGTTATATTGCCCAGCAAGGATGGCCGGTCAGCCCTAAAAGTCGCTAGCAAAGACGCACCACGGCTGGAAGAAAATGCTCGGTCAGAAACCTGCCGCAATGGAAAGGCCGAAGCAAGAAACACGCAATGAAAATTAGGCAAGCAAACAACACAATTCCATCATCTATGACCAGCGGGACCGTCGGAGGTGGTAGGCGGGTAGACAGCCCGACATAAAGGCACAAGCAGCAGCCAACAAAGATATAGGAAAGTAAAAGCGCAAGGAAAAGGACAGAAACGGGATGGCTAGTAGTCAAGCAGCAAGACTACCCAACCACCAAGCCAAACCCCAACCAAGAGAAAATCTCATACAAGCGGAAATGAGACTGCTAACTTAAATACATCCGCCACATGCTGCACGATACTGAGGAGGGAAAATATCATAAACATGCCAATCCCAACAAAGCATTGAGCAAAGCAAGTTGATTACTCACAAGATACTCAAGCTCTATGGGCCAAAGTGCCAAACATATGGATCAGAATGGCCTATCAAATCCAAAAGTTCAGATATGCATCAGTTCAAATTTAGGTATGGGCCTTATCTGCATAGAAGGATGTGACTCACTTTTGTGTAGTACTGTAGTTGATGCTCATCTAGAACAAAATCAAAGTCCAAAGAGTACAGATTTGTTCCTTTTTTTTTTTTTAGGTGAGGTGACTTGAGAAGTCACCTAAAAAAAAAAAAACCATTTTGGGGGAGGCCACAAAAAGAGAACGTCTGCCATTGTGTTTACATTGTCATTGCTGGTTGGCATTGCCTTCAAAAGTTTTTAACTCTTTCTCCTTTCCTTTTATTTTCTTTTCTTTTCTTTTACAGAATAGTAAAAAACTATGTTGTAGTCTAATCTATTACCTCAATATTTTGTTTTGTATATTCTGAAATGATTCTTTTTAGTTTTTATGGTTTTCTTTTTCTTTTTCTTTTTTGTTTTGCCTTTTCTTTTTCGTTACGTGTTGGTTTTTTTTTTTTTTAATGTGGAGTATGGTCACCCTGTTTGATTAATAAGGAATTAATAAAACAAACTCAGAGTACTGAGCCAAATACAAGGTCCTACAATCATAACAAAAGTACATAATCTCCACCTCAATCATGGGGGGTGGGACAAAAGAATACCAGAATGGCCGCAACATACATACATCTAAACAAAATACATCATATTCCCCCAACAAATTCTGGGACGGTGGGTATCTATTCTACCAACAGTTAAAAACTAAGCTGGTTATCAGTCGCTCGTCGGACCGATCTCGATTTCATCATCATCAAAAGTTTCAACCTAGAATAGGTATTTAGATATTTAGATTGTTTTGCTTTTTCTTGAAGTGACACATATTTAGATGTTTAGATTCTTGGATGTCTAAAGAAGCAAGGCAACTTCGTTTTATCCCAACAAAAGGGTAGGCACTCCATATACTTCATTAATAAATATTAAAATAAAATATATATCCTTGACATTACACATGAGTATGAAGTACACGACATGTGAGAAGAAGATTCCCAGCGATCTGTTTTGAGCCTTACTTATTAGCCACATTGCTTGCAAACTACACAATTGACCATATCTCTAATCTGAAATATTTTAACGGGAGAGTTGAGTTGTGTAATCATTCAAACACATACAGTTAGAGCTGCTTGCTATCGGGTCCTCCACTGTCCGGATCCGGATCCGGTATCTCACGGGTCCAAAAATTGGATCCGTACCCTGACTTGGGAGAATTGGGTCCGGATCCGGGTCCTAATTAAAAAAATTACCCGTCGGGTCTAGTAATGGAGAATAAATATTTGCACTTAAGTATTTTTGTACCAGATAACCTACAGTTTCAACAATTTTCGCACGGCCCATGAATAAATATTATATTTACACATATATCTTCAACAATTGCTATTTACATGTATATCCATATAACTCTATTATTCAAATTTTATATTTTTTGGGGTATTTTTTAATGGATCCGGATTCAGGTCCGGGTCGATTCTATTTTGAGTGGATCCGGACCCGAATCCGGATCCGAAAATGCATCTGGTCTTATTTTAGGACCCGGACCTGGACCCGTATAGATTGGGTCGGTTCCGGTCCAATGCCCGGTCCAGGTATCGGATAAATGTGACAGTGCTGCATACAGTATAAGCAAATAAACACGTGCATAATAAATATAAAAACTGTCTTAAATTCGATGCGAGACAATGTTAAAAATTTATTTTTAAAATTTATATATATATATATATATAAATACATGCATGGCATGTATAAATTACTAGTGTAAGTTAATCAAATCTTGGGTCATTTATGTATCATTATATGCATATATTTAACTACATCTTTTTTCGTGAATATTTCATATTTTCTGTGCTGTTTAAACTTCAAAGTCACTTTCACATTATGGGGAGAGTCCTACGAAGAGATATAGATATGAATATATGGAGTAAGTTGTTTGGATGGATAATGACTGGTCAACTAAAATTAATTAATAAGTATGTTGGAAAATAAAAGAACCATCTTCCATTCCATGGTTGATGAAAAATCTTCTTTTTTATATCTACATTAAAAATTATAATGTCATACTCATCAAAAAGTAGAGAATATTTCTAAATGCAAATTATACCATGAATATGGTGATAAGAAAAATAAAGTAACGATATTAGATCATAGTGGCACTCGCAAATCTCAAATCTCAAATCTCTAATATTATAATGGAAGAAGATCTTAGTGTAATTTGTAAATCTATCAATATGTGCAACACACGTATAAAATTAATATAAAGGAAGCTTCAGATTCATGTCGTCCCTTCATTAGAATTTTTTTTTTTATTTTTCAAATTTATTAAAACGTGCATTGCACGTGTAAATTATCTATATAATAAATTACAAAGAAAGCTATCACTATCATTCAATCTCCCCTAAAATCAATGGTCTAGATTGATTCTCACAAAACATATTTTCCCGCCAAAAATTTCAAACCCCAAAATTAAATTTTTCCCCCCAAAACTAAAAAATCCAATACTTTATTACTATCTCTTCTCTTTTCACTTTTTCATATTTCTCTCTTTCTCTTTATCCCTCTATCTCTCTCATTCTTTCTTTATTTACTTGTTGGACTCCCATTCTTTCTTTATTTACTTGGAAATTTAGATTTTAAGATTTCAGGTTTGTAAAATTTTCGGAATTTTTATGTTTTTTTATTGCACATGTTATACTGAAAATAACAAATATCTCTTCAACAGTTAAATTTCATCATTTTCCACACTTAAAGTTCTAAGACTTTATATTTTACACTCTCATTTATAATTATTTTTCAACATATACTAACAGTGGCGGAGGGAGGAAGGAGGGAGGGGGGACATTTGGGACCCCAAAAATTTTGTAAAACTCTCTAATATAGACCAAAAAATTTGTAAAACCCCCTAATATAGACCAAAATTTTTATTTGGTCCCCCCAGTTAAAAAAAATTTGGGACCCCCAAGTCTAATCCACCTCTTATTAAAGACTCAATTATGTCGATACCAGGGGAAAAAAAATTTGGGACCCCCATTTTTAATCGTCTGGCTCCGCCACTGTATACTAATGGAAACATGGACTTTTATTTACAACTAATTATTGCCATACTATTCAAACTTGAGCTACATAATTATTGTTTTATTGTTACATGGATTTTCATGTTTTGTATCATTCCGAAGACGTGCCGTAGGTACGTGCCGACGGGCAAATATAGTTAGTTTATATATAGCAAAAAAGAAACAGTTCAAACATGTAAATATTAAACCTACTGTTTATTGAAAAGATAAATATTATCAAATAACGGTATATAATTTTGCAATGAATTGGGTGAAGTTTATTTTTCGGTTGTATTAAATTTTATCTTCACTATTTTTTCATTAATAAAACTAGTAGTTTACACGTGCAATACATGTTTTAATAAATATAATTTTTTAAAATAAAAATTTAAACGTGGTCGTGATTTGAACTTAGGGCCTCCTTTATAATAGTTATGCACGTGTGTTACACAGGTTGGTAGATTGACAAAATATTTACAAATGACACTAAGACATTCCCCATTATAATATTAGAGATTATTATGTGGCATCTTACCATCTTTTGAGTTAGGGGTTCTTTAGTTTCGATAAAATAAAATTATAAAAAACCAAAAAAAATAAATTTCTATCATGTTTAGATTTTAATTTTTGTTATTTGTTTGATTGTAAAATAAGTAGAAAATTCTATAAAATCAATTTTATTTGTTTGAATGCCATCTAAGAAAAACTACAAAATATTTTTTCATAATTTTTTTATTCTTATTTGTTGGAAAAGGCTAAATGAGAAAATATTTTTAAAATACATTTGGGTGGGTTTAAGTTAACTTTCATGCATTCATAAATAACCACTTAAATTTTCTATTGGGAAGTAGAAAATTACTAGTAATATGCACGTGCGATGCACATTCTAATTAAAATTTTTTATATAGTAAATAGTAAGACGTTATATGGTATGAAATCTAAGACCTCACTTTACTCATCACATACTTTTTACAAATTATCCATAGAGGCAAAAACTTTTATTTTATATGATGATACTTTTGCAAATAATTATATGGTAAATAAATTTGAAATTTGCGGGTATTATGGTATTATGGTAATAAACAACAGTTTAGTAAATAAATAGTTAATATAACTCTCACTTAAAAGTAAATAGTTGAGATTAGATAGTTAAATGTCTATAAATTACATGTAGTTTATAAATGATAACTCAAACTCTTCCATTATAATATTAGAGATAATGTGAGAGATTATGTTTTATAACTTTCTAATATTTTCCTTACTTTTAAATTGGAAAGTAATTTTTTTATAAATCTTAAGTGACACATTTTTTTTTGCCAACTTTTATATCTAAACAGAGAGCAAGAAAAATACCTTCAAACAAACAGGAAACCGTATTAGACACAAAAAAAGCTACCTACCATATTTATATATTGAAATAAACTACCACATTTTTATTGAAATAAATAGTCCCTCAAAATAAAAATTAAAATTATATTAAACCCCCCTCCCCACCCATAAAAAAAAAATAAAAAAAAATCAAACCTCAAACTAATTTTTTTTCTCCTAAAACTAAAAAACTCATTATTTTATTACTATCTCTCTCTTCTATCTTCACTTTTTTATATTTCTCTTTCTCTCACTCTCTCTTCCATTCTTTCTTTATTTACTTACAAATTTAGATTTTGAGATTTCATGTTTGTAAAGTTTTCAGAATTTTTATGTTTTTTTTATCGCACATGTTATATTGAAAATATCAAATATCTCTTTAACAATTAAATTTCATCATTTTTCATTCTTAAAGTTCTTAGAAGTTTGATTTTACATCCCTATTTATAATTATTTTTCAACATATACTACTAGAGACATGGACTTTTATTTATAACTAATTATTGTCATACTATTCAAACTTGAACTACATAATTATTATTTTACTATTTACAGGACTTTTCGTGTGTTGTATTGTTCCGAAGACGCACCGTAGGAACGTGGCTATGGGCAAATCTAGTACTTCCATAAATCAAATAGTGGTTAAAATATTGAATCTTTTATAACTGAATTTTTTTTTTTAGGAAATATCATAAATTCTGCATGATATTATGTGGGCCCCACTTCCAGCAATAAAAAAATATTTAAATTCTTCCAGAAAAAAACAGTACAGAAAGGGAGGATTTTTGGATTGAGACTTTGTGTTGTTCCTCTCTTCTTCCTCTTCTTTCTCTCATCTCTTTTTGTCTCCATCTCTTTTAAACAATAAGATTCATTCTCTTTAAATCCATTACAAAGAATTTGTTAATTAATTAATTAATATACTATATTAAACCATTTTCCTATATATACTCTACCATTCATCTCTGCTTCTTCCCAAACCCTTCTGATCCCAAATGGATGAGGCTCAAGGTATGACCTTTCTTCCATTCTGAGTAATGGGTTTTGACCCTTTTCTTGTTTAGTTGATTCTAGAATTGTTGGATTCTGATACCATCAAATGGGTTTGTTTTTTTTTTTTTTTTTTGCAATTACCAATTTTAGAAATAGTTCATAGATCTTGTTGTTTTGATTGTTTAGTTCATATTAGTTGTATGGATTGTAATTTCTTATATGGGTTAAAAGTTTATTTATTTATTGTCATTTCATCATAATCATGTTAGTCTTTTTTGCATCCGAATGGGTTGATTTATGTAATACTTGTTTATAACTATTGAATTGATTGTTAATACATATGACATAAAAAGTTAATTTAATTAATGCCCATTTTATGGCTGAGGAAATTCCATTAAGAGAGAGAAATTGCCAAAATACTGAGAAGTTTTGCATCTTCTACATCCACTTTAGACTATGGGAAATGTGATAAAGTTTATCTTGGGAAGTACATATAACTTTGAGGTGATAACAACATTTGATGAAAACCTTTTGTTGGATTCGTTCTGGGGTGGGGTCAATTGGCCCAAAAAGATCTTTGTCAAAATTTTATGGCATTTTCTTTCATTCCGTAGTTAAATGTTTATTGTATCAACATCTTGACCCTACACGAAAAAATTCATGTGTTTTGCCACTGCCCGCATAACTTTATCGACGGGAAAGTTTCTAAAATTTTCTCGTGTAAGGATTGAATCGTTGTAAATCAAGCGCATTAACACCTTGACTTACAATAGATCGTGAATCTCTTTTCCGTTTTTTGCTGTGCATGCTTTTGTTCTTTTTCATTCGTTTCTAGATTGTGCATACTTGAAATTGCAATGAAGAAGATATGTGTTGAATATAGGATGTAGACTCGATTCATATTTATTTGTAAATTACTTTATTGTTCCAGTTGTGGAGACCAAGGACGGGACCATCTCTGTTGCTACTGCATTTCCTGGCCATCAAGAAGGTAAAGTGACGCCAATTTGTATTTCGTTGCTGGTAATCAGACCTTTTTATCGCAAGTTAATACCTTTTCGGGTTAAGAGGTTACAATGTGTTTCTCTTACTGTTCCTACATGTTTTGAAGAAATTGTTCTTTCATCATTTATGTTCTACCAATTAAAATTTAAGTTGTTTGTCATCCTTAATTGAATTTGGTTATTGTGTCTCCCAGCTATTCAGGACAGAGATCACAAATTCTTATCAAAAGCAATAGGTGAAGCGTATAGTGGAGTTGACTGCAGTGATGGAGGCCCGTTTGGTGCAGTCATCGTTCGCAACGATGAAGTAATTGCAAGCTGTCACAACATGGTTCTAAAGAACACAGATCCTACTGCTCATGCCGAGGTGACAGCAATCCGGGAGGTAAGTCTAAGAAAGATTCTCAGATTAATTTAATTTGTTACTTCTCATGCTGTATATTTAAGGTCACCATAGTGTAAACTCTAATTTTGAAACATGCTTGCTGTACTTCTGGAGAAAGTTCTGTTGTCTTATGTTATGCTTCAGGACTTTCTAATTATCATAAAGACCAGATTTGTTCTCTTGTAGAGCTCCTATTGAACTTCTCATATAATCATCCATTTTAATGATGAATTTGCATTCTTAATTTTGCTGAAAATGATCTGTTTGTATGATGAGCTCATGCTGACAACAGAACTGTAATAGGCATGCTACATGAATCATTTTTGTTGATTCGGCTCTATTAAGTTGTTGTAAGGACCAAGCTCGTATAAACAAATGACTGGATAAGTATGTATACTAGAAAATCATATTAATTTGGTCTCCTAGTTGCTGCTGCTGCTGCATTATCTTCATATTATCACTCCTCTTGTAGAGTTAATCATAGTTGTCCACTGCATATGTCTAAAACATCTCACATTTTATTGGATTATGCTTATTTCTTATCCTATATCTTGACATATTGCAATAAGAGAAGTTCTCATAATTGTTGGGTCGTTTTTTACAGTTTCTTCAGATAAACCATTCTTAAAATATGTCCTGCCAGCCTATATGACGTTGATATAAAATCTGTTAGTTAAGCAAGAACCGATGTGATATCTCTTGGCTCACTCACAGTCCAATCCGATCCAACCCGTGTTCTTAGTCAACGCTTCTCTCTTACATATAATAGGGCATCAAATTCTTCCAAACAGTTACGTAACAACAAAATTGTTGGCAACTCATATGCATATATTCTATATAGCGTTCCGAACATAATCACATATAAGCAAACCCTGAACGTGACATCCACAAGTAGGAGAGATCTTACGTCGAGTTTGCGACATGGAAACGGAAGCGTTTGTTCGTCATTGCCTTTATTCTCCTGGCGGATTGTTCTCGTATGGTTAGGGGTTCTTCGCACAAGAAGCAACTTGCTTTCCGCACCTTCAATACCTCAGATTCGAATGAGTTGACTGGGGTGGAAGAGAGCCAACAGGAGAAACTCTTTCTTCTTTTTGTGGAACTGGAGGAGATCTTAATGGGGGATGAATCTCACTTTGTGTTTCTCAATATTTTCTCGAGGCAGTTAAAACCTTTCCTCGACCTATCTATAGATATAGAGAGGGTGGTTTTGTTTCTATGGTTTGGATCTATCCATATAGATCCAAAGATTTTCCTTGACCCCTACATAAGAGGGTGGATAACTACCCAACTGTGTAAAATCACACCAAGAACTTCGGAGGGATTTTCAGTTGGAGCCTGTGACAATGCCAATCCCCTCACAGGGTTTGGTTGGCCTCCTCTTGATGGGCCCAATATATGGATGGATCCAAATTGTAGAAACGAAACAAATAATCTCGTATCTAGATAGATAGATGTAAGGTTTTGACTCCCAGGAGAAAATATTGGGAAACATAAAGTGAGATTCATCCCCATTAAGATCTTCTCCAGTTTCACAAAAAGGAGAAAGATTTCTCTGTTTCTCCTTTTGGAACTCTCCCACCCTAGTCAACTCATTCGGTTCCGAGGTCTTAAAGGTGTGGAAAGCAAGTGGCTATTCATAGGTAGAACCCACTACCATACCTAAACAATCTGCGAGGAGAACAAAGGCAACGATGAACAACTGCTTCTGCTTCCGTGTCACAAACTCGCTGTAAGATCTCTTCTACTTGTAGATGCCATGATTGGAATTTTCTTATAATGTCATATATAGGATATATGCACAGAGTTGCCAACATTGCCGTAAAAAATTGATTCCAATTTCTATTCCATGGTTGTCATTCTAATCTCTGTTGAAATGGCAGAATCTTCATCAATCAATTATTCCAAGAGTTTTTCGAGTGGACATATCCTGTTAATTGACTCACATTTTATCTTTTAACCTTGAGGAGAAATCTCTCACCCCATTAATAAATCTTTAAAAAACATCCAAGGCATCAACCTTGACATACTAGGAACTGAAAAAGAACAGAAAACCAATATACGTAAAGAAGGTAACAGGCTAACCGCTCATCCCTGCAAAAGAAGCACTTTATGACCTGCTCTCGGGCCAAAAAAATGTTAAATGAACAGAAATATCACTCCTCTAGTGCCATTAGTGGACGACCCGGGATCCACCCAATCCTAATTCCTACCCCATGTGTCCTGTATGGTGAAATAACTGTAAAGGAGTGGGGATAACTATGGATGAAACAGCATGAGATGTTCAATCGTTTCTGTGCTTGAAGCACATTACACGCAGCCCTTACATCCTCTCCATTCTCGTAATAAGGTTGTCCCTAGTAATCCATTTCTATTGAGGATCCACAGAAAAGATTTAACCTTCAGGAGAGCTTGACGCTCCAAACTGCTTAGCGGCCTTGGACTTAATACCTTCCCGTATGAGGGATTTATAGATTAAGCGAACAAAAAATCAGCCCTTGCTGTCCCATCTCCACCCCACTGTGTCATGTTGTTCCTAGCTAATCGGCCTCAGATCTTCTAGACGTCTGGTACAGACAAAAGTTCCTCTTTGGGCCTTCTGTCAATTGTTATTGACATCACTGTTGACGATCTTCGGGATTGGTGTTAATTTATAATATTCACCCAATCCTAATTCTTTTTTTCTTTGGCATTATCTAATATTTAGCTGAGTTTCATCAGCTCATTTTATAGAGAAAGCAGAGTGTTTTGGCGGGTACATGTGCATGCGCAATGTTTCTCCTTGTAGCTACCTCACCTTTAGTCTTTAGACGCCGTGTCAGTATCATATTCTGTAACCTTTATTGATATGAGGGAGAGAGAGCTGAAGTTTTAAATTAGTAAATTGAGCTGTAAGCCTGGAACAGTCTATATTAACTTCAAATTTAAAGATCCACACAAATCCGACTTATATTCAGTAAATTTCTTTGGAACTTCATATTTGTGACCACGATTGGTGTTAATTAATAATTTATTAATTTATTGCAGTAACTGAGGATGCATCAGTAAAGCCTAATGACAGCCCTGACAGTTAGCATTAGGACTCTTTTTGTTGGTTTTTATTTTTTCGTTATTATCAGTCTTTTTGGTAAATAACTGAAAATACATGAAGAATACAACTTGAGGATATTCTCTGAAGTTTTAATATGCACTGACTCAATCGTTCTTGTTGCTATTACTAATAGTCAAACATTGTTTTGTATCTCATTGGACTAATCCTGTGTCAGGCCTGCAAAAAACTCGGACAAATTGAGCTCTCTGACTGTGAGATCTACGCTTCTTGTGAACCATGCCCAATGTGCTTTGGTGCAATTCATCTCTCTCGGATCAAGGTACATAATACTCTAGTTTTTTCATTTCATGACAAGCTTGTGATAAATTCAAATTACCAATTTTCTTTGTTGGCATTCTCCAGAGGCTGGTGTATGGGGCTCAGGCAGAGGCCGCAATAGCAATTGGGTTCGACGACTTCATTGCTGATGCCTTGAGAGGCACCGGATTCTACCAGAAGGCAAACTTGGAGATAAAGCGAGCTGATGGGAATGGTGCCCTCATCGCAGAACAAGTATTCGAAAAGACTAAGGCAAAGTTTCGGATGTACTGAGAGAGAGGGGGCTCTTCATGTTAATGCTGTACATCAAAACATATAGGCTCTCAATGATATCTGAAGTACTATTTAAAATTGAAATTTGAAATACTGACAACTGTCAATTCTGATATTTGAGGATCTCAACTGAAAATTTCTGAATAAGTTTTTATTGATTCAAATACTTGTAATTCTCACGGATAAAATGATTTCAATTTTTAATGTCATTCTTTGAAGATATCCTATGATGATGAATGATCGATTCTTCTTGTTCATGTTGGAATGCAAATTATGTGGATGCTCTGTACTTCTGATCTGTATACTTATGCAACATACTTGTAACTCTTTGCCATTCCTATACGAGAACCTGATCATGTATGTGTTCTTGTGCATTGCCATGTACAAATGAAATTGGTTGTTTGGTTCGGTGTTGCAGTTCTCTTGGAAACTGGCACTCAGTTTTGTGACAGACAATCGGTTCTGGGCGTGACACTAACGATCACAACAGTTGGACGGCGCTACATGTAAATATCCGTTCGACAGACTGTTGTTAAAATTGAACTCAGAACTGCAGAAATCTGGCATTTTAACACAACAACAGAGCCAACGTAATATGGACTTTTGTAATTTCGTTAATTGTTCATTAATGAAATTGATGACTGTGGTCACTTTTATCTCAAAAAAAAAAAACAGAGCCAACCAGACTTCTGGTTAGAAGTTACATGTTTGATTCCGGCCTTAGACCAAATTATTTGGAATGTTGGAAAATCCAATCTCCTCCCAAGGTCTGGTTATGGCCTAATGTCTATTATCTTCCATTCAGAGAGAGATATGAAACATGTAGATTGAAAGGAGAAATTTGAACAATGTCTAAACTGAAAACTATTCCCAAGATTACATTGCCTCAAGATTCAGAACTGAACCCTGCGGTCTTAAACTTTCAGCAACATAACAAACTGAAGAATGAACAGGTGCTTCTTGCCGTAGAGGCTCACAAGATTTCGGGCATACCAAATTCGAGTACCCTTCAATGTTCAAACAGCTCCATGGATTATGAACCGTCGATGTCACATTGAGCACGATATTTGACAAACAGATGTCGCTGAAACTGTCGCCTTGAATCCCTTCCAAAAGCCCGGCAATGCCAATCTCAGAACCCACCACATCTCTTATTGTGATTTTGCTAATTGCAGGAAGTGCGGCAGGGTTGAAGTTTTCATCTGGATGTTCGCCAAACTCGCCTCTTATTCTGACAGCAATTCTGACATGGGTCATGATGATGCCAGCGATGTAGATGTTGCGAATGTATCCACCACGACCAGGGGATGTCTTAATTTGGATGCCATGTAATGAGTTGGAGATGTGGAGATGTTCGACCATTATTTCTGAAATGCCTCCTGACATCTCGCTGCCGAGGGCAATGCCGGCTCCCACGCCGCAGGAGCCCGAGATTCGGCGGATGGTGATGTTGGAGCTTGGACGCGCAAATGAAATTCCGTATTCATCCCACCCACTCTTGATGGAGATGAGGTCGTCTCCTATGCTCATGTAGCAGTCTTCTATGCATACATTGCTCGACGAATCTGGATGCATTATGACAAGCTATATCACTGAACATCGTAATACATGCAGAATTCACAGCACGGTAACCATAAGAAAATACGAACTATCTTATCAATTTCTTGTTCTAGATTGTTGCGTCCGCACCCAATCTAGTCCATGACAGCATAAATTCATTTGCTGGTTAAATGAACTAACTTATTGTCAAGTAACCCTTTAAGCCTCAACACCAACATCTAATTATAATAGTCATAGTTGCAAAGTTGGTTCGATTTATTTCATTATACATGCTCAATCATGATCAAAATCTTCTTCAAATCATAGATTGTAAAAATGCAAGTTTCTTGCAAGTGATTATAGGACACATCAGAAAACTACAATTTAGCAAATTCAGAAGGTCGAGTTTATGTTTACAAAATTTTTAACAGAAACTATCAGAATCTATGCGAAAGTAGCTAACCTGGATCAATCCCGTCAGTGTTGGGTGAATCAGCAGGGGCGAGGATCGTGAGATTCTGGATGAAGACTTGGCTGTTCATCCAGCAAAAAAAGTCTCAAGTCTACCGTATATCACATCATTAACTAGTGCATTTCAACAAGTCCTGCAAGGGGAACAAACCTGCAGTATACTGGGTGGATCGCCCAAAATGGGGAATTTTTGAAGGTCAGGTTCGTTACAACAATGCCCGTTGAGTGCATCATCTCAATGAGATGTGGTCGAGTATAGTGTAATGTTTGGTTATTAAACCGATCCCACCAAACACTCCCTTGCCCTTCAATCGTTCCATTGTCACCTGTAAATATAAACAACCTCTTGAAGAATCGAAATTGGAAGGGGAAAAAAAAAAGATTGTCAAGAAGTCAGTATAATTAAATTAACTACGTAAAGATTTCAAATAACCTGTAATTATCACATCCGTCAGATTATAACCATGAATAAGACTCTGATGCCTTCTACCAGGTAACTCGCGGCCTCTCCCATATGATGGTAGAGGGTCGATGAGGGGCCAATCAATTGGATCCTGAAGGAAAATCCAAATCAGCATTATGTGATTTCAACAATTACTCTGAAAATTTCATCAAAAAAAAAAAAAAATTCATCAAAAAAACAATTACTCTGAAAAGATGAGTGGGGGATTGCCGCGTCAGCTACTATGTGGTGTATATGGCTGATGCGGAATGATTTATGCTTTCGTAATTCCAAATGTACCTTGACAGGGCTTATGCACAGAATTCTAACATTTGCTCATGATTGGATAGGTAACCGGGGAGCTATGAAACGACTACGGATGGAAGAAGAGGAATAGGGGACAATTGCCCCGATACACAGGGTAGCAGCTGGAGACAGTGGTTTGGTTCCATGGGAAGGTTCCCGTAGTAGAGTTGCTACAGTAGCGTGCCTAGGGCAGGGTATCAGTTGTATCGTACCGCTTTCTAGATTGTTCTTTTGATGATGTTGTGGTAGTTTCTTAGTGGTAGATGCTTCATTGTCTTTCTTTTGTTGTTCTGTCGTCGGGATAGACTGGGTTTGGCATGATCTATGTATGTAGTTCTACTTTGTTTCTTTAATATTGCATTAATGAAACGATGACGAGGTCATCTTTTATCAAAAAAAAAGAAAAAAAGAAAAAAAAAAACAATTACTCTGAAAAGAAAGTAAGTAATGCGAGCAATCCTCTTGTTGTTTCCACAAGATTTACAGTGCAATATACATTTTCCTAAAACTATTTAACCTGCAATTCGTGCATGTAGTTTCGTTCACACACAAATGTCTTAAAATAGTTTTTCACGACTTAATAATGAAGATGCAAATGAAAGTTCTTATTATATGATTCACCAGCTTTCATGCATACACATATATATTTTTTTCTATCAATATTTTCGCATGACATTACCTATACACGCACAAATGTACTAACAAGATGATCTATTCTACCACCTTAAGAAGAGTATCAAAACATAGACAGAAGAGAACAATTTCCATTTTGTTTCTAGCAAACACCATCAAAAGACTGAGGATAAAGCTGCAGTGTGCTTGCATCAAAGAGCACTGATTTTCTATGGTTGCTCTGCATATGTACCAAGCCATAAATGGCAATGCCTGTATCAATTTTGATGGTGTTTGAAAGTATCCCTGGATGTATCTAGGGATGGATACTGACTCTACAGTTCGACGGTCACCAAATTTTCTTAGACACTCCTTAATATAAATGTGCTAAAAGCCTCAAGTGCCTCTCCTCAAGGATATACCGAATCAAAACGACAATGTAAATTTTTTCAAAAAAACATAAAGCCAGAAGAACCATATAACCTCACCATGGATCCAATTATAACTGCATCCTTGTGCAAAGACAAGGTGAGATGGCTAATAAGACTGAAACTCCCCGTCAGCCACTTTCCGGCTGGTACGAACAGCTGCGCACCGCCTTTATCAGAAAACGAATTGAGATAAAAGAGTGCATTTTGAAATGCCAAGGTATTGAGAGTGACACCATCTCCAACTGCACCAAATTCACTTATCGATACACTGTGTGGCCGATCCACTTCTGACCTCTTGTAATTGCAACCGGCTCCATTTGTTGCAAACGATACCCATAGGATTGTCATGAGGTGCAAAATTACACCTAAGAACTGAAATTTTTAGGTCAGATTTTGAAGTACATTGGGTTTAAGATTCTTTAGCAACATTTCACACAGAACACTCACCAAGGAATTAATATATCAAGGTACTAATTTGAAGAAACACTCTATATTTGGGTGTTCATTTAAAAGAAAAAAAAAAGAATCAAAGAACAGAAATCAAAGGAATTCAAGTCATAAAAGATTGAAGCTGTATACAGATCAAAGGTAGGGTTTAAAGGCTGATCAACATCAAAGTCTCCTAGTGTAAGATTAGAAAGCCCCCCAATAGTAACTGTAAAAACCCATTTCCAAATCATATTGTAAGAACTTACAGATAAAACCCATACTAAATTGCTCACTTCATCTCCTATATCAACACAGAAAAAAGGACATATAATACTTACAGTTGTACATCTCCTCATTTCACTGCAGATAGAATTTCTCAGAAGCATCCACCTCTAAATGAAGAAACAAACTGATCACCAACAACAAACACCTGCAAAGCTTTTGATGATCAGAATAAAAATCACAACAATTAAGAGCAACCCATGTCACAAAATGGATTCTTGATTTTTGGAGGACTACCCCAAAAAAATCAAAGTTAAAAGAAAGAAAGAAAGAAAGAAAGAAAATAATGGGAGTGACATCTTGGGTGTCTTCTAAAAGAATGTATAGTAGTTCTTGGACGCAACCTTTTGTCTTGTTGTAATCTTGCCTCTAAATGTAATTGATAGATTAAAACCCAGATGAGTTTTATGATGGCTTTTGATCAAAAGACCGACCTTGATTTTTAAACCAAACTAAGTGAAAAGGTTCAGTTATTATTCTGCAGTGACTTGGATAAATTCTGTTGCAAATGGGCAAAGGAGGCAGTCAGAACTCAGAAGTAGAGGTACTATGATGATGTGTCCATTGGATGCTAATAAGCAGAGAATATACCTTATTAAAAGCCTTTCAAAAGACAGAATTAGCCCTTTCCCTTTTTTTTGTTTAAGGAAGGAAAATGAATATTAATGTTCTCTTGTTTTTCCTGTTTGGTTGTGTGGAGTGTGGAGTGTGGACTACTGCCAAATCTATTGAAGCTTATCAGAGCATCTACAGTTGTGTTTACTAAAAAATAACAAAATGTATATTATACATGTAGCAAAGTGGAGTTTGCTGTAGTGGTGAAATGCTATAATATAGCAATTAAAAATAAAATATGATCGGACGAAACTCTATGTTCCGTCCTGCGAAAAAAATAAAATTTCAGCACATTTTTTAATAAATAAATTGAATATTTTAATAATTTTAAAGGTCAGACGCAACTTGAAGCTTCGTCGGAAGCAATTACCATAGTCGAAACTTCAAGTTCCGTCCCATCCTCATATTTCATGGACAGAACTTGAAGTTCCTTTCAAACTGTTTTTTAATATAAAAAGAATGATTTAATTTCATCGGACGAAACTTGGAGTTCCGTCCGATATAATAAAAAATTAAATTTTTATTTGAGGCGGAACTTGAAGCTCCGTCTTCTATAATGTGCATATTCTCATATCGTCTCTCAATTACAGCAATCTTCTGTAGCGATTTTGTCAAAATATGTATAAATAACAAACGAATTCAGATATGCAATTGCTATAATATGAATAATATAAAAATTTAGCAAATAAAGGACTGTGGATGCTCTCAAGCCATTGATTGATATCCAACATGAGAACAATTTTCAGGATTGTGGGACTGAGAACTTTTAAATTTCAGAGGGTGACTAGTCAAAGCATAAAACATTTACCCTATAATTAAGTGAATGAATGATAGATACACACCCACCAAAGAAAAGGTGATTATAAAATTTCTCCAATGCTAGCTTTCTTCATGCTAACACAGTGACCAAGTTCTATCTGATGACAGATACAAAAAAGAAAAAGAAAAATTAAGAATAGAAGGAGAGAAAGATGTTATTAAGGTGTTTCTGAAAGTTGAACATCTTGGTATTTATTAATTACAATTATTAAAAGAAGAGGTATTACCTAGGAGGGGACACCCGGACAAAGGACAGGAGAAAGGAAGTGCCTCAGTAACATGGAAAGAGTAAGCCTCACCTTTCTCTTAGGATCCTATGTCACCAAAAAGAGGGGGGAAAGTCACTTTGATTTTCTTCTTCTTCTTCTTCTACTTCATCAATAAATCTTTTAAAAAACAAAAACTAAATTATTTTGTTTTTGTTTCCTCAGATTAAATCGGCTACAATGTATAAATCGTTTGTATTGTTGCAGAGTTTTCACGCCAACATTATTGTAACTCCTTTAGTCTTTTTATAATCGTTTGTATTGTTGCAGAGCTTTCACGCCAATATTATTGTAACTCATTTAGTCTTTTTATAATCGTTTTACGGTTTTAAAGGAACATGGTCTTTGTTGGTATTCTGAATGATACAACAATATCCTTTTTGTTGGAAGAAACGGATGCGACAAAGTTGCAGTGGTGTGGTTGACGTAAGTTCCAAATTTGTTACAATAGATTGAAACCGTTGTCGTATTACCATCCATCTTGAGTTTTCTCGTGAGCATCAAGGCAACGTTCTAGTTTGGTAAATAATGCTAAGTTTTACCATAGAGAGATTTGTGGAGCCAACCGATTTTTTAGTAAGTATTTATACTAAAAAAATAGTTATTTTGAAAGCTCCATAATTAAATTTTCGGGGGTTCAACATGATTGAATCTCATATTTACTTTCCCATAAACATGTATTTTCATGTTTACCTCCAACAATATTCTAACCACATTTTAGTTGCCCTATAAGTGATCTATCATCCAAATTGAGAGAGTAATTCATTAAACTTGACAGAAACTACTTTGGTCGACCATTATATGTTTTATTTCTCAGCTGTCCACTATAACAGATGGAGAGACTGTTGGAGAAATCTACTCCCAACTCGTAATGCTAATAGCAGAAGTACACCATAAGCAATAGAAACTCCAAAGAAATAGATAAACCAAGAACAAGTCACCACAATATATGGATCTCACAAGAACACAACCAATAGCAGAGATAACCAATACTTCTTATTCCTAAAGAAATACAAAGATTACAAAAGAGATTACAACTCTCATTCTCTCTCTCTCACCTTTGAAACACTCGGCACAATCTCACGACATAGGATTACAAAAACCTAGAGTTTACGGTCATATATAGCCCCCAAGCAAACTCTAAAAGATAAATACAAATATAGCAAATTGGGTCTTTCTCCCGTAAGCCCAAAAGAAACAATCAGCGTCGGTGTCGGTCGACCGCACCCCAAGTCGGTCGACCTCATCGTGCGGAATCAATCCAGAGGGCTGACCAGTCGACCGCACCCTAGTGTCGGTCGACCGTCCCCTCCTCTGTTGGATGCCTGCACTCGAAGAACCACCAGTCGACTGGGTCGGTCGACCACACACCTAGCCGGTCGACCGCAACCCTCCAGACTTCTCTTCTTCTACTTGCTGCTTGTCTTCCCTTGCTTCTTTGTCGTCTCCTCTTTTTCTCCAATTTCAAGTACCCCATGCCTACGTGTATTTGAGGCTACAATTCCTAACAATCTCCCACTTGGACCAAATACATCACGCTTCAAAGTTATTGCAATCTTTCCTCGCATTATCTCTGCTATTTTCCACTTTCATGGAAGACCCAAGTACTCCCCACTCTCATGAAGAGCACCTCCGCCACTCCACCACGTGGAGTGCACCAACCACCCCTCATCGCCTCATAAAGGATGTGCTCCACCATTCGCATAGAGCACGAATACCGGAGAAACAACCTTCCGTGTCGGATTCCGTGTTATGAGACTCCCCACCTTGCAAGATCTCCATCAATACCGGACATGGTTCAAAGCCTCTCAATGCACCCTCTGTACTAGAAATCTCCGTGGACGACACCTCCACAAACTCCACAGACTGTTTAACCCCTACAGTCCCAATTCGGTTACCCTCATTGATATCACCCCGCATATCAATACCAGTGCTTTCTATCTCACAAGAGCGACTTGAAGCTTCAATTGCCAATTCGCAAAGTACCCTCACCGCAGCAACGTCTTGCCCTCTAGGATCACTTCCATGGCCAGCAGCTCCCACTAAATTAGTAACCTCCTCTCCATAACTGAAAGAACTCGGTTGCATCCCACACAACCTACTACTCGATTCCGGCTGAGAGTCAACTACAGGAGAAACGCCCCTCACGTCTCTAAGCAAATAAAGCGTTCCTTCACGCTTCCCTTTTGCAATCACCTTTGAACCTGCAACTATACACCACTCCCCACTACCAACTGTAGTAGACAACCCCTCTTTGTCTAGCCTTCCAATCGAGATAAGATTTTCTTTCAAGTCTGGAACATGCCTTGTCTCCCGCAAGAAAACAACTTTGATCATCAATGGTATTCACGAGAACAGTACCAACCCCTCGTAGAGGACACCGGTGACCATTTCCCACGATCACATCTCCAAAAGAACCCTCCTTGTAGTCATCAAATACCTCTCTCCTCGGAGTGCAATGAAAAGAAGCTCCCGAATCAATACACCAATCTTGAGTGCCCAACTCCTCCCGAGCTGATAAGCATAGATTCTCAACAAGCCCCACTTGAGTTTCCTTTGGAGTATCTCTCTTCGGTTTCTCCTGCTTCTTCTTCATATAAGCCTTACAACTACGCATCACGTGATCCTTCTTGTGACAACACCAATACTCAGGCCCATGTCCCCCATCGCTGTCATCAGACCCACTCTCAGATGAACTACTCTGATCCTTTCTTCTTCGACTGCTCTTAGATCTCCCACGTCTCTTCTCAACGTACATGGCGGAATCTCTAGAAGATGATGATGGATATCCCCTATTTCTCACCCTTCTCACCTCCTCGTTCAGAATGCTACTCACCACATCTTGTAGAGTCGTCGAATCTGTCATAGTGCCTGAAATAGTCTGTTCCACCGTAGCATAACTATCTGGTAAAGTATATAGAAGTAACAATGATTGCCCTCTCTCTGAAAACTTCAAACCTGCAGCTTCCATCTGGTTGTAAACCATACAATAATTGTTCACATGCTCTGCTACTGAATTCCCTTCCTTCAACTTCATATTAACCAATTTCTTCAGATGAAGAATTTGATTAGATGCCGATGGTTTCTCATACATATCCGTGAGAATCTCCATAGCCTCCTTTGTGGTCTTTGCCTTCGAGATATGAAATAACGCCTTCCTACTCTGCCCCAACTGAATTTGCCCCAGCGCCTTCTGATCCAAACGATTCCACTCTGCCAAGACCTTCGCATCCTTGTCTGCACCTACTGGCTTCTCATCAAACAACGGACCATCAAGATCTTTCTGACGAAAATAAGCTATCATCTGAATCTTCCACATCGCGAAGTCACTCCCATCGAATCTCTCGATCTTCATCTTGTTATCGGCCATCTCGAACCAACTTGGCTCTGATACCACTTGTCGGAGAAATATACTGTTAATACTGATTTGGGAAATTAGGGTTAGGGTTAATCTCTAGCCGCTTAAGATATTATACCCTGCTTATCAGTATTGGAATATTACAGAGCACTATCTCTAGACCAGCTTATAAAGAGATTAGACTGGGTTTAGGGTACTGGGCTTTTAGCCCACTCAACCCGTTCCAATAATTAATACATAACACGTGTAAACCCGTGTTGCCCCATAGAATAATATACACAACATTATCCTATTATATTGAGAATATACATATACATCCAACAATCTCCTCCTATATTCTCAATATATTAGGCTAAGCAATGTAATAATATTGGATCACAAAGATTCAAACATTATTGAATCATAAAGAACATGGATAATAGACTAAATCAATTATAACTTGAATAGTTCAAATATGACTAAACCAAAATAATCAATAGTTCTAAAACCATATCAAAACAGAATAGTTCACAATGACTAAACCAACTAGAGAGACTGTCATAGTTTCAAAATCAACCAAAGCAAATAAACTTCAAGAACAAAATATGAGTTTTAAGCTCATGAACACAAGAGTCTTAAACTCAACAGAAGTTTTATCAAGCAAGTGGCAAATTTATTCTTTCGATAAATAAGCCAAAACTATATCCTTGCAAACTGCTTTATGTTTACTCCTCCATTTTGAGCAAATCATTATTCTGAAATCTATGTTGACAGATTTAACTCCTCCATCTTTGCTAGCTTATTGAAGACAAGAATATCAAGAGACATATCTCTAAGAATTCTAGCAAATTTCATAAAGTATCTAGTTCTACTAAAGAACTTAGTACAATTCAACGATAGCTTAGCAAAATGTAACGCAAGCATCACAATCAAGTTTCTTTAACAAAATAAAGAACAAGAACTATTATAGTTTCCACACAAGAACTATACTATGTTTCATATTGGAATGATAGAATAGTCAAATCAATTATGGTTAATTCTGAATCATCAAAATTGGAATGAAACATGAATCCATAAAAGAGTTATATCATCAGAATTGGAATGATATAACAACCATTCTAAACATCGGAAACACATCGACAAGTTTTCATGCTTTCTTTTGGAATAATGAGATGATTCTAAGTAAATTATGAAAATATATAGCATCATCAAATTGGAATGAAATTATATATTAACAGAATTTACATAGAACTTTTCAAATTATCTAAAGCATGTCAACTGCCTAAAATTGATGCTTCAGTTTGAACTTCTCTATGGCTCCAATTGGATTCTAAATTTCAAAACAACTTGGATGTTAAAGCTTTTGACTCAATAGCTTTTAACTCCGTTTCCCCACAGTTTTGATAATTAGATCACATTTCTCACAGACAATTGAATATATTTCTCAAATCCTAGCCACTTATGCTAGGTTCAAGAACATAATTAGAACTATTATTATTAATTGTTTCATTTGTTAAACTCAACTTATACATGCGATTGACAATGTATGCACCTTATAAGAGCTAATACAAGATTACTCTATCACAAAAATTGTTCGCTTTCTCTAGTGATTCTAACAATGTCCCCATGCTCAAACAAATTGAGCTATATTTTCTTTATTCGTTCTTCATCATCTTCGAAACACTAAGCGAGATAATGACTCATATTTTATAATTCAATTTTGCACACACAGTACAATGAACGATAAAGAACAAAATGTAAATAATGGAGTCATATTCTGTATTACAGGATGCTCCTATCTAAGTTACGGACATTTGTCATAGATCTTATACAAAAATTTTAATAATTAGAGAAGCAAATATATAATCTCACACAAACTACTAACAATGGATTTGTCAAAATATCTATACACATAGTATGATAAAATACTTAACAACCCTAAACATGCTAGTTTTCCAAAGCGAGAATAACTATGATCTAAAACTCTCAATCATATGATCAAACGCACAGAACGTTAACACATTCATCACATGAAAACTACTAAGAAAGTTAGAGTAGATCATACCGACACTTCAAGTTAGAAGTGTTTTCCAAATTCGATGGAGAAGCCTGCGTAGTGCAGACTTATTCAACCGTAATGCATATCCATCGTCTCCAACACACAATTTGTAGGTAACTTTGAAGTTCCTACATTCATCAAATTGTTAAAGATTAGCCAATTAAACAAATTATTGACACTGTTTAATTCTAGCAACAATTTAATTTGGAGATCCAAACTTTATAGTCAAAACTATAATTTATCAAAATAAATATTTGGTCCATAGCATGTAGCCAAAGCAGTTATTTAAATTTGTGTTTAATTAAACAATGCTTAATACGGTTTTGAACTTTAGCACTTAGCAACAAAATTCAAACAAATAATTAAATAACAATTTAAATTTCGTGAATAACTTATCTTTAATTTATATTTGCAGCAAATCCAGTCTTCTGCCCAAACACGGACTACAAATCAATTTCCAATGGGTTGTCTGTACTAGTTAGATTTGATTCATTTTGACTGGATCTGGATCTGATCCAACAGTCCAAACACCAAACAGCAGTCACCAACCAATAGAGAAGCTGTTGGACTGGATCTGAATCTGGATCTGTTCCAACCATCCGAACACAGAACACCACAATCCACCAATTGAAAAAATCAAAATTTTGGATCTGAGTAGTCTCCTTCTTCTCTTTCAATCTCACAAAGAGAACAGTAGAGAAGAGGGTGGAGGAAGAGGCAGCATCGACCAGATGGCTGGCTTCGGCGACCTCCGGCGGCTCGCGTCTCGCGTCTCGCGCTGGCAGCGGCGGCTCGCGTTTCGCGCCCTACGATGGCAGCGACGCCCAGCGGCGGCGGCTCGCGTTTCGCGCCCTCGCGATGGCAGCGACGCCCAGCGACGACAGGGGCGTCGACAGCGGCGGCGGCTCGCGTCTCCCTCCCCGCGATGGCAGCGGCGCCTCCACTGGCGTCAACGAGGTCCAAACTCAGACGAGATCTGGAGCTGCGCGCGAAGACGTCGGCGGGCATGGGCGACGGCAGTTTCCCGATGTACCCTCTCTCTCATTCTCAATTAGTTTCTAATATCTTAAGATTGTTAATACTGATTTGGGAAATTAGGGTTAGGGTTAATCTCTAGCCGCTTAAGATATTATACCCTGCTTATCAGTATTGGAATATTACAGAGCACTATCTCTAGACCAGCTTATAAAGAGATTAGACTGGGTTTAGGGTACTGGGCTTTTAGCCCACTCAACCCGTTCCAATAATTAATACATAACACGTGTAAACCCGTGTTGCCCCATAGAATAATATACACAACATTATCCTATTATATTGAGAATATACATATACATCCAACATATACTCCCAACTCGTAGTGCTAATAACGGAAGTGCACCATAAGTAATAGAAACTCCCAAGAAATAGATGAACCAAGAACAAGCCATCACAATATATGGATCTCACAAGAATACAACAAATATGCAGAGATAACCAATACTTCTTATTCCTAAAGAAATACAAAGATTACAAAAGAGATTACAACTCTCAATCTCTCTCTCTCACCTTTGAAACACTCGGCACAATATCTCTTAAAGTTGAATAATGATCACGGCATAGGATTACAAAATCCTAAAGTTTACGGTCATATATATAGCCCCCAAGCAAACCCTAAAAGATAAACACAAATATAGGAAATTGGGCTTTTCTCCCGTAAGCCCAAAAGAAACAATCAGCGTCGGTGTCGGTCGACCGCACCCCAAGCCGGTCGACCGCATCGTGCGGAATCAATCCAGAGGGCAGACCGGTCGACCGCACCCCTAGTGTCAGTTGACCGTCCCCTCCTCTGTTGGACGCCTGCACTCGAAGAACCCCCAGTCGACTGGGTCGGTCGACCGCACCCCTAGCCGGTCGACCGCAACCCTCCAGACTTCTCTTCTTATACTTGCTGCTTGTCTTCCCTTGCTTCTTTGTCTTCTCATCTTTTTCTCTAACTTCAAGTACACCGTGCCTACGTGTATTTGAGGCCACAATTTCTAACAGAGACAATTATATGAAATGAGACCCACATTGTTGAGGGGAATATACGAAAATACATATTTCTGGACAATAAATATGAGATTCAAACATTTGTCAGGTATATATAAATATTTGTTAAATATACGAAAAGTTTCGCATTTTATCAATCTCTCTCTTTTTTTTTTTTTTGAAAAGACAGTGCAATATTCCACAAAAAATACTAGAATATATATATTAAAACCCTTTTGGTTTTTTTTCTGTCTTCTAAGTAACACATAATTACACCAAATTTTTTGGTTCAACTTTTATATCTACATAACCCAACTTACTTTTTTTAGTGCTACTTATGGGATTTGAATCATCTTCAGTACTGGATAGGTCCAGGTCCATGTTAGGGTTTTGGCCTCAAATACACGTAGGCACGGAGTACTTAAAGTTGGAGAAGAATAGGAGAAAACAAAAAAGCAAGAGAAGACAAACAGCTAGTAAAAGAATGCAGCCTGGAGAGTTGCGGTCGACCGACCTGGGGGTGCGGTCGACCGACCCTAGCTGCTGAGAGTTCTTCGAGTGTAAAGGTCCAACAGAGGAAGAGACGGTCGACCGACCTTGGGGGTGCAGTCGACCGGTCGAGTCTCGGGTTTGGTTCTACACGTTGCGGGCGACCGACCTTGGAGGTGCGGGCAACCGACTTCGGCGGCTGATTATTTTTGGGCTTACGAGTTTAAAGGTCCAATTGCTAGATTTGTGTTTATATTTTAGGGTTTACTTGAGACTATATATATAGCCGTAAACTCTAGGGTTAGAATCAATTTGTGTAATCAAGAGGTGAGCCGTTATCATTGTTCAACTTCAAGAGGGGATTGTGCCGAGTGTTTCAAAGGTGGAAGAGAGAGATTGAGAGTTGTAATCTCTTTTGTAATCTTTGTATTTCTTGGGGAATAAGAAGTATTGGTTATCTCTACATATTGATTGTATTCTTGTGAGATCTTGTATATATTGTGGTGGCTTGTTCTTGGTTCATCTAAATCTTGGAATTTCTATTACTTGTGGTGTGTTCCCGCTATTAGTGGGGTAGATTCTTCAGAGGTCCAGTGCCCCCCATTCACCCACACATCCAATCAGAGTATGGATCTTGATGGAAGTTGTGTGATTGGATGGTGTACTGGATCTCTCCAATACTGAAGAGGATTCAAATCCCTACTTAAGTTACATTTTTTAACAGTATACTTTTTTACTAATGAGCACAAGATTGGGGGTTCATATCTCGTTGCACCAATCTCTTAGAAAAGTGAGGTATTTCCCCTCACGGTGTCCTGTGAATGGATTTGACTTAAAAGAAGAAATTTATATGAGAAATTACCTGTGAATGTTATCCTACTTTGTGTACTAATCACTGTGATGTGAAATAATTTATATGAGAAATTACCTGTGAATGTTATCCTACTTCGTGTACTAATCACTGTGATGTGAAATAATCCACTACTTTCTTCATGATTATTAAATAAAACCCCCCCCCCCCTCCCCCCCAGACTAGTAATTTACACATGCAATATGCAAGTTTTAATAATTTTGAAAGAAAAAAAAATTCTGATGTAGGGAGAATTCAAACCGAAAACTTTCTTTATATTAGTTATGTATGTGCGTTGCACATATTGGTAGAATGACAAAATGACAAATAACACTAAGGCCTTTTCCCATTATAATATTAAAGACTAGTATAATATACGTACGTGTAATGCACGTCTAAAAAAAGTAAAGTCAGCAAATTAAATAAATATGTATTGAATAAGAAAAAAAATAGTTTATATTTGAATGTTTTGATTTGAGCTACACGTGCGGTGCATATTTATATTTGTTGGATATAGTTTAGACGTGCATTACACATGTTTATATAGTTAGAAAGTTAGGGTTTGTTTGTTACAAACTCCAACTCTCCCATTAAAATAGTAAAGATATATCATTGTTATTTGTAGTACATACATATAATGCATAACAGATTTTTTCCCAAAATGACCCACTTTTTGTAAATAAATATCAAACGGATCCACTTTCAAAACTAATTATTAAATGGACCCACATGCTATTTCAAACAGCAAGTCTAGTTCAAAAAGGATTGCGATTCGCTGTTTGAAACGAGTTTAGTTATAGGAATTTCTCCAATACTTTGAGAAATCTTGCCAAAGTCTCAAAACGCTAAAGATAAACTCGTTGTTTCAAACAGCGACCCAATTTGAACTAGATTCGATGTTTCAAACAACGAGTCTAGTTCAAATATGGTCGTTGTTTGAAACAACAAGTTTAGTTATAGGAATTTCTCCAACACTTGGAGAAATCTCGTCAATTCCCAAAACACTAAAGCTAAACTTCCTGTTTCAAATAGCGACTCTATTTGAACTAGATTCGCTGCTTAAACAGCAAGTGGATCAGTTTGATAATTAGTTTCAAAAGTGGGTTAGTTTGGAAAATTCTGCATAACAATGCAAAGGCAAGTACTGAAGCATGTGAATTGTGAAAGAAGAAAAAACAATTCCTGTCTTTTCTCCAAACTCGAAAAATATCATTTCGTACAGTTCAGGGCTTAACACTAGAAAGCTTAACATGTGAAAACGTGTTAGAATATAAATAGCAAATTCTTAAACTTCACCAAAACTTCGTAGTTTTGGTCTACTGGTAAAAAATTTCGCACTTTCTAAAATGGAACTAATTAGGCTAACCGCTTGCACTATTTAAATATAAATGCTAACCCTCAACCTTTACCCGCAACTTTGTAGTTTTGGTCTCCTTATAGAAGATTTTTACACTTTCTATAGCGTGGGACTAATTAGGCCATTAACTTGTGGCAATCAAGGTGAGAAATCGTCTGAGAGAGCAAGAGCGTGAGAGAGATAAAGATATCATTTCCACGACTTTCTCCTGGAACGTGATTTTTGATGGGATGAGCGAGATAGCTATTTGGTGAGAAATCGCCTGAGATAGCACAATTGTGAGAGAGGTGAAGGTATCCTCTTCACGGCTATCTCTTTGGTAGCGGCTGGAGATGGTGGCAGTGCATGTGCCGTGGTGTCATAAGTCGGCCTGCGGGGCTTGGGCCCAAAGATGGGGTCCCTTCAGCGAGGAGAAGGCAGGGATCGACGGGGGTTAAAATCCTGCCAGACTAGTTTCAGGTGGGTGTACATGTGCCGTGGAGGCAGTGTACGAAGCTAAACTGATGTACATACAATTTTACTGGACCGAGCTTGTTTGTCGGCCCACCCTCCAGGGTTGTTGGAGGGATTTGTTGTTTGTACGGGTCATGTTACTTCATGTATGTTTTATTTCCGGTCTGTAGTTTGTAGTCTGACCCAGTTCTCTGGGTTTGTATCATTAATTTCTTATTAATGAAACAGAGTGACCACTATTCACCTTTTCCCTTAAAAAAAAAACTTGTGGCAATCAAAATCAATATTTGAATGTGTGAGGGTTTTCTTGCTTCTACCTCTGGAATGAAATGCAACTTGCATGATGGTATACAGCTTATTGCATGCTCAGGGTGTGAACAAATTTTCAGAAAAAAAATCATAATTATGTTTTCTTCATTATTGATCGATCCACTCAGCACAGTTCATCTAGAAATAGAATTGCACAATTCTAATCAAGTCAATTTTATATTTATGACCATTATATAATAGTATAGGCAACTGAGTGTGGAACATTCAATTTTGTCTGCTTTCTTTCTGCTAATCTCAGTATCACCTTAAGCTGAAAAGAAAGAATATGTACATTGCATGTGGAGGATATAATTCTAAGGTAAAATATATGTTTGGAGCAAGAGGAACCTGTGCATTTTCTCATGTAGACTAGTTCTCTATACACACGATAGAACGAGTCATTCGCATTTATAGGTCATACTTTCTCTGTCTATAAAACAATTAAGTTGTTTGGATGCTTCTTGATCAGGTTTTAAATGGTTACAAAAAAAATTAATTTTTCAATAATATAATAATCGGCACTATGTAATGTAGTTAAAATGCCTCTAAACAAATTCATGTTTGCTTCACGTGCGTCTTTCAATATAAAAAACATAATAAATGATGTCGCATACTATTATCTTATAAGTGTCAGGAATTGTGACCTCAAATACACGTAGACACTGAGTACTTGAAGTTGGAGAAGAAGACAATAAGACAAAGAAGTAAGAGAAGACAAGTAGCGAGTAGAATAAGGCAGCCTGGAGAGTTGCAGTCGACTGACCTGGGGGTACAGTCGACCACCCCTAGCTGCTGACAGTTCTTCGAGTGTAAAGGCCCAACAGAGGAGAGGACGGTCGACCGACCTTGGGGGTGCAGTCGACCGGTCAGCTCTCGGGTTTGGTTCTACACGTTGCGGTCGACCGACCTTGGGGTGCGGTCCACAGACTTCGGCGGCTGATTATTTTTGGGCTTACGAGTTTAAAGGCTCAATTGCTAGATTTGTGTTTATCTTTTAGGGTTTACTTGAGGACTATATATATGGCCGTAAACTCTAGGGTTTAGTTGATCTAATCATTGTTCGACTTCAATAGGAGATTGTACCGAGTGTTTCAAAGGTGAGAGAGAGAGAGAGATTGAGAGTTGTAATTTCTTTTGTAATCTTTGTATTTCTCGGGAATAAAAAGTATTGGTTATCTCTGCATATTGATTGTGTTCTTGTGAGATCTTTGCATATATTATGGTGGCTTGTTCTTGGTTCATTTAAATCTTGGGAGTTTCTATTGCTTGTGGTGTGTTTCCGCTATTAGCACTACGAGTTGTGGATTACATCCTCCAACAATAACTATGAGGCTGCATTTTCTCATTATATGTATTGTATGTGTAGAATGGCTAGTAATAGTAAAATAAACAGCTTAGCATGATGCACATGCAAGAATCATGGGAAAACATCAGATAGTTGTGCAATTACATAAATTACTTGAAATAGCTAAGTAATAAATGTGAATACTCACCAGCTCACCCATCCATTTCGTCAAGTACAGCTCCATGTGCATGGTCCACCATCTTCACTCCCCTGTGCCAGGAGAACATGTGAGATGTTCTTTTGACTTCAGATTTGGGTATATTAGGATCAATCAAATTCTATTCAAAGTATGCAAACCATAAATATCATATCATTTCAGAAAGAAAAATATTGTCCTCTTCTACTACTTGTAGTTTGTACAGCTAGTTTTTTGCGAGAATGACAAAAGTAGGCCGCCTTCATTCTGTACAGATATCAGTATGTACTGCTAGTAATACAATTGGTACGACACCAGAATCTTACACGAAGAACTCCTTTAATTCTCAACAATTTGTACAATATGTGCTCACTTATCACTCATTCATTATGTGGACATTTGTGAGTTCCTCGTTTTCCATTGGCGCAGTTTTTGACAAGTTATCGTACATACAACAATTCAGATACAGAGTAATTACACTTTTGAGGCTTTTTCGCATCTTTAGCTCTTCAATTAGCTTACACTTTCTGGAACCTCCTGAAACTATTTGCAAAATTAGGATGAGAGGACCTTAGGCTGCACCCGATGGGGTTGGCTTCGCTATCTGCACCCTTTTGTTCCTTCTTTTCTCCGTGAATTATTGCCTTGCTCTTGATTTTTCACCTTTACTGGTCGGAACTGCATGAATTGGAGGAAGCACCCAATGAGAAAATTACACAGATGTTGTGAAATATGAAGCAATCTATTTGCAAAACATTTTCAACTTCCACAGCAACTCCTCGTAGTTATTTCCTTTTCCATGGTTTATGAAATGAGAAATAAAAATTAGATTTTGGGCAAGACCAGTGTTCAAGAAGCCAAACCTGGTAAAATAGAATAAAACATTTATTCAGATTTGCGCCATCATTTTTAAGAATGGGTTATACCCTTCAAGTTTGTACTCAATACAGTGGATCTCTCTCTGCATAACCTCGTAGACCTACTGCATGTTGGACGAACTTGATGGCTTGAAGGTGCTCTTTCCATAGCCTATCAATATTACTAAGAACAAGAAACCTCTCTGCTTCCTTCATTAGCCCTGGTGCTTGGTTCTCTACTGTCTCCTGAAAGAAAATTGCTATATTCAGAGACAAATCCATGAAGGATATTTTTTTTCCCCGTTAAAACAAATGATGTTCACGATCTCTTGAAGATCAAGAACCACTGAAATGTAATTACAACTCACAGTTTTCTGAAAGTAAGCTTCACGCCCACGGTATCTTAGGCATTCTCCCAATTCCTCGTAGTTCAGACATTTACTTGGTATTAACTCAGGTGTCAAATCATTCAACAGATAGCAGTACCTGATAATTAAGCATTGCGGGAATAAAGGGAAAGTTAATGATTATTATAAGTCAGGACTAGAAAATAAGCAAAAGAAAATGAATCCATGTGGTGTTTTTAACTATTACAAGGTGAATAACTAAATAGAGGAACCAACATGCAATGTTTGACTTACTGCTGCACTTTTGCAATAAGCTTATCAAGATCCCAGCTTTCCTTTAGAACATCAGGGCCAATGTTCGCCTACACATGAGTCAGCGAGCAAGCAGAATTGATCAGTTAAAGGGTTACAACGGATACAATATTAAATATTACGATTACTACAGGTGAAGTATAGTTTTGCATAAATTCTTAGTTGTTAGACCTATATTACCTCTAAGATGTTATCCATAGTCAATTCAGCATATTCTACTATAAGCGATTGAAGGTTTTCAGATTCAAGGGCCCTCCTCCTTTCTGTGTACACCCGATCTCTTTGGCTGTTCAATACCTCATCAAATTCAAATAACTGCTTCCTGATATCAAAGAAGTAATTTTCCACCTTCCTTTGAGCCTCATCCAGTGCCTTCGTCAGCATTTTCGATTCAATTGGAAGAACTTCGACTCTGAAAGTTCTCATCAAACCCTACAATTGCAATGCTACTATAGCTTCAGGACGTACCTCAGAGACCTCTGTATGAATATATATTCTTTGGAGTGGAACGAAAAGGATTCAACATGTAAAAGTACAAAATACATCTAAAATACATGCACAGAATACAGCTCGATTGCGTCTAACTTCAACTAGTTGGTTAAGTTAAGCCTCAGCAATAAATACAATATTGAGTAAAGTTATCTGTACTAAATTTTTGTAGACTCAAAATGTCCTCAAGTGAGAGAACGGACACAAGCAGTTAAGGAAGATGTGTTTTAGATGAGTTCCACATTCTTGTGTTTTGGAGTCCGTCTGAGTCTACAAATGTAGTGTATAAATAGCATTACTCAACAATTAGTTTCTAACCTTCTCTTTCTCTACTCTTAAACTGGATTTTTTCAAAACACAAACGACAGGGAAGCAGTTGCCTGAGCATAACGTATAATCCAATCCATATAACAAACACAAATAAGAGTGAACTTAGCGTTGCGGTTAAGGTGAAGGGTTTGCATTGTGTATAAGTTATAAAGATGCAAGTACACAGTGAGATGAAATAGAAAAGAGCTCAGTATACTGTTTCAGCACAAGTATCAGCCATAATCAGTTTACAGTCTTAGAATTAAACTATAGAATCTAGCTCTTCAGTTTCCTATTCAAATAAAATTTATTCTTAGAACCCCCAACTATGAATATATTTCCTATACTAAGATATTTAGTTCTAAGTATTGATTTCTTAAATCTTAGAAACAAAACATAATTTTTTTTTCAATAAAAAGGACAAGAAGGTTTCAGCAATGTATTGAAGAAAGGAACCATCAGTGGGGAAAAAAAACCTTCTGTAAGGCATAGTAGGAAACATGATTAAAAACTATTGGTATATACAATTAAATTTATTCATCTTAATTAGATATAGTAACTACTACCAAAGAAAGGCATTTAAACACCGAACTGACACAAGTTATAGGCTCAAACTATTATGCTTTTAAACGAGTCTAAAGTTTTTCAACTCTTGGCATGTAAAATTTTGATTTTTTTAGGGTAAAGGAATTGTTGCTGCTGTTCTTGTCATTGTAGTTGTTGTGTACCTTTAAAGCACTCTCCAAAATAATTATCGGATAGCAAAATCATCTTAACAGAGATTACAGACTATATGAATGAATAAACATAGAAAGAGTAAAGAACTGGAAACCTGTATTCTGTCGCCACCAAAAATTCGTAAGATGTTATCTTCAAGGCTCAAAAAGAACCGAGAGTTTCCAGGATCCCCTTGCCTGCCACTTCGACCATGAAGCTGAATATACACAATGGTGCAAATTAACAAAACTACTAAAGATTACATGAAGAAAAAAAAATATATAACTCCTGCGTTTTAGCAAACACATAAAACAAGTTTCAACAATGTCCAGGAAAAAGTATATGAATAAGAGCACTAGCAAAAACAACAATGCTCTCCATGAAATAATTTATTAGTAGAGAGTAACCTGATTCTCAATCCTGCGTGATTCATGGCACTCTGTCCCTACAACATGAAGTCCGTGTGCAGAAACAACCTGCAAATCGTTGGAAAGGGTAATTACTAGGTTCATAATAGAAGTATACATAGAGACAATATCTGATTAGTTAGAGAGAACCTTCTTTCTTTCCTCATCAGTATAGACCTTATACTCCGCAACCATTTTTTTAAAAGCATCTCTCAGCTTTGCTATGACTTCATCTTTAGTAGGCCCCTATAATGCAGTAAATGGATAGACAAAAGTTACCAATATATTAGAATTATGATTGAACAACAAGATCTCTTACTGCGAGAGAATCAATAAGCAAGCTGACAAATTGGTATAAAGGATGAATGTGCTTGCTTCAGGAAAGATTACCCCAGGATGTTTTTGTAATATTCTGTGTGACGGACTATATTTTCATGTTATTGGCTGGAGTTCTTTTGAACACTATCTATTTTATAATAATAAAAAAATGTTTGCTTCAGGATGAGGGTAGGAATTAGGCCAGTAAAGGTTAGCCATTAAAATGTTGCAGCTGACTTAGGAATATTCATCAGTCTCATGTTTAGTTTATACTCCTGCTACTAATCCTATTTTGATGCCCAGGGCAAAACTAAAGATATGGAGAAACAAACTCTCAGCTAAGCCAGCGCCTATTGCTGGACAGCATATTGTAATTGTTGTTCGTTCCTTAATGAATTTTTAACACTGGCAGGGCATAATCCGAAACTATAAAACAAATAGCTGCAAGTTCCCAGTTCCACATTAAATTAAAACGTCAATTCATTCGTTTTTACAAATTAAATTTTCATAACTGATGAACAACTCTAGCTTTAGTGAAACTATTAGCATCTAGCATTTAGCATTACTCACTACACAAGAAACCTCTCATTCTCCACGAAATTTACCTTTTCAGATGAATATGAAAGTCGATCTTCTGCTTCACGCTCAGTTTGTGATCTTTGGCACCATGTTTTTGCAGCTGATTCCACTGCATCCTAAGCTAATGACTGTTTCTTCAGAAAGGTCACATGAAAATAAACCTTCACTCACCTGCATACCTCAAAGAATGAAATAAAGCAGTATGTTATGAAGTTGTTTGAGTCTCTACTCAGTAGGATTAATATAATGTACCAAATCTGAATAATACTTTCCAGGTTTTCCTTGGTGGGAATTTCTTCACATAAGTAAACTTCCCATCTACAGGTTTGACAACCCGGCATCATTAAAATCATCTCAGAACCAGTGCCAAATAAAAACGTCAAGCCTTTGAAAACTAGCTAACGAGCTTATCATAGTTCAGGTGGACTCATCTTCACCTTCTAAATAGCCTCCCACTATTTTTGAGCCGGCCGTAGGTACGGATCCTGACCTTGATATGACCATTGCTTCTTTCATATAAAGCTCATAAAACTGTCAATTCTAACCAGCCTCCTACTATTTTTGGGCCTGAACTAGGTATGAATCGTGACCTTAATAAACTCATTGCTTCTTTCTATAAAGCTCGTAAACCTGGCACTTCTTACTCCTACTGTTTCCTATACTCATTTGTCTCCTAGTCACTTTTTTTTCTTCTGCACGAGATATGTATCAGATTCTTAAGTTTATTTAAGATGCTCTGTCACATCTACGATGGAGTCAGGCTATGCAAGAGAAAATGTCTGCATTGTATCATAATGGCAAGTGCGACCTTGGTTCACTCCTCCAGGGAAGCATTGTGTTGGTTGTAAGTACGTTTGAAGTTTGAACAATTAAAATTAATCCTAATGGTTCGTTGGCCCAATTAAAGACTAGATTGGCGGCTAAAAGTTATTCTCAGACAAACAAGGTGGGGACTATTCCGAGACCACTCATGCGATAAAGATGACTTCATTCGTACTATAATTTCCTCGGCGGTCGGTTATCATTGACCTTGGTTTCAGCTTGATGTCTAGAACGTCCTTCTCAATGGTGTTCTTGAGTATGAGGTTTATATGGAGCAGCCCCTCACTTTGTTAGTGAGAAGAGCAAGAAAGTTTGTTGTTTGAGCATTCCTTGTATGGTCATAAGCATTCCCCAAGTGCATGGTTTGGCAGATTTACAGATGTAACCAGAATGTGGCATGCAGAAAGTGACATGCAGAAAAGTCACAGCGATAACACAGTTTTCAATCGCCATAAGGATGGTAAGTGTATATTACTTGTTGTATATGTTGATGATATTGTGAACACAATAATAGATGATGAGGCTAGCATCCAATGGTTGAGGTCATATCTTCAACAACAATTTCGAACCAAGAATCTAGGGCAATGGAACTACCTTTTTTGGAATTTATGTAGCCAGATATAGACGAAAAGTATGTCTCACAACAAGAAAGTATATTTTCAATAATTTGACTGAGTGCATAATGTTTGTCGCACATCACCAACTTAGATGGATTGCTATTCTAAGGTATTACTAGATCAGGGAGCATGTTGGAGGACCCGCATATGTATAGAAGGTTGATTGGCAAGCTAAATTATCTTACAATTAATCTCCCAGATATTTCATATTCTGTGAGCATAGCCCTTTATGGCAGCCATTCAGGCTACTCATTGGAATGCGGTGTGTAGAATTCTTCGGTACTTGAGAAGTGATTCAAGTGGATATGTGATATAAACAGATGACGGACATTGTAGGATAATTGGATTCGTTGATGCAGATTGGGCAGGATGTCCCAGTTTGAGAAGATCTATAACTGGGCATTGTGTGTTTGTAGGTGAAAATCTAGTACCTTAGGAGTAAAAAATAGTCGGTGGTGTCTAGATCTAGTGCAGAATCAGAGTATGAAGTCCTAAGTGATATCACTTGTTAGCTTGTTTGGGTAAAGCGACTTCTTAGTGAGTTGGGAATATCATCTTGATGAAATTTTATTGTGATAATCAGGTTGCACTTTATATTGCATCAAATCATGCTTTCATGAACAAACAAAGCATATTGAGGTCGACTGTCATATGGTTTGCAACAAGATAGTTGGGACTGAGGAGGAGCCTACACAAATTAAGGCACGTCATGTGCACACTAGTCAACTGACATTCTTATTAAGTCATTGGCATGTGCTAGAATTTGATTTATTTGTGACAAGTTAGGCATGTATGATATATATGCACCAACTTGAGGAGTATTAAAATACGAATTAATTTAGTTTTGTCCCATATTGGTTTGAATAATAAGTTGGTTTGTATCCTCTCCTACATATAGGAAACTTTGTATTCACTAATATTTATCCAATAAAGTACATTTTCATCTCTTTTACTATTATCAGTTGATATATGATATATCATATGACATTTTTTTTATAGAGCAATGCTCCATTGCAAACGGATCCCGTGCAAACGGGTATGCAAACCACTAAAGCCGTTGTTGGAGTCCAACAACAGCTTAGATTATAACCTAGGCCGTTGTTAGGAACAACGATTTACATTAAGCCCCAACAGCGGCTTCAATAGTTTGCAATGGAGCATTGCTGTTTTTTATAACAATATAATATCATATGACAATTATTTTATAAGAATTATTCAACTGCAACAAAGTAGACAATTAGAAAAACATAGCATACGTGACCAAAAGATGCTACATATACTAGCAAAAAAAGATGCTACATACATTGGATTAGGCCAACCTGTAGTCCTAAAAATCGAGGCACTTGACCGACCCATTTACAATCTCTTCAGGCAAGATAATCGTTTACAGTAACAACATGTACTCCTTTTGTAACACCCCGCAAAATTGAACTATGACAATTTTGCCCCGTACGTGTTATACACGTATATTTTGTACCGTTACGGATAATATCCGTAATATTATATTTTTTATATTTTGTATTTCTATTTTATAAATATCTTTCAGATCTTTCAACTTTATTTTTTGATCTCTTATTTGAACCCAACCCAAATATTTTTGTATCCATTCTAAATTTTCCGATTTAACTGATTCAGTCTCCTTATCATGCCGTGTTTTTGATTCAGTATAAGACCGTTGATTTATCGTGTTATCGAATATTCAACTTTGCTATTTCTAAATTTCTTGACCTTGCACTGAGAATTTGACCTAGTTCTCTTTTTTAAAATTGAGAAACTTTATACATGAAAATCATATTTGATCGAGTTAAGAATCCAGAATATCTTGCGGTTTCTCAATCCGATTTATAGGTTGTAAGTTGTTTCAAACCTAAGTTGTCCCTTAATCCTAATCCATGATCTTAATTCTCTCCATAACCCCAACCTCATTTAATTCCACCTCCATCTAAAAACCCTATAACCTACTTCCTATACATTTTTCCTCACGCCCAGCCAACCCTAAACCCCCTGTCCTGTCTTCTTCTTTTTCTTCATTGGCATTTTCTTCTTTTTTCTTCATCTACTACATCCGTCGTCTTCTTTTTCTTCCGAAACTTCATCTCACTCACTCATCACCTCACTATTTCTATACCAACCCTACACCCTACCCATATCCCTACATATTTATATATATATAAACACACTCCTCTTCTCACTCTACAACCCTCCATCACCTTCTATAAATACATTCCTACTCTCACTCAATTCACTACCTATCTCTCTCTTCCAGTCACCCTCTCACTCAGTCTAAACTCACACATTGTCTCTCTTATATATATATTTATATATAATATATGGGGAAAAGGGGTATGAGCAACTTGCTCATTTAGTAAATGAGCAATTGATGATGTGGCATACATGTGATTGGAAAATCCTTTAAGGGTTAGTTAGCCAATGTATCACATGCATGCCACATAATCAATTGCTCATTTACTAAATGAGCAAGTTGCTCATATCTCTTTTACCCATAATTAATATATATATATATATATATATATATATATATATATATATATATATATATATAGTAACTCCCCCCCTCACCTTCTTCGTTTCTTCTTCTCCTTTGACGAAACCCAAAAACCCAACACCCGATGCCTCGACGACCGCCTCCACCACCTCCGAACACCTCCCCCTCATCGCCTCAACCGTCGTGCCTCCGAAGCGACTCCACCTCCACCCTCACCTTTCATCGCCACCGCAACACTCCCCTCCACCATCGCCGCAAACCCACTCCCGCCGAAGCTCCCATCCGTGCCATTACCATCGCCTGCCTCCTCCACCGCCTCCGAGCTCCACCGCAGCTCGTCATCACACTGCCACTGCCATCTCCTCTCCTCCTCGTTGCCGTCAGCACCGCCGAGTGACCACTGAGCTCCCTCTCGAGCCCCACCGTCGCCTGCCTCCTCCAAGCTCACCATCGCCATTGTCGTCTCAACCTCATCAACCTCCGAAGCACCTCGCCACTGCCATCTCCATCTCCACTTTGTTCTTCGCCGAAACCCAAGCTCACCATTGCATTCCTCCACCCGAAGCACCACCCCGCAATCATCGCCATTACCGCCACCAACTCTCGTCCCCATCGACATCTCCTTCGACCTCCACTCCACCGAAGCTCCTGCTGCTCCCCAACCTCACCGCCATTACCTCGTCGTCGCACGTCGAAGCTGCTCCTCGTCGTCACCATCGCAGTCGACCGCCAACCTCGACCATCACCTCGACTGCCGTGCCTCCGAAGCTCATCGCCGAACTCCATCGTCATCTCCACCTCCAAACTCTTGAGCTTCCCGTCGTCGTCTCCCCGTCAAGCCACCACCTCGCCGCCGCATTCCACCACCGAACTCAACTCCGAAGCTACTCGCCGTCGCCGCCGCTTCTCCTCTCGAGCGACCACCACCCCCGAGCTCCATCGCCTCATCTCGGCCATCACCGTAAGTCTTTGTCTATCTCTCTCTGTTTTTCCTTCTCTCTCTAGCTCTTTCCCTCTCTAGCGCCCTCTCTCTCTCCCCGTCAGTCTCTCTCTCTAACTCTTCTTTTCTCTCTCTAGCGCTCTCTCCCTCTCTCTCCGTCTCTCTTTCCTTCTCTGTCTCTCGCTTTATATATATATGTATATATTATATTATTTTATATATATGTATATGTATTATATTGTACATGTGTGTGTGTGTGTGTATATATATATATATAAAATACAATTTTACTTCGTTCGCTTTCCGAACTCGGCGAAAAATTGCAGTTCGTGATACCGTCATCATCGACGTGGTTGCTGTCCGTAGAGCCATTGTCATTGTTCGTATTGCTGTCGTCGTCAAATTGATCATAGAATCGATCAAATCCAGAAACGACAAAAGTGGGTAACAACTTTAACAACTCTATTTTTATTGAAGAATGTGTGCATGCTAGATAATAAATTGAGAAATCGTGCTTAGATTACGTATGAATGTTGTTGATTATGGGTGCTAATTGCTGTTAATTAATTGTTGAAATTATGATATAATTATCTGAGAAACGTTATTATAATTCTGTCTGGAATTTGATCTCCCTTTCAGAAAATCGTTTCTTTTTTAAATACATGGATTATAAGACTGAAACTTTTGTATGTGTATCGTGTATGTGTTCACAGTATCTCCTCAAAATTTCACAATTTTCGGATGTCGTTTGGTATTTTAATAAAATCTGAATACATCAGTGTTCTAAATGGCGTCCGCCTCGGACGCCTAGGCGGCGCCTAGGCGCTCAAAAAGAAGAGAACGAACCGCATATGCAATAGGCGGTACTCTAGGCGTTGAGATGGTAGTTAGGCGTACAAGGCGGCGCCTAGGCGGTTGAGGCGGCCGAGGCGGCGCCTAGGCGGCCAAAATCGATCAGGCGGCCGACAGATTTTTTTGTAATTTTTTTTTTTAATTCTTAAAATAGTCTCTTCATCTTCAACAGAAAAAACCCTCTTCATCTTCAACAGTAAAAAGCCTCTTCATCTTTACATTAAGGTGTTACTAGTTCACGTTATATTTGAAATTTTATATGACTGATTATTGTTTATGTCATTATGAATCTAAAGTTTACACCATAATCGTTGTTGAACTTCTAAAATCATTCTGGCCTAGCATCACTTGTGAATTGTGATGCATTTAAAAGATTTAGACAAGAAGCAAAAATAGAGAAATGTAACTTTTAAAAAGTTAATATATGAATATTTAAAAAATAAAAACAAAATGCCTAGGCGCCGCCTAGGCGTCCTAGGCGGTAGGCGGTCCTTGGCCGAACCGCCACCGCCTGACGCCGTTTACAACCTTGGAATACATTACTGGTTTAGAAATGAAATAGAATTTATTTCATAAGTTCTGGCTGAATATCATACTTATTTTCTAAGAAATCCAATTTCCGAGAAGTGTGGGATAGTCTGTGATTTTTAAAAGTAACGAAAGTTGTGATTTCTGGATTATGAAACTGCTGTCGTATAAATGGTTTTGGACAGATTTAATTGGGTTGAAACTAGACGTTCTTAACTACAATGTTGTAGTAGACTCATTGAGGTTTCATATGAGACTAAGAAATCAATTTTTCACAAGTATTGGAATTTATATAATTATCGGAAGTTGTATTCACCTGTTAAGGGGACACGTGCGGCGTTATCTCGACAGTTAATTTCTGGGATCTAGTGTTAGAGGTCCGGAAGCGGAGAAAGACCACAGGGCTGGGCACCATTATGGATGCTCAGGAGTGGAGAAAGACCGCTAGGGTTCGAGCAGGGTGGAATATGTAAGGCCGGGAAGCGGAGAGAGACCACAGGGCTGGGCATCATTATAAATGTTCAGGAGTGGAGAAAGACCGCAGGGTTTCCGGTATGACCACTACCTACTGCAGTAACGGAATATGACCGAACAACTGCAACCTTACTAGTCACTAGATAAATGTCAGAAATAATGTGGAATACATAAGCATGTATTGCATAACGAGAGATTGAACCCTGTAATGAACGCTAGTAGCTTATATTCGGAAAATATGTTGTATGGATGGCATATCATTCCAAACAAGCGTGCATTAAAAAGAGCATTTTGAATTGTGCATGTTTTCATGACAAATATGTGTTGAATGTTTTTACTAAATTACTTATACACACTCATTATGACATCGTATATTTGACTATTTCTGATTTACATTTATTGATTTCAGTTTTATTTCTATTATGACCTGTACGTTGTTATGTTATTTTTAGAGTTAGTTAAAGCTGTTGTAATTCTTACCGTCAGCCTCACACGGTGACAAACCCACAAATTGTGTTGTGCAGGTAAGAGTACTTGAAGTTTAAGCATAGAGTTGTGACATCCTGTGCCCGTCATCTTATCAATCCAAGAGGTTTGGATTTTGATACGGCTAAAAATAGGATTAAATCGGGACCGTTCACATCGGACGCGAATCTTAAAGCTCAGGGGTAAAACGGTAATTTCACCTACTAACGGGTCTGAAATAGGAACTGGATTTTTCTTCAAGGCCCAATAACCCACGAACGGATCCACCTCAACTGGGTACGGGTCCCAACCCAAAATGAACCCAGTCCAGCAGAATAGAATTAGGGTTTCTGATTAATACTAATCAATGGCCCTGATTCACATCTATCCTTTCACTGGGGATTAGGGATTACATTCCTTATCTGATCACAGGGATTACATTCCTAATCTGATCCCTAAGGCGACTATAAATATCCCCCCATCCACCACTATTAAGAGGTAATCAAAACTTTTCTAGTTGAAAGTTCTTGCTTAATCATTCAGATTACTGACAAGATCGTCGGAGGGTGCGTCGCCGGGATCCATCCCGGTGTCTCGCACTTTTTGCAGGTTCGCAGCAGCGGGAAGAGACCAAGTCAACAAGTCGGTGAAGGTCAACAGGTCAACAGGTTTGCCTTAATCAGGTTTTCCAAGAATCCACAAATACTATCTGTTTGCCCCCACACCAGATTAAGCGGTAACAGATTTATATTAAAATTTCTGCATTTTCCTATATTATATTATGTTTATATACTCAATTGAAGGCAAAAGATTTCTGGGTATGCTACGATTTTTCTGTGTGTGAAAATCGGGACGTTACACCTTTCCCACTTAAAGCATTCAGATAAGCTGCCATAATGGTGACAGGGGTTTTCCCTTCTCCAGTCCTCATTTCTGCAATTTCCCCTTTATGAAGAACTATGCCACCTATACAAAACCTGATAAATTATTACAATCACTGGAAATCACAAAGGCTTCAAGGAAAAATATCTGAAGAAGATCCATCAACCTAGCATAAACAATTTTAGTAGGAAAACAGTATTCTAAAAGTCGCTAGGCAGTAGTCAGGCGGCCGATGGAGGCCTAGTGCCTAGACCTTGTAAGCATGGTCTATGCAGGTTTTTTATATATATATTTTTATATATTTATAAGAAAATATAATATTGTATAAAATACAAGATATATATATAATACTAAAAAAATAACTCAAAAAAATCATAAACAGAAATTAGCTCAATGGTAGAGCACTCACTTTGCATATTGCCCATATCAAGTTTCCAATGAGAAAGGGGCGATCGATTTGGGATTTTGACGATTTGAGATTTTGAGAATTTGGAGAAAGCATGAGCGATTTGGGGGATTTATGATTTAGGGATTTGGATTTTTTGGGAAGAAAGAGAGAGAAGCACGGAGGTCGGGGGTTTTGAGAATGTGAGGATTTTAGTGAACCGGTTCACGTAACACAAAAAAACTCGCTCTGACCTGCCTAAACCCACCCCAGACCTGCCTAAGCCGCCAAACCGATTTTTTAAAAGGCTCGGGCCCTAGGTGAGTCGGCTGAGGACAGCCTAGCGCCTAGGGGGATTTTTTGGAACATTGTAGGAAATGATCTTTTCTAATCTCATCATATTAGCATATAATTAGATTGGACTTACAAAGATATTTCAATTTTGTTTTATAGATGTATGCAAAAATAGAACATGTCTAATTCGGAATCTAGTGGGTTTTTTTTGAGAGACTAGTTAAATTCTTGAGGTATACGCAAGTTCATTGTTTTCAGTAGGACTCTTTAAGTTTTCTCCTACGAATCACAATCATTTTGTCTAACTGCAATTGGGGTAAGTGCTAAGTATATGTCTCTTATAACCAAAACTATTCATGTCGGGTAGTAGTCTATCGTGGCCTCCTTTACTATGAAGAGTGGATATATGTGATCACACATGTGCAAATGGAAACCCAACTGCAGTTTCACTCGTTCTCTCAATATGCATGCATGCATTAGTCCAGTGTTGAGAGCGGTATCAAACAGTAATCTGACCAGTAGGGAAGTCAAGTTTCCTACTGATCAGTTGAATGACTCAAACCAAAGGGGACATTTGACTAGCAATCAACTCCCACACAGAAAGGCTAAGTCGAGTGCTGACGGCTCAATTGTCCTTATTTACTATTATACCTGCAATCGAGACATGTACCTATTTTGTAACTACAGTAACTGATATGGTATAAATGATGTGGCCCCATCAGGGCCATCAGATCTCCTCAGATTTCGCTCCTCCATGATCATCAAGTCAAATAAGTCCAACGGGTTTCTGCCATCTCAGGCCCACTGGCAAACGGGTCCGATCCGGTCCGTTACGGTCCCAGACCCGTTTTTCCCTGCCTATAAATACCAGACCCCCTCCTCACTGCAAAAGGTCATAAAATTTTTCCCACCTAAACCCTAGCTACTGTTGCTTTCTCAGTGACTAACTAGATCGTCGGAGAGTCTGTCGCCAGGACTTCTCCCGGTGTTTCTAGGCAGCATACAGGTACAAAAGTCCGAACCGAGCTACGAAGATCCGAGCCGAGCATCCGGCCGCTACCTCTCTCCTGCTACTCCCGAGCCGGTCCTACAGTCTAGGATCGGATCAGCGCCAGTACCGCATCTTCCGCTTCACAAATTACAAGAACTCACACCTGTTGCCCCCACACCCAAAAACAAACAGCATTAGTAACTACTATGATGAGTTATTATGTCCATCGTATCCATTGCCAACATAAATTTCTATCCAGTTGTATCACCCTAATCATTATTCTTTCTCTTTCAAAGCTACTGCCTGCTAGCCTCCTTTCATACCTTATTATCAAAAATAAATAAATAAATAAATAAAATAAAATAAAATAAAATAAAATAAAATAAAATAAAATTGTATTGCATGCATGTACATGAAACTTAGCTAGTTCGAAAGACAACTTACCAATCAACTGCATATTGAATGGCCTAAGTCTCAGAACCCTTTTCGACCCTTCCCTCACAACCGCAAGCGCTTCCTGCCAATACACCACCATTCACCACTTACTAACCAACCTTCATAGGAAAACAATCTTTAAAACAGACAAACTATCAAACTACTTACAGGCATTAGTGAATCTAACGACTCCCCATTCCTCGCCCGCTCCTTCAACCCCGCCGTCCTCTCCCTCATCTCCGAATCCGATAACCCACTTATATTGGGTTCCAACCCATTAATCAAAGCAACAGTATCGGCATACTTTTCCCTTGTGGACTCCCCTGTATCACTCCCTTTGAATATCCCACCCAGTAAACCTCCCAATGCCGATGCTTCGATATGGAAACCCCCTTTCGATCTTTTGGGTCTAATTTGTTGGGTTTTGGGGGTTTTGGGCGGAAATTGGACGTGTTTGAGTCGAATTTGGGGAGCAATTGGGAGTGGGGGGTCAGGATTTTGGGATGGAAGAGGGATTGGTTTGAAAATTGAGGTCATAATTTGGGGAATTAGGGTTTATGGATAAGAGCGAGTTTTTTTTGTTTTTTTTTTTAAATTATTTATGGGGAGGAGGGCAAGGAGTGGGAGTGAGACTGTGAGAGCTCGAAAGAGTACTTATATGGATTCTTTGATATGATATTTTACAAATAAAACCCTAAAAATATGAGGATTTGGAGTAATTAGTTTGATTATTTACATTTGGGCCTTGTTGTAATAGGAACATATGCATGTAAAGAAAAGGGGATTATTAATCGAGGCGAACTCGAGCCTAGCCTTGTTGATAGGGGCGAAGCCAGAACAATTTTACCGGGGGCCAAACAATAAAATTTAGAATTCAGAGGGGCCAAATTATAATTTTTTAAGGGTTTATAAAATTTGCGATAGTGTAAATGGGGGTTTTGAAAATTCGGAAGGGGGACACCTCCGGGTCCTCACTATGCTTCGCCACTACTTGTTGAACTCGATTAAGTTAGGGCTCAATAATCTTGGCTCGTTCATTCGATTAATTTAGGGCTCAATAATCTTGGCTCGTTCATTTTGTGCTTGAAGCTTGGTTCGTTCCGAACTTGTTTAGTTGCAGCTCATTCTCCTAATATTTTCTCATTCTCCTAATATTTTTCTTTGAGATGAGTCCAATGCACGCGATCGAATCATCTGTCTGAATTTTGTATCAGTGTTTTGAGGTTCATGTCCTCTTCTAATGCCTAATGCAACCGCTGAGAAGTACGTAAGCACTTCAAAAAAAAATACAATACGATAAACAAATTTACACCAATCCTCCAAGACCCTATTTGAGAACGATGTCAAGTTGATAACTGGATTTGTAGATACACATAGGAAACACGTCTAACAGCCAGTCGTCTAAACTCAACCTCGTTCGCAAACTTGGCTTATATATCAAACATCATGTAAATGAAAGGGAGAAGAAAAAAGACCCATTTCAAAGAATTAATTTAAGATAATGCAGAGTAAACAGAGACCACAATCTTCCAAACATCAAACATCATGCAAGCACAAATTTCGCAAAAAAAGAAAAAAAGAATTCATTAACAGGAGGTAAACCAGATGTAATGAGCATGGACAATATGAGTTCTATCACTGTTTTGTTACAAAGTTTAATCAACCCCAAAACAGGGTTCTGCATTCACTCATTCACTATTTGTGAAAATAATTCTCCTGAAAATTCTTGAAGAAAGAAACAGGACTATGAATTACAGGCCTAAAAGTTCCTCACATGTTGCTGGTAATTTCCTATTCTTGAGCATCTTTTTTAATGATAGAAATTGACTCCAAATCGCTAGCTTGGCTCCGGGGGTACAATTTTGAGGCTCCGCATCCACTCACATAAGCTGTAGTCATCGAAGTGGAGGAAGCTGCTCTTCAGCCTCATCCTCTGCTCAGCAGTTAAAGTCCGCAGCTGGGGAAATCTTGCCTCCTGAAATCAGAAAATGGTTCGAGTATCAGTAGAAGATTTGTAAAAGTAGTTTGGGATGTCTTATCTTTAGGAATCCAAAAGCTGCTAGTCCTGGATTATACATTTACTCCAGCAGAAGATTCAAAATACGAAAGTTTGTAGTTTAGTTTTAGTCCAATAAGCACGGTCAGAGAAGGACGTACACGGACACAACATCATCAGAAACACTGAAACACACAGTAAAGGAATTCTAAAGAACTACAGGAAGGAAGCATTGTGCTGGGTGCATGTAACGGACTCAAATATCAAATATGATACAGCTTCCAAATACAAGTGCCGAGACCTGTGCACCTATCCACCATGAAACCATTTTGGTACAATGACGAAAAAAGGAACCCTTTATCCACCATGAAACCATTTTTCCCCTTCAAAGATGTTTAAGGTCAGTAAAGCTCCACTACCTACAATTCAAGTGTCCTAATCTGTAAGGCAGAATGGAATCACCAACCCCATCAACATCAACAGTTTAGAGGTGTCTCAAATTTCACTCTCAATTTGTACCATTGAAACTCAAAACGACAAACTCAACTTTGCAGATAAGTGAAAACTTCCGAGAATTTGTTTCAAGGTAATCGTGTGGCTTTCTCACTATGTGAGTCTTACTGATGAGCTGTTTTATTTTATTTTGAGATTTAGCCGTATGTAGTTTATTTGAGAGATTTGTTTTAGAATTGAGAAATTTGTTTTAGATTTGTTTTGAGCCTATATATATGTGATTCGCGAGAAGGAAAAATGACTAATCTTTTGTAGGCCTTGAGAATAATGAGAAAACATGCTATTTTTGATTAAAAAATTATCGTGTTTAGTTATTGCTCTTCATCCTTCTTTTTGTGTGAGACAATTGAGAGAATTATTAGAGTTTGAGAGAAATCCTAATAAAGTATTAGGGTCTGTGATAAACTCTAAAACTACACCCAAATTCCCAAATTAAAATTCTCAAACCCTAATCCTCAAATCACTTATAACCCTAAAAGGCTAAACCCCTTCTTCTTCAAGTTGAAATAGTGTTTCTCGTCGAGAGGAGGGTTCTGCATTCACTCATTCACTATTTGTAGTGAACTAATGATATTTTACATTTGTATTGAACTTTGAAATTGTAATTAATGAAATATTTTGTGATGTGTTGATTTTGGTAATGATATTGAAATATTCGCTATTAAGTTGCTTACTATTATCATATTATGTTAATAAGTTAAATTTCTACCTATTATTATGTTCTTCAATGTCTTTTAATTGCTAATCTATTTTTTCTTTTTAGGATTTTTCGATTATCATCTTTGAAGCTCCCACCAATGAAAAGCAAAAATGTCGTATGTGCAAAATAGTGGTATGGTTACATTTACAATTTCTAGATTACAAATTTACAATCATTCTTCTATTTATTATAATTTTTGGAATTTTATATTTTTTAACATAATTTATAATAAATTTATTATTTTTATATTCAACGTACCCTTAATGTACCCGTATCTTAAATTTTTGAGAAATAACATATCCGCGTACCCGAGTTGTGTCGTACCCGTGTCCCGTACCTGAGTCCGTGCTACATAGTCTTCAACACCTTCTTCTCCCTTCCCGATGTTCACCCTCGCCGTCGTCGAAACCCCACCAGCCCTGCCATCTCCAACCCCTAACTCCCTAATGCCCTCGTCAATTGTGACCTCCTTACAACCCCGACGTCCTACAACCGACCACCTCGCAACACCCATTGACTTCACTCCCGAGCGCCACCCTCCACACTCCGCCATCGCCCTCACATCCTGCACAACCGCCGACTGCCACCGTCTTTACCGTCCTCTCCTTCTTTCCCTGCATCCCTCACCGACCGCTGTCCTCGCCAACCCCCACCCGAAGTCGACTGCAGCACCCTCGTCGCTGCCAATATCGTCGTCCACAACCACCGCCGCAGCCTGCAACCTCGTCGTCGACCGCCAAGCCCCCTTGTTGTCGTTGACCTCATCAGTACACCGACGTCTGTGACCTCTCTCTCTGTGTGGCGGCAATCCCTTCCATCTAATCCTAGTAACTTCTTTCCATATCTCCATTATTTGTGTTACTACCTATCGTCTCTAAAATATTATTTGATTTATCTGTCAGCCACAAATATTGAATGCGTGTGCTTATAATTGCTGATTAGCATATGAATCTTTATTGCATATCTTACTTTCCAGAACGCTTAAGTATATAATTATTGATTAGTATGGTTGAATTTTAGTTGGTTTTGTTAAACTTATGAGTTACGACTTAACTCATATCTTACAAATTCATCGAACCAATTAATTGTTTTAATTTCTAACTCGATCCGCATTACATGTTGGTAAACTTAATATTTTAATATTCTTGGAAATTCTCTACTTAAGGTTAAGTTTACATCATTTTGGTATCAGAGCGAAGGTTTTTAAAACCCTAGTTCTTGCATTCATTTAGGATCGTTTTAGAGTCATTTATTTTTCTTTCTTTCTTTTAGAATATTTCAGATTTCAAAAAAAAAAAAAAACTTAAAAAGTGCTCTTAGGACACGTTTCCCCAAATTTTAGTAAACACGTCCCCACAATCCCTAGTTTTCCACCGTTGGTGAATGCGTCTTCGCAGCACCATCACAAATCCCAAAGAGCCTTTCTTGTCCCTCCCAAACCACCCAATTAGGAACCCTAGAATTCTGCGAGTCCCTCCTCGAACCGAGATGGACAACTCCGATATTTCCACTACTCTCGTTGCCATTCATGCAACTCTTGCCAATATCAATCAGAGACTTGAGAAAGTGAAATTGAATCAAAATGTTACCCCTGAGCTTTATCGTCAGATCCCTCAAGGGAATGATCGTGACGACCGACGCCAGTATCGTGACCCTGACGAATAATACAAGAAGAACGTCAAGGCTGATGTTCCCCACATTGAAGGCCATATGGAATTCCAAGCTTATCTCGATTGGATCCGTATCATGGACCACTATTTCGCGTGGTTTGACATGAGCAAAGCCCTGAAAGTTAAATTTGTCACTATAAAATTGACTGGTAAAGCTCAACAACATTGGACCAATCTTGAACATACGCGTAGAGGCCGAGTCCTGACACCCAAATCCACTTGGGAAGCCATGAAAGAGAATCTCAATGACAGATATGTGTCGTTATCATTCCACACCCGAGTGCTAGATTCGTGGAACCAACTCTATCAAGGAAGCAAATCCATCCAAGAGTATGTTGATAAGTTTGACGACTTCCTTATTCGGTGCAATGCCTTAGGTAAAGGAAGCGAAGAACAAACTCTCTAGGTACAGAGTTGGATTACGAGAAGATCTTAGGAACGAGCTAATTCATAGAAATGTGGATTCATTGGCAGCAATTTATGCTCTTGTCCTCAATATGAATTTCCTTACAGCAAATTCTACCTATAAGTCCAGCGATTCAATGGATCATTCCTCTAAAATGACCCCTCCTGATCCCTCTAGACCTGAGCACTCCTTTCCTCAGTACTCCAACATCTTACCCAAGGAAGCCTACTTCAAATCCCTATTCACTTAGAAATGACAACACGGGTAAGAACACTGAAATAGACTATTCTTAGATTGATCATCTCACTAAGTGTTATAAATGCAAGGGATACAGCCATATTACTGGCAACTGTCCTAGTCCCAGTATGATCAACATTGTAGAAGGTACCGTTGTCATTGCTGATGAACCCGATAATAAATTTACCTATGAACCTCATGTAAGTGATGACTATGGTGAAGAAGATGATGACCAGCCTCTCCACTGTATTCGGTCAATCCAATCACCTCCATTGAATGTACCGGAGTCACTCATTCCTTCCCAAGTCACTTGGCAACCTATAAATTTTATCCATGTGTTAGATCATCACTCAGAGTCTGCATCCACATTTGCTTCAAGCATTCATGATTTGCATAGAGAAATTTTCAAGAAAATTAATGAGAATAATTTTAATTACAAGTTAATAGCAGATACTAGAAGAAAATTCAAAATTTTTGTTGTTGGTAACGAAGTGATGGTTCAGATTCGTCCGGAACGGTTTCCAACTGGATCCGTTAAGAAATTGAACATACGTGCTACAGGCCCATTTAAAATTCTGCATAAAATTAATGATAATGCCTATGTCGTTGACCTTCCTAAAAGTTCTGGCATAAGTAAGACTTTCAATATTGAGGATCTAGTACTCTATGAAGGCCCAAAATTTAACCCTAGAAATTCTCTTATAGATGAACCTACCCTGCAGCCTAATGGTGAGATTTTTATATTTTTCTTTTTACCTGATACTACTTACCCACCGACAGACCAATTGGATAATATTTTAGATGATCAGATAATCTCTACCAGAGATAGTGGTATTCATAGGTATTTGGCGAGGTGGAAGAACAAGCCGAAGTCAGATGACACTTGGAGTGATCATAAGGAGCTCCCGCACTTGGATCCATATCTTTTGGAGCACCATAACAGGATCACTGGTTTGACTCGACTGTGTCGAGCCCTCTCCCACCTGGAGAGAATGATGAGGACATCAAATCTGTTTTATTTTTATTCTGAGATTGTCATATGTAGTTTATTTGAGAAATTTATCTGAGATATTTGTTTTAGATTGGTTTTTGATTTATTTTGAGCCTATATATAGGCCTTGAGAATAATGAGAAAATATGTTATTCTTGATTAAAAAATTATTGTGTTGAGTTATTGCTCTTCATCCCTCTTTTTGTGTGAGACAATTAAGAGAATTATTAGGGTTTGTAAGAAATTCTAATAAAGTATTAGGCTTTGTGAAACTCTAAAACTACACCCAAATTCCCAAATTAAAAATCCCAAACTCTAATCCCCAAATCACTTATAACTCTAAACCCCTTTTCTTCTTCAACACCTTCTTCCCTCCCGATCTTCACCCTCGTCGTCGTCGAAACCCCACCAGCGCCGCCATCTCCAACCCCTAACTCCCTAACGCCCTCCTGCCTCCCTCAACCCCGCGCGCCACCATCCCCTTCCCTGGTCGATTGCGACCTCACAACCTTGACGTCCTACAACCGACCACCCCGACGTCCTACAACCGACCACCCCACAGCACCCATCGACTTCACTCCCGAGCACCACCCTTCACACTCCGCCATCGCCCTCACATCCTACACAATCACCGACTGCCTCCGTCGTTGCCGTCCTCCTTTTCCTGCATCCCTCACCGATCACTATCCTCACCGACCTCCACCCGAAGTTGACTGCAGCACCCTCGTCGCTGCCAATATCCTCATCCACAACCACCGCCACAGCCTGCAGCCTCGCCGTCGACTGCCAAGTCCCCTTGCTGTCATTGACCCCATCAGTACACCGACATTTGTGACCTCTCTCTCTGTGGCGACGATCCCTTCCATCGAATCCTGGTAACTTCCTTCCACATCTCCATTATTTGTGTTATTGCCTATCGTCTCTAAAATATTATTTGATTTATCTGTCAGCCACAAATATTGAGAGTGTGTGCTTCTAATTGCTTATTAGCGTACGAATCTTTATTGCATATCTTACTTTCCAGAATGCTTAGGTATATAATTATTGATTGATAGGATTGAATTTTAGTTGGGTTTGTTACACTTATCTCATATTTTGAAAATCCATCGAACCAATTAATTATTTTAATTTCTAACTTGATCCGCATTACATATTGGTAAGCTTAATATTTTAATATTTTTGGAAATTCTCTACTTAGGGTTAAGTTTACATCACTTACTGCATCTCTAAATCCCAACTGTATAACCTCACACCAAAATGAGTAGGGAAAAGGTCAGAAGAAGTGAAGTTCACAGGAGTGGCTGGGAGGAAAATTCATAAGGCCAATGCCACGTTCTTGCAGGCTTGTAGCTATAGGATCAGGTTTATTCATTACTAACTAAAAAATTATCCGTTTAACTAAAGAAAATAAACATAATCCTATACTGGCCAGCAGATCCACTAAAGTTGCAACTATTTGCCAATATAACTCCATGAGCGGCCCACTGTACTGCGGAGGGGAGAAGCTCATACCTGTTCATAAGGAGGATCTTTATGAGCTGGTATAAGCCGAGAAACAAAGTATCTTGCTTGGGAGCTTCCTTCCTGCATTAATAAGATTAGAAACCCCATTATAATTGTGAAATTAAAATTTTCAAGTGAACGTTTTTTTTCTTTTCTGAAACCTAATAAACACAAACATGGGTAGCAAATAGTAGTAAGCAATGGGAGTAGATTAAATTCCGGTGAGCATTATAAAAGTTAGCCAATTAAAACCAAAATTAGAAACACTTGCAAGAAGAAATCATTTAATTTTATATTAGGAGGCAAATCAAAAGACTATGGGAAGGCTGTCATTTTGGCTCTTGGCCTACATGTGCCTAGAGTCGGATTACATTCCCTATAGCAAATTTATCATCTTTCTCCTTCTTCTATACTATTTTCCTTGGTCTTGGGAGAATTTGGAGGATGCCAAGTGGTCTTTCTATGACTATGGTAAACCCTTCCTTATCATAGTTTTGGACTTTTGGCATCAACTAATTAGAGATTGACGTCAGGACAGCCGGTCATAAACCTTTGTTAAATCTTCTAGGAACCTTGGCTCCTTAGCCGACCCCATTTTAATGGGATAAAGCTTAAATTATGATGATGAAGCAAATAAAATGATGTACTTATTTATAGTACGTAACGTTTCCAGCAATAAGAACGATAATAATAACTGAATGAGATACACAAACTTCAATATTTATCATGTATATCATGCATGAATAAACCAAAATATTTCTTGGACGTGCTGTAAAACATTCTTGAAAGGTACACAAATAATCTGGAAATCCAAGAAAACCTCTCTGTTGCCGAACATAAGCAATTAAGCAAATGGCTAGTTTCAGCATTTTTTAAAGAAAATATAAGGATTACTCTAAAGGTTTAGTTTCAATAATACGAGGATATCATGTTTAAGTGCATGAGAGATCCTCTTAGTTTTTTATGTACGATAATGAATTAGAAATATTATATTCTATAAGCAAATCAATCAATAGAAAATATAAAATTTTCTTATAAAAAAGAATTAATTTAGGATCAAATGAAAGGAACAATGGTCTTATTGATTCTTATCCTAGATATTCCTTACTGTGCACAGTGGAATGAAATGCTTGTATAAGACCATGGTATAGAGAATCTGAAAGTCATATTGTAATAACAACGAGTGCAGGAGGAAAAAGAATAGGACATACTTTGAAAGCAAGGATCCGTGGAGCTGGAAACCGATGTTCAGTAAGCTCCTCTGCCACTGTTCTGCAAGCCGCTAAAGCTGCTGCACTATTTCCCTCGTGAGATGCAAGTTCAGCACCCTGATTTTTAACAAGTAATTAGAAGCATGATAAATATGTAGAGATACTCAAAACAGAATCGAAGTCACAAGCCTTCTTGCAAGCTTTTATTTCAGCCTCCAAACAATAACAAAACAAACATAAAGACGTGCAAATAAGCCTTTTAAAAGATAAATGCATGTATTAGTCCTGAATAAAACCCTTTAGAAGGAGTTTGCTTTTGAAACTATGAATATCATAAACTTAAATGGGATTTGTATCAAGGCATATACTAAAATTCTCACTATACTTTCTTAACACTAAATTTCAGAAGAACCCCATGATTTTTCACCAAATAACAATTATTACTACCCCCCCAACACCCAAACACAAAAAAACCACAACCCACCTCTTCCCAAATCACCCAACTTTTAATATTTGACACAAAATAAAAAAGAAAAGAAGACAACTTGTTCAAATCAAATGTATTGACTACTAGTAGCTAGTGTGGTGTGAGTTGTGTAACTCATGATTACCACTTGCTCATAAAAATTAGGCCGAAATATTTATATGAATCAGAATGTTTGGACTATACAAGATCAGCTCTATTGAGATGAGACTGTTGGTGGTGCAAGGACTACAAAACTCAAGTTATTAAATTGATCTACACCAGTGGAATCTGGTGCAATAACTGTCTACTCTACGAATGCATCATGAAGTAAGCAAATGCTGCTTGTATTATTTGCATAAAGTGGCATCGAAGTGGCTATTGGATGTGAATATAATGTTCACATAATTTTAAATGCATGCCCTCTTGTATGCAAATGTAATACTACAAGCGGTAAGGACTCTTTTAAGCAATGATAGAGGAAACATATTTCACCACCGTTCTCATGGACAAGCACGGAAGCGAACACCGCTGCAAAATTCTTCCATGAATATTATCAGAGAAATGCTTGTTTTTTCACATTGTAACTATATAATTTGTGAGGATGACTCCTCTATACATACCTCTGAAGTGTATATAATTTTCTAGATTCAAGTTTACATAAACAAACTTTACAATCTTTTACAGATCCAGAATTGGAATGGGTTCAATGAATTGCACTGCTTATGGACACAATAGCAAGATTAATATACCAATAATTCTTTTAGTGATCCCGGAATTGGTTCGATGGACTGCACTGCTTCTGGATACTATACGTCAAAAACCAGTCATAACTGCATGGATATGCGTGCTATAAGTTATACAGATAATTCTTTTAGTGATACAGAACTGGAATTGGTTCAATGGACTGCTCTGCTTCTGGATACTAAAGGTAAAAAATTAGTCAATAACTGTATGGATGTGTGTTAGCTAATAGGTCAATGGGTTCAATGGACTGCACTGCTTCTGGGTAATATAGGTCAATAATTAGTCAATAACTGTACGGATGTGCGTGTGTGCATGCATCCTATAGTTCGCTAGGCTCACTAGACTGCACCGCTTCTGGATACTATAGGTCAATAATTAGTCAACAATTGTGTGTGTGAGAGAGAGAGAGGGAGATCATGTTGGGACATACCAGTATCAGAATTTTCAACAGTCAACACTTCAAGACAGGTTTTGGATGCTAGCATGCAAACTAAATGCACCAGAATAGTTTTTATTAACCAGATTTATGTAGACTACACATTTGGAAAGCATTTAATGTCATTGTCGTGTTTAGTGTTTTGTTCTCTTTGCCATTTGGCTACTCTTGGATTGTACTAACTACTTTGTGGACCTCTGTTTTCTTTTCAGTAAGAGTTCTTTGTATTCTATGTCCCTATATTTATGAAAATAAAATAAAGCAAATAACATAAGAATACAAAGGGATGGAGCTAAAAATCACATACCAACCATATGAAAACATCAGTTCCATGGTCAAGCACAACAGCAGCATTAGATTGCATAGCAAGATCATATGCTGGCAACTCCTCAAATGTACCTCCTTCACGATGCATCAAGCACCTCGGTGCTAGCATACGGAGGGACAAATCGAACGATGCATTTAAGAACAAATTTCTTAATACTGATCTTTCATCTTCATGACCAATTATACCACCCAACAGTGGTCCCCTTCGAAGGTGGAACAAGTTCTCGGGCAGTGATGATAGCTCCTTTGGAAACCGGAAAAGCTTTGAATTTTTCATCTGATCTCCGAATTTCAGAGCAATGTCCTTGACTCTTTCATCCACAGTAAGTCTCATGTTAACGGCATCCGAGGAAGTTTTGGAGTAAAGCAGTGTCCGCTTGGCAATAAGAACGGCAGAAACTTCTTGCTGAATGCTACTAAGATATTCAGAGACACTGTCAATAGTAGGTAGCCTCACAGTAATAACTCTTGATATATCTGCTTGATACATATTTGAATATCGAACAACAAATTGGAAGTAAACAAAGTCATTTTTAATATCGCCTTTTGTTTCCATCGACAGACTAAAGCTCTGTGTCTCTTCTACACTATGCATCTGAATAGAAAATGATGAGTCGTTCTTAAATGCTTCGTGAGAATCTGCAGGTGCCTCTTCCCCAGGCCCGATGACTTGGGTCACAAGAATATCATCAGAACAACGTATCTCAAACAAACCGTGCGAACCAGCTGCTCTCATAGATGCTCTTTGCAAGTTAACACCAAAAGCTTCTCCAAAATCATCGTGAAGTACCAACACACCACCAGAACTTTTTGCCAGTGGCAATAAGACGGGAACTCTTATTGGACAAGTTCCAGAACATAGAATATCGACTATTGTATCATGCCGGTGAGCCTCTTGACCCAGATGCTCCATCCACTTTATAGCTGTTTTCTCCATGTAAGGGTAATTAGGATGTGTAAATGAATGAGGAACTGATCCGGGCCCAAACGTATTGGGACCACCAGCGCACACCAAGATTCTTGAATTACCTCCTGCCCTTTTGATAATTCCACGAGACATCTCGGCTGAAGGTCCTTGTATTATGGCTAGAGCTACCTCCACTGCAGTACCAAGACACCGATCTCTAGATGCTTCTGGATGGCCAAGCTTGTATGGACTTAGAGATGAGAAAATGGTGTGTGCCACTGGAAGCGAAGCATGAATAGGCGACAGGTAGATACCAGTGCCATAAATCAGGGCTTTCAGTGATTCTTGGTTGGGTGATGTTTCACCCTGAAGAACATCGGCAGAAGCCATTAAACCCTCTGAAAAATCATAAACTGACACAGTCCGACCATATGTAATGACACCAATTCTAGTAGTTGGGGGAAGTGAATCGACGAAAGCATGCAAAGAGCCTTGTAAGTGTTGAAGATGGGCTTCATCTAAGCACTCATCAATGACGAGAAATATAGGTGCTGACATTCTTGAATCAGAGACAGGCATAAACCCTGGCCGTTTATTCCCAGTCTGAACATAATCAATAGCTGAAACTGCTAGTTCTGGCCAATGTCGGAGAAGATATTCCTTGTTGGATGCTACATATTCTTCATCGCTGCTGTTTAGTTTCTTGCAAATTACACATTGCCATTGACCGGAACCCAATAAAATCTCACTATATAAATTTACGTAAGCTCCACAATTCTTGCAGCGGTGAGGATCACGCTGCACTACCTCAGGACCAGGTGCTATCTCTCTCCCAGGAGAGATCAATGCTCCAAATCCCAAGCTTGCGACATTTGCTAGCTTCTTACGTTTCAATACCTGATAAACAAACAATGACTATAAGAACCAGGTCATCGCTATTAGTTGAAGAAAGAAGTAAACTAAAAGTGTACAACTTGACCAGCATACCTTATGAGCAGAGAAGAGTACATACGGGGATTCATAAGCCGATTCATCGATAACCGACGATTGTTGCAAAGGTATCTCAGTAGAACCATTCGAATAAAGAGGAGGAGATGATGTAGGCAGAACTGAGCCCGAATGAAGTGGCACGGGCTGAGGAGATGCAGGGGATGTACGGAAAGGAATAGCTGCCGGGCGTAATGGTGAAGAGAATACTGGAGGACCAGGTGGAGTGCTGAATTGAGGATTTGAGCTACCTCTATGTTCGGAGCCTGGAGTTCTCACTGAGGGCAAAGGAACACCCTCGCCTGATGGAGATGACCCCGGTAGTCGTGATGAGGGCAAAGGAATACCCTCACGCGAAGTTCTTAACGAAGGCAAAGGTATGGGGTCTTGTTGTGGTCTTTGGGGAGAAAACGTTGATGTTGGAGGAGAGGAATATTGAAGAGGGGTGAGTCTCTTTTCGGAGTGAGGTGCGGGTGTCGATGGGGATGAAATAATTGGACTGTATCCAGGTGGTGGAGGCTGGGAGGGGGTTTCCATTTATAACAAAAATAGCTGCAACAAAACCAAGTAAATGAATTGTAGGTATTCCTAGAACTAGAAACTACAATATAAGTATACGCTAACATCCACAGATCATGAATTAGCATGAATATTCACAAACAGAGTAAACCTTACAAAATTTAAAAAGTAACTCAATCTAGAGCATAGTATTCAAAGATAAAATAGAGCCTCATTCCTACGTGAAGTAATTCTCTAACATAAAGTAATCACTCGATGAGACATTCCATGGACGATCCACAAATTTCGCTTCTCACCCTTTCAAATTATCTTTGATCATCAAAGTTTCCACCAACTCAGTACTAATAAAATCGTTGTTAACAACCAGAGGGTACAAGCAAGGTACAAGCAAAGTGGCTTATCTCTAACCTAAGTCATTTAGGGATCTCTTACCCATTAATGTTGCAAAATGAACGGTTTTTCGAACACAACAAATTGACAACACTTGATGCATGAGTAATAACTAATAAGTCTCTCCAGACATTTGATCTTTTGTGCACATACATTTTATGACATAGCAAACACGATGAACAGTGTCCATCATCCATATAGCACTCCAACAAGTGATTACACAAGTACAACTAATCTATATGAGGAATTAGGAAATTTCTATACAAAAAGGGCTCCCTCTACACAAGAAAATTATCAGAACATAATCATATATGCTAATAGATCAATCTATTAACCAACAGTGGAAAGGAAGCCTCATACTTACAACAACAACAACAACAAAGCCTTTTTCCCACATAGTTGGGGTCGGTTACATGAATCCTGCTCTTCTATTCTGCTCGATTTAGTGCAATATCTTCTGTAAAGTCACATGCTATCATATCTTTTTTCACCGTTTCCACCCAAGTTAGTTTAGGTCTTCCTCTACCCCCAACTCTACCCTCAATACTTATCAAATCACTCTTTATAACGGAGGCACTACTAGATCTACGTATGACATGTCCGAACCACCTGAGGCGATTCTCTCTTAACTTATCTTGGATTGAAACTACCTTTAGCATGTCTCGTATATGCTAGTTTCCAATTCTATCCTTCCTTGTTTCACCAGACATCCATCTTAACATCCTCATCTTTGCTACACTCATTTTTTTGGACATATTATTTCTTTGTTGCCCAACACTCTGCTCCATACATCATTGCTGGTCTAACAGTCGTCCTATAAAAAAATTTCTTCAACTCCAAAGGTATACGTTTGTCACAAAACACCACTGACATTTCTTTACTTAAGCCACCCTGCTTGAATCCTTGCTTGAATCCTATGTATAAAAGGGAGCCTCATTCTTATATGACAAAAATTCCTAAGTAGTTGTACTGACACAGTGGGACTTTACATGGACGACCCACACCGTTCATCATGTTTCTTATGTCATAACACGCACATGTACAAAAAATCAATTCGTACACATACAGCATATGCCACCAATTTTTTATATTATTGAAAAACCATCCATTATGCAACCGCTTGAGGCATTATCAAGAAGCATACAAACCAGTTGATTTTTCATATATATATATATATATAGACATTATGACATGCAAATCAATGCAGATCGCTCATAACAGGTCGCACCCAGTAATTATAATGCTAAGTATGAGGGTCCTTTGCTCTAACCAAAATATGCAGAATTTGAAGCATAATTCTAAAATTAACATAGCAAGAACTGGTAAACCCCTACATGCTACACAAACTAATACTGAACAAAAATCACTGGTCTACAGCTAAAGTTATCAGACTACACTAACTGCAGCTAAATCATGACAATAACAGTATTTTTTCTAATGGATCTATAAAATAACCAAATCATGAGATCCAAAATTCAGAAAAACAACAAACCAAGAACAGATTTTGATTGGTACCCATTAGACTACATCAGAATTTGGGTTATGGGTTAGCTAGGGTTTCAAAAAAGTTGCAGAAATGGAAAGAGATAGATTGGGTACCTGCAGAATTGGGATTGGGGGATTGGATGAATGGAGAGATGAGAGGAGGGGATTTGAAGGAATCAAGACCCCCACCTCTATTACTCCCTCTATATATCTCGATTTCGGATTGCGGGAAGAACTGGATTTTTGGGGGAATTTATTTTGATTTTTGATTGGATTTTTTTGAAGATACAGTGGATTTTGAAGAGAGACGAAGAAGGCAGGGAAAATGGGGGTTTGTCTTTTATTTTATTTTTTTTTGTATTTTTTTTTTTTATTCCTAAGCTTGTTGGGCCGAGTCAAGATGGGCTGTGTTTGGGCCTTGAGCTGGTTCGGGGTGAAGCGGTTTAGTTCGTGACCTCGTGCCAAACGCTTTTTAGTAAGATGTGACATGTCTGATACCGGCCTTAAAAAAACCATTCCAATAGCCTCCTCGGTCGCTCCCAGTGTTGTCTTTTTCCCTTCTCGCCTCGTCGATGCCAAAGCTTCTTACCTTGCGCCTACTTCTCCCCCATCTGTGCACGTAGCTCCTCCTCCCGTGAGGCGGAGATACAAAAAGAAAGTATTTTATAATTCGCAGATTCGTGTGAGTGCCCGGATTCTGGCGCGGAAGGCAGCTTCTGTGTCAGCTCTTTAGCTCGTGCTCAGTTGAGTTTTGGCTTCTCCTTGCGTCCCGTGGTGTAGGCAGCCAGCTTTGCCTCTGTTGTGCTTCTAGAGTCTCCTTGTCCTGCTGCTGGAGTTGTTTGTCATCGTGTAGGGAGGTTTGGCCGCCTGGCTCATGTCTCGGTCGTTTCGTCCCGTTTCTTGTTTAGGGTTCTGCAAGGATGCTTGGCTTCTTCTGTTGCTTGGCTTTCCCGGCTGTTTTGATCCGCCCCCTACTTTTTTCGGTGCGGCGTCTCTGTTATCTCGCGGCCCTCTGTTTGGCGAGCTTTTCATTCGATTTTGTATTCCTTTTTGTATTCTTAGTTCTGTTTTACTACTTGTAAAACCTTTAAATTTTGTCTGTAACTTAACTGTTTTTATTGATTTATATATATTTTTTGCTGGCTGGAGCCTTTTGGCTCTATCCGATTCATCAAAAGAATGTAAGGAAACCCCTCTCTCCAAATGTAAGGCGATTGCTGAGCATCTGTAGTCGCCAGACACCCAAATTTTGGGTATTTGGCAAATAAAAACAGGAAAAATGGTGGTACTCGGTAATCGTTGTTAGCCAAAATTTGATTTTTACGAAATTTAAATAGGACGGACAGATGATAATTTTCCGTCCGACGTTTTAAAAAAAACCTTAAAAAAAATATTAAAAATGGGAATTGATGGGGTGATAATGACATTTGAATGCCAAAAAAAATTTCAAAAACTTCCCTTATGTGTACGACGAGGGATAAACTTCCGTTTGTGGTTTTTTGTTTCTTTCAAATGGAACGGACGGGAAATTATTTCCCGTCCGACCGTTCTTTTTTAAAAAATAAAAAATAAGAATTGGGGAATAATCCCTCGTCCAATGAGTACACGTGAAAAAAAATCTCTCGGACGAAAAATAATCTTTCGTCCGATCGAACGGACGAAAGATTATCTTTCGTGAGCTATATTTTGACAATTGTTATTTCATCTGCCAAATATAGCTCACTACTGTAGCAGCCAAACCCAATTTTTAGGTACTAGTATAATGCACGTGCAATGCACGTCTATAAAAAAGTTTAGTCATTAAATTAAATAAATTTGTATTTGTATATTTTGATTTGACGTGCATGACACGGAGATGTTTAGTGGATGTAGTTTGCACGTATATTATATGAGTTTACTCAGTTAAAAAAAATTAGAATTTGTTTGTTTACAACCCCAACTTTTCTATTAAAATAGTAGAGATTTGGCCAACGACTACAGATGCTTTAAATGCCAAAAATATATGTATATTGTACCTTGTGTATCGTTATATCCATCTAGGAGTGTAAATCGAGTTGAATTAGTTGAACTCAAGTTGGATGCCAAAAAATAAGGAGTAGGTGATTGATTAGAGTGATTGAACACCAACCAACCTTTCAAATCACCCGAGTTCATCATAAGATAATTAATGAGTGCGCTTGTAAGAAGTACATTACAGGTTGACGCAATAGAGGATGAATTTAATTATAGAAATGTCTCACTTTTTTCACCAATGAACCTAAATCTATACTATTATTAAGTAAAACTTTATTTTGACGACTTTTTACTATCATACACTTATATACATAAAAAGTTAAAAAATATATATGTGGTTAATTTTGTAATTTTCACTTCATATTTAAAGTCTCTATAAAATTTTGTTCCCTCAAAAATCGAAACCGTCTTTTCCTCTCCCTCCATCGAATCCGTGCATTGCACGTGCATATCCCCAGTGCAAATTGCACGTGCTAACCCACAAAACGTGCATTGCACGTGCAGATTACTAGTTAGGATGACGGTGGTGGGTTCTATTAGGGAGGTAACAATCAACATAAAACTATGTTGGATCTTTTTTTACTCTAGGAAAGAAAAAATGACATGCCTTTCATCAGTGACACATAACGAAACAATAGTTGTATAAAATAACCACTCGAAAATGTCTTGGATGGTGTTGCGATGGAGGACAAAAATTATGGCTAGGTCGCTGCTAAGAGGCCTAAACATGCTCTTTAATACTCAAAAATAATGGACTGGTCATAGGAGAGCAATGAAACGACTGCGTATGGAAGAGGAGAAGTAGAGCTCATGGGAGAAGAGCAAGCAATGGAAAGGAGTTCACCACAATTCCAGATCCAGTTCATGTGGTTATGTCTACTTTCCATACTATCTTACTATTGCCGCTTGTGTGTGAGGCATAGTGTGGGGCATTGTCTATAATTCCTTGTATCTTACTTTCTGCTTTTCTAGTCATTAAGTGGTTGTAGTAAGGAGGATAGAGATGGTATTTTGGATCTGTTGTAATTAGTACTACTGTGTTTATTTAATTTCGCATTAATAAAGCGATGACTGAATTATTTTTTATAATAAAAAAAAACACTCAAAAATAAATAAATACATAAAATAAAATAAAATAAATATATATAGAATAAAATACACCAAAAGAAACCTCATTAGAATTTTATATAAAAAAAATAACTAAATCAAAAGGGTCACAAATTGCCACTAGTCAGTCAAGACAAACAAGACTCCCTAACAAGGAAACTAGAATGAAAACAATAACAAGGAAGCAAACCAAGGCTTTCCATCTTGTTGATCATGTTGGATCTATCTATGCAAATTGTATAATACATCCATCTTAAATTAAACACATAATAAAAATATACTCAAACATATAAATTAACCATTTTGACATTTAATTTCTTTTTCAGTAAAGGAAAAAAGAATTTTCAAATTATGAGATGAAGGTGAAACAATTTGCATGTTTTCCATATGGATGACCATTTTTGTAACTATGTCCAAGTAATTTTGTAAAAGTGTTCTTCTAATAGCTGATTCAATAGACTTTCAGAAGGCTAAGATGACAATGATGATATAATGGGGGGTCATTTGTAGACAAAAAGAATTCGGAGGTTTGGGTGTTCTAAACTTGAGGCAGATGAATCAAGCTTTACTTGGTAAATGGTGGTGGAAGGTTAAAGCTAAGCCAAAGGCTAAATGGGCCACTATCATAGAGAAAGCTTACTTCAGGAAAGGCTGTATGCATAGGAAACCGAAGAATGTGGCGTCCATGTCCGGGTTCTGGAAAGGGGTATTGCACACTAAGGATATTTTTCTGGCGTGGGCAACGTTCGCGATTGGCAGGGGGAATTCTGAAGAAAATAATTTTGGGGAAAATAATTTTTATTCTTGTTGTTCTTATTTATTCTTCACTGTATGCATCTATATATAAGGATTACATTCTTGAAGAAGAAGAAAAGAGATTAAGAGAAGATTGGGAAGATGAGAGATTTGGGGAATCTGTTTCCTATATTAGGAAACAGAATATACAATTACTATATTTCAATACTCCCCCTCAAGTTGGTGCATAGATATCGAACATGCCCAACTTGTCAACAAATTTCAAGAAGAGCCGAGTCGAAACAGCCTTGGTTAGGATATCTGCGAGTTGATTTTCTGACTTCACCTTGGATATCTCAATAACTTTCTCATCTAATTTTTCTTTGATGAAGAATCTGTCCACCTCTACATGTTTCGTCCTACTTGACTGTCACAATACACCTTTATAGGTTCCTTTGGACCATAGCCTAAGTCATGCAGCAGGAGTTTCAGCCATAAAGCTTCTGTTATACTTAAAGCTACTCCGCGATACTCAGCCTCTGCACTAGAGCGTGCAACAACATTTTGCTTCTTGCTCCTCCATGTAACTAAATTTCCTCCAACAAATGTGAAGTATCCTGAAGTGGAGCGCCTATCGATTGTAGATGTAACGCCCCGAATCCCAAATTACTGAATTCGAGATGTTCTACAGGATCTTTTCACTTTCTTCACATACAATTTTACAAGGAAATTTAAAACTTTTCTTTTACATCAGAGTTTACAACACATTACATTTGAATTTACACAGCGGAAGCAAAATATACAATATTTACATAAATGAACAACAGCATAATGAACTCTTTATGCATCCATTCCTTTTACATGTAGTTATATCCTGCATAAAAACTGTGGGTACGTCAGTTTATTCAACCGACGATAATTATACATGGCCATCCTCTCTATGCCAGAAACAGTATAATGAGTCTCATTTCTTACAAATCACAAACTTGTTCAACATAAGCATGCAAATAAGGGGGAACTTTTAATGATGTCGTGTCGTGATTGTGCACTTAAATCCTTAATGCAATTTACTTAATTAATCATGACACTAATGCACACTTGTTCGAATTCTATGCATCCCATACTACATAGGTTCGAGTGCAAGCCCCTTAAACGATCTTCATTTTTGTAGGGTTCAATCCCCCGCCATGACTTATTCTACTTCTGTAATTCCAATGAGTATCCTAGATGAATCTATGAGTACAAGCATGTATCCTGGCCCCTGGAGTAGAATTTCGCGCCATGTCTTGACTCGTCAAGCATGCATTCTGCGACAATTCAGCCTCCTCCCTGAACACACTCCTCTTGCAGTCACCAAAACATCCCATAAGCGTGACTAGAGTCCGATCATTACTGAGTTGTGCCCGCGCCATGTCTTGACTCGTCAAGCATGCATTCTGCGGCTCACACACCCGCACCGTACCCTAGCTCTCATACTCATGTTTTTCTCTCACCTTCATCACCTCCACACTATGTATTAATTTAATTAGAATCATGAATGAAAATCAATCTCTAGAGTTAGCCTCTCCATCATCCGGACTTATCATTTCATTTCACTTGACCAACCTAGTCTAATTCTCAATATCATTTCATTCACTGCCGGGGAGACTTAGCTACTCTTCCGTTCAATTTCACATTCACAATATCCAATTGAGCATCATCAGCTCATCATTCATTTTTGAGTCTCACAGACTTTTCTCATCATGATTTCACATTTCATAATTTCATTTAATCTTCCATTTCTCATCTATGATTCATTTACACCATTCATGCAACCACAAGCAGAATCCATTGACTTTAATCATACAGTTCACAATTACCAACAGCAAAATAACATGAATTCAATATGTCAAATTCCTTTCTGTACAGTCGACTTGGAAGAACACCAGTCGACTTATACAGTCGCATACAGGGTTATCAAAAGGCTCGGGATAGTCGACTGTGTACACTACCAGTCGCCTGTCCCACAACTTTCAAGTTCACAATATTAGTCACACAACAGTCGACTGTTCACACCTCAGTCGTCTGTCTTAGCAATTTCATCAGCATAATTCTATGTCCAGATCAGTCGACTTGCTACACGCAATCGGTCGACTGGACAGATCTAATTTCAATAGATCATTTACAGTTCTTACGTGCATTTCATCATGATGTCAACTAACAGTACACAAAAGTTCATGTTTCACAGACAAGGTCTCTTATCATTCAGTAACACTACAACATGGATCATCAAATTACTACCATGTCCTTTCCGTTAAGGAAAATACTTTAAACATGCATTCACATATGCCCATAATGTCTTAAAACAATAAAGATGTAAATCCCAAGTCATCAAACTGGGTCCACACGATGAAAATATATCAGTTTATGAAACTACCCAACAGTCACAGTCAGATTTGAGGTACCAGTCGACTTAACACACTATCAGTCGACTGCTTCGACAATTCCAAAATTATTAATTACCATGAGCTCTTTTTATTCATTTACCTTCCCTCCAGCATATGTGTCATAGGGAAACCATGCAAATAGTATTCATACCATCATGTTCATTTATACACACGTTTATCATTGCAATCATGCAAATTAATGTCTCGTACCAGTCGACTGGCTCACATGGCAGCCGACTGTACCGACAGCCTCGTTTCAATATTAATAGCAAGTTCAAGCAATTTCTACTGCATTTAAATCACTTTTATAGCATAATATCAATCATAGCCATTGTAGCATTATTCCTACATTAGAATTCCTGAGAAACACCCACCTTGTATGAAGAAATAAACCGAAATCCCGCAAAGTCCTTCAATAACACAGCACTTCTTGTTCCTTTGCTCCACACCGAAATCTCCAGCAATGCTGCTTGCTTCCACAGAAGAGCTCCCACACAACTCACAGATACTCTCTTTAAACTCAGGAAATTTTAAGTGTAAAAGAGATAGGAAAAGTAGGGGGGTATTTATACTAGAAGACCAATAAGATGAAGGGTTGAGATCTATTAGGGAGTTGGAGGATTAAGGGCTGAGATTGATTTGGGGGTTGCAAAAACTACCCACAACTCAGGGTAACTACCCATGATCTAGCCCACTCTCTCCCAAAACCGGCCAAAGAGTTGTGCCTAATACACGTGTACATTGAGTGCACGTGTACACACAACCACACCCTACAAATAGCATATTTAATACCCGGGATAAAAATAGAGCAAGAAAAATGTTACATTACAAGTTGTGGAAAAATAATAAGAGAGTTTACAATCCATGGGCTTAAAACCAAATTGGGCCAAAATAAATTTTATTAAAAGAAAAATAGACAAATTAACATTGGGCTTTAAAGCAAGTAATTTATAGGGAAAAATATAATTTATTCATCATGGAGTAATAGCCACGTGCTACACAAGCATACTAAAAGAGAATTAATCTTTATATATTAAGAAAATCGGGGTATTACATCACTCCCTCCTTAGAATAGTTCCGTCCCGGAACTACAGCCAAGAGCGAGAAAAGAAGACACAACAACAAGAGATACAAAAACACAAAATACAAAAATACAATCAACAGGACAATCAAGCAAAAAGCTCAGGATAGTCCTTCAACATCTTCTCCTCAGATTCCCAAGTAGCCTCTTCAACCAAGTGGTTTCTCCAGACTACCTTGACCATCGGTATCGTCTTATTCCTCAAGACCTTCTCCCTACGGTCAACAATCTCAACAGGAGTCTCGATGTAATTCAGGTCTAACTGCAAACCTTCCGGCACTTCAGGCAAATGATGACTCGGATCCGGAATATAACCTCTTAGCATAGACACATGAAAGACATTGTGCACCTGAGACAACTCTTCCGGTAATTCAAGCCGGTAAGCAGTTTTCCCGATTCTTTTCAATATCTTGTATGGGCCTATAAACCTCGGGGCTAACTTCCCGCCTTTACCAAATCGAACCACACCTTTACTGGGTGATACCTTCAGGAAGACGAAGTCACCAACCTCAAACTCAAGGTCCCTTCTCCAGTTGTCTGCATAGCTTTTCTGCCTGCTCTGAGCTTCCACCAACCTTTTCCTGATCAGAACAATCTTCTCAGAAGTCAGCTGTACAAGCTCAGGACCAAACAACTGATGCTCCCCAACCTCATACCAACACACAGGAGTCCTGCACTTCCTGCCATACAAAGCTTCATACGGCGCCATCCCGATGCTAGCCTGAAAACTGTTGTTGTAGGCAAACTCCACCAAAGGTAAATGCCTTTCCCAACTGCCTCCGAAGTCTAGTATACAACACCGAAGCATATCCTCAAGAATACGGTTGACTCTCTCGGTCTGCCCATCGGTCTGTGGATGAAAAGCAGTGCTGAAATCTGTCTTGGTACCCAAAGCTGCCTGAAGACTCCTCCAGAAATGCGAAGTAAACCGCGCATCTCGATCAGACACAATAGTCGAAGGAACGCCATGAAGTCGGACAATCTCACCAACATACAACTCAGCCAACTTGTCCATCGAAGCAGTGAGTTTCATCGCCAAAAAGTGAGCGGACTTGGTAAGTCGATCGACTATCACCCAAATAGCATCATTGCCCTTAGAACTCTTAGGCAATCCCGTGATGAAATCCATACTGATGTTATCCCACTTCCATTCCGGAATAGGTAACGGCTGTAATAGACCTCCGGGTCTCTGATTTTCGGCTTTGACTTGCTGACAAACCTCACATCTCGCGACAAATTCGGCCACATCCCGCTTCAAACCTGACCACCAGAAATGCTGCTTGATGTCTTTGTACATCTTAGTACTCCCAGGATGTACTGACAAAAGAGTAGCATGCGCCTCCTGAAGAATACTCTCTTTCAGGTCCGCCTGATCTGGAACACACAACCTATCTCCGAACCACAGCACTCCATCCCTGGTCTGAAATCCGGGTAACCTGCCAGCACTAACCTGTTCCTTCATCTCCAAGATATCAGCATCAACTTCCTGACTTGCAATGATCCTTGCATTCAAAGTAGGTTGAAGCTTCAACTGAGATAAAGATGCCCCCAATCCTTGCAAGACAACCTCAATACCTGCTCGGTCCAACTCCTCAATCAGATGCCTCTGAGTCGTAATCAAACTGGCCAAACTGCTCTTGCGACTAAGTGCATCAGCAACAACATTAGCCTTTCCAGGATGATACTTGATCTCAGGTCGCATATCCTCGAGCTCTTCCAGCCATCTCCGCTGTCTTAGATTGAGATCCCTCTGCTGGTAGATATACTTCAAGCTCTTATGATCCGTGTACATGTTCAGCTTCTCACCATACACGTAGTGCCTCCACTGCTTCAAAGCAAAGATAATCGCAGCCAGCTCTAGATCATGAGTCGGATAATTCTTCTCATGCGGTCGTAGTTGCCTAGACCCATAAGCGATTACTTTACCCTCTTGCATTAAGACACAACCAAGCCCCCGATGTGAAGCATCGCTATAGACATCATACTCAACTCCTGCTCTAGGCAAAGCCAAAATAGGTGCAGTAGTCAGTCTATCCTTCAACTCCTGAAAACTCGCCTCACATTGCTCGGTCCACTTGAAGCTCACATTCTTCTTGGTCAACTCCGTAAGCGGCACCGCTATCTGAGCATAACCTTGAATGAATCTCCTGTAGTATCCAGTCATCCCAAGAAAACTTCTAACCTCCTTCACTGTAGTAGGTCTAGCCCAATCTCTCACTGCCTCTATCTTCTGAGGGTCAGTTGCCACTCCCTCCTTAGAAAGGATGTGACCTAGGAATGCCACTTCAGATTTCCAGAAATCACACTTGGATAACTTGGCATACAACCTCTGCTCTTCCAACTTCTGCAAAACTGCTGCCAGATGCTCGGTGTGCTCCGCCTCAGACTTGGAGTACACGAGAATATCGTCGATAAATACTACGACGAAAGAATCAATAAACGGCCTCAGAACTCTGTTCATCAAGTCCATGAAGATTGCGGGTGCATTCGTCACTCCGAATGGCATAACTAAGAATTCGTAATGCCCATGCCGAGTTCTAAATGCAGTTTTGTGCACATCTTCAGCTTTCACTCGTACTTGGTGGTATCCTGATCGAAGATCTATTTTGGAGAATACAGCTGCTCCTTGTAGACGATCGAACAAGTCATCAATTCGAGGAATCGGATACTTATTCTGAACAGTGACCTTATTCAGCTCCCGGTAATCGATACACATCTTCATCGATCCATCCTTCTTCTTTACCAAAAGCACTGGTGCTCCCCAAGGTGACGCACTAGGTTGAATAAAGCCTTTTCCCAACAGTTCCTCAATCTGCCGTTTCACCTCATCCTGTTCCACTGGAGCCATCCTATAAGGTGCCTTAGAAATGGGTGCACTTCCCGGTTGAACAGTGATGCTGAACTCTACATCACGATGCGGAGGTAACCCAGGAAAATCTTCCAAGAACACAGTCGGATAGTTCCGAGCCACAGGAATCCCTTGCAATTCCACAGGAGTCTCTTCCTTGCGGATAGTTGCCACCAGCTTAGAACACTTCAACTTCCCTTGGAAAGTGACTTCAGGTCCACCTGGAGCCTTCACTATGACGGTCTTGGCCTTGCACTCGATGCTTGCACTGTACACCGACATCCAATCAATGCCAATGATAACATCGACTCCCAAGATAGTCAGCTCGATCAGATCAATGCCAAAGATTCGATCCCCAATCACTATCTCGCAATCAGCATAGTACCGATCAGTGGTCAAAGTCTCCCCTGATGGCGTAGCTACTGCTAAGATCTTGCCTGGAAAAATCTTTGGTTCAACTCCCAATACTTTAGCAAATCTAGGAGACACAAAAGTATGAGAGGATCCAGTATCAAACAACACCACAGCTCCCTTTCCATTAATATAGAGTTCTCCTGTTACATAACATATATCATTACATAACAATTTCACACTATGAGCGGGAAGAAGAAATGGAAAAGAAACCACACTAAACATCAGCCCTCGTACCAGAGATGACCTGATCCGCCTCCTCAGCATCAGCTTCTGTCAAAGCAAATACTCGCCCTGACTGGTACGGCCTCTTCCCAGTCTGCTGTATTGGCACATTGTGATTGCCAGCCCGTGGTTTGAGACATCGAGATTGGTAATGTCCTACTTCACCACAGTTAAAGCAAGTGACTGCAGAAGGTCTCCCTACATCGTTTCCAGGTCTCCCAGCTACACTGACAGCATTCGCCCCTGTCGGTTTGAACTTCTGTGCAGATGGTTGCCCCTTGAAACTCCCCGATGGCGCGGGCCTCTTCCCGGACTGCCAGTTGCTCTTCTGGTGCTGAGCAACATGGAACTGCCCCATATCCGCCTCCGTTGCTGCCGCCCTCTTCACCAGCTTATCGAATCTCCTGATACCAAGGGGTATCATACGAGATCTCAAGCTCGGCCTCAGACCATGCTCGAACTTGCGAGCCTTCTTCGCCTCATCCATTACCAGTTCTGGAGCATACCTGGAGAGCTGAGTAAACTTGGTCTCATACTCCCTTACTGACATGCTGCCTTGCTGAAGTGACAGAAACTCCATGGCCTTTTTCTCCTGGACGTCGGAGGGGAAATAATGGCTGCAGAATTCTTCCAGAAATTCCTCCCAGCCAAACAACAAGCCGCCCATAGTCCTCTTCACCGACTGCCACCAAACAGCCGCATCCTTCTCCAACTGCAAAGTCGCCAACTTGACCTTGCTGCCCTCCGGTGTTTCCAACACCTCGAAGATTGTCTCCACTTGCCGAATCCAGTTATCGGCCGCATCCGGGTCTGACTTCCCCTCGAACACTGGTGGTTTCATTCTCTTGAACGATTCCACTAGCTTGATTGCCTCGGGTACTGGATTCACCGGCCCCCTTCCTTGGTTTGCAGCCACTGCGTTCAGCGTCTGGTAAACCCTTGCAAACTCGGCCTCAAAGTCCAGACCTTCACCGTTCCTGGCTCCTCTTCTCGCCATATTCTGATGCAAAAGATCCATTAAACTCGAAGTATAAAACAAGAAATTAAACCAACTTTCATTTCATTGAATTTCAAAGTTTATACATTCGAATTTAAAAAAACATTTTAACATCAGAACAGAAGAAAGATAGAAACTAGGACAATCTAATCTCTACGGGTCCTCTTCGTTGCTCGAAGTTCATCCCGCAGTTCATCCACCTCATCCTTCAGCACATCAGTTAGGTTCTTTTTCTTCTCAAGTTCCCAAATCCGATGGCTGAGAATAGAATAGTCAGCATTCCGCTTCTCCATCTGAGCCTCCAAAACTCCAACTCTATACTTCAAGGTATCCACTTGCCTCTGTAGAGAAGCTACAACGCTACCCAGAGCTGGTCCCTTTTCTTCATCGGAAGAAGAAGAATCATCAGGTGAGTTCGGCGGCGGGGTGATCTCTCGAGATTCAGGGTACTCCTCGTCATCAGAATCAGCTTGCCCGGGGTGATACTCGTCCTCAGAATCAGCCTGTCCAGGATGGTATTCTTCCTCAATAATGTGCTAGTCGTCGCCTCCAGCAGGGTCGAAGTGATCAGCCATCTTAGAATAGAGAGGAAGAAGCATAAATCATAGAGCAACACAAATGTAAGTTACTTACATTTAAATCTCTAAACTCAAACGCACACTCTAATGTCCACATCTAGGGTGTCGTTCCTTATAAATTTGTACGAGTGTGAAAGCGTAGAAAGCGTGGCTCTGATACCACTCTGTAACGCCCCGAATCCCAAATTACTGAATTCGAGATGTTCTACAGGATCTTTTCACTTTCTTCACATACAATTTTACAAGGAAATTTAAAACTTTTCTTTTACATCAGAGTTTACAACACATTACATTTGAATTTACACAGCGGAAGCAAAATATACAATATTTACATAAATGAACAACAGCATAATGAACTCTTTATGCATCCATTCCTTTTACATGTAGTTATATCCTGCATAAAAACTGTGGGTACGTCAGTTTATTCAACCGACGATAATTATACATGGCCATTCTCTCTATGCCAGAAACAGTATAATGAGTCTCATTTCTTACAAATCACAAACTTGTTCAACATAAGCATGCAAATAAGGGGGAACTTTTAATGATGTCGTGTCGTGATTGTGCACTTAAATCCTTAATGCAATTTACTTAATTAATCATGACACTAATGCACACTTGTTCGAATTCTATGCATCCCATACTACATAGGTTCGAGTGCAAGCCCCTTAAACGATCTTCATTTTTGTAGGGTTCAATCCCCCGCCATGACTTATTCTACTTCTGTAATTCCAATGAGTATCCTAGATGAATCTATGAGTACAAGCATGTATCCTGGCCCCTGGAGTAGAATTTCGCACCATGTCTTGACTCGTCAAGCATGCATTCTGCGACAATTCAGCCTCCTCCCTGAACACACTCCTCTTGCAGTCACCAAAACATCCCATAAGCGTGACTAGAGTCCGATCATTACTGAGTTGTGCCCGCGCCATGTCTTGACTCGTCAAGCATGCATTCTGCGGCTCACACACCCGCACCGTACCCTAGCTCTCATACTCATGTTTTTCTCTCACCTTCATCACCTCCACACTATGTATTAATTTAATTAGAATCATGAATGAAAATCAATCTCTAGAGTTAGCCTCTCCATCATCCGGACTTATCATTTCATTTCACTTGACCAACCTGGTCTAATTCTCAATATCATTTCATTCACTGCCGGGGAGACTTAGCTACTCTTCCGTTCAATTTCGCATTCACAATATCCAATTGAGCATCATCAGCTCATCATTCATTTTTGAGTCTCACAGACTTTTCTCATCATGATTTCACATTTCATAATTTCATTTAATCTTCCATTTCTCATCTATGATTCATTTACACCATTCATGCAACCACAAGCAGAATCCATTGACTTTAATCATACAGTTCACAATTACCAACAGCAAAATAACATGAATTCAATATGTCAAATTCCTTTCTGTACAGTCGACTTGGAAGAACACCAGTCGACTTATACAGTCGCATACAGGGTTATCAAAAGGCTCGGGATAGTCGACTGTGTACACTACCAGTCGCCTGTCCCACAACTTTCAAGTTCACAATATTAGTCACACAACAGTCGACTGTTCACACCTCAGTCGTCTGTCTTAGCAATTTCATCAGCATAATTCTATGTCCAGATCAGTCGACTTGCTACACGCAATCGGTCGACTGGACAGATCTAATTTCAATAGATCATTTACAGTTCTTACGTGCATTTCATCATGATGTCAACTAACAGTACACAAAAGTTCATGTTTCACAGACAAGGTCTCTTATCATTCAGTAACACTACAACATGGATCATCAAATTACTACCATGTCCTTTCCGTTAAGGAAAATACTTTAAACATGCATTCACATATGCCCATAATGTCTTAAAACAATAAAGATGTAAATCCCAAGTCATCAAACTGGGTCCACACGATGAAAATATATCAGTTTATGAAACTACCCAACAGTCACAGTCAGATTTGAGGTACCAGTCGACTTAACACACTATCAGTCGACTGCTTCGACAATTCCAAAATTATTAATTACCATGAGCTCTTTTTATTCATTTACCTTCCCTCCAGCATATGTGTCATAGGGAAACCATGCAAATAGTATTCATACCATCATGTTCATTTATACACACGTTTATCATTGCAATCATGCAAATTAATGTCTCGTACCAGTCGACTGGCTCACATGGCAGCCGACTGTACCGACAGCCTCGTTTCAATATTAATAGCAAGTTCAAGCAATTTCTACTGCATTTAAATCACTTTTATAGCATAATATCAATCATAGCCATTGTAGCATTATTCCTACATTAGAATTCCTGAGAAACACCCACCTTGTATGAAGAAATAAACCGAAATCCCGCAAAGTCCTTCAATAACACAGCACTTCTTGTTCCTTTGCTCCACACCGAAATCTCCAGCAATGCTGCTTGCTTCCACAGAAGAGCTCCCACACAACTCACAGATACTCTCTTTAAACTCAGGAAATTTTAAGTGTAAAAGAGATAGGGAAAGTAGGGGGGTATTTATACTAGAAGACCAATAAGATGAAGGGTTGAGATCTATTAGGGAGTTGGAGGATTAAGGGCTGAGATTGATTTGGGGGTTGCAAAAACTACCCACAACTCAGGGTAACTACCCATGATCTAGCCCACTCTCTCCCAAAACTGGCCAAAGAGTTGTGCCTAATACACGTGTACATTGAGTGCACGTGTACACACAACCACACCCTACAAATAGCATATTTAATACCCGGGATAAAAATAGAGCAAGAAAAATGTTACATTACAAGTTGTGGAAAAATAATAAGAGAGTTTACAATCCATGGGCTTAAAACCAAATTGGGCCAAAATAAATTTTATTAAAAGAAAAATAGACAAATTAACATTGGGCTTTAAAGCAAGTAATTTATAGGGAAAAATATAATTTATTCATCATGGAGTAATAGCCACGTGCTACACAAGCATACTAAAAGAGAATTAATCTTTATATATTAAGAAAATCGGGGTATTACAGTAGATCCTGCCCAATCAGCATCAGTATATGCCTCAACTTTCAAGTGACCATATTTCGCAAATAAGACTCCTTTTCCTGGGGCTGACTTAATGTATCTCATAATTCTCATCAACGTGTCCATATGTTGTTCCCGAGGTGCATGCATAAACTGACTTACCACACTTAAAGCATATGACAAATCTGGTCGTGTATATGCAAGATACATTAGTCGTCCAACCAATCTCTGATATATTTCCTTATCACAAGGCACTTGATCAGCTTCGTTGCGTAGTTTCAGTCCTTCTTCCAATGGTGTACTAATCGGTTGACAGGCGGACATTCCAGTTTCCTTCAATAATTCCAGAGCATATTTTCTTTGAGAAAGAAATATCCCCTTTCTTGAGCGAGAAACTTCAATACCAAGGAAGTATCTCAAAGAACCAAGATCTTTCATTTCGAACTCTTGTGACAAGTAGTTCTTTAATGCCTTCATCTCCTCAGGATCATCTCCAGTTACTATCATATCATCAACATAAATAATGAGAGCAGTAATTTTACCTTCTTTCCATTTTAGAAATAGAGTATGATCAGAATTACTCTGATCGTATCCGAATGTCCTCATTAATTTTATAAATCTCCCAAACCAGGCTCTTGGCGACTGCTTCAGTCCATACAATGCTTTCTTCAGACGACATACTTTATTGCTGTGTTAGACTGGTCTGTTCGACCCTGGTGGAAGATCCATATAGACTTCTTCTGTCAATTCCTCATGCAAAAATGCATTCTTCACATCAAATTGCTCCAACGGCCAGTCAAGATTTGCAGCAAGTGACAGTAGAACTCGAATAGTATTGAACTTTGCCACAGGTGCAAATGTTTCGTCATAATCAATTTCATAAGTTTGAGTGTACCCTTTGGCCACCAGCCTTGCCTTGTTCCGCTCTATCGAACCATCCGATTTATATTTCACTGTATAAATCCGTCTGCATCCTACTGGCTTCTTTCCTGCTGGCAGCTCGACTATCTCCTAAGTCTCATTCTTCTTGAAAGACTTCATCTCTTCATCCATAGCTGCTTTCCACCTTGGATCGGCTAAGGCTTCCTGCACACAGTTAGGAATAGATACAGCAGATAATTGATTTACAAATGACTTATTTGATTCAGACAATCGGTGAGTGGACACATAATGACTCATGGGATACTTGACATTACTAGTGGGATTAGGCTCGTAAGTGGGTTTGGGGATACCTCAAGTAGTACGGTTTGGGAGTTCTCTTCTTGGAGCTTCGGACAGCGATGACGATTGGTTTTGGGGTTCTGCTGGGAGTAGAGATAGATCTGATGGTACTGGTGGTGGAGATGGTTCAGATGGTGCTGGTGGTGGAGATGGCTCATCTTCATGGAGGTTCGGCACTGACTGCAGATCTTCGTGAAAATTTTCTTCCTCAACCAAGTCTTCATTCGAGTGATCGTCATTACTTACATCCTGATTCTCTCCCCTTATATCTGATTGTTCAGTTTGAATAGTAACTACTTCATCATAGGCAAGAGTTTAAACTTCACTTCGGTGCCCCCCCTGAAGTTCAACCTCAGAGGAAAAATACATCTCATCTTCATGGAACACAACATCGATAGTCACAAACATCTTTTGAGTTGGTGGGTGATAGCACCGATACCCTTTCTTATTCTGTGCATATCCCACGAAAACACAACGGACAGCTCGAGGAGTTAACTTATTGCGTTCATGTTGATGAAGATGAACAAATGCAACACACCCAAACACACGAGGTGGCAAGTTGACGACTTTTGGTGCATTCACAGCTTCAGTTAATACTTGAAATGGTGTGAGGAAGTTTAGGATATTAGAGGAAACTCGGTTGATTAAGTATGCAGCAGAAGCAAGGGCTTCTCCCCAATAAATGAGTGGCAAATTTCCATGGATGAGAGAAGCATGGACCACTTCAAGCAAGTGTCTATTTTTCCTTTCTGCAACTCCATTCTGTTGAGGTGTATACGAGCATGTAGTCTGATGAACAATTCCGTGTTCCACCAAATATTGTTGCAGATTTGAACTCAGGTACTCTCCACCATTATCACTCCTAAGAACTTGAATCTGTGATTTATACTGAATCATAACATGCTTGTGAAATTTCTGAAACAAACCACTAACTTCACTTTCGACTTCATCAAACAAATCCAGGTCATACGGGTACAGTCATCAATAAAGGTCACAAACCATTTGGCTCCTCCAAATGTAGTAATTTTGGATGGACCCCAAACATCAGAATGAATAATCATAAAAGGAAGAGAGCTTCTACTTGGACTTAGAGGAAAAGAGACACGATGACCTTTTGCGAGTTCACACACATCACACCGAAGGGCAGTTATATCCAACTTTAAAAATAAACTTGGAAATAATTTCTTCAAATAACCAAAAGAAGCATGCCCTAGACGTCGATGCCATAGCCAAATATCTGATTTCTTCTTCTCATCTTCGGATCGTTCCACACTAAGAGCTTGAGTCAACTTGCTCGAACTTTCAAATTCTAAATCTAGGTAATAGAGCTTCCCGTGCCTAACCCCATAACCAATCGTCTTGCGAGTCCGAATATCCTTAAACACGCAATGAGAAGGCCAAAAGACTACAATACAATGTAAGGCAGTAGTTATTTGAGCAATAGATAATAGGTTGAAATTCAAGGATGGCACAACTAAGGCAGTATCTAAGGTTAGGTTATTTGTGAAATGTATGGTACCCTCGCTAGTAACAGTGGCAGGGTCACCATTGGCAGTGGACACAGTCGATTTAGTAGATGGTTGAAAATTTTGAACTTGTCTAGAATCAAAAGTCATATGGTCGGTAGCACCCGAATCAATTATCCATGCACTATTCATAACAGAAGCAGGAATATTAAATACCTTACCATCATTACCTGCAGCTGTGACTAATGTAGAGGCGAGTCCAATACTCTTCTCAGCTCTATCAGTTTGTCCCATGGTAGCGCCACAAAGGGGAAAAACAATGAATCTGATCTTCAGCAACCAACAACACAACTTGGTCAAGAACAGCTCCAAGTCTTCAACAACCGGCAAAATAGCAACAATCCAACACCCAAACAGCAACTCCATAGAGGATAAAAATAAAACACCCAACACCGAGATCCAAATGCCAAACACAAGATCAAGATCCCCTTCACAAAACACCAAACACCAGCCTAAATCAACCCTTCATCTTCGCCCAACAGCAAAGAGAGAGAGAGACAGCAGCAACAGCAAAGAGAGATCTGGTCGGCGGCGGTCGACGGCTGACGTCGATGAGAGGCGGCGTCGTGTCGCTGCCGTTGAGCAGAACAGAGGGGCGGCGGGTTTGGGCAGCTGCGAACGATGCTGGTCGATGGGTAGAGGAGCAGCGCTGGATTTCGATCTGGTCACTGCTGAAGTTGAGATCAGAGAAGAAGGGCATCGACAATTGGGGGAAGCAATGACAGGGTTTCGATCTGGGGTGGATTTCGACGAGGTAGGTGGCGAGGAGAGGTCGGGGGTTGAGGAGAGGTAGGTTTCGATTTCGACGAGGTAGGGTTCAATCTGGATGAGGAGGTCGGGGCTCAATGGCCGATGGGGGGTCGTCGACGGGGAGCACTGGGAAAGGTCGACGAAGGTCGGGAAGAAGGCAATGGGTTCTGTGTTGGGGAGGATGAACAGTACGGTAAGTTGGGGAAGATGAACAGGTCGACGAGGTAAGTTGGGGAAGATGAACAGTGCGGAAACGACTGGCAGATTCGGGGATCTGGGTTTGGTCGGGATCGGGATGGAGGCGTTAGATCCGATGGCCTCCGTCTCTTCTTCTTCTTCAACTAGCCTAGATCATATTAGGCTTTGATACCATGAAGAAAATAATTTTGGGGAAAATAATTTTTATTCTTGTTGTTCTTATTTATTCTTCACTGTATACATCTATATATAAGGATTACATTCTTGGAAAAGAAGAAAAGAGATTGAGAGAAGATTGGGAAGATGAGAGATTTGGGGAATCTGTTTCCTATATTAGGAAACAGAATATACAATTACTATATTTCAACAAATTCTATCTGCTTCTGGAAGGACAAGTGGTGCGGCCCAATTACGTTAAAAAGGAGATTTCCAGATCTGTATAATAGGGCGAGGGATAAAAATGATTGGGTAGCAACTAACTGGCGGAATGGAGAATGGCAGCCCAGACTATCGGGTAGGCTTAATATGGCTACTAGAAGGCTAAAAGCAGACCTAATCCGTTGCTTAGAGGAGTGGAAGCCGACAGATGAGATCATTGAAGACAGGGTGTACGGGGCGGGAGGTACGGGACCAGGCTACTCGGTTAAAATGACCTACGAAAGACTTAACGACAGGGGGGTACGGGTGCACGACTCAATTTGGAGGATAAAAGCACCTCTTAAGGTGAAAATTTTTAAATGGCTGGCTCGTAGAAAGGTTATTCTAACGCGCGAAAATTTGGCAAAGCGAAAGTGGCAGGGACAAAGTATATGTGTTATGTGCAAAATGGATGGCGAGACGGTGGATCACCTTCTCATTCAGTGTCAGTACGTTAGGAAACTTTGGGGGGACCTATTACAAAAATTACGCATTGGGGGGCAGACTCCGAATACTATTAACGATGTTTGGGGGGATTGGAGGGAAACGAGCGTACACAAGAATAAAAGAACCATCTGGGACATTGGGGGAGCGGCGATTTGTTGGGGGATATGGTTAGAAAGGAATAATAGAATTTTCAGGCCAACACACAGACACTTTACGCATCAACAACTTCTTTTTAGTATTATTGCTAATATTAAGTTCTAGTTCAAAACGGCAGGTTCCGAAGCAACAAAGAAAGTCAAAGCTCTGTACGCGGACATCAGTACATCTACAGAAGAAGTTGATTCAGAGGAGGAAGGTGATACTATGGCTGCGGAGGGGGGAACGCCGGCTATGGAATGAGCGAAAGGCGGGGTGGCGGATTTACCGATTTTGTTTTGGAATGTTCCCGTTTTAGGAACTTTTTGTTGAATCTGTAATTTTTGGTTGTTGGTTGGGAGGGGACTTTTTTTATGGGTTATGTGCTATCTTTTTTTGGGTTTTTGAATTGGGAAATGAGTATCATGACCCGATGTTGGGATGCATGAATATCATATTCCCTGACTGGTTGTCTGTTTTATTAAAACCTTTTTAATGAAACGCGGAGGGCCTAGTGCTCACCGTTTTAAATAAAAAAAAAAGACAATGATGATATAATTTTGTATTTGATTACAAACTAGTAATAAACTAATAATAAACTGAAGCAACCCTATATTTCTCAGTACAAAGTAAATTATTATGATCCCATCCCATAATCAGGGGAATTCTATCTCAACAAGTCTACCGAAAAAGTTTCATTACTTGTAAATTACTTGAGTTTTGGTTATCAAAAAATAGTCTCTTCTTCTTTCTTTACATATACCCTCTTCTGCTCTTCATCTTTCTGTGAAGAATGTGATAAATTATACCATCATGCTTTCAGTTTCTTCGTCGTTCTCTTTCTCTGCGTTATTCTTCTTTAGTATCATCTGCCCTTTTTTTAAATTAACCATCGAAACCTTTTGCTGCAACCTGCAAGCATCAAGGAACTACAACATTGAGAAGTAATTCTTTGGATCCTCTTCTGTGCAACTGCACTAGCTCTCTCAATTCCTCGAAGGCACGCATTGTCTCAGAGTCTAATCCTCCTGCAAACTGCCAGCCCAAACACCAGGATTCTTTTAAGTTGAATATACAAGCCGGAAATTTATGTTAACAAATTAGAACTAAAAGTTTGAGATGTTAAATGTGTAGACTACTTGCCTGGTATGCTCTGTAGGCAAATTGCACACCCTGAAACAGAAGTGCTTCTTGAACCGATTCTCTCTCTGAATTCCGTGCCAGTTCGAGCTCTGTTGACACTCTTTTTATGTAAACTTTCGCTAGCTTTACAGAGGCTGTCTTTATCTGCAGAAGTTATGTACCAAACATTATTGTCTCAGATATAAGATTATAGTCAACATATAGAGAAATCAGTGAGATTTCTAGTGTATTAAAGCCAGTGCAGATAACTTGAGAATTGGTGTTACCTTGCAAACCATTCCTGAATCAAGCATCCAGTCGATAGGAATTCTGTAGTCCCTATAAGAGTTCATGGTTGTGTTTCTCAACTTAGTCAATCTCTGAATGCTTCGCTCGGACCTGCCAACATAGACTGTATCAACTATACAGCCTATACATGAAAAATCTTGAAGATATTGTTTTTTGTATCGTAAAACATTTATCAAGGTTCACAATATACTCCGGTTTTATCTCCATCATCAAATATTTTCTAGTTTGGTCATTCTCTAACTTTTGTATATCGAATTAGCTAACAATAGTACTGAAAAAAATATTTACATTCTTATTGTTTATTTTATTTTTTAAAAATATTTTCTGTTCATTGATTTCTAACACAAAGAAAAGCACACAAATGACATGTCAAGGTGTAGTGTATGAAAATATAGGTCGAACTTTTCTTGTACTTACTTGTCGAGTAAGCCTGTGATCTTCTTCAAGATCGCATCACAGGGAATACTAACATCATCTTTTATCGAAGAAATCTCAATCAGCAGCCCTTTAAGATCACGGTACTCAAATGCAGCTTCTCTCAGTGCATCGGCTTTCCTTTCAGGCCAGTTGAAATGCTTCAGTACTGCTCTCTCGTCAGCCTGGACAAAAAATAAGGCAAATTGGTTTAACAGAAAGAACTAAAAATTGTTCAAAGTACATATAGATCCACACATGATATGACTGACCATGTATTGTCTATGCGAAAGACCCTACCACTAGAATATGTTTGAATATAAATACTAAACCCTCAACCTGCAGGTTAATATTTTTTTTTGGATAATAAACAGTGAGGTTGAGAACACCCCCCATGCGTTCCATTAATAAGATATTAAACGAAACAAACAACCAGCCAAAAGTGAATGACAGTCATGTTGGGTCCAACATGCTGGGACATGAAACTAATTCGCCGCCCAAAAAGAATTGATCCTAAATATAACTTCCCTGCCCAAAAATCCGTGTTTTAAGCGCAGCTGGTGTGAAAAATCCCTACCACTAAACCATAACTCCGATGTTGTGATAAAGGTTGACGGTATTTATATTTTAATGGTCTATGATTTCTAAAATGTCATATTCTTTCTTCCATCAGCATATAAGCATAGCAAGCACAAACCCACAGCAATAAACATATACATAACTAACATGGACAACCAAATAGGCTCCATGAAATCAATATAAATTTTCAACCAAATATTGTGTGGATTATGGCAATCTATGAAAGAAAGAAACCTCTATTTTAGCAAGATAGTATCCTAGGTTGAAGTGAGACAGTAAGTATTACCAATGTGGAGAGCTGCCTATCAAGCCAACCAACAAAGGTTAGAACACCCTCAATGTCGTTGAAAGCCCTCGACTGAACCTCATGTATAAGATGATTGATGAAGTCTCCTTTCTTCTCCACATCTGCTTTAATCTGCGAAGCATGTTTAAACGTCGTTCAAAAATCAAAGAGGAAAAAAAAACCAAGATAATGACAATCCAGATATGTAACTAGCAAAATTTATATCAGAAAATTTGAAATTTACCGCTAGCAAATGTGCTGATCGATTCTGCAGTTCATCAACAATGCTGTTATGAGCTTTACTAGCAACAGGGCTAGCACAATTATCGCTCCCCAGAGATCCCTTCCTTCCATCCCGTTTAGTCATTGAGTGATAGAATTCAACTAATGATGAAGCCTTTTGCATTGTATTTGCTTTTGCGGAAATACTTCCAGGCGGTGGTGGTGGTGGAGGAGGAGGTGCCCCGGCGCGTGGGGGAGTTCGTGGTGGGGGAGGTGGAGGCGCCGTCAACTTAACTGCTGGCTGGAGTTGTACAGGTTTAGCACCAGATTCTGGTACTTTAGACTGCAGTTTTGTAGCTGCTTTAGTAATTTCTCGTTTAACCGGAAAAAGTTCTAACTTATTTGCGATCAGTCTTCGGACATCCTTGAAATCAGATGCCTGGTTTTGCTTGCTCTCCAATTCTACCTGCATTCGTTTAAAAATGGTCAAAATTTATAAATTCATGAGGCGTAGAGAATTTTGAACTCTTTTTTTTTTTTTTTTTGGATGCAAAAGTGACTATTGTCACCCCTTTCATTAATGAACTGAATTTTGAACTCTTTACCGGTAACCTAATAAGAAACACAAAAATGGCATGACAGACCAGTAAGTGGGAAATTTCAGAACAATGTATCGGAAAAAGTGATTAGACACAAATTGTGTTTTGAAATACATGTGTCTGATACGACAATACGACAGAACTTGCCAACATACCTTCTAGGCTACTAATTGTTCAATGTCATACTCTAAGAGCAGTACATCCTTTGTACTATCATATCATTATGCTCTCATCAATAGAAACAGATGCCTGGATTCTCCCATGCTTTCGAAAATTGGCCTTCTAATATTTACTACATCAACAATCTATATGGTAAAAGATGGTCGGAATTTGTAGTAGGGCTATTTTGTGGTTTCGTTAATCTTTCATTAATGAAATCGGTGACCTAGGTCACTTTTATCTCAAAAAAAAAAAAAAGATGGTCGGATTTTTTTCTTCAAAATTTTCATGCTGTCCTGTGCTACTAGACTATCACATTTTTACAAGAGAAAACTTAAAATCAAGTCCATGTTTAATTAAAATAATGAAATCATTCATCAAATGCAATTTCCTCCCAACAAGAAAAAAATGTACAAATTTTACGGACACAAAGATGTTTACCTGCGCACGCTTTTCAAAGTCCTGAATCCTAGCTTGAGCAGAGGAAAGATCCTTAACAAGCTCTCTGTTCTCAGACTGCAAGGCCAAATTCCTACTCTGCACCTTCTCCAACTCTGCCTTCAGCTCACAAACCTCAGCCTTCAACTCCACCACCAACCCCTCACTCACACTCAGCCTCCTCTGCAACTCATCCCTCTCCGAGTTTCGCGTTCTCTGATGCTCCTCCTTGTTGGTGAGAACGGCTCTTCTGGTTCTTGAACTGTTGACTGTCTCGGGAGGTGTATGCTTAAGCCTAGGCTTTGAGGCTGGCGAGAGTGACACCCCATTGGCATTGCTGGTGTCTAGTCTTGGCCTCGAAACTCGGTTTCGGGGTGTGGGTATTGGAGAGTGGTGGTAGACTGAGGGTCTGCTCTCTGTTTGGGGAATTTCTTGCTTCATGGTTCTGTGAGGAATTCAAGGAAATTTGTGTTAGATTGAAGAAGAGGGAGTTCTTCTTTTTTCCATAGTTCAAAAAAAACAAAAAACAAAAAACAGGGGAGTTGGTTGAGGGCAAGTGAAAGAGGGAAAATATTGTAGTGGATCCCTATTAGGTTAACTAAAGGGTTTAAGCAAAACTTTCTATTTGCTGGGTTCCTGTGCCATATCTAGGATCAATCAACAAGGGACAGAAAAAAGACTCAGATGAATTGAGCTGACAAGGTGACTCATGGACCACTTACGGGATTATTTTTTTTCTCTTTTGATGGGGAATGAGACTCATGGACCACTTACGGTTTCATGAAAATCATTCGCCTTACTTTGATTGTTTGTTTTATTAAAATCTTTTTAATGAAGCGCGGGGAATCTTAGAACCCACCGTTTATGATCAAAAAAATTTATTGCACACGGTCGGTGGGATTCAAACCTCGGTTGCTCTAATACCACATAAAATACCCCACCAGTGAACGAAAACTTTGAAGTTGTGGTAAGGATTGGAGATCTTGTCCGCAGAATAAGCCACTGCCTTCATCGTTGAAAAATGAGGCCACTGCCTTCATTGTTGAAAAATGAGGCCACCAACCACCTTTGAAAAAATGAGGCCAACAACCCACTAACCCTTCTGCTCTTGTCCTAACTCTCCTCCTCCTACTATAAATTGAGGTTAGAGGGAGGGTTTGAGATGCAGCTGAGTAGAGCAGAGCAATAAGAGCTCAGTGAAGATTAAAAAAAAAAGAGGGATTAAGAAAAGAAGGAGAGTATTACAAGAGTGTTCTCAAGAGGAATAAAATTGTATCCCCTTAGAGATAATTTGTATACTTGTATTTTTTCTCAAATTTGTGAGAGAGTGTTTCTCCTATTATAAGAGAGACCTATTATAAGAGATAGTGGAAATTGTACTCTCCTTATATTTAGAGAGAATGTCGTAATCCTACTTTCAAAAGTAAAATCCCACTACTTTGTCCGTGGTTTTTATCCTTTCTCCTTTGGGGGTTTTCCACGTAAAATATTTGTGTCCACTTTATTTCCACTTTCTCAATTTCACTTTAGTTGTGGGGTAGCTTCTGCCCATAACTTTCCTAACAGATCGGATATTAAAATAATCAAATGGGAAATGATAGCTGGAGCATTGAATAAGCAAAGGACAGTGAATCCCACTTACAGGTAAAAAATTATAATATCATGCTGGCATTGGAATATTTGGTAAAAAGTGAGCAAGCAAGCAGATGGGCATCATTAGCTGGTTGACTGGAACCATTGAATAATGTTGGTCCACTAAATAGCAGAGTGATTTTATTGTTATTGTATTTACATCATTCAAGACTATAGAATCCTATGGTGGTCTCAGAATCAGGCATCGGTTGCGATTTATCTGTAAGTACAGACAAATCATGACTATCGGTAGGCAAATTTCTAATCCAACTCGCTCAATACATCTCGGTATCTGCCAGATTTGATACCATCGATACGGATAGAATGCAGTACAAATACTAGTACATGGACAACTCTAAAATACTGCATGAAACTGAAATACAGATATAGTTTATAGCTGGAGTTGTTCCTGCTATAGCTAGAACTCATTCCATCCTAATCTTTTGTTTGACCTTAACAGTACTTAGGCTTGATTTATTTTAATGAACAAGGAGACAAAGATAGAAATATTCAAAACAACTCTTCCACAGGGGAGGGTGGAGTCTACTCGGTTAGGTCCACCTACAAGTGGCTCAATGATGGGGGTGTTCGGACACATGATCAGATTTGGAGGACCAAACCCCCCCCCCCCCCCCCCCCCCCCCCCGAAAAATAGGACGTTTAACTGGTTAGTTAGTCGAAACGCCATTCTCACTAGGGACAACTTAGCTAAGCGTAAGTGGCAAGGTCCGACTAATTGCGTCATGTGTCAGCTTGACAACGAAACGGTGGATCACCTATTCCTGCATTGCAACTTTGCGAGACCTATATGGGGGGACCTATTGTACAGGTTCCGGATCGACGGTCCATTACTTGATACAGTGGGTGATGCTTGGGGGCTTGGAGAGACGCTAATTTACAACGTCACCTCAGGGACATATGGGGGATTGGGATAGTAGCTATCTGTTGGGGAATTTGGTTAGAAAGGAATAATAGGATTTTCAGACTTACTCACAAGCATAGCATGCATCAGCAACTGCTTTTTATGATTATTGCTAATATCAAGTTCTGGTCTCAAACTGCAGGTGCAGAATCTTCAAGAAAATCAAAAAGATGTTCGCGGATAGCAGTGACTCAACCCGCGAGGCGGAATTAGAGGAAAGGGACGGGACAACAGGAGGGGAGTGATCGTCACGTGGTTCACAGGACCCGTGGTTGTATTGGCTGTTCACCAGTTTGTACAACTTTTTTGTATCATCTGTAATTTTCCATTTTTGGGGGAGAGGGTCTGTCTTGTATGGGATGGGTACTCTTTTTTGGCGGGTAATGAGTCTCATAGCCCACCGGTTGGGATCCATGAACATCATTACCTTTTTGTTTGCTTGTATGTTTAATTAAAAGCTTTTTAATGAAACACGGGGGTATATCCCACTGTTTACAATTTAAAAAAAAAAAGACATTTTATGGTTTTTAAAGAAACAAAACAAGGGCTCCATGTGAAGCTCTGATTAATAAATCCAGACATATATTTATGTATGTCTGGAACTATAGATTGTAATTTTATAATAGGATTAATACTGCACAAACTTAGGGGACCAACAAAAGGCAGCAACAACCCTATAGCTTCTCAGTTTGTTGTAAGCAAAATGAGAGCTAGCATTTGATGTCTCTATTTTCCAACTATATTTGATGAATACAACTCATATTCATTTTATACAACCAGTAAAAGAGTGAAAAAAATTCATGAAGTGTTTGGCTTTCTGTGTCTGTCATAAACTTTTACTGTGAACAACACTGAAAATGTGCAACATATATAATATCAGATACCGCGACAATTTCTTGTTCTAAAATATCATATTCTAACAGAATCAACACAAAATTTCATGAGATGCCGAGAACATTAGAAACAGTCCGCGGGGATAGATTGATATAAAATAATATGAATTGTATTGGCCGATATCAGAATGTGTCTGGCACGATATAATTTCAATTTAATCACATAAGTTGATCATAGGTGAGTCTTCCTTTAATCACATACACTTTAGTTCTCCGGTTAGACTAGCGACCAAGAGAGACAAAGGCAAGAATTAGTTCCACGTGCAGTTCGCGTGCGGACAAAAAGTAGCAGACTGGCAACGATAATTTGAAACAGGAAATATCTTGTTATATATTGGATTCTCACAAGTACATGAGATGCTTTCATGCTTTAATGTGTTGTTTTCTTTCTTTGCTTCTAATGCAAATTGCTTGCAGTTGATGCCATATACAGGACATGCTAACTACTGCCACTAATTTTTATTCAATTAATGCACTGATTTAATCAAGTTCATTTTCAGCAATTAATTGGTCTGAAATCCATCTAAATCAAGGACATCATATTTTAAAGCAAATTTAACCAAAAAAAGGGTTGGTGGTTTTATGATCTGAAAAATATATCAGTTCACATTTCCTCATCTTTTGACAAGTACAAAGTAAGTTAACGATTACAGGAAGAGAAGATGATTAACAGTTTACCTTTTTCTTTTTTTTTTAAAATAAAAAGATGACCCTATCATCGCTTCATTAATGCGAAATTAAAGAAACACAGTAGTACTAATTACAAAAGTCCCAAACAGTTTACCTTTCTTCGAGGAGAATGTAACCAACACCAAAAGTAGCTTCGACAAGCTTTATTCTTAGGATATATATAGAGAATTTACTAAAGATGGACCAAGCTTAAGATATTTCTCTAGCCCATCACCACCAAATGCTCACTCTTCCTGCGAAAAAAGGGTACATGAAATGTATTATAACTGACAGAGGCACCTGCATGGAATGAACAAAAAATTGCAATCTGCAAATAGATTTAAAAAGGTCTTCTCTACAAGAAAGTTTTTTATGTCACTTCTGTTATAAGAAATTACTTCAGATATCTTCTTTATTTAATTCAGCCACGAAAATTCTGTCTTTAAACTAATTCTTTGTTAAGAAACATGCAATGTTTATGAATAAATAGTTTGTTGTGGAATAGTAGTAATGAGTTGCAGTTACACGTTGGGTTTATGTCTCACATTTGAGATAACTAATCTTAAAAATATTTTTGGTCAAACCAGGGACCTAAAGAGAAACTTCGATTTTTTATTTTTTTTATCGTTAAACGGTGGGTTGAATACTCCGCGTTTCATTAAAAAGACTTTAACAAAACATACAACAAAAAATAAGGCTTATGAAGTTCAGATCCCAACATGCTGGGTCCTGGAACTCATACACCCCAACCAACAAAAAAAAATACAACGAAATCTAATTTTACTGATCAGCTGACATCGTCCAAGAAACTTCGAATTTTACTTCTGAGTTTGGATGATTATTAAATATTGAAAAATCCGGTTAAGGTCTAGTTTGGTTTTTCTTTTATATTTTAGTTTTGGCTTGGAAACATGAAATTGGGATATACATGTATAGCGATAATGATAACTAACCTAGGGGCTTCTAGATCTCTACAAATAATTATCGTGATCTCCATTGAGATGTGAGTACTTCATATGAGAGTTTTTATTGCAAACAGCAGGGTATCTTCTAGAGAGGCTTAAGAGATAGATATATTCTTGGTAGGAGTAATGTAAGTCTTGTGTCGTTTCCAGTTGAATAATATATCGGTTACTTCTCCTCTCGATTAGGTTCGCCGAACCGGGACAAATTGTGTGCTTTTGTGTTTGGTGTGGTCTACGTTTATTTGGTTGCTCGTTGTGATCGGTTGTTGCCTCTCGCGCTAAAACTTCAGCTGCACCGGATTTCCCAAGATTACATACATTTGTATTGGATATATATAGCTGATTGTGTGAGGCCATAAAGCCAAATAGAAGGTGTTGTAATTTATTTTTTGAAAAAGTTCTAAGGGGTTTAATGAAAGTTAAGTAATATGGGTTACATCAAAATGTAAAGATTTTCAGGTGGAAAAGAAAAACCCATATAATACAAAAATTTATGTCATGATTCGGATGAGTGCAAAATAAGAGGGAATTATATATATATATATATATATATATATATATATATATAGGGAGCCTCTATATATATATATATATAAATAAGGGTTTTTTTTAGAAAAAATACCTGAGGAAACAATGTGCTGAGGAAGAAGTTAGGCTTCAGCATCCACAAGAACCAAAGCAGAAAGGTCTCATTATATAGCTTCTTCTAGTGTGAAAGCCCGTACAATCAAGATATTCGTGTAGGCAATTATCCACCGTTCTTCGTGCTAAACCCTGTAATGGACGGTGGATGTGGACCCCTAGACAGGGACAGGGTTGATGGTGGATAGCTTTGTGTTGTTTTCTTGAATTTAATCAGCCTTTTTTAAAGGAGAGTTTGGTCCTAATTAGCCTGAGAAAGTGATAGTGGAGGTGAATGAAGACAGAAGAACAGAATACTGAGGTTGAGTGATTGAAATGTGTTACCCACCATACCAATCTAAGCAAGCCTAAACATGCTGTTTAGTTTTCGCTAAACAAAAGCTGTTTATCAACTAGATGAATGAACACCTAATAACTCAATATTTGAAAACACTTATTAGAAATCTGTTTAATTTGAGAATCATGTAGTTGTTTTTCCTACAGCTTAAGCACGGTTTTTAGATTGTCGTAACCGCAATTGCAAGTACAATGAGTATTCTGGCATTTGATTCGATGAAGCTTCGTAAAAAATGATGTGACACAAAATGATACATGTAAATGCAGATTACTTATCGAAGAAACCATGATTCTGACATTTCATCATTTATATCGCAAGAGTTCCCTTTTCTTCCACTCATTGTCTAATGTTCATTCTAGTACATGAAAATAAAAAGAGTGTTGGGATGGGGTGTCTACTAACACACCGTTGGTGGTGCAGCGGAACTGATTTGAGCAATGAGGAAGTCGAAGTAGATGAGGCGAGTCAATAAACACGCAACCATATAGATCAACCAATCTAATACAATCACAACAAGGATTTATCCCGGTTAGCTTTCGCTTAATCCGGAGAAAAATAAAAGGAAATATAATATTCAACTAGAGGAGGTTACACGAGTTAACGTTTCACTCAATATAAGGAATTAAGCTCACTCACCAAGAACTATATATCTCTCTCAAGCCTCTCTTTGCAATGGAGAAAATATCAATGATATACTCTATATCTCATATTGGAGGCTACAACAATATATAAAAGAAGAATAGAGAGAACCCTAAAAAATTATGATACTCGTGGTGGTGCAGTGGAACTAATTAGAGCAATGAAGAAGTCAAAGTAGATAAGACGAGTCAATGAATACCCAACCAAATAGATCCACTAATTCAACCCAATCACAACGAGGATTTATTCCGGTTGGCTTTCGCTTAATCTGGAGAAAAATATAGGGAGATACAATATTCAAATAGAGAAAATTATAAGAAGTTAATGATTCACTCAATATAATGAATTTAACTCACTCACAAAAAAACTATATATCTCTCTCTCAAACCTCTCTTTGCAATTGAGAAAATATCAATAATATACGTTACCTCTCTTATTGGAGACTACAACAATATATAGAAGAAGAATAGAGAGAGCTCTAGGTTAATCTTGATTCTCAATCTTCCGATATAACTTGAAGAAGAAATAATTGAATATGAGTCGTACGATCTGACTTTGAGTTGAAGATTGTGCTGACACGACTTAACAAATCGAGGCTAAAAAAGAACACAGCGCCGCGCACGATTGAACGTCCAACAAGACCGGTCGACCGACCTCCTCTTGGCCAAAATTCTGTACAACTGCGGTCGGGTGTACGGTCGACCATCTCCCAGGACAGTCGATCGTTCCTCTTCTTGGCTGCTAATGTTGTTATTTTCTCTTCTACTCTCTTCGACGCTTCGACCTCCGTGTCTCATCATCTCTTCTTCTAATCTGAACCACGAGTATACAAGACATAATCCTAACAAAGAGATTATCTCCTACCATCCGACATATTTCCCTCAAATGAACCGACAAGCTCTCACAAGCCCATTGTCTCTTTTCATTGCTGGGAGCAGAACAAATAATTCTACCAACTATATATCTGAGAACAGAAAGGTTAGGAGAAAAAATCCCCTTAAAAGGGTTCTCTTTGATTGATATCATCACAGGTACGGCCAAATAGAAGGCAGCTTGTGAGCTCGCAGTTCTAGTTTGTATACTCCATTTCCTAAATTGTTTTGTTAAGCTCTTCTTAATAAAACAACGAAGATTATGTTACTTGTAATTAAGTAACTTCCACCTACCTATGTGTCAAGCTCATGCCCATGCTAGAGTAGTTTATACTCAATTCTGAGATAACTATCGGTAACAACCTAAACCATGTATATGCGGCCTCCAAGAAACTAGGATTGAGAACCCAACCGCGGACGAATTTCAGAAGCCCGTATGGGCCAAAGATTTCGAGTGGAGATTCAAGGCAGTAGTGGGATACTCGGGGGGTATAGCATTAGGGGTGGACAATAAGTTGTTCGAAGTTTTAGATCACAGGATAGGAGAATTCTCGATTTTAATTAGATTCAGAAAGAGAAGCGATGATTGGGAGCAAGTGGTTACTACGGTATATGGTCCATACGACTCAAGAAAGAGTAGGCAATTCTGGGATGAGCTTAGAGAGATCAAGAACTACTGGGCGGGCCCTTGGGTCATAGGAGGGGACTTCAACATTACCAGGTTCAGGCACGAACACAAAGGGAGAGGGCCAACTCGCGTTGACCAAGATAATTTTAATTTTATCATAGAAGAGCTAGAGTTAATGGAGATTGAACAGACAGATAGGAGGTTCACATGGTCTAATATGCAGTCTTCCCCAATATTAGCTAAGTTGGATATAGTGCTCGTTTCCACATATTGGGAGGATGTGTATCCCTTGGCCAAAGTCAAGACGATTATGAGGTACACTTCCGATCATTTGCCGCTACTTTTGGACTGTGGAGGCGACTATGTTAAACAAAGGCATCCCTTCAGATTTGAGAAAGCTCGGACGGTGGCTACAAACATCAAACAGATCATAAAGGAATCTTGGGTGGCTGCCACCACTAAGGTCTCCGCGGTGGGAATATGGATCGAAAAGATGAGAAGATTACAAAAGCGCATCAAAGACTGGGCTAGGAGGGAATTCGGGGAAACTAAGCTGAGATTGCAGGAACTGGGTAATAGGGCTGCAGAGCTGGAAGTTATTCAGGAAGGGAGGGAACTATTGGAAATGGAGTTGAACGAGTTGTGTCAAGGCAGAATCGAAATACAGATTATAGGTGATAGGGAAGAGCAATATTGGAAGCAACGATCAAGGATACAATGGCTTAAAGAAGGGGACGCAAATACAAAATACTTCTATAAGGTGGCTAATGGAAGGAGAAGACAAAATCACATTGGCAGGTTGCTGATTGATGGCTCATGGACGGAGAATGAAGGAATAATTAGACAAGAAGTTGACAAAAGCTTTAAGGAGCTGATCGGGAGAAGAAAGGATTTCAGATGTAAGATGAAATCTGACATGTGGAATGACTCCAGAATTGAAGGGAGTGAAGACATAGAGGGTATGTTCGAGGAGGAGGAGGTTTTACTAGCTGTGAAAGCTTTAGGACAGGACAAAGCCTCTGGGCCTGATGGATTTCCAATCTTCTTTTACAAGCTTTATTGGGATATCATTAAACTGGATCTTATGAACATCTTCTATGAATTGCATCAAGGAGTGGTAGAGATAGATAGATTGAACTATGCGAATGTAGTTCTTATCCCAAAGAAAAAAGAGGTGATAGGGGTAGAGGATCTAAGGTCGATAAGCCTGCTGAACGGATCCTTCAAGATCATCACAAAAGTTCTAGCACAAAGGCTATCTCCACTAATGGATGGGATCATGGGTGAAAGTCAGAGTGGTTTTATAAAGGGAAGAGACATTATGGATAGTGTGGCCTCGGTCCATAAAATTGTATATAGAGGTAACAAGGACATCAGACGGATTTCTATTGAAAATAGACTTCCAGAAAGCATATGACTCGCTTGAATGGGAATGTGTTGATGAAGCACTTCAGCTAAAAGGGTTTGGTAATATATGGCGACGGTGGATTATGAAATGTGTACGAGGGGGGAAGTCTTTTATCCAAGTCAACGAGCAGTTTGGAAAAGAAATCAAATGCAGAAGGGGGCTCAGGCAGGGAGACCCATTATCATCGCTTTTATTCGCCATCATCGCAGACGGATTGGCTAAAATGATCGGTAGGGGTAGGGAGAAAGGGACAATTTGGGGTATCAAAGCTAGGGGGATACCACAATCAATCTCGATTCTGCAATACGCAGACGATACGCTATTATTCGGAGCAGTAACAGAGGAAGAAATGAAGGCTATTAGTATGGTTCTACAGTGTTTCCGGCTCTGGCCGGGGATGACTGTGAACTATGCAAAGACTTGTGTTCTTCCGATTAGCAGTCAAATCTCTATTCCCATAGACGTCATCAAGAGTTTCTTTAGATGCGAAGCGGGCAACTTTCCACTGGCATATCTAGGGGTTCCGATAAGACCTGGAGCACTACAAAGAGAAGACTGGCAGCCACTAATAGATAAAATTGTTAATAAACTATCAGGTTGGAAAGGAAAGTTACTAACGCTAGGTGGAAGAATCACGCTATTAAACTCAGTTCTAAGCAGTCTCCCAGTTTACCTCATGTCAGTATACGAGCTTCCGCAGTGGGTAATTCAGAAGATTGACAGAGTACGAAGAAGATTTCTTTGGAAGGGTACCGAGGAATCCAACGGAGGACTACCTCTAGTCAATTGGGGTAGAGTGTGCAAAAGAAAGAAATATGGAGGTCTAGGTATTCAAAACATAAGAGATATGAACAGAGCCTTGCTAAGCAAATGGTGGTAGAAGATGAAGAGGAGACAGAAGAATTGGTGGTGCAAATCGTTTAATAAATATAGATGGAGGAAATCAAGTCGATTCAGTGGGAAAGCCATCTTCGGCAAGTCCTCGCAGATATGGAAAGGAATTGCAAAGGTGGGAGTGATGTATCACTCTTACACTAGATGCAGAGTTGGAAGCGGTAAGGACACTAGATTCTAGCGGGATAAATGGTGTGGGGATAGGACATTGATGAATTTATTCCCAGCAGCGGCAGAGGCGACGGTGAATAATGATACGATGGTATCGAATGCATGGCTGAATCAGAGATTGAAGCTGGTTGTCAAAGGTAATTTAACCAGCGAGGCAGTTTCAGAATTGACGGAACTTAATTGGCTTATTAGAACAGAAGGACGATTCACTAACGAAGAGGATGACAATAGAGACTGGATGCTACAACACTCAGGGGAATACTCAGTAGCATCCATGTACAAGCGTATCAACGATGGGGGACTCCGATGTAAGAACTCGGAGATCATTTGGAAGCTATAGGTACCACTGAGGGTTAAAGTCTTCGCTTGGCTAGTCATGAACGATGCCATTCTATCAAAGGTGAATCTCAGAAAAAGGAATATGCAAGTGGAGATCAAATGCGAGGCCTGCTTGACGGAAGACGAAGATACGAATCATATATTATTCTCTTGTATTAAGGCAAAACTAGCTTGGGAGGTAGTCACTTTGGGGTTTGGGATTGTAGAATTGCCAGAGTCTAGTTCACAGTTATGGGGTCGGTGGTGGGTAGAACTAGTTAGAAAAGATAAAGAGGCGTGGGGGGTGATGGCTACAGCCACAATGTGGTGCTTGTGGTTAAACAGAAATGATCTATGTTTTCAAAAAATTAGCTGCTCACTTTCTTCTATCACGCATAAAATTATATCTTTGTCTCATGATTGGACAGGAAATAGGGGGGCAATGAAAAGGCTTCGCATGGAAGAGGAGGAATAGAAGGGGCAGGAAGCTGCAGATTGGGAGATAGACCTTTATTCCAAAAGCAGGAGGTCTTAGAAGCAGTAGTGGCCCGGTGGATCATACCACAGGAGGGGTAGTCAGATAACTACCTATGTATCTTTTCTACTTTCATAGTCTAGCTTCTTAGATGTTAGTTTCTATTTTGGATTGTAGAAGGCAGTCTTTGGCCTTTAGCTTGTATTTTGGATTTTAGATGGCAGTCGTTGGCCTTCTTGTAAATAGTACTACTATGTTTCTTTCATTTCGCATTAATGAAGCGATAACAAGGTCATCTTTTTATCAAAAAAAAAAAAACAACCTAAACCATTTTCCCTCAAAACAAAAACCTAAACCATTAACCCATGCGTAGCCATAAGTTGATTTTTTTGCCTACATAGGCCACTTTTCAAAATATTTACATTTTTGGGCCAGTTTTCCAACTATTAGCACTTTTGGACTACTTTGTGCCACGACGCAGCGGCCGCTATTCCCAATAACGACCTCTTCATTTTCGAGGTCGCTAGTGGGAATAGCGACCTATGTTTTAATTTTTTTTTAATTTTTTTTTTCTGTCGATATTCCCACTAGCGAACTTAGTATGTATGAGGTCGTTAGTGGGATTAGCGACCTTTAATGAGTTGTATTCTAACACTTAGAGAGCTTTTGCTCTCTGAAAAATGACAATCAATCTATTTTTAAAATTAAGGTCGCTATTCGGAATGTGGGCATTTATTGTACTAAGGTCGTTATTCCGAATAGAGACTTTAGTTGTATGACTATTTTGTAAATTTTACAAAGAACAAAGAGATTATGTTTCCTACTGAGATTGTGTTTTCTACCCATGCGTAGCCATAATTTATGGTCAAGTTGTATAAAAAGTTAATATGTTTTCGCTTATATACTCTTCACAAGCTTAATAGGTTTTTTTTAAGGGTGATTGGAGACAAATGACAAAAAACAATGCATTAAGTCTATGATTAGGAGTGTGTTTGACCCAGCTTAAAATTAGCTTCTCTTCTTCTTTAAAAGGAGAAGCTGGGCCAAACAGATACCCATGAAAAGCTCTACAGAAGGAGAAATAGCTTAATTTTAGAGAAGAAAATGAGCTTTGATAAAAGCCCTCCAGAGCAACTTCTCGCTAGTTTTTTTTTTTTTTAAAATTTTATTTTTATACCCTTCCCACATATCAAAACCTCATAACACATTCTCATTAACCCTAGCATAACTTGTGAACACAAACCCTCGCCGAACAGCCGCCGCCTCCCTCTCCTTTCTTCACCGCCCTCCCTTCTCGTGCCTCACCACTTCGCACTCACAGTTCGCTGCTCCTCACCCAGGTTCGCGGTTCGCCGCCCTTCCTATCCCACTTCTCTTAAGTAATATTTGCAACATTAGTAATAGTGATTGCATATGAAGTATCGCATAATGTCTTTGGTTGGTCATCCTTAGCTTTAAAGCCCAAAAAAAGCTAGGCTAAACGCACTCTAGGAGGCAAACAAGACTCTGATTTGTTGGCTTTGTCAGATCAATGTCGGAGGTAGAGACAAAAAAAACCATTAAAAAATTAAAAAAACATGAAAAAATAAAATAAATATTTAAGGAAAAATGTTTTCAAAGACTGTCATGTCTTTCTTTCGTGTATAAAGAAAAGTGTGTTAATTATTGAATTTTATGTCTTGCATACTTATAGTTCTATGAGTGGAAGAAGATGAACCGATGAGGTTTAAGCAATCGTAGAAGAAGAAGAAACATCAAGTAGCTAGCAGTACACGATAGTCGACTACTAAGAATGGATATAGTTGATTGTCCCTCTGATTCAAGTCAGAGAGTAGCTGCAGTCGAGGGTAGTCAACCCACCCCCCGATTGCGTGCTTTTTGGATTGGAATTGGAGTAGAAGAAGAAGAAACAGCAGGCAGCTAGCAATACAAGACAGTCGACTGCCAAGAATGGACAATCGACCGTTCCTCTCTGATTCAAGTCAAAGAGCAACTGCAGTTGGGGGCAGTCAACCCACCCCCCGACTTCTTGCTCTCTCGATTGGAATTGGAGTATTGCTATCGACTGCCACTTTGGATAGTTGACTGCCACCGACGCTGCGGCTGTTATTGGGCTTAGGTCCGGGTGATCTTTCGAGCTCAACTTTCTTCTCCGAGTTAGATCGTACGGCTCCTATCTTGTGTCTCTTTATTCAGGATATATGAGACTACTTATGTATAAATACTACAACCTAGGATTTATCCAAATTTCTATATATGATTATGTATCTACTCCTCATGAGAGTTGAAGAGCAAAAGATAGAATACTTCATTGATAAGTGCAATTTAAAATTCTCCATTGGAAACAACTAGCTATATTCCAGTTAAGCTTGCGAGATAGATAGGTTATTGATGTGAGTGTATTACTTTGTATCTTCTCTAATCGATTAATATTTTCTTTCTTTCTCCCCCAGATTAGGTTCGCCCGAACCGGGATAAATTATTATGTGTTTTGTGTGATTGTTTTAATCTACTTGTTTGATTGTTTGTCATCAATATCTGTTATCGACAAACTCAGCAGCAAATTTCCTAACAATAATAATGTCATTTGAATGAGTACGGTTTTCAATCAAAATAATATACCAATGACATTTTGTCTTCTAAATAATGGAAGGAATTGTTAGAAATTTGGTGCAGTGGAGTTGAAGCTTTAGGAGCGAGAAGTGAAAATCGATCTAATGAACAATTAAACAAGAGATCAAACCAAGCACACAAAACACACAATCTTGTCCCGGTTTGGGTGAACCCTTGTAACACCTCGTAGTTTTCAAAAGTGTATAAATAAATAAATAAATATATATATATATATATATATATATATATATATATATATATATATATATATATATATATATATATATATATGTTGATATATAAAAGTTGGTTGGTTTGGTAAATATAGTAAAATGAATAAATGAATGGTATTAATGAGGGGCCCCACCTTATTGAAACAACACTTGTATGCTGGTTGAATTGGTTGTTGACTTCGTCAACCACTAGCTGACATGGCCATGCAAGTTGGGGCCCACCCGGGTGTAATAAGCTTCGGTTGCGCACTCTTGAAGAAGAGGTAAGTGTATGGGATTAGTCCCATATCGGAAATTGACTAGAATAAAATAATATATAAATAGTAATGCCTATGATCAAGAGTCACCAATCCGGTTAACCACCTTTTGAGATGCAGCCTGTGGTGGGCAGTTGTACCACATAGTATCTAATTTGTTTTCTAAACTGCATAAATTTTTCGAGCTCGGGGCAAGGGCGTTACAAATTGTATCGACACCGAGTGTGGGTAAGAGTGAGCGAGATGTATGCCTGAGATGGAGCTAGCATGTACGCCTGAAATAATGGACCACCCGCAGAATCAGGGTACGGTGCAGCTAGTAGAATCAGGGTACTCCACTCCACATCGGCTAGAAAGGAGATCCTGCACTAGACTGTACATGCCCCGTCCTCAGCGAGGATGCTGATTTCTGAAGGGGGTGTGTGTGTAACACCCCGTAGGTTTTAAAAGTATATATATATATATATATATATATATATATAAGTTGGCGGGTTTGGTAAATATGGTAAAATGAATAAATGAATGGTATTAATGGGGGGCCCACCTTATTGAAACAACACTTGTATGCTAGTTGAATTGGTTGTTGACTTCTTCAACAACTAGCTGACGTGGCCATGCAAGTTGGGGCCCACCCGAGTGTAATAAGCTTCGACTGTGCACTCCTGAAGAAGAGGTAAGTGTATGGGATTAGTCCCATATCGGAAATTGACTAGAATAAAATAATATATAAATAGTAATGCCTATGATCAAGTGTCACCAATCCGGTTAACCACCTTTTGAGAGGCAGCCTGTGGTGGGCAGTTGTACTACATAGTATCTAATTTGTTTTCTAAATTATATAAATTGTCTGAGCTTGGGGCAGGGGCGTTACAACCCTAATTCGGAGAAAAATAATGGAGATATTATTCAACTATAGAAGATTACAAGAGTTACAAATACTTTCACCAAGAACCCCTTTCTATCTCTCTACTATTGTCTAAGTTTAGTCTTGATACAGTAATCATTTGATATAATCTGAAAAATAGAGCCACGCGATAGGAGCCACACGATTTAACTTGGATTAGAAGATGGGATCAAAACAAATCACCCAGACCCGACCCAAAGAACCGTTGTCCCTGCAGTCGGTCAACTGCCAAAAGTAGCAGTCGACCGCTTTGGTCATGCCCTAAAACAGAGAGCTTGAACAGTCGAATGCCCCCTAGACAGTTGATTGTCAATTGGTTATGTAGCTGCTGCCAATTGGTTATGAGGATTCCTGTTGTTGCTTCTTCTTGCTTCCAATGATGCTTTGACTTCCTTCGCTTCAACATCCTTTCTTCACATCGAACCCAAGTATGCAAGACATACACTCAACAGGAATCCTCCTTTTGTCTGGTAACTGTTTTATTTATACCCTTTTCAATCATGCTCGTACTCCAAAATGATATGGCATAATAAAAGTTTCATGCATCCATATGCATATTGTTGAATTCTATATGCGGAATAAACTCAACAATGACGATGAGATGCAAGAACTATAGAATCAAAACAAGAGAAGAAAGAACAACCAAAAGCAACACACAAGAACACACAAGATTTTTTCGAGATTCACCCAAACAATGGCTACTTTTCCGTGTAGAGGCACTCCTGCGATTTCCGCTAGAAATATGAAAATTAGGTTTACAAATCTCTCAAGAACTCACCACCAAGGTGTAGGGTTTCTTTCTATCTCCCTCTCTCTTAATGACGGCAGGTATATCTCTATTTTCTTTTCACTTTACCCTAAAATCGTACACAATACAATATATATAGGATTCCACAACTTTCCATCTTAGCCGCTCATCAGTCAGCATCGGGACGGCCGACCACAACATCATGGCGGTCGACCAATCTTCTCCTTCGACTGCACGAGTTCCAACAGAGAGCAGGTCGGTCGACTGCGCAGTCGACCAGTCATCATTTCAAGATACAGGTTGAATCAGAGAGCGGGACGGTCGACTGCGCGGTCAACCGGTCGTCTTGCCTGGGTGCGGTCGTGGGGTGCCTCCAACTACTCTTGACCTCTTGCTCCCACTTCGACTCTCCTTCTCGCGTATCTTCTTCAACCCATTATCGTATATTGGATCCACAAACCCCAACAATCTCCCACTTGGAGACATATACACGAAGTCTCTAACATGTTCTTCATTCTTCCATTGGCCTAGTCTAGGCCTGTGCCTCTGCGAGTCTCCTCAACAATTAACCTGGAGACAATCCGATAGCGATATAACAAAACTGATGTTTCTTGCTATCCACCACCTTAGTGTGCATGTCCGCCGGATTCTTAGTACCAAGAATCTTAGTTAGCTTCAACTATTTCTTCTCAACCGCCATTCTGATAAAATAATACCTCATTTGAATGTGCCGAGTCCTAGAGTGATATGCCAAGTTTTTCGCCAAGAAAACTGCACTTTGACTATCACACCATAGTTCACCTATGGGTTGCTTCCTGCCTAACTGTTTCATAAGCTCCGAAATCCACAATATGTCTTTCGTCGCTTTTGTAAGTGTCATATACTCTGACTCCGTGGTTGACTGTGCTACAACCTTTTGTAACTGCGAAGCCCAACTAACAACTGTTCCTCCAACTGTAAATACGTATCCTATAGTATTTCTGCAACCATCACGATCGCCCAAAAATCCGCATCCATATAACCATGTATATGCAAAGAATCTCCCCTAAAACAAAGAGAGTGATCTGAAGTACCTGCTAGATATCTAAGAATCTACTTTACTGCATCCCAATATTGTTTACCTGGATTCTTCATGTAACGGCTGACAACTCCCACTGCTTGTGCGATGTCTGGTCTTATAGACACCATCGCATACATCAAACTCCCAACAGCTGAGGCATAAGGAATAACAGCCATTTTCTCCATCTCCGCCTCCGTTTTAGGACACAAGTCCATTGATAACTTGAAGTGAGCAGCCAAGGGACACGTGATTGGCCTCGCGCCATCCATATTGAATCTCTTCAACATCTTCTTCACGTAGTCCGCTTGTGATAACCGAAGCTTCTTGCTACTCTTGTCTCTACTAATCTTCATTCCGAGGATTTGCTTTGCTTCACCCAAGTCCTTCATTGAAAATTCCGAAGCTAGCGTCTTTTTCACTTCCTTGATCTTCTCCATACATGAACCTGCTAAGAGCATGTTGTCCATATATAACGCCAAGGTAACTATATCATTGTCCTTATATCTACGAACATACACACAATGATCCGTTTTGCACCTATCGAAATCTTTCTCTCTCATGAAGCAATCAAATTTCAAGTACCATTGCCGCGGTGCTTGTTTGAACCCATAAAGACTCTTCTTCAATCGACACACCATATCTTTCTTTTCTTTAGCTTCAAAACCTGTGGGTTGTTTCATGTATAGCTCTTCTTTGACATCACCATGAAGAAATGTTGTCTTCACATCCTACTGCTCTATGTGCAAGTCTTCAACTGCCATAATACTAAGCAGAACCCTAATAGAAGCCATCTTCACAACCGGTGCAAAGATCTCACTATAATCAATACCTTCTCTTTTAGAGAATCTTTTCACAACAAGCCTTACCTTGTACCTCTTACTGCCATCTGCCTCATCTTTGACTCTGAAAACCCATTTGTTCATAAGAGTGCGCTTCCCTGCAGGTAACTTGGTCAACTCCCAAGTTTGATTCTGTTCCAAGAAGCTTATCTCGTCCTTCATGGCTAACTCCCACTGAATTCGAGCCTCATCCCTCAAAGCCTCCTCATGAGTCTCTGGCTCTCCTGAATCCGTGTACCGAACATGCTCGTGAACAACACTAGCTGATAGATCAAATATCTTTGCTGGCCTCCTCTCTCGTGTCGATCTCCTCACTGTGGGTATCGGTTCACCGACCGGTTCAGGTTCCTCGAACTGTTCTGGCTGTACCTGTTCGTCTTGAATAACCTGCTCATTCCCGATAGGCTCACCATGAGCCTCCTGTGCTGCATGTGGTACCTGTACCTGCTGCTGCACTGTAGGGCCCCCACAACTAGGGCCGCCTTCATAATCTGAATCTGAGTTTGAGTCTGAACCCCAATCTAATTCTGAACTGGTTGTACTGTCTTGACCTTTGTGCCTATCCTTGTATAAGACCTCTTCATTGAACACTACATTCCGGCTGCGAATGACTTTGTTATCCACAAAATCCCAAAGTCTGTAACCATACTCATTGCCACCATAGCCAATGAACACATACCTCCTGGACTTAGAGTCTAACTTCTTTATTTCTTCCCTGTCAATTAGTGCATATGCCATACAACCGTAAACTTTTAAATGCGAATAATTAACAGTTTTACCTGACCATAGTTCTTCTGGAATGGCCCCATCAAGGGCACTAGACGGACAACGGTTAATCAAGTACACTGCCGTATCAACTGTAGCGGCCCAAAGATGGACCGAAAGACCCGCATAAAGTCTCATGCATCTTGCCCTTTCGAGTATCGTGCGGTTCATTCTTTCTGCTATACCATTGTCCTGTGGAGTCTTAGGAAATGTCTTGATTCATCTGATACCTTCCCTTGCCAGATAGTTAACAAACTCTTTGCTTGTGTACTCACCTCCGTTGTCTGACTTTATTGCTTTCACCTTGTAACCCGTCTCATTCTCAATACTGGCCTTCCAAGCTCTGAATGCCTAAAAAACTTTCGATTTTTCGCGAATTGCATAAACCCAAACCTTTCTTATAGCATCATCGATGAATGTGACGAAGTATCTCTTACCATCATAAGTGAATTTCTGAGCTGGACCCTACACATCTGTATGTACCAACTGTAGCTTCCCAAGCTTCTTCTCACGTCCACCCAACTGAAAGCTAACTGTCTTTTGTTTGCACATCACACAATTCTCACAAAAATCCATCTTAACCTTCTTCAGCCCTGGCAAAAGATCCCTCGAACAAAGCTGCTTGACACCCTTTTCACCAAGGTGCTCCAACCTGACATGTCATAGAATTGAAGATGAACTACCTACTGATGCTGTAGCAATGATATCAGCTGAATCACCTCCCCTAAGTAAGTACAACGTGTCACCACGCTTTTCTTTTGTCACCAACCTGACACCTGTAGTCACCTTCCATTCTCCATGCCCAAAAGTTGTTGTAAACCCTTCTTTGTCCAGTTTGCTAGTTGAGATCAAGTTTTTCTTCAAGCTCAGAATATGTCTTGTATCATACAAGACCAATTGCCCACCATTGCGAGCCTTCACTCTCACAGTTCCTCTACCCACAACTGGACATATCTACCCATTACCAACTGAAACTGCACCAAAATCACCTGTCCCGTAATCCTCAAAAACATCCCTTATAGGGGTACAATGATAAGAAGCACCTGAGTCTACACACCAATCATCTTGAAAAATATTAAATCCAGCAGATAAACACAATTCATATAGACGGGGTTCAATACTTACCACATTGGCTACCTGTGACCCTGCTTGTGCTTTCTTATACTCCTCGCATTGGTCTCTTCTGTGTCCTGGCTTCTTGCAGTACCAACACTCACCTTTGCGATGTCCGGTTTTTGACTTAGACCCATGATTCATGCTCTGCGACCTCCCTCTGTTGTTACTTCTACCACGGTTATCAACTGATAGCGCAGTATTGCTAGGATATAACACTGAAGTCTCTCCATGTCTTTTCCTCCTTACATCCTCATTCATAATGCTTCTTATAACATCCTTTAGGGTTTTTGTATCAGTCATGGTGCTAGTAATAGTCTGCTTTACTGTGCCGTAACTGTCGGGAAGACTGGATAGAAACAAGATAGAAACAACAATGATTGTGCCATCTCCTGAAACTTTAAACTCGACGATTCCATCTGATTGTAAACCATACAGAAATTGTTGATGTGCTCAGCAACTGAACTCCTTTCTGACAACTTCAAGTTAACCAACTTCTTTATATGTAAAATCTGGTTCGCTGCATTCGGCTTCTCAAACATGTCTGTCAATATCTCCATTGCCTCCTTTGCGGTTCTTGCATTCTCAATATGAAATAGCGCCTTCCTGCTCAGCAACAACTAAATCTGCCCTAGCGCTTTCTGATCCAATCTATTCCAGGCCATCAATGCAACCGGATCGACCTTCACCCCTTCTGGCTTCATACCAAACAACAGATCATCTAGATCCTTCTGTCGGAGATACGCAATCATTTGGATCTTCCACATCGTGAAATTCGTTCCATTAAACTCCTTGACTCTACTCTTGTCTCCCATCTCAATCAATACTACCAACCTGTTGCTCTGATACCACTTTTTTGAATTCTAACTGCGGACTAAACTCAGTAACGACGACGAGATGCAAGAACTATAGAATCAAACAAGAGAAGAAAGAACAACCAAAAGCAACACACAAGAACACAATAGATTTTTTCGAGGTTCACCCAAAAAATAGCTACTTCCCCGCGCAGAGGCACTCCTGCGATTTTCACTAGAAATATGAAGATTAGGTTTACAAACCTCTCAAGAACTCACCACCAGGGTGTAGAGTTTCTCTCTATCTCCCTCTCTCTTAATTACGGCTGGTAGATCTCTATTTAATTTTCACTTTACCCTAAAATCGTACACAATACAATATATATAGGATTCCACAACTTTTCATCTCAGCCGCTCATCAATCAACGTCGGGACGGTCGACCGCAACATCATGACGGTCGACCGGTCTTCTCCTTCGACTGCACGTGTTCCAACAGAGAGCAGGTCAGTCGACTGCGCGGTCGACCGGTCATCATTTCAAGATACAGATTGAATCAAAGAGCGGGACGGTCGACTACGCGGTCGACCGGTCGTCTTGCCTGGGTGCGGTCGGGTGGTGTGGTCAACCGCAACTCTGCTCTACTCTTGACCTCTTGCTCCCAGTTCGACTCTCCTTCTCGCCTATCTTCTTCAACCCATTATCGTGTATTGGATCCACAAACCCCAACACATATAACCAACTAAAATAAATATAACAGAGATTGCACAAAAGCGTGCATGCGCAGTGGTTCATTAGGCATGCCCCTAACCCAAATTTCAGGCCCAAATTTCTAAAACTAGACTGTTGACGATCCAACAAAGTACAAGCATTAAGAAATACAGTATCTCGTACAAGCTACACTGACAATGCAACTACAAGTCTACAATCCGTTTATGTATATAACAAAAGCCCAGAGGAGCACGAGAAGCTTAAGCAGTTTGTTTTTCATATACTTTCCTATACGTATCATACGAGAACCAAAATTGTGAAACAATAATTGATAGAGAGGAAAGCAGCACTATATCAACAATATTATCTAAACCATATAGTATCTTTGATATAATACCGTTCTAATACAATACCACAGGCGATCCAACCAAGTACATACGGTACAATATATAGTGAATCATATGTGATACCGGTGACACTAGAATTTTCTTAATCTAGATTTTAACAAGGGAAGAAAGGTGACTGCATGGACAACCTCTTCTTCTCCTTATTTCTTTTTTGTTTGTTTTATTTTTGTAATTTTGGGTTGTACCAAAACGAAAGGAGGGGTAAATATAGTTTAGGCTCCTAGCTCGATATTGAACTTTTAATAGGTTCTTTGACCTTTTCAACTCTACTATAAACCCCTCACCAGTATGCACCCCAAGTAACAATACATAACCAATAACAACAGTATTCCAGCATCGAATCCTGACCGTCTATCCCTACTTCGTTCGCCAGCTCCATACCTCGAAACGAAACACATTTTTTTGCCTCGACGACGACGAGCGCTTCATAGGATTCGTTTTCAAAGTCCACGATTATTTTCGAAGGGATGTCGATAGTGCTTGCAACCCCAATGCGTAATCTAGAGAACTTACGACAAGCATGAGTGATAGTCCCCTTGTCGACCTCGATCAACAATCCAAAGTGACGAACGATGTTTTGAAAACTCGACGTTACCCAGCAATGGAAGGGGAGGTTGAAGAGACGAATCCACACTGGGTAGAGCGAATCTGCTTTGAGAGCTCCGAACTCACGTGACCATGGCCTGAGGGTAGCATAGAACTCCAAACCCTGCGAATCTCTTCCCATCAACCTTTTCATATTTAGCGCATCCATTGTCACCTCAGCTTCACTGTAGTGAACGAAGAAGTAGCTATTGGAGATCTCTTGCACTACCCAGTTCGACGTAGGGGACACCGCTACCGTTAGCAGGTTCGTAAATGTCTTTGGCATTTGGATTCCCCGTTTGTGCCTTCAACAAGATACCGCCTTTATATCTTCTTTCGAGATCAGCCATTAGTGGTGTAGGCGTGATCATCGCCTTAATCACTTTCCTATCCCCAGCGGCGGCGCTGTCCTGTGTCCTACTTGCTTCGGAGTTCAGTGGCGCGGCGTGAGGAGTAGGAAGATCCCTGGAGGTTGACGTCGCTTTGTTTCTGGTGCACGCTATCGAGATATGGCCGGATGACTTGCATACATAGCAAAACCAGTCATTTTTGCAATTGTTGATCGAGTGGCCGGTTTGAGCGCACTTGTGGCAAGTTGGTCTGGCCTCCGCTTTCCAATCACCGGAGTAACTGCGGGAAGAAGCTTTTTTTGTCGCTTTCCTGGGCTTGATGAGGATCCATTTGCCGTCTTCGTCTTCTCATGTCTTAGGTGCCTCTTTCTCCAATGAGGGTGAGCATCGGCGAGCTCTATGCTCAACCGTGACCCTTGTAGTGCCTCTAGTCACCTCCGCGAAGGTTCTTTTGTAGCTCTCCGCCGCCCTTGCTTCTTAATGACAAGCCTATGGTGAAGGACGACAATTTCTCTCGACGTTCCTATTAGTTGCTCGCTCCTCTCCTGCCTCCTCCCGTTCTTTCCCTGAGTGTAGTCCTCAAGTCCCCCTCGCGCTCGACCGATCTCTATGACCAGTCGGAGAGCGAGCTGAAGTCCTCGCTCTAGCTCTACTTTGGAAATGGTCTTCGTCTTCTACCCTCTTCTTTCCATGATGCTCGTCTCTCGCGCGCTTCGGCATGTTTAGGGAGGTGTGGTCGTTGCTCCTCGCAACGTGGTGATGGTGGGAGTGGTGATGATGGGTGGTAGTTCTCATCTTTCCTGTTTGCAGCCCTATAAGATAAGCCCATACCGTCGGATCGGGGTGAGATCAATCAGGGCCATTCAACACCTAATCAACCACTCCGCGCTCCAGAGCCGTTCATCAAGGGCCAGTTTGATCAACATTGTCCATTTCAAACGCAAACGAGGCAGGATGGGAGAGATGACGTGGCGAAGGACAAAAGTGGCAAGACGTGGCAGCGCCGAAAGCAGCACGTGATGGAGGTGATTGACATACGAGGTTGCTCAGAAGGTCATTATCCAACGGGAAACGCTGTGTATGAGGGGATAGATGAGTTGACAACGACATCTGCAATAAAGGCAAGCACGACAAACAACGTTAAAGCTGGGATTCTAAAGAAAAGAGACTGTCAAGCTGCTGGAATTGAGACTAGTAAGGAGATGGGTATTGGGAAAGAGGATTGGAATCATTTCACAAAAGAAGAAGTTGAAGAGTCCATTAGACTAGCAATGACCTCACTAGTAAACTTGAGAGCGTCTGGACAGCAACTCCACGGGCAAAAGTCTACACCCACAGCGAAAGAGGGGACAAATAAAGAGGTGGTTTTGAACAAAGTTGCCGGACCCATTATTCAAGAAATTGAGATTCAACAATCGCCTGACCAAGATACTCGGGGGGGGGGGGGGGGGGATGATTGGGGCTCTAGACGGCATTCGGGAGGACAACATAATATCAGATACTGAAACAAAGATAGGCGGCAAGGAGACTAAGGGAAGCACATGCAGTAGAAATAGCAAGAAACTCACTGAATATCAGAGGAGGGGAAAGAGACAGATTAACAAGGGGGGAGTGCAGACAATTAACCAGGATGGGGCTATGTCGACTAAAGAAATGAACCAGGAGTCGACGGATGGAGGTATTCTCAACCACGATTTCTCCATTTTAAATTCTTTAAATGATGATTCGCTTAATTATTTTGCTAGTCTCTACGGATTAGCCATGAGCTCTAACAAGGTAGAACAACTAGAAAAATGTAGCAATCATTAGAGGGGAGTCTAGGTTATCATTGGCTTAAGTCGATGGGTGTTCCTATGGGGGTAGAGGGTAGGTGTTTAGACTCGATTATTGTGATGGTGTACATCTTTTGGAACGTTAGGGGGATGAGGAAAAACAACAAAAAAAGAACAATCTCGTTATCTATGGATAAAATTAGTCCCACCATTTGTGGGTTTCAAGAAACTAGAAAGGAGAATCACTCCATAGGTGATTTCAATAGTTTTAGATGGGCGATCAACTTTGATTGGAGATTTAAGTCGGTAGTGGGTTATTCCGGCGGCATAGCGCTTAGGGTGGACGCTCGGATCTACGAGATTTTAGATGATTTTATTGGAACCTTTACGGTGTCAATTAGAATTAGAAGGAGATGCGATGATTGGGAACACGTCGTTACGACTTTGTACGGCCCTTACGACTCAAGACTATGCAAAGAATTCTGGAAAAAGCTTAGAGACATCAAGAATAGATGGGATTGGCCTTGGGTGGTAAGCGAAGACTTCAATATCACTAGATACCAAGACGAACATAGAGGTAGAGGCCACAGTCGCAGCGAGCAAGAGACGTTCAATAATGTTATAGTCGAGCTGGAATTGATGGAACTAGAGATGACAGATAGAAAATTCACATGGTCCAACATGCAACAAAATCCAATCCTAGCGAAATTAGATAGAGTCTTGGTGTCAAATGATTGAGAGGATATGTTTCCATTGGCAAAAATGAGATCCGCCGTTCGTTATACGTCAGATCACCTACCGTTAGTCATAGACTGCGTAGGGGACAATAGGAACAAGTTCACTCCTTTCAGGTTCGAGAGGTCTTGGACTACTATGGATGAGACGCGTCAGTTGATTCGGGAGTCATGGCAACGTCCAACCTCACAAAACTCGGCGGTAGGAACCTGGGTGGAAAAGACAAGACGTCTCCGGAGGGAACTAAAAGGATGGGCTAGACTAAAATGTCGTAACGTCAACCCAAAAAGGGAGATGCTCGGCATCAGGATCCATGATCTGGAAGCTTTCCAAGAGGATATAGACTTGATAGGATCAGAGAAGGAAGAGATGGAAAATGGGAGACTAGAATTACAACATATACAAATTTTGGAGGAAATGCATTGGAAACAACGGTCGAGAATTCAATGGCTAAAGGAAGGGGATGCCAATACAAGTTTCTTCCACAAGGTGGCAAATGGAAGAAGAAGACAGAATCATATAGCAGGGCTGATCGTGGATGGAATCTGGACAGAGAACGAGGAGCTCATCAGAGGATAACTAGATAACAAGTATCGCGAGCTGCTAGGCAGAAGGAGCAATGCGAGATGTGGTCTCAGGACAGAGATGTGGAGCTCTTCTAGGATAGACGGGAGTGAGGGAATATAGAATATATTCACGGAAGAGGAAGTGTATGAAGCTGGGACAGGATAAGGCACTAGGACCGGACGGGTTGCCTATATTTTTCTACAAGATATACTTCCAGATTGTCAAGGAGGACCTGATGAACATCTTCAAAGATGTATACGATGGAAACGTAAACTTGGATAGGCTCAACTACGCTTCGATTATACTAATCCCTAAAAAGCAGGAAGTCTGCACGGTAGAGGATTTCAGGTCAATCAGTCTAATAAACGGATCGTTCAAAATTATCATGAAAGTCCTCGCCCAAAGATTGGCACCATGTATGGAAGAGGTGGTGGCACCGTTCGAAAGTGGTTTCATCCGCAGAAGAGACATCATGGACAGTATAGCTGCCGCCCATGAAATCGTCTTCAGGGGTAACAAAAGGAAAGCAGATGGATTCCTTCTCAAATTAGATTTCAAAAAGGCATACGATTCGGTACATTGGGACTGTCTGGATGAAGCACTTGAACTTAAAGGCTTTGGAACGAAATGGAGATCATGGATCCAGCTATGTGTACAAGGAGGGAAATCATGTGTCCAGGTAAACGGTTGGCAAGGTAGGGAAATCCAATGCAAAAGAGGTCTCAGGCAAGGGGATCCACTCTCGTCAATGTTATTCGCTATCATAGCGGATGGATTGGCCGAGATGATCAAGAGAGCACAGGATAACAATGTCATTAGGGGAGTTAAGATCAGTGGGATAGCTCAGCCCATGACTATCCTACAGTACACCGACAACACACTCTTATTTGAAAGGGCAAAAGTTGAAGAAGTTGTAGCGATTAAGGAGGCGTTGGATTTCTTCCAAGGATGGTCAGGATTGAAAGTAAATCTGCGGAAGAGTTGTGTAATCCCCATTAGTGACCAATTGTCCACCCCGACAAACACCATCACTGCAATTTTAGGTTGTGAGAGGGACGAATTCCCAATCAAATATCTAGGGACGCCTATCAGGCCGGGTCCATTGTTAAGAGAGGATTGGACACCCCTTATCGACAAAATTGCTAAGAAGCTGACTGGATGGAAGAGTAGATACCTCTTTTTAGGAGGTAGGATTACCCTACTTAACTCGGTTCTAAATGCAATTCCACTGTACCTGATGTTGATCTACGAATTGCCAAAGTGGGTAATTAACAAGATAGATAAGATGAGAAGACATTTCTTATGAAAAGGAACCGGCGAGGGAAATAAAGGATTTCACCTAGTCAAGTCGGGCAGAGTGCGTAAAAGAAGAGAATTCGGCAGGTTAGGAATCCTTAATCTTCACGATATGAACCGTGCACTGCTAAGCAAGTGGTGGTGGAAGATTTACAAACGCCAAAGAGGCTGGTGGTCCCACTCATTTGAACTATTTTGTAAGAGGAAAAAGTATCGATTTGGCGAGCGAAGTGCGTTCGGAAGGGTATCATACCTCTGGATAGGGGTGGCCAAGCAAGGAGATATTTTTAACACAAATACAAGGTGCAGAATTGGGAACGGAAAGAACACCAGGTTTTGGAGAGATAAATGGTGCGGGAGTAGATCGCTAGAAAACCTATTCTCGCAAGCCGCGGCGGTCACAGTCAACAATGACACTTTGGTGGCAGATGTGTGGAAAAGAGGAAAGCTCTCATTTACGGTATCAGATCGTCTTTCGCAGGATAGCATCAGCCAGTTCGAAGAGCTAAATAGGCTCGTACAAGCAGAAGGGGGTCAACTGACTAACGAGCTCGATGAAAGATGGTGGACCATCGAAGACTCTAAACCCTTTTCAGTGGCTTCAATGTACAAGTGGCTAAATGTTGGAGGGATAAGATGCAAAGAGGAAAATGTCATTTGGAATACTCAGGAGCCCCTTAAAGTTAAGGTCTTTAGCTGGCTGGTGCACAACTATGCCATTCTAACTAAAGTCAACCTTAGAAAAAGAAATATGCAAATCGACATCAGATGCATTAACTGCTTAAGCGCGGATATGGACACAACACATTTATTTTTCACATGTTCTAAGGCGGCACTTACGTGGGAAATAGTATGTAGGGGTTTTGGGTGTGCACAGCGTTTAACTTCCTCCTTAGACGTGTGGGGTAGTTGGAGAGAGAGTTTTATTAGGAGAGAGGACATTAAGGCTTGGGAGATAGCAGTAGCGGCAACCCTGTGGAGTCTATGGCTAGACCGAAACGATTTATGCTTTCGTAACAGTAGTTATAGATTTTCAACTTCTATACATAATTTTTTTCTCTTTATCCATGATTGAGCAGGGTTTGTGGGAGCAAAGAAGAAGTTAAGACTGATCGAGGAGGAGTAGAGCTTCAGATCAACAGGAGGACAGCACGTTTCTCACGAAACTGGAGGGCGTGACTAGCTATTGGTTGTGATGTATTTTGCTGTTTTGATGTACTCCTGATGCTACTCTAGTTTGTTTACTTTGATATTTGGTGGAGGTTGTATTAAGGGTTTGGTAGGACCATGTTTTGTATGTACTACTTTGTTTCATTAACAATCATTAATGAAACGATGACAAAGGTCATCTCTTTTTATCAAAAAAGAAACAACAATATTGATTTTTTTCCGTACTGACCCACTTTTTGAAAATACTGACCAATAAGACCCACTTTCAAAATTATTTACCAAACTGACCCAGTTTTGGACACGTCAACATTAACCGCTATTGGAAATAACAACATAGGTTATTTATGCCGTTGTTTTCAATAGCGACATCTGTTAAAAAAAAGTTCGCATTCTGCTATTTGGACTAACAACATCAGTTAACTTATTTCCAATCGTGTACTCTCTCTGACTTGGAAAAAAATTACATGTGTAAAAAAATCCTATAGCTGACGCGGCTATCCCGAACAACGACATTCGCATTATAGATGCCGTTATTGCGAATGCCGTTGTTCGAGATAGCGACATCAACTATAATATTCATTGTTAGGGATAACTGATGTCGTTGTTTGAAATAACGCCAACAGTTCATTTTATTACTTATGCTTGACTAATCTATTTCAGTGAACTGTTGCCGCTATTTTTAAGAACGACAACATTTATCTCATGTCGTTGTTTGGAAGAACGACTGTAGAGGCAGAGAGTTTAATGGGTATTATAACTGATGTCGTTATCTCCAACAATGACATCAGTAATGTGAATAGTAGCTTTGATACAATACCGTTCTAATACAATACCAAAACATCAGTAATGTGAACCATATAGTAGCTGTGGAGGCAAAGAGTTTAATGGGTAGGATAACGACATCATTTATAAGTTGTTTCAGCACTTAATTTTTTTTCCAAGTCAGAAGGTTCACACTTGTATAAAAAATGTACTAATGCCGTTTTTTCAAATAGCGGCATGCTAAAAAAAATTTAAAGTGATGCCGTTTTTGGAAGAACGGTATGGAATTAACCTATGCCTTTTTTTTTCAAGAACGTTTTATGCTGACGGGTCCAAAACTGGGCCAGTTGGGTAAGTATTTTCAAAAGTGGGTTAGTTTGGTGAAAACTTTCAAAAAGTGGGTCAGTATGGAAAACTATTAAAGAATATTTAGTATGTACTATTTTGAGAGTTATTTAGTATGTACTATTTTGAGAGTTATGTGGTGTTTGAGGGGTATTTATTAGCACTGTCACATTTATTCGATACCCGGATCCGATTCGGACCCGGCATTGGACTGACCCGATCTATACGGGTCTGAGTCCGGGTCCTAACATAAGACCCGATGCACTTTCGGGTCCGAGTTCGCTCAAAATAGAACCGACTCGGACCCGGACCCGTTAAAAAATAATCCTAAACATATAAAATTTGAATAATAGGGTTATAGAAATATACATATAAAAATAATTGTTGAAGATAGATGTATAAATATAATATTAATTCATGTACTTAAGTACAAAATTTGTTAGAATCGTAGGGTATCGGGTGCAAAAATACTTATGTACAAATATTTATTCTCTACTACCGGACCCGACGGGTATTTTTTTTAATGAGGATCCGGACCCGGACCCGGACCCGGTTCTTGCAAGTCCGGATTCGGGTCCAATTTTTGGACCAGTGAGGTATCGGGTCCGGGTCCGGATCCGGGTAGTGGAGAACCCGATTCGATAGGACCCGATACCAGCTCTAGTATTTATGACAGAGTTGGAAAAAGTCAAGGTGCCTAGTAGAAATTAAATTTACCAAAAAAATGGTGTGCTTAATCGTGAATTTACGGAATCATTAGGTATTTTCTACAATTTACTTTCATCAAAGGTCCAATGGGCCTATCAAATAGAAAACGATCCAAATCCACTAAAGCTAAAAACCCGGCCCATTTACCTCTCTTTCCTCATCATATAAAATCCCAACCTCGTCGATCTTCGTCTCCGACGAACTTCGACGGCGGCAGCGGCGGCGGCGATGGAGGAAGAGGACATAGCGCCACCCGCTCTCCGGCTTGTGAACTTCATCTCCGAAGGACAGGTAACCGTCCTCTTTCTCCTTCCCCAATTTCGAAACCCTAACCCTAGATTCGACTGTTGATGTGTTGGTTGATTTTGCAGTTGGAGGAGTCGAGGAAGACGAGGGGTGAGCGAGTGGAGGACGGGACCGCCCAGCGAGACCGACCCTTGTACGAGGTATTGTAAAAACTAGGGTTTTTGTTGAGTTAGATTGTTGATTTGGGGCGTTTTGTACCAAATGCAAGTCTTTGAAGTGAAGTGGTTTTGTTGCACGGGCTGTGCACGTGTGAAATGAAGAAACTTGGGGTGTTACAAGAAAGGTTATGGAGGAAGGCTTCTTTTGGCATTGGTTTTGGAGGGTGCTTTTGGATCTGAAAGCTCTTTTAGGCTCAAAATAGTGTTCGGTAAAAATTAATTAAAAGTACTTTTTCTAAAACTACTATTTTTAGCGTTTTTCTCAGAGCACCTAAAATTGTGCGCGTAGCTTTTAAAAAATGCTTCTACTTACATGGAAAATTTTGAAAGTTTAACTTAATTCTTTCTAATAGTACCTTTGGTACCAACGCTTTTCCTTCAAGCAATACCAAACAGAGCCTAGGGTATGTGAAGGTGAGGAAAGAGGAGAACTTATAGAGAGATTTAGAGAGTTCGAAGAAGTGTAATTGCCATTTGTATGAACCTCCCATGGTGGTTGTGTTATGTTAGACATGGATAGGAGATTTGACATTCGAATGTAAAACAATACTTGGTATTTTTTATGTAGTTTTTCATGCATTTTCCTGTGCATGTATGTCATGTCGCATTGTGACAGTGTCGGCGTGTCCATGTTCATGCTTCTCAGCTGCTTCATATTTAGGTAAATTTTGATAGCTACTCATCGTATTTGTGATGTGTAAACATGGCGTTAATGGGTTTGGCCTCGTTCTCACATATTGGATTCCCCTATTGGTGTGATACAGTTGGAAGACTGGGTTTGGTTGGTTTGCTTCGAATCATGCAATCCGTGTTAGGGTAGCGTTAAGTGAGTGGTTTTGTGAGTGGGCATTTGGGAAAGGGTGGCTCGGTTATGAACTAGAGATTAATGAGTTGATTCTTGATTTGGGATTTTCCTCTGAAGTTGGTTTGGCTTTAGAGTAGAAGTAGGTCCAGAAAGAGAAGAAGATATAGGGAGACTAGAGAATTAGAAGAATAGTAATTGTCATTCATTAGCTTTCCACACTAATCTTCTCTCTCTCCTTTAAACACCTCGTAGAGCATTTTCTTACGATTCTAATGATTTACAACCATAACAACTGAATTTAATATCAGCCTTACACTCGGTGATCATTGAGCTCTACATTTTTATCCAAGCTTTGCTACTCATATTATTTATGGCGTGTAAACTTAAATCAATGGGTTTGGCCTCTTCCTCACATAGGAACACTGCTTTGGTTGGTTCGGTATGAATCATACAATCTGTGTTTAAGTAGCTTCAAGTGATTAATTCTGTGAGTGGTCCAAAGATGGCATTTGGGAAAGGGTGGCACCGTCATAAATTAGTGTTTAATGAGTTGATTCTTGATTAGGGATTTTCTTGTGAAGTTGGCTTAGCTTTCCATATGGAAGTATTAATAGTCAAAAGTGTACGGATTTCTATAGCTTAGGTAGTGTTCTTTTTCTCCTCTTATAAGAGATTTATCTCTTGTAAGAGGTGGTCCCCCTCTTACAAGAGTTTTTTTAGTGTTCTTTTTTTACCTCTTATAAGACATTTTTCTCAAAATATCTTATAAGCCTAAAAGACTTCTAGTAGCCTCTTTGAAATTCTTATAAGACTTCTATCACTTAAAAAGTCTATATTACCCCAAAGTCTATATTATAATTGTTACTGATTAAACGAATTTATATATTAGTCTATAGTAGCCCGGAATATGCTATCCTAGAAAAAGTGTAATCATATACGTAGTTGACTGTAATATGCTATCCTAAAAAAAGTGTGGGAATTCATTCTTCACAATCTTGAACAATTATGTTAGGGATGCTGTCGAAACACTGATTTATTTAAAGATATATATATTTACGTCCTGTAAGTACATTACTTGAGTTGTGGCTAGTTGATTTGTCCTGTTATGATGCCACCAAGTTCAAAACCTGCAGCAGGTCAGGTTTTTTTTAAATATTTTTTTATATTTTATATTTTATATTTTTTTATTTTTTATTTATTTACAGCTAAGGGAGGATTTATATTAGCCCATTGACCTTAAATTTTTTTAATCCAACAACTTCTTTGAAACAAATTATTATTATTTATATTTATACATACTAATTTTCATACTAATTAAAAGTCTGTAGTAGCCCGGAATTATAATTGATGGTTTACACTGATTTGTGAATTTAACTTGCCATTAAACTAGTTTATATATTAGTAATTTGAACTTATCTTGTCCTTCATCTCACTATTTTTATACTTTGGGGTAATATAGACTTTGGGGTAATATAGGCTCTTGTAAGAGGTGAAAAAAGAACAGAAATCTCTTATAAGAGGTTATTTTTATATAAAAAGAACACCTCAAAAAGAGGCTCTTACAAGAGGCTCTTACTGTAAATCTCTTATAAGAGGGAACTTCTTATAAGAGGAAAAAAAAAAAACAGTACCTTAGTATTTGGTCTTGTATATGATCAATATGTGTTACTTGCAACTGCTTTGCGAGAGCATGTAATTCTAGCGAAGCCTTCCTTTTTACAGGAGCAACATGCATTGCTGCCTGTTATAAGTTTTAGTATCAACCGAAATGAGTTCACTAATACTCTGGCTTATTAGATGTTGATTTATTTGCATGCTTGTCCAGGTTAATAAATTTGATTTGTTAGCATAATGCTTAAGTATCTGATATCTAAGATGTAATTTTTTTTGTCTGACAGTACATATGCCAGCAGTACATGTGCTTAGTTAGTAATCTCTCTTTTTTTTGGGCAGATATTGCAAGAGAATAAAGACAGAAAAGATGCGGAATTCAATGAAAGATTCAAGCATAGTGAGTCCAAACTATGTCAGTTTTTTTCTTCAAGTTCTACGATTGGTTTGCTTGATGAAACAATCTCTGCTGACAAGTTGAATTTAGAATGTGCGATCAGATTAGAAAATAATTTAAAGGGCAAGTTACTTAGTTTAATTCATCAACAGTTTGTTTAATAATAAATGTTATAAATATGTTCAAAGTCATAATGGCTCACTCTAATATTTCAATGTTAAAAATTGGATTTTCTGAATTTAACTTGCATTTCTTGTATGGTGCATCGGTGCACTCTTCCTGTTTACTAAACTTTCAGGAGTGAGCTATGTTTGATCATTTTGCTCTATCTTCTCGCCCACTAGTTGAATGCAACTTTGTATAACAATTTATCATCTATGATCTATCTACTTCCTCTAACTTGTTTGGTACTATGTGAATTTGGGAGAGTTGTTCCTTAGTTACACAAGTTTAAACTGCATGATTGATTAGGTAGGTTTTATTAATTGCCAACTCGATTTGTGCAATTTATTCTAAATGCTCGTACTCTCTTGATAATAAATTCCTTGGAATGAGAATCTGACACCAGTTTATAATTCTTGGTGTGAAGTTACTGAGATGATATGGCCACTTACCTACCCAACCTAATAGAAGGGGTATGTATGTACTTCTAAAACTGCACGATTTTTTCATTGGATTTCATTGTGATTTATGTTTTTCCCTTAGAGGTGTCTTTTGAGTTATTTTTTAAGAATTAATCACATTTTTCTATTGAAATTAATAAAAAGTTCGTATCTTCAAATTTAAGTATCCCAAATCAAACAACCATCTGGTGGTGATTGCATTCCCATGCTAACAACAATTTATAGAAATATTTTGTGAATTACATTAACTATTCCATAGTATAAAAATCATTAAAACATGATATGCCACAAATTTGAGACATACTAATACTCGATTGACGGACTGATCGACAGCTGGTTGAGAAAACTTGAACTTTCTTAACATTTGTCTGTGCCTCATAACCAACCCATTTTTTGTTAGAACTTGAACGATTATGATAAGAATTGTTAAAATTCTTCTATGATGAGAAAATTTGAACAGACTGATTAAAATATATGTTAAATTTAATTGAATGCTGACAAATTAACAGATACATAATTTGAAGCCAGTGGATCATGCTTTTAATTTTAAATTTGGGATTAAAAGCTGACTTGTAAATTGTGTTTTCTATTTGTATCTTTACTATAATAACCAAAATTGATTGTGTGAAGCCAGCTAGGGTGCATTAAGCCAACATTTATTGTAAAGTGAGAAATATCATATAATTCCTCTGTTAGTGGTAAATAGTTTTCCTCTTTTTTGAAAATATTAAAAAAACACGTGTATTGCACATGCAAGGAAATTTAGTGTCTTTAACCTTTAATGTTATAAGCCAAATTCCATGTGTTTAGCCATGTATGTGAAGTGGACCTATGTCAGTTGAATCCAAGCTATGCTGAAAATGGAGAACATTATCTATTGCAACCTTACTCTAATTAAAAGTTGCCAATGATTTAACCTTCTCAAGAATAGTGAAAGGAGACACCTTCCTAACACATGCAATAAAATATATAATTATGTATTTCAAAAAGTCATGATGCCTAATTAATTTTTTTTTTCTCCCTGTTTCAGGGCCACCAAAAGCTCTAGATGAGGATGAGACAGAATTTTTGGATAATTTGGAGATGGTGAGCATGGTTTTAAAAGATATTCACTTACTGGGTATGCCAGCATTAGCAAACCATGAAAATTGTTGTATTGTGTTTTTTCTTTTGGGTAATAAAACTGTTGGATTGTGTTGGAATATATTTGAAGAGTGTACTCCCTTTTTCTGTATTTCATTGAAGTCTTTATTCAAATTTTCCAGTCCCATCTTTCTTAGTTTTAGGATTATATGTGATATCAACAAACAACACCTTTTTTTCCAACTAGTTACATGAATTCTGGTTTTCATTCTGCTTGGTTTAACGCAATATCTTCTGTAAGGTCACACGCTATCGTATCTTTTCTCACAATTTCCACCCAAGTAAGTTTAGGTCTTTCCCTACTCCTAGCTTTACCCTCAATGCTTATTAAATTACTTTTTCTAACGGGGCACAACTAGGTCTATGTGTGACATGTCCAAACCATCTGAGGTGTTATCTCTTAATTTATCTTGGATAGGAGCTACCCTTACCATGCCTTGTGTATGTTCGTTTGTTATTGGATCCTTCCTGGTTTTCCACACATCAATTTTAACATCCTCATCTTTGCTGCACTAATCTTTTGGACCTGTGTTTCTTTATTGCCCAGCACTCCGCTTCATGCATCATTGTTGGTTTAACAATCATTCTATAATTTTTTTTTCATTTCAGAGGTATTCGTTTGTCACATAAAACACCACTAGCTCGTCTCCATTTAAACCACCCTGCTTGGATCCTATGTATAATATCTTCACAAATCTCACATCTCTTTGTATAATTGAGCCTAAATATCAGAAACAGTTTGTCTTAGGTATCTTTTGACCATCAAGCTTCACTATTTTCTCATTTATGTTCTGAGTATCACTAAAATTATACTCTATATACTCTGTTTTAGTTTTGCTTATTCTAAAGCCTATAGCTTCCAAAGTTTCTCACCACAATTTTAATTTAGCATTGATTAATGTGCTAGTCTCGTCCACTAAGACATTGTTTTCAACAAAAAACATACACCAACGCATTTCATCTTGCATTTCTCGCTTCAATTCATCCATAACCAAAGCAAAGAGGTAGGAGCTTAAAGCCGAACCTTGGTGTAAACATACTGTAATAGGAAATTAATTATTCTTTCATGTGGTTGTTCTAATTGTGGTCATTGTCACTTCTACATATCCTTAATTATCTCAATATACCGGCGAATAATTACTTTTTTGTTATTTAACACCCACCATACCGTGAATTTTATCATATGCTTTTTCTAGATCTATAAACACCATATGTAGATCTTTCTTATTCTCCCTATATTTTCTCATAAGTCTCCTCAGTATATAAATTGCTTCTATTGTTGACCTCCCAGACATAAAATTCAAATTGGTTCTCAGGCACTATTGTTTCTAGTCTCACTCTATGTTCGATCACTCTTTCTCAAAGTTTGTTCGTATGACCCATTAATTTAATCCCTCGGTAGTTGGAGCAGTTTTGTATGTCTCCTTTATTTTTATATATAGGTACTAAAATATTCTTCCTCCATTCATCAGGTATCTTCTCAGTCCTCAAAATATCATTAAATAATCTTGTTAGCCAACTCACTCCTGCATACCATCCGGTCATAAAGTTTTTTTTTCTTTCAATTTTCATCATTCCTAGAGCATTTCAAACCTTTGAGATCCTAATTCTACGGAAAAACATATGATCTCGACTCTCCCTCGATTCTTCTATATTTAAGTTGCCCACAACATTTTCATTTAATAACTTCTCGAAGTAACTTCGTCATCTTTCCTTAATTTTCTCATCTTGTACTAGGACTCCTGAATCCTCGCTCTTAATACACCTGATTATATTCAAATCTTTTATTTTTCTATCCTTTTGTTTAGCAAGCTTATAGATGTTATTTCTCCTTCTTTTGTTTCTAATTTTATGTACAAATTATCGTAAGCTTTTCCTTTTGCATCTCTTACCGCTTTCTTAATTTCTTTTCTAACGGACTTATATCTCTTTAAATCCTTCTCATTTCTACTCTTTTGTCATATTTTGAAGGTTGGATATTTTTTCTCACAGTATTTTGGACTTTTTGCCACCACCATGTTTATTTAGTTTGCAGCTCTCTACCTTTAGATTCTCCAAATACCTCATTTGAAATTTCTCTTATGCACGTAGCCATTTTAGTCCACATCATATTTGTCTCTTATTCCCAATTTTATGTCACTTTTTTAAAGACTTTATCTCTAAAAACCTTTAGTTTCTCTCCCTTCAGGTTCCACCACCTAGTTCTTGGGCTATGCAGTTAAAATCGGATTAATCAGCCGATTAATCAGTAATTTATAGCGATTAATGAAATTGAGAAACCCTGCGGAATAATCGGTCGGTCCGATTACCTGATTAAATTGGTCCAACAAACTCTTCCTCAACCCAACCCAATTGACCCGACCCGACCCAACCCGACCTAGACCCGCGACAAACTTCAATATCCGTTTTCTGTTCTTTAATCCCACTCCCTATCTTCAATCTCCACCTTTCAATCTTCAATCTCACTTCCTATCTTCAATCTCCACTTTCCAATCTCCATTCCCACTTCCACTTCCACTTCCAGTCTCATTCTTCAATCTCTTCCTCCCTCCCAAACGCTAACCTAAGTGGCAACAACAGCGGCGGCCACAACAACTTCCACTTCCACTTCCAATCTCCTCTCCCACTTCCCATCTCCACCCAATCTTCTATCTCCTGGTCCTCCTCCCTCTCAACCTCCCATCCCCAAACCATACCCCAATCTCCAACAGTAGTGGCCAACGGTAGCCGACGCCTCCCCCCTGCCTCCCGATGTCAGCCACCACCCGACAGCCCCCCATCACCCTTCGGTACCCGTACCCTGCCCCTTTCTCCATTTTTTTAATTCTTAGTTAATTTGCTATAAAGTAATTTGATGTTGCATAAAGTTACTTAGATGTTAGACAATGTACTACTGTACCCTTGTGCAATATTTTGAATGTGTTATCTCTGAATTTTAAGGTTTGCTTACTTAATTAGTGACATTAAATTTGATATTTCATGTGTCAACTTATCTTTCAAAAAGTTAAGATCCTCTTGATCATAGCATATATATATATATATATATATATATATATATATATATATATATATATATATATATATATATATATCTATATAGGATTTTTCCGATTTAATTCCTTATTAATTTCTGATTAATCATTAATTGCTCCTAGACCGATTAGTTCCGAAAACCGATTTTAATTGCTTAGTTCTTGGGTCCCTGATTTCCTTCCTTACACATATGTGTTTTCTGATGTTAACATCCAACACCATCAATCTATATTGTGAGGTTAAGCACTCTCTCGGTATAACTTTATAATTTTTACACGTCAAGCGATCCACATTTCTAGTAATGAAAAAGTCAGTTTGGCTCATATTTACCCTACTTTTAAAGGTTATCTAATATAAAGACAAATGATTTTTCTTTAAATTTTTTTTTTATTTAGTTGATATGTTTTTCCTTGACATTAGGTTAATAATCACCTAAACTACAGTTGCAAATATCAAAGTGCATTATGTCTGAGCAAGTCGTTTGCGCCTAAAACAGTTTATGCTCTCAGTCATTTATTGTAACAATACAAACAAAAGTGCATCCCTGTTGTTTCTCGCATGACTGACATATCTTCTCTGCAATAGGCACTCTAATTTTATTTACTTGTATAAATATCTCCGTAGAAGTTTATATTTCTCTTTTATTGTTTTATAAATGTTAGGATATAAATATTAAATCCTCACCCTTACCACAACTTCGGAGTTTTGGTCTATCGGTAGGGTCTTTCACATGGTATCAACGCAACCTGGCAAAGTAGTAAATTGCAGATTTAAATATAAAAATACCGTTGCCTACAGTCCAGGTCTTGGCTCATAAAATGACCCTCAACCTGCAAGGGTGTGTTAGAATATAAATATTAAATCCTCACCCATACCACAAATTTGGAGTTTTGGTATATCGGTAGGGTCTTTCACAATAAACAACAATAGTTTTTCAATCACTTTTGCACAGTGCCTTTTGCATTCCTGAGGACTCTACATAAATTTTATTTCATCATCTACCTTATAACTGTGCTTTCTAGCCACCATAGCCTTCACTACATTATATTGATACGTTATTTACTGGAGAAAAATGCTCAGCTGTCTAATATGGCTTAACTTTACCAAAATTGTGGGTATTGCAGGAGGTTTGGTTTCTTTTAATAAAGTTTACTTCTGGAATGCATTGAGAATCAGTTTGTTGGGTCATTTAAAATTTTCTCGCCCTCAATACACAAACAAACATCTAAAAAATAGATATCTATTTTCATTAGTTTAATTGCTATTGTGCAGTCAAGGAAGGAATATGAACAACAGCTAGCGAAAGAAGAAGCTGAGCAACTCCGCAGTTTTCAAGTAAGTAAAAATGCTCCTTTGTGATCTTTATGTTGCTTTTTTTAACATGACATTACTTTCGATATAAGTCTAATTTATGGGAGTAATTTGTTAGGGTTATTTTTGGCCGTATGCTCTGTCCACCAAGAACCTATTAAACTTAAGGACTGGAGATTCTTCAGCTCTTTGATGGCTGAGGTAGTATTGTTCTCTGTAGATGACCAGTCTTGTATAGAGACTTGGTGAGAGATGAATTTTTGTGATTGAATTTTAAAGCTCATATTCCCCTACTAAAGCTGAAACACCTCAGCTTCTAATCTCAAGGTTGTCTATTATGAATGCAATTTCTTTTTCTATGCTTTCATAATTCAAGTTGACCACTTGACATTGTAACACAAAAGAGTGATGATTATATGACTTGCTTAAAACTTCACATATGATTATCTCTAAGGTATCTTTGAGATGTTTCCCTGTACCTAAGCAGTTTTTAGTCTATTTATAAGAAATGTACATGAAACTTCTATGGTGTCCAGGAAGCAGTGGCAGCCCAGGCCAGTGTTGTCCAGGAGCTCAAGGAAACTCCTGCAGTCCCTAAGCCAGAGGTAGGCAGTCAATGCAGTTGTTTTGCTTCCTGAATGATAGCCAAAATATTGAAACTAAATCTTAATGGTCTTTCTAGGCTTATATAGATTCTTGTGGTTTTTTTCCATTTGCAGGAAAAAAAGCCAGCTGTTAAGAAGAATCAGCACTCACGTCCTGCCAATTTTATTATAGCAGTCAAGCCTCAAGCTAAGAAAGCAAAGATTGAAGCAGCTCCAGAAAAATCTTCAGAACAATCAAATGGAAGGCATGATATGGTCGAGAAGCCCCCTGATGCTTTGCAGAGTGCTCTCGGGAGTTTGGTGTCATATAGTGATGAAAGCGAAGATGATGATTAGCATCTTTCCTGAGAAATATGTATCCATATCTCTGTTTTATTTCTACTTGTAGAAAGGATGTTTTCAGTTATAAGAAAACGTAGCTGATGTAATGATTGACAATTCTCTTGGAATTACATAATTTTTGCCCCCCTCTTCTAGTAGTATCCACAGTCAGTTAGGAAACTATAAGTGATGTTTAAGAAGAAAAGCATTACTGTTTTTCTGTCTTGTTCCGCATACTTATCACAGGTTTTTAACTAGATGGAGGACACTCTGGTTTTGGTGGCGGATCATTTTGCGTGGTATCTGTTCTCTGATTATACGTTGAGCAAAAGTGCATACTAAAAGGAAATTAGGTTCTAGGTATGAGTTATTGGTACTCTTCTTGCATTCCGATTGTTACAATTGTACTCCTTTATTCACTATCTTGCTTAAATTGTTTTTGTTTTGTTTGTAGGTGTACTTTAGTAGATGTATTTTGATGGCTAAATGCTTCTCTCTCTTTTTTGCTCTCTCCTTAACCTCAACCTAGGAAGCACTGATTTGGTGCGGTAGATGCGGGTACCGGGATGCGGCAATTTTCAAAAACAGTGGGATGCAGGTGCGGTTGAGATTCAGCTAAAATTTAAATAATTATGTTATATAATTATATATTTATATTTATATTTTGTATAAAAAAAACCAAAATCACTGTCATTCATCATTCATTAACTAGAGATTCAAAATGACAATTTAGCACAATATAGTTATAAAACTTTAAATATAGTCATGAAACACTGACAAGTCTAATATAATAATAAGGCCTAACATAGCACAACATAGTTAGAAAATGATATCTGAAGATAAAGAGGATTTGGGGATCTAGGGATTTGGTGGTGTTTTATTGAAACTGGTTTCAGGATTTGGGTCAAAAGATACCCAAACCTGCATTAAAAAATCAAGACCCGTGTCGCGCCGCACTCCCTACCGCATCCAGCCGCACCATATTTTATGATTTTAATTTTAATTTATAGGACACGCACCCCGCCGCACTCTGTACGTGTCCTGCCGCATCCGTGTCCGATACGAGTCCGACTTGAGTGCGAGCGCATCCGTGAAGAGTCTGTGTGATGTAAACTTAACCCTAAGTAGAAAATTTTCAAAAATATTAAAAGATTAAGGATGTGTTTGGATAGTTGTTTTATACCCTTTTTTCGTTTTCTAAAACCAAAAAAGCGTTTGGTTACCCCATTTTCGAAGCGATTTTTTGCTTCTCTTTTCAGAAAAATCCAAAGGGGTCATTTCTTAACCCTTCCTCTTTTTTTTTGGATATACTATTATTATAATATATATACTATTATTATAATATATATTATTATTTCATATATACTATTTTATATATACTATTATAATATTCTATTATAATTATAATATATTATTATTATTATTATTATTATTATATATTACTATTATATATTATTATATAATTTATTATTTATATATTGAATTATTTAATATATTATTACAATATATTATTATTACATATATATTATTATAATTATTATATGTTATTATATATATGTATAGAGTCCCCTTCGGTTGCACACTACTTTTGGTGAGCACTCTGTGAACACTCACGAAATAGAGCACCTATGAAAAATCCGAACCGCTCATATTGTTCTATATGCTTAAGATAGCCTAACAATAAAATATGTTTATTATAATAAATTATTTTATATTATTATTATATAATATACAATTATTATAATATATTATTATTTTATATATACTATTTTATATATACTATTATTATTATTATATTATTATTGTATATATTATTATTATATATATTATTATTATATATTATTATATATATTAATGTATAATATATTACTATAATATATTATTATATATATTAATATATAATATATTACTGTTATATATTATTATATATATTATTATAAAATATACTATTATTATAATATATTGTTATATATATATATTTATAATATATTATTGTTACATATATATTATTATTATTATTTTTAATATTATTATTATTATTATTATTATTATTATTATTTAGTATATATATAATAATAATAATAATAATAATAATAATAATAATTATTTAGTATATATATAATAATAATAATAATAATAATAATAATAATTATTATTTAGTATATATATATATATACTATTATTATAATATATATTATTTTTTCATATACATTACTATTATATATTATTATATATATTATTATATAATTTATTATTATTATTATTATTTTATTATTATATATTTTATTATTATTTTTATTTTTTGGTATATATATATTTATACTATTATTATAATGTATATTATTTTTTCATATATACTATTTTATACATACTATTATAATAATCTATTATTATTATAATATATATTATTATTATTATTATATATTACTATTATATATTATTATATATATTATTGTATAATTTATTATTATTGTAATAAATTGTTTAATATATAATTATAATAGATTATTGTTACATATATATTATTATAATTATTATATGTTATTATATATATGTACTAGATTTGCCTGTGGGCACGTGCCTACGGCACGTCTTCGGAATGATACCGCATATGAAAGTCTTGTAAATAGTAAAACAACAATTATGTAGCTCAAGTTTAAATAGTAAAACAATAATTAGTTGTAAATAAAAATCCATGTTTCCATTAGTATATGTTGAAAATAGTTATAAATGGGGGTGTAAAATCCAACTTCTTAGAATTTTGAGCGTGGAAAATGATGAAATTTAAATGTTGATGAGATATTTGCTATTTTCAATGTAATATGAATAATAAAAAAATGCATACAAAATCTAAAAAATTACAAACATGAAATCTGAAAATATAAATTTCTGAGTAAATAGAGAGAGAATGAGAGAGAAAGAGAGAGAAATAAATAAATAAATAAAGGAGTTGTTTTGGGGGGTTTTGAATTTGAGTTTTTTTGGGGGGGGGGAACTTTTGCGCAGGAAAATATGTTTTGTGAGATTAGATCTGGACCATTTATTTTAACCCTATTGAAGGAGAGCCACTTGATAGCTTTCTTTGTGTTTTATTATATAGATATAATTAAATATGTTTATTATAATAAATTATATATTATTATTATATAATATACAATTATTATAATATATTATTATTTTATATATACTATTTTATATATACTATTATTGTTATATATATTATTATTATATATATTATTATTTTATTTATACTATTTTATATAAACTATTATTATTATTATTATTATTATTATTATTATATATATATTATTATTATTATTATATACTATTATTATATTATATTATTATTATATATATATTATATTATATTATTATTATTTTATATATACTATTTTATATATACTATTATTTCATTTATACTATTTTATATATACTATTATTAATCTATTATTATTATAATATATATTATTATTATTATATATTACTATTATATATTATTATATAATTTATTATTATTATAATAAATTGTTTAATATATAATTTGAATATATTATTATTACATATATATTATTATAATTATTATATATTATTATATATATGTATATTATTAAATATGTTTATTATAATAAAATATTTTATATTATTATATATCAGTATGTCTGTATATGTGTACAACATGTATGTATCAGAGTATATATTCTGTATATAGTATATACATACAACCAAACCTATACATACATTATACTTTCATTTTAAAAAAACTGTTTTCTATTTTTTTTATAACCGAACAACTTTTACACTCATTTTCAGAAAACTGTTTTCAGAAAACTGTTTTCAAAACAACTAACCAAACACAACCTAAGTTTACCATCATGTAATGCAGATTAAGTTAGAAATTAAACTATTAATTGGTTTGATAGATTTTCAAGATATGGACTAAGTTTAACAAGCTCAATTAAAGATTCAATCATAACAATCAATAATTATATGTAGGCATTCTTAGCAAGTATAATAGTCAATACTGATTCGTACTCTAATTAGCAAGTAGAAGCACACTCTCAATATTTGTGGACGATAGATAAATCAAATAATATTATAGAGACGATAAGCGATATCACAAGTATTGGAGAATGGAATAAAAGTATCGGGTTCGAAGAAAACGTCGAGGTCTCGAATCTTGGCTGCCGACTGTTGGAAGATGGCGAGATGAGTCTCGGGGTGAAGAGGCAGTAGGGGTTGCGGTGCTCGTAAGTGGCAACGACAAGGCGGCTCGGGTGCTGCCAAAGGAGGAGGGTAGGCGGCGTCGGGGTGCTGGTCGATTTAAGGTTAGGGTTTCGAAGTTGATGGAACTGGCGTCGGCGGATGGTGGCGGAGCCATCGACAGGGTTGTCATTGATGAGCGACGGCTCGAGGAGGTGATAAGGGGAAGGAGTCACTTTACTCGACGAGGATCGGGGATGAGTGTGTGGGCGTTGGGGAGGGGGAGGGGGAGGGAGCGGGACGAGGGTGATGCTGTGGTGGTGGGTTCGGAGTTGAGTTGATGGCGGGGTGAGAGAAGGAGGTCGACAGTGGAGGGGCTGATGGGGTTTGAATGGAGAGGGCGGTGGTGGTTGGTGATGGGAGAGGGAGGTCGGGGTGCTGGCGTTTGGAGAGGAGTTTGGATTTTGGTCGGGAACAAGGAGAGAGGAAGGAGAGAGAGAGAGAAGATGTGGCGGCTGTGAAATTGGGGATTATGATTAGGATTTGTATTGAATTTGGGTGGAGTTTTAAAGTTTATCATAATCCCTAAAATTTGATCTAAATGTCTCACACAAAAGAGGGATGAAGAGCAAAAACCCAATCACAATATATTTTAAATCAATAATAGCATACATTCTCATTATTCTCAAGGCCTATATATAGGCTTAAAACAAAATCTGAATACAAATCTCCAAAATATTATAATGCAGAAAATAAATGGTGTAAATTGCAAAACTACTACATATGGCTAAAATGTCCAAAAACAAATAAAAAAGCTGAAATAAAGATAAATAGACTAATAAAATGGCCATCCTAGCCGACGCATATGCTGATAGAAAGGCCTGAGTCGTCTGAATCGATGTCCCAATTACTGTGCTTCCTAGACCTCAATAGTAACCATTGCTATCCCTTGCCTTTTATTTTGCAGCTTCAAGGTAAGAAAACTTTTGGGTTTTATTTATTTATTTATTCTATTTATTTATTTATATATATGTTTATGAGGCAGGATAAAAATGGCCTGGGGCCCAGGATGGCTTTTCGCTCCAAGCCAATCCGGCTCGGCCCCGGACCTCTGCAGGGTCGGTGCCGAACCGTGAGTTCACCACCACGAAACCTGCCCCCCCATTTCGCCGACCCTCCGCGACCCTCGGTCTCCGATCCTCGGAGGTCTCACGGGCCGTCCACTCAGCCGGGTAAGGGAGGAGGATGACCTGGCGCAACCTAGGCCCTCTGATCCTCCCAGAGACACCGGGCCCCTACGATCTGCCATGTCAGCTCCAAGGCCACTTAGGGCTCTTGCCATGTCAGCCCTAAACCGCTCTGGGCTCTGCCACGTGTGCCCTAAACCACCTGGGCCTCTTGCCACGTCAGGCCCATGGGCTTTCGGGTCCGGACCCGGCCCCCAAGCGGATCCAAACCCGGTTGGGTTATCTATAAATACCAGACCCTCACCCCCCTTCAAAGGGAATGAATCTTTCACTCAAAAAACCCTAGTTACTACTACTCTCTCACAGAGACTAACTAGATCGTCGGAGGGTCTGCCACCGGGATAAACCCCGGTGTTTCTAGACCGTGTGCAGGTACACGAGGCGAGGCAATCCGAGCCGCTCCTCCAGTGCCGAGGCGAGCCTACAGCTCACCGTCCGCTACCGAACCTTTCCCCTCTTACAAATTGAGTCCGAACTCACACCTGGTGCATCCACACTCTATCCAAAAACAAACCGCATCAGTTTAGATATATGTTTAGATATGATTCAATGCTAGAACCCTAAATTACAACGCTTACTAAATAATAAATACAGTGTCATTGTATCTTCTGGGTGAAGTATTTATGGCATCTAGGATCAGATGGGTAGTCTTTGTTATTAAGAATCCTAAAAATAAATAATCATAGAACATTCTTTTGGCACCAGACATAATGCATAGTATTTGCTAGTTGTACATCAAACGCAGTACTACTTTGCTTCTGTTTTGAGATGAACGCCTCAGTCAATTCACGGTTGTTCCTGCACTTAGGTATCTAGCCTAGTAGTAAAAAGTAGTACATTATTTGAAGTGCATTTTCTCGTTATGATTTTATGAGAATGCCTGGTTCAAGACTGTAATTGCAGTTGATATCAATATAAATACAGGTATCGATTTGAAGAATCTTTACTTTCTCATGCTGTCCTATTTACGGGATTAAAATATAGAAGTCAACTAGCTGAAAAAAGTGCATGATCTATGGATAACTGTACAGATCTTGCACAGAAAAGGAGGTAGCTTGATTGTTCCTGCTATTGTATTATACACCATCAGTTTCTCCACAAAAAGAACTATACTTTTTAGGTTTGCTTCCAATGTGCTAAGAGAAAAATGGAAGTACAGAGAAGAGACTTCTTCGAGGAGAGCAAAATTGATCAGAAGCTCGTACCAAAACACTGTAATTACTAAAGAAGATGCAATCTAATAGCTAAGAATTGGCCCTAGATGGCGTTCTACTAAGGATGCATATACCCCACCCTTGATACTTAATAGTGTCTCATGCTTTCCCTGTTCAACTATTTTCCCATTTTGTATTACTCCGATCAAATCGCAATTTCTAATAGTAGATAATTGGTGTGCAACTACCATAGTAGTTCGGTTCACCATAACCCGGTCCAGTGCATCTTGAACCACTTGCTCTGATTCAGCATCAAGGGCACTGGTGGCTTCATCCAGAAGCAAAATTTTGGGTTCTTTCACTATGGCCCGTGCAATTGCCACTCGCTGTTTCTGTCCACCAGACAACTGTGCACCTCGCTCCCCAACTATGGTGTCATAACCCTGAAACCCAGGAAATGAATAGAGATGAGACTAGGAAATAACAAGTTCTGTGTAGATAATAAATATCGTGCCTCTAATGTAAAACCACGTTGGAGTTAGTATTAATTGCATCTCCAAGATTTTTCATCTGATTATAATCTTCGGTAGATCATTCAATGTAAAGTTGAGCTACAATAGAACACTGAAGTTAAGCATATTATCTTTTCCTTAAATTCCTTAGCTGTAAATGGTTATAGTTTTTTCTCATATTATATGCCACATCTCTACAATTCGATCGGTTATTATTATGAATTGATAATTTGTGAATGTGGTATTATTATGAATTGATAATTTGTCAATGTGGTATGACTATTGTCAACCTTTAATAAACGAATAAACATGCATGAGCATACTTTACTAATGCTCTCTCTGATTAAGTATATTGTGATGCTACTAAAAGCTAACAGTGTAGAAGAAAAGGCTAACTTTAACAAAGTATTCGAATTCAAATAATACTAAGAACAAGAGCTATATATATATATATATTTAGTATTGTGATGAAGTTGGGGACTGGTAGATACTTAGTTGGTCAAATTGGACCAATTTTTTGTGAAAACTTGAAATGGTACTAAAGAGTAACAGTAGCAATACATCTACTCACTGCATCGTGATAAAGATGGGGTACTGGAGGGAGACTTGAAGTGTCAGATTGGCCAATTTTTGTGTGAAAACTAAGCATAAAAGTGTAATAACTGAAATTGTTGTTTTCACCTGCTGCAAACTGCTTATGAACATGTGAGCATTTGCTGATTGTGCAGCAGCTAAGATCTCTGATTCTGTGGCCTCTCCTTCCTTTCCATATGCAATATTGGCACGGATTGTGTCATTGAATAGTGTAGGTTCCTGACTCACTAGTCCAATCTGCCTTCTTAACCACCTCAGCTGGATTTTACGTATATCTGACCCATCCAGCAATATCTGACCTGAATCGGGATCATAAAATCTTTGCAACAATGCTATTGCAGTAGATTTCCCACTGCCACTCTCTCCAACCAGTGCAACAGTCTGAAAGTTAAAATACACATTAATTAGATTTCAAATCCAGTTGGAATGAGTTCAAGTTGGTTCTTCTGTAATAGTAGAGTGCAATGTGAAATTATAATCATGTAATCCTTGATTCTATTGTGAATCTTTGCTCGATAAATAACCTCTGTATCATCTGTATCTATTGGTTATGAATTTGTATATACGAAATGAACATTGGAGTGTTTACACCTTGGACTGTTTTTTTTCAATTATTAAAACTGATAACTTTATGGATTTTCCTGTTTATATGCATTCTGTTGATAGTATTCTTTCTTAACCAAGCTTTATGATCAAGCTTGTGATTATGTATTAGCTAAGGTAACTTTATTGTCAAAATTCGTATTAACTTTGCTAAGTTTCAAATTTTATAATTACATATTTTAAATTTTCAGAAAATTTCAGATCCGAATTTAGCACCCATCATGATTTTCTCTGATGTGATCCAGCTTATCTAGTCATATTTATAGGAAAATTTTCTGCTTATTGGTATAGAGTGGAATAATTTATAGTATCAAATATTACCTTTCCAGATTGAATGGCCAAACAAAAGTCCTGGAAAATCTGGATGTCTGGCCTTGTTTGATACTGGAAGCTGACATGCTTGAACTCGATATTTCCCTTTAGTCTTTCCAGTATTATACCTGAATCATCACTTGCATCTATTTTGGGCTTGCGATCAAGAATTGAAAATATAGAAGCTGCAGCAAATTTGGCTTTAGTGGAGTCCAATGCTGCCGAGCTTGACTGAGAAATCCCAATCGCAGCCATGGCAAGAGCAAAGAAGACCTGTGAACATTTAAAGAGGTTAGTATAGCTGACTAAAGGAGTTTATATTGTTTACTTATATTTTCTGAAATGAGAGTTATAGTTTGCCTACATTCTTTTCTTCTGCCTGTAAATTGTAGTATATGAGCATCTTCATATTTATCATCGCATATTTCATCTCGTTAAATTCTTTGCATGTGTTCTTTTCTTTTTTCTCATAATTTTAGTAGATGCACAGCATCTTCATATCATATTATTATATCATCGTACATTGCATAGGGTTAATTTTATTACATTAATTATTTTCTCTGGACAGTTTCTGTAACCCAGTAAATATATTCTCAGTATGTGAATGACCAAGAGAATGAAAAAGGTTTATTAATTGTCCTTTCTAACTCTGTTGTGGAATAGGAAACACAATTTTCTTATGCTATAAATGAATTCCGCATTTTGGTTGTTTCATCCTTTTTTGAATAAAGTATCCGTATTAACAGTTGAATGTACATTTAAATCATGGAAATTTCAATATTTTCTGGTTATTTTTAACAATAAAAACATATGATTTACAAAAAAGTACTTCTTGTAGGTCATTGACAAGGAAAAGAGAAAAAAGATCATAAAACTACACATTTCTGCCTGCAATTAATTTCCAAATTCCAACAGTTGCATCACAATAGCATTCTTTTTTATAGGTTGACAAATTTTGGTTTGAAACAATGTGCCCTCCTTTATTTTTCAAGTGAAGTACCTTTATTTTCCTATTCTATAAGTCGACCATAAATCTTTTAGTCTCTTATTACTTTCTAGGATCTTGTCCATCAATCCAACCTATTTCTTAATATTTTTCTTTTCCAGATCCATGCTCTTTAAATTAAATATATATACCAGACTACTAGACACATGCAATGCATCATGAAATTGAAAAGAAGAAAAAATATATAGTTATAGTTTTATTATAATTTTACTTCTGAACGATGGATGAAAAATTAATTTGATTTGAGAATAAATGATGATATTTGTTCCACTTATATTTATTAGAGTTAGGCAAGAAAGAAGCTTATTAAACGAGTTAGTTAAATATAGTTGAAGTTGCACAAACTCAGCATGAGGACTTCACACACACCTTTCTGTAGTTATAATTGGTACTTTCGGTGCCATATAAATATGTATTGCACAATTCCAAAGAGAAGACATAATAGAATAATGAAGTAATGATGTAAAAATTGCTTGATAAACATACTCGAAAAACCTTCGCAAATGTTGTCTTTCCATCCTGAACAAGGCGTGCTCCAGCGTAGAAACTAGTTGCATAGACACAGTACAGCAAAAGAAAAGATACCCCAAAACCAATACCACTAATCAGTCCTTGCCTAATTCCTGCTATTAGAGGACCTCTACATTTTTTCCTGAATAATTCCATCACCTTCTCTTCAGCTGAGAATGAAGCAACTGTTTTTATGTTTCCCACTGCATCACTTGCAACTTGACATGCTTCCTCATACATCATCTGCGTTCATTTTCCCATAATTTACTTTCAGCAAATTATTTATGTGATGGAACTTTTGGGTTTGACTAAGTTGAATTCTATCCTCATTTAAAACATAGTAAAGGACAACATCATCATCATTTTTATTTTTCTGGAAAGAGTGTCCATAGTTTTAAAAAATTGAAGTTACTGATTTTTTTTTCTTCTTTCTGTTTTGTCCGTAGTTCTTTGATGGAAATATAAAGAGTTTCTTCTAGCATGATAATACACACTTCTTGAATTCACGGCATGGCTTTAATTTGGTGAATTATATTCAGACTGGAATTCAGATCTAATTTACAGTATCTTGACATTCCGAAAAGAGGTAGCAGAAGAGTATGATCATGCATTAATAGATTTTAGCTTTTTCTGAAGGGTGCTTATGTATGAATAGGATGAAATTGGTTCAAATTAATTTATTCTATAACATGTTTCCAAATTTCCTATTAAATAAATCTTATTTGTGATTGAATTGGTTTATTTCTTTTGATAGAGTTGTATTGTTGTACCTTCGCATCATTGCCGAATCCTTTCATGAATTCTATCTGTATCCATCCATTTAGACCCATTAGCGGTATCAAAGCCAAGATTATTAGTGACAGCTGCCAACTTGCCCGGAAAGCAATGACTAAACCTGCAATTAGAGTTGCTGTATTCTGAACGACTTGTGCAAGCGTGTCACCAACAAGACTCTTGACTGCAGCTGCATCAACTGAGAGTCTTGCCCCAATTGCTCCTCTCAAGTTCATTGGATCATCAAACCAACCTATCTCCATTTGAAGCACCTTTTCAAATGTTAACAATCTAAGTCTTCTAATCAACTGGGACCCCGCCACTGCAAAGAGATACGATTTTGCTGGCAGCGCCAAAAAAGATACCAGTCCAATAACAAGAAACATTTCTGAGTAAAATTTGGAATCCTTTTTTAGTTTTGTTGGCTGCTCAAAGAACGTACGAATCACATCGGATAGGAGTACTCCAAATATGGGAAGTATAACTCCATTGACAACTGCAGCAATAACGCCAAGAACTAAAACTGGAAATTCTGGCTTGTTAATATACACAAGGCGATGGAGGGGTACTTCTTGTTGTTCTTGAGAAGGCAATTCAAGATTTTCATTATCTAGTGAGCACTCTTGGATGTCGATTCCTATAGGTAGACCAAAAGATATTGAGAATGAGTGTCGGCTGCTGCCTCCGACTGATCTACCTCGACTAATGCCATGAGGGAGTGACATGCGTTGACTCAACGCTCTGCTTACTTCACTCAAAGCTGGTACATGGTCGGTTTGGTTAGTTTGCTCCAAATCAGTCCTCATCTCTTGTAGCTGTATGAGCTGGCAATATAGTCCATTTGGTTCTTGCAGTAGATCCAAATGTGAGCCTGATCTCAAACATAAATTGGAAAAAAGGTCAAAAAGTGAGTGACACCATTACAACAGTAGCAGTAGTTTTTAGTTTGTATTCTAGTGAGCGACTTCACCTTTTTGAATAATTGCTCCTTTTTGTAAGACAACTATGGAGTTGGAGTTTCTCACTGTACTCAAACGGTGAGCAACAACGACAGTAGTTCTATTTCTCATCACTTTATCAAGTGCCTCCTGTACAGTTCTTTCACATTCTGAATCTAGAGCACTTGTGGCTTCATCCAGGAGCAGAATTCTTGGGTCTCTCAGAATTGCTCTGGCAATGGCAATCCTTTGTTTCTGCCCTCCAGATAGCTGGGTTCCAAATTCACCCACCATGGTGTCCATGCCCTACATGCATCAAATCTTGTCAGCGTATGATCAAAATTATTGAAACTAGTGGAGTTACATAGCCTAGGATTGCATCTTTTTGGCTTTTGGCTTATCTGTGTGTTTGGTTTTATAATAATTCCTATAGCATATATATCATGTGCCTTATTTTCTGGACATTTTGTCCCGTGCTAGGAAAATTTGCAGAACCTCAAGTGATTATTTAGAATTGTAACAAACACCTTTGTCGTCTATATTTTTCTTGACCGTCATCTATAGTTGTCTTGACCAAAAATTTGACACTTACATTGTTGATGTCAGCTAGACAAGCATTTTGATGTGAAAGTCTAAGATGATGATGAGAAATGCCTTATAATATCGTGAAGATGTCACTAGCATCATAATATGATTGTGTAGAGATAACTTCTTTTTTTTTTTTGCTTGTTTATAAGAAGTTAACCTGAGGCATTTTGTCTATGAACATTGACGCATTAGCAAGCTCAGTTGCATCCTTGATCTCTTCATCAGTTGCGTCCTCTTTGCCATAAGCTATGTTATCTCTAATGCTCGATGCAAACAGTACAGGTTCCTGACTGACGAGTCCAATCTTCCCTCTGATCCATTTCAGTTGGAACTTCTTTAAGTTTACACCATCTATTAGTATTACGCCTGCTTGTGGATCATAAAACCTTTCTATCAGACTGATCACTGTTGATTTCCCGCTCCCGCTCTCACCCACCAATGCCATGGTTGTGCCACTATCTATAAACAAAGAGAGACCACTAAGTATCTGTTCTTCTGGTCGTGATGGGTAACTGAAATGAATATCTCTTAATTCTATTTCTCCTTGGATGTCATTGAGTTTCCATCCGTTAGTATTGCAAGCATCTATCTCTGGTTTCCTGTTTAGTGTCTCAAACAACTTCGATGTTGCTGCTTGTCCTGCTGCAAATGCAGTCATGCATGGAGACAACTGACCCAAGGATCTGAAAAATTGAATATTAGGAATGTCCCATTCGGACTGGTGATAAAAGAAATTGCATGTACATGCTATTCTATTTGTAACACTTACAATGAGCCGGTAATTACTGCAAATATCACACTGAAGACATCTCCTCCCGTATAATGTTCATCCAGTATCAACTTAGAACCATACCATATGCCCAAGGAATACCCACAGAAAAACAGAAGCATAACTGTACCAAGGCCTAATCCACTAGCCAAACCTTCTTTTACACTAGATCTGTATGCAGTTCTTAAAGACTTCCTATATTTGTCGACAGATTGCTTCTCTCCAGTAAACGATGCAACCTGTGAGTTCCATGAGGGCAATAAGATTATGACTTAGGGAAAAGAGATTCTTTTAAAAAATAATACTTACTGTTCTTATTGCACCAATTGTCTGGTCTACGACAGAAGCAGCTTCTGTATAAGCAGTTTGTCCATGAGACGCCATTTTAGTTATAACCGTTGACATGATTACTCCAGCACACACAAGAGGAGGAATTGTGCACATCATTACAACGGTTAGAAGCCACCCTTTATTGAATGCTACTATAAATCCTCCAAAGAACGTTGATGATAGTTGAATGAACTTTCCGACCTGTTAGTAATGTTTAAAAACTTTATACAAACATTTTTAGTATGTATGAATAGATTCAATAATGCTTGTAGCTGTAATAAAAAATCTTTCTTGTTGGTTTTTTCTTCATCCTATTTTAACATTTATGTCACTGTAATTATTATTATGATACCTTCTCACCCATGGCATCTTGAATGAGGAGTGTGTCGCCTGACATCCTTTCAATCACTTCACCAGTATTAATTTGCTTATCAAAATAGGCCATTTCTTGCTTTAATATGGTTTCCAGGTACAAATTCCGGATTCGTGCTGCCTGTCTTTCGCCAGTAGCCATCCAGCACGTTACCTCTGACAATAAAGTGAGTTCTCTAAACTCAGTTCTGCTATTAGATCAGCATACATAGTAGATTTGATTTAAGCATTTAAGCTTTCTGTAGATGGAGAGATAAGGTTTTATACTCACGAAGGAATGATACTGTGCCTGCGCCAATTGCTAAATAGACGAATTTGAGAGCTACCTGAATGCATTAATAGGTATTGTAAATATCTGATTCTTTAATAATTTATATCGTATTATTAATATGTGTCATTGCTTTTGTTCCTAAAAGTGTTTTTTTTACAGATACACCTATCCCATTTAATGCAGTCTTTTGACCCACACTTCTGCATGATTTGGTAGTTTCTGGAAGAACAAACTAAGTATGTGGATGGTTTTAGATGTTCTTAAAAGTTACTACATTGTTGATGTCATGGATTTCGCAATCACAATTAAGAGTCAGTCTCCCTTCAACACCACACAATTCTTCTATTTAGTTCAAGTTTCTTTCCAGGTAATAGCAGATGGAAGATCACTTTCAGTATTCTTATTTACCAAAATAAAAACCCTTTTGATACCATTTCTATACTAAATAATACACTTCTAATTAGTGAATTAACAGGAAACAAACTTCAAGTAATCAAACACTATAAGAATCGCACCTGGGAAACTACATGAACCACATTGTCGATATTTTCTATTCCTCCAAAAGCATTTATCAAATTTCCAAAGAGAAGCACAGTTAAAGGCTGAACAGCTCCATTTGCCAGTGCTGCTGCAGTACCCACAATCATCAAAACAATGTCCATGGAGTCTGCAAATGTGAACAGCTTGCAGAATGGAACTGTGGACTTTCTCTCTTCTTGCTGATCTTTCACTCTTGTGGGGTTTTCTTCTTCTTTTAGCTCCCATTCTTTCTCATTAAAAATCGATGGATTCTCTATGGTCATCTCTTCAGCTGAAGAACTTCTCATGATCTCCTCTTTTATGACATCCATCTCAATCTTATCTTTTGGCAGTTGTCTCTGATTTACCTATAAGTTGAAACCACAATAGATAAATATACAGTTAACCGTATGATGAAAGATAATAGAAAAGGAGAATTTGTTAGTAGAGCACCTCTTTGCTTGATGAAACTCAAATTTGAGATGAAATCATTCCCTGGCTTGCATATGAATACTATGTGGTTGGACTGATTGCTTATGAGCTATGATCCTTCCTTACAGATGTGAAATAATAGTTTCTGCAGGCCATTTGGCTGCAGAGACAAATCCAACTACTTAAAGAAGATCAGAAGTGGCCAATACCCCAACTTTTGTAGGAAGCAAGATGGTATATTTAGAAGCTCTCTGCAAGTACTTAGCTTACCACCATCATCACGTTGACTGATGTAATGTTTAGTAGATACTGTTAATTACTATTTTTAAATATGTGGGAAATTTGTTCTATGATGCTAATTTGGCCCAGATTTTCCATTATAACTTTGACTGTATTTCCAATATTTAAAATCCCTCACGAACCAGAATATCTTGAAAACCTTTTTTTCTTCTCGTGAAGGTGTATTGTTCTTCGTTTAAATATAATGATTTCTTCAAATGAAATGTATACCATTTTTTGGATTGAAGGTATTTTTGTTTATAAAATCGTTTAATTTAATTGTTTTATGTAAAAGAGGGGTTTCTCAAAACCGATTTGAAATGTGAGCATCTGTAGTCGTCTGCTAAATACCCAAAATATGGAAAAAATGGAAAAAAAGTCGCTGTAGTCATCTGCCCAATACCCAAAATTTGGGTGTCCCATGAACAGGAGCGTGCCAAATATAGAAGACGGTTTGGCAAATGCCAAATTATAGCTGACGAAAGATTATCTTTCGTCCGTTAAATGAGATGAAAGATAATCTTTCGTCTGAAACGTAGGACGGCGACAACACACGTCGCTTCAATTCTGTATACAACGAATTCGTCAGACGAAGAATAATATTCCGTCCGATTAATTAAATTAAAAAAAAAAAATTTGACGGACGGTACATTATGTGCTGTCCAACAACATTTGAGCAAAAGCCAAAATGCCTAGGACGGGAGATTATCTTTTGTCCCAGGCATTTGGCAGTTTTCAATTTTTTTTTTGGTCCTTTTGTGCCTTCTTTTATCTGTTTTTTTTTTAAAAAATTTTTTGTCCTTTGTCCCTCACTTCAATGCATTTATATATATATATATATATATATATATATATATATATATATATATATATATATATATATATATATATATATATATATTTTATTTAAATTTTTGAGACGAAAGATAATCTTTTGTCTGACCCATATTTTGGGTTTTGACGACTACAGCGCAAACCTATTTTTTCCAATTCTATTTGCCAAATACCCAAAATATGACTCAAGACGACTACAGATGCTAAGTGATAAGCACAGGGACTAAAAGAAAATCATGGTCAGGTGAGGAGCTTCAGACAAAATTTACCTAAGTATTCACTGGGTACCCTAAATAGTCTTTCATCAAAGTATCTTATATATGGTTTTATAAGGACAATTTACGAGTAAATAATTAATTAAATATTGAGCAGCAATGCCTTTTTTAAGGCGAATACATCAAAACGGTATAAAACTGATTATGTCTCTGAGGCATAAAGAATAAAGTTGTTATATCATGAAGACAGAAATGTTAAAAAACAATGTACCATTATTTTCCTTAAAAAAGAAAGTACCCATAGTATGTTTTGATGCATCTGCATTTCCAAGATGTAAATGCTCTAGTGCTTGTTGATCTAGTCGATATTTGTAGATGAGGGTTCATTATTTGACAGGATGGTGCTCCCACTATTTTTTAGTGTTTCCAACTACAGCAAATGCAATTCTGACCAATTTGGTCACAATTGCAATTCCAACTGCAGCAGCTGGGGCTACTATAGGCTGCTTCACAACTATTATTTCTTAAAACTTTTGTATAAGAGATTTCAAGTCCAATATTACATTAAGTTAGGTCTAACCTAGATGATTTACCAACACATAATAGATATTCCTCTGGGTAGAACTGTGAGTAAAATTGTATTCGAAGGTTTCTATAATGGATTTCTTGCACATTTGGAACACTTGGCGAGACTACTCATGCTGTTCAACTTTTGTATGGGTTTTTTGTCTCTGTTTCTTATAGGGTTGGCCGCATTCGTAGTTTGTATAATAATTAGCCTGCCGTTTGTCTTCATTGGATGATGACATCGATGTATATTAGTATAATTATCATTATGCCTTGATTGTTCATATAACCGAAATTACTTTAACTCCAGAGGTGACCCTTTAGTTAGCCTAGATTTAAGCATGCTTTGATGAAAATTTGGATCGATAATTAAGTTTACCTAGTTTTGCTAGTTTTTTTTATATAATTAAGTTTAGCTGGTCTGATGAGTTGCAAGAGGACAAACTGATACATGAAAAATTAGACAATGCTACACAGAAATAAGAAGCTTCATGTCTAATGGCGCTTTAACAAATATTTGTGCTTCAGAGGTTAATACACAATTCAATACAGCATTCAGAAATAATATTAATTTGTAGGAATCTTTCAAGGTACCAGATTGCAATTTTCTTGTATTTAACTATTTATACTTAATATGTGTCTGATATGTATAATTGGTTTGGAGGTGGCATCAAATGATCAAATTGCTAGGACATATTTGAAAGTGGCATCTATAAACAACTGAAGATGATTCCCACATGGACTCTTATTACTCCCTGAGCGTACGTGTACACTAATCACCCTTGACTGCTCTCAATACTTGTGATTACGTCTATAACTTAGTATTTAATAGTTGCTGGTCGTACAGTTAGCTCAGTAGTCTTCTTCAACAGTCAGATATGTTCTATTATTGCTAACATTTCTAAACATTTTCGCAGCACAAGCGTGCGCTGTTTTGGAGGAAAAAATATTGCTATTGAAGTTGACATTCTTTGTGAAATACAAATAGTCAAATTTCTTGTGTTTTGTTTAAGCGGTGGGTGACTAACAAGCATCACAATTTCTCTATCTGTTCTTCGTATAATCAAATTGATCTTACCCTACTAAGGTTTAAAATTGGATTGAGATGAAATCTACATGATACTGATTGGGTCGGGTTTCAACAAGTTGTGATGATTTGTTTATAAATCCTATACCCTTCAGGACATGTAATTTCATTGGAAAATTGGTAGAGGTGCGAATGGATCTCAGCAAAAATTTTGCTTCTTACATGGTTTCCTCGATTCTTAAGAACATCCATGCAAGGGGCATAGGTCTCAAGGAGATTCATTGACCCTGGTTACTTTTTACATGAAAACTATATGATTTTTTCCAGATATTACAGGATTACATTAACCTTGATTGAGTTATTTGTTGTGTGATTCTCAAAAAGTCAATAATTTAATAAAACTAAATACAAAACATTGTGATGCGGTCTGTTTCTGGGAGACGTGTGGAAGCACCAGGTGTGAGTTCTTACTCGATTTGTATTTGAAGGAGAAAGCTACTAATCAGACAACCCTCGGCTGGCCGAGCGGTACCTGCGACAGGCTGAGAGTGAGGTGGATGCTGGGCTCGGATCAGAGGGCTCGGATCCGAGGTCTTGTGTACCTGCAGACGGTCTAGAAACACCGGGGTTGGTTCCGGTGGCAGACCCTCCGACGATCTAGTCAGTCACTTAAGATAGAGTAACAGTAACTAGGGTTTTGGTGGGAAAAGATTCATTACCTCCTGAAGGGGTAGAGGGCCTGGTATTTATAGGGGAAGCCAATCGGGTCCAGACCCGTTTGGGGCCGAGTCTGGACCCGGTTTCCTGAGTGGCTGAAGCGGTGGAAAGCCGGGCGGTATAGGGCTGACGTGGCAGATACCGGAGTGGTTTCCGGGCTGACGTGGCTGAGCTCCGGGCGGTTTTCCGGTGATGACGTGGCAGATCAGAAGGATCAGATGGAGCGCGCATCTCTGAGGGGATCCAGTGGTCCAGGATGGGCCACGCTATTTCTGACCCATATCACAAGCCCCACGCTCCTGTAGGGCTGGGTGATCCAGTCGTGTAGGAGCGATTCTTTGCCTCTGGGGGAAGAGCAGACGTCGGGGTGAGAAGGTAGGGTCTGTGCTTTTCCTTAAAGAGGCCAGGGGTTAGGAGTAATGGATCCCTCTTTGGAGTTTGCGCGGGAGGCAATGTGAAGGGGTAAGAGAGCCATTAGCGTTTTCGTCGCTCGGGGGTCGGCGGACGATCGTCGCGCCGGTTGAAAGGGCGGGAGGTCGCCGAGGCACCTCCTTAGGGTTCATTTGGCGAGTGTGAGGGGTCGGCAGACGACCGTCTCGCTAATTGGAAGAGCGAGGGGTCGTTGAGGCCCTTAGGGATCGATTGACGAACTTGAGGGGTCGGAGGACGAGCCCCAGTGGTCAGCAGACGACCGCCTCGCTAGTTGGAAGAGCGAGGGGTCATCGAGGCCCTCCCTTGGGGTTCGTTCGTCGAGTGTGATGGGTCGGTGACTGAGGCCTAAGGGGGTTAGCCCGCCCGAGATCCGAGCCTCAAACGAGGAAGGGGGAGGCACCGTGGCTCGAGCATCGATCCGAGCTCCGAGCGGCAACTTAGGAGAAAGGCGACGTGGCTCGAGTTTCCATCCGAGCTCCGAGCCTCACTTTGAGAAGGGAAAGGCGGCCTGGCTCGAGATTCGATCCGAGCTCCGAGCGGCAACTGAGAGGAGAAAGGCAACGTGGCTCGAGTTTCCATCCGAGCGCCGAGCCGCACTTTGATAGGGGAAAGGCAGCCTGTCTCGTGATTCGATCCGAGCTCCGAATGGCAACTGAGGAGAAAGGCAACATGGCTCGAGTTTCCATCCGAGCTCCGAGCCTTACTTTGAGATGGGAAAGGCGGCCTGGCTCGAGATTCGATCCGAGCGTCGAGCGGCATCTGAAAGAGGAAAAGATCACATGGCTCGAGTTTTCATCCGAGCTCCGAGCCCTAATCTGAAAGGAGAGGCGGTCTGGCTCGAGATTCGATCCGAGCTCCGAGCGGTAACTGAGAGAGGAAAGACCACAGGGCTCGAGATTCGATCCGAGCGTCGAGCCCTACTTTGAGAAGGGAAAGGCTGACTGGCTCGAGATTCGATCCGAGCGTCGAGCGGCAACTGAGATGCGAAAGGCAACATGGCTCGAGTTCCCATCCGAGCTCCGAGCCACACTTTGAGACGGGAGAGGCAGCCTGGCTCGAGATTCGATCCGAGCGTCGAGCGGCAACTGAGAGGAAAAGACCACATGGCTCGAGTTTTCATCCGAGCTCCGAGCCCCAAACTGACAGGAGAGGCGGTTTGGCTCGAGATTCGATCCGAGCTCCGAGCGGTAACTGAGAGAGGAAAGACCAAAGGGCTCGAGATTCGATCCGAGCATCGAGTCCCACTGCGTAAGGAGAAGGCGATGTGGCTTGAGTTTCCGTCCAAGATCCGAGCTCCTCCTGAGATGGGAGGAGGCGTGGCTCGAGTTCTAATCCGAGCGTCGACCCTTCTGTAAAAAGAGAAGGGTACCTGGCTCGCGCTTCGATCCGAGCGTCGAGCCTTGAGAAAGGAGAAGGCAGCGTGGCTCGAGCTTCGATCCGAGCGTCGAGCCCCACTGCGTAAGGAGAAGGCGATGTGGCTCGAGTTTTCATCCGAGCGTCGACCCTTCTGTAAGAAGAGAAGGGTAACTGGCTCGCGCTTCGATCCGAGCGTCGAGCCTTACTCCGAAAGGAGAAGGCAGCGTGGCTCTAGCTTCCATCCGAGTTCCTAGCACCCATTGACAGAGGAGAAGGGGCCAGCGCTCGAGCCCCCCACTTGGTGAAATTTTTCCTCTCTGGTAAATAGGAAGGGGTAGTGGGGTAATTTCATACTTTTTTGCTGATGTCATGGCGCAAAGATCAACGCTTGTTGAGATCTTTGTGGCCGTTAGATCTTGTCAGATAAGATCCAACGGCTAGATCCACATTTGCGAAAATCGATGAGTCGTTTTCCTCTATAAAACCCCCCACCCCCTTCTCATTTCTTTATTTACATTCTCATTCTCCACTTTTCAATTTTTAGCTAGAGGAGGCGTCTCAATCGCTGTTGGCAGATTTTTCCAGTAAAAGTAACCTTCCACGTATCAGGTTAGTAAAAATTTCATTTTAGAAATGTCGCGTACTCAGTCTGGATCCGAGGCTAGTTCGTCTGGTCGCTCGGGGCAGGAGTCGGAATTGGAAACGTCCTCGTCCCTGGGTAAGTACCAGGTCAAAGAGGAAGTTTTTTCCGAACCGGGCTCCGAAGGCGGCGATGACGTAGTCTTCGTGGTACAACCGCTGAGGTCTAGGAGGCCAGGGAAGGAGCCGATGGAAGAAGGTGGTGCGGACGAGGATAGTGATGATGAGGACGAGGAGTCGGATCAGGATGTCGGTGATGACGAAGAGGAGGGGGATGATGATGAGGAGGATGGTGATGATGATGAAGAGGGTGACGAAGGGGAGCAGGTCAACGTGGAAGGCGAGGGAGGAGAGGGTGTCGGTGCGCAGGAGGCCGGTCAGGGTGTGCCGGAGGGGACAGCCGGGGCCGGAGAAGATCTGCCTCCGTTACCCCCCTTGTCGACGCCCTCCCCCGAGCGTAAGCCTCGACCACGTCGGAAGAAGAGAGACCTGACAATCCCTCAAACTCCCTCTTCGCCTGACGAGAATGCGCCGAGGACGGGCCTTGATGTTCCACCGGTTACCTTCCGGAATCCCGTGTCGATACGAATGTATCCTGATGATATCAAGGACATTCAACCGATCCCTCCCGTGCCTGGGGAGAACACAAGGACGAAGATCCGTGCGGATACCACTCCGAGCGTCTTGAGACCGGAGTATCTTAATATTATCAGGGCCGCTTACTACATTCCGAGGGAGTACGAGCTCCTACTACCGAGCCCGAGTATTCGTCCCACGACAGTGTTGGCTCCGGGCTATTGCATATTTCCGGAGGACGCCTTCATCTCGGGACTGAGGCTGCCTCTGCACCCTTTTGTAAAGAGGGTCTTGAACTGGGCAGAGCTGTCCCCCATGCAGTACGGCCCCAACTCGTGGAAGCACCTTATCTGTTTCATCCTGAAGTGCCAAGAGAAGGGGGTGAAGCCGAAGCTTTCCTACTTCCGGGCCATCTTCAGTATTGGTTCGCTCGGAGATATCGAGGGCGTATTCTTCTTCACGCCGAGGCCGAACAAGAAAGTGGTGCACGGTCACCCGGATTCGATTAAGCTTTGGAGGGATAAGTACTTTGTTGTGAAGACCGAAGGGTCGTGGGATATTCCGACTCAGTGGAACTTCGTGAAGCCGAAGCGCAAGCCTCCGAAGAGGAGCGAGTTAACTGCCCGGGAGTGGGGGAAGGTTGATGAGATAGTCGGGGGTCACAACATCCCATGGCCCCGGGTGACCGAAGTTCACCTAGCGAGGGCCGGACTGAGTCCCGCCGACCCTAGTATGTTTCTTTCCTTATTTTTTCATCTTTCTGCCTTCGTGTTAACGTTTAGCATTTCTTTTCTTATCTTGTTGTAGAGATGTCGGCCGACCAAGCGCAGGCCAAGAAGATCATTCTCGCCGCGGCCGAGAAGGCGATGCAGGAGAAGAAGAAAAGATAGGAGCAGGATCGGCTTGCCGCCGAGAAGAAGAAGCTTTCTGCCCAGGTCCAGCAAGCCGGAGGGACCTCCCAAGCACCTCCCCCAGCGCCCGAGGGGCCATCTCCGGTGAAGAAGCAAAAGAAGCATCATTCCCATGCGTCGAGATCGGCCCGAGACGCAGCGGGGGGCTCGGGTAAGACCATCGAGGCCCCATCGCAGCAGGCCCCATCGCAGCAGCTTCCCCCCGTACGCCCGAGCGCTGCGGAGTTGGTGGGGAGGATGGCTACGATGCCTTTCGTCCCCGATTGGTCGATCCTAAAGGGGGACACTATTCTCGACGGACCCGTATCGATGGAGTTCGTCTCGAAGGCCATCACCATCGGGATGGAATGGCCTTGGCGGCGCAGACGGCCGACCAGGCCTACAGGCACTGGGCCCAAGCCACCCTCTCGGTAAGTTGTCCGAGATCTGTCCGGTTGAGTTGACTTGTAATTATCGCTAACTTTGATTTCCTTGAAACAGTCGATGCTCCACGGTCAGCACTTCCACAAGTGTCTGGAGAAGGAGATTCTGTACGAGCGGAAGCAGGCAGAGAAGTTCCTTCAGGAGCTGAACAAGGCGACCGATGACCTCAAGGAGGCCCGGGACCAAGTGGCCGTTCACGAGGCTTAGCTCGATTCTCTTGTTAAGATCCATAAGCAGGATCGGGAGGATCTGCTGAAGAAGATCGCGGCCGAGGCGGCCGAGAAGGACAAGGCTAAGAAGGCCGTGGCGGAGTTGGAGGGGGCCTTGGGGGAGACTTTGGTGGCGGCGCAGGACGAGGCATATGAGCAAGCCAAGTCCCACTTCAAGTATATTTACCCCGAGTGCAACGTCGACCACCTCAGCTTCGGATGGAACCCGGATTTGCCTCCGACCCCTGGCGGTGATGGCATCGGTGACATCGTTGGGGAAGGCCAAGGTCCTGATGAGGTGCTACCCGACCCCCAAGACTAGATGTTTTTGTTTTTATTTCTTTTTGATGTAAATGCCTTCGGCGGACTGGCCACCGCAAAGTTTTGTATCAAAATTTTGAAAAGGAATGAAATATAATTTTTGTGCCGACCCCCCAACACTTGCATTTTTGTGACACTTGATTTTTCTTTTGGTAGAAGCTGGCTTGCCAACGAAAGTTGGCTCGGGACCGAGAGGCTGCGAAGAATTACTTTCTGAACAAGTCGAGAGAGCTCGGCCTAGAGGTGGCCCGTTTGAGAAAAATTACAGCCGATCGGGACTGGTCGGTCATCGAGACGGACTGGTCGGTCTCGGGTGCCTCTAGTGGGAGCTCGGCCTCCGAATCTTTTCTTCGCGAGGCCGTCCTGGAGAAAGAGTTGGAGGTCCGTCGGCTGAAGCTCATACTGGGTGCTGGTCTTGTCGAAGAGGCGAGCAACTCCACCCCGGGACGGTCGCTGCCGCTCTCGCCGGTTGAGGCCCAGCCGGATGATGCGGAGAGCTCGGTTGCGGGCGCGTCCTCCTTGGTCGGCCAAGCCGAGCGCCATAGGAGCCCCGATTTCGAGTTTCCTGCCGAGTGCGAGTGAGTTGAGAGCCTTCTTTGTATTTGTACCTTCTTTCATTGCGTTGTAAGCAATGAGTAATGAATAAGATCATTTGTTCTTCGGAGCTTTGATTGCCTCGGATACCGATGGTAGCAGGTGTGAAATTTTCGAAGAGTCGCAATTGACGCGACCGTGTCAATAATTGCGACGTTTCGCATTCCTAGGAATATTTATGGCAACGTTTCGCCTTCCGCCGTTTCGCGTTCCCAGGCGCAATAAATGAGGTCTCATTGGGCTATATAATCAGCACTCCCCTTGTGAGTTTTTCAGCCAGTGAGTCCTCCGACTCGGACGCCTGCCAAAGGCGGGTGTCCAAAGAAATTAATATTTCCGAGCCTCCATGATCGGAGGCACACCGATCACCCTCGAACTATTCGGGGTTCAGGTCGTCATGGCCGTGAGACCCCGGGTTGTTCGTTGGTGAGCGGTGGGCCGACCGATCGTTTGGGAGAGCTCCGGGAGATCCAGAACTTGGCTTAAAAGAGCAGCGGGTCGATGGCCTCTCTGCCATCCTCGAACAGTTCGGGGTTTAGGTTTGGAAAAAACCGTAAACCCCGAGCAGTTCGCGGGTGAGAGGGCGGTCAACACAACGACTCGAGGCTTCGGGCGTCTGCCTGAAGTGGACGCCTTAAACCTGAACAAAATTTTTTTCAATACGTGGTTAAAGAACACGTTGTGAGGGCGTCCTGGTTGTCATCGAGTGCCAAGGTCGCAGTGTCCTCGGGGAAGGCACCCTCCTTGCTCTGGGCCGATGCCAGACTTGAGGAGAGACGGTGCGGGCGTGGCTGGCGGATGTCGCCTCGCGCAACGGTAGACGGGCCATGAGGAGCCCAAACCGAGCGAGGGACGGATGCCGAGCCCCCATACCGGTGAGAAAGACAATTGCAGGCGTAGCGGAGCGTCGCCGCTGAGTGTCAAGGTCGCGGTGCCGTGGAGAAGGCACTTGCCTTGCTCGGGGTCGATGCCGAGCTCCTGCACATGTTCTCGGGGAGAGACGGTGCGGGCGTGGCTGGCGGTTGTCGCCTCGCGCAACGGTAGACGGGCCATGAGGAGCCCAAACCGAGCGAGGGACGGATGCTGAGCCCCCATACCGGTGAGAAAGTCAACTGCAGGCGTAGCGGAGCGTCGCCGCCGAGTGTCAAGGTCGCGGTGCCGTGGAGAAGGCACCTGCCTTGCTCGGGGTCAACGCCGAGCTCCTGCACATGTTCTCGGGGAGAGACGGTGCGGGCGCGGCTGGCGGTTGTCGCCTCGCGCAACGGTAGACGGGCCCTGAGGAGCCCAAACCGAGCGAGGGACGGATGCTGAGCCCCCATACCGGTGAGAAAGACAATTGCAGGCGTAGCGGGGCGTCGCCGCCGAGTGTCAAGGTCGCGGTGCCGTGGAGAAGGCACCTGCCTTGCTCGGGGTCGACGCCGAGCTCCTGCACATGTTCTCGGGGAGAGACGGTGCGGGCGTGGCTGGCGGTTGTCGCCTCGCACAACGGTAGACGGGCCATACGAAGCCCAAACCGAGCGAGGGATGGGTGCCGAGCCCCCATACCGGTGAGAAAGTCAACTGTAGGCGTAGCGGAGCGTCGCCGCCGAGTGTCAAGGTCGCGGTGCCGTGGAGAAGGCACCTACCTTGCTCGGGGTCGACGCCGAGCTCCTGCACATGTTCTCGGGGAGAGACGGTGCGGGCGCGGCTGGCGGTTGTCGCCTCGCGCAACGGTAGTCGGGCCCTGAGGCGCAAAAAACCGAGCGAGGGACGGATGCCGAGCCCCCATACCGGTGAGCCTGAGCTTGTAAGATAAGCCTGTTTGGGCTTGCGATTTGATCTGAGCGCCGAATACCAAGCTTGTAGGATAAGCCGGCTTGGGCTCGTGATTCGATCCGAGTGCCGAATACCAAGCTTGAAGGATAAGCCTGTTTGGGTTCGCGATTTGATCCGAGCGCGGAGTCCCATGCTTGTGAGATAAGCATGTTGGGCTCGCGCTTTTATCCGAGCGCCGAGTCCCACGCTTGTGAGATAAGCATGTTGGGCTCGTGCTTTTATTCGAGCGCCGAGTCCCATGCTTGTGAGATGAGCATGTTGGGTTCGCGCTTTTATCCGAACGCCGAGCCTGAGCTTGTAAGTTAAGCCTGTTTGGGCTCGCGCTTTTATCCGAGCGCTGAGTCCCATGCTTGTGAGATGAGCATGTTGGGCTCGTGCTTTTATCCGAACGCCGAGCCTGAGCCTGTAAGTTAAGCCTGTTTGGGCTCGCGATTTGATCCGAGCGCCGAATACCAAGCTTGTAGGATAAGCTGGTTTGGGCTCGCGATTTGATCCAAGCGCTGAATACCGAGCTTGTAGGATAAGCCTGTTTGGGCTCGCGATTTGATCCGAGCGCTGAATACCAAGCTTGTAGGATAAGCCTGTTTGGGCTCGCGATTTCGTCCGAGCGCCGAGTCCTATGCTTGAGATACGCATGTTGGGCTCGCGCTTTTATCCGGGCGTCGAGCCGTGAAGTGTTTCATTTGTTTACAAGATTTTGAGTCATGAGCTTGTTTTAAGAAAGCTGACATGTTTACAAGATATGGGGATTACAAAGCAAGTCTAGGCACGATGTGCCGCTTACAGAACTTTACAAAACACAAGGCACGATGTGCCGATTACAATCGTTACATTTTTTCATGGAAGTTACTCTCCTAGGAACTTAATCAAGTGCTCCGCGTCCATGGCCTCTTGACGGGCTTGCCGTCGGCGTCGGTCAGGCGATAGGTACCCGGCCGCACGACCTCAGATACCTTATAAGGGCCCTCCCAGTTCAGTGCCAACTTTCTTTTCTGGGCGGGGTTGGATACCGCCAGTTTCCGGAGGACTAGATCTCCGAGTGCGATGTTGGTTGGGCGCACCTTCTTGTTGTAGAACCTCTCGATTCTTTGCTGGTAGATGTTCCTTCTAATGGCCGACTTCTCTCTGACCTCGTCAATGAGGTCCAGGTCGGCTCGGAGTTGCATAGAGTTGCTCGCTTCGTCGAAAGCCATGATACGGGGAGAGGGGATGCCTATTTCCAGGGGGATGACGGCCTCAGCGCCGTAAGTTAGGTTGAAAGGTGACTCCCCCGTCGGGATTCTTTTCGTCGTTCGGTGGGCCCAGAGAACGCTTGGCAGCTCGTCGACCCATAACCCCTTGGAGAAATTATCGAGTCGCTTCTTGAGTCCGTCGAGGATCTGACGATTTGCGTTCTCTGCCTGTCCGTTGGACTGGGGATGGCATACTGAAGAGAAGCGCTGCTGGATACCGAGGTCTTCACATAACTTGCGGAAATGCTTGCCTGCGAACTGGGTTCCGTTATCCGTGACAAGCACTTAGGGGATCCCGAACCGACAGACAATGTGCTTCCAGAAGAACTGTTGAGTCTGTTGCTCGGTGATCGTAACTAATGGCTCGGCCTCGATCCATTTTGTGAAGTAGTCGATCGCGACTACAAGAAACTTTTGTTGCCCTGTCGCCTTCGGAAAGGGGCCTACCAGATCCATCCCCCACATTGCAAAGGGGGTCGGACTGGCCATGGACCGGAGGTTCGCTTGCGGAACCCTTTTGATGGGCGAGAATCTTTGACAGGGGCCACATTTTTTGACAAGGGTCAGAGCATCCTGCAACATGGTGGGCCAGTAGTACCCGTGGTTCAAAGCCTTTCGCGCGAGCGAACGACTTCCCATGTGACATCCGCCAATCCCCTCGTGTAATTCCTTGAGAGCATACTTGGCTTCATCGGGAGTGAGGCAACGGAGATAGGGCCGACCATCCGAGGTAGTGTAGGACCTCTTGAAGAGTGTCGAGTCGATCATTGTGAACCTTTCCGCTCGGGCCCTGACCCTTCTCGCTTCGGTTCGGTCTTCGGGGAGCTCTCCCTTGACAAGAAATTGCCTAATTAGTGTGGTCCAGTCTTCGGGGGGAGCTCCGTCTTCAATGCACAGGACCTCCGGGATGTCGATGCTTGGTTTTAGCATGACCTCGATCCGGACCGTGCGGTCGAGACCTTCGAAGGAAGAGGAAGCCAGTTTTGACAAGGCATCAGCCTGAACATTCTGTTCCCGGGGGATCCTCAAAACAGCCGACTCGTCGAAGGACGTTAGTAGGCGTTGGACTACAGCTCGGTACCGGACCATGCGATCGTCACGGGCCTCGTACTCCCCGGTGATCTGGTTGACCACAAGCTGGGAGTCGCTGAAAGCCCTGATCTGCCTGGCACCGGCTTGATGAGCTAGAGTGAGCCCAGCGATCATTGCCTCGTATTCCGCCTCGTTGTTGGAGGCCGGGAAGTTAAGGCGGAGGCAGTATTGTAGAAGAAAACCGTCCGGGCCTCGCAGGATGATGCCCGCTCCGCTGCCTGCCTCGCAGGAGGAACCATCGACGTAAACTTCCCACGTCTGGTCACTTTCCTTGCTCGTAGGGTGCTCGGAGATGGTGCACTCCGTAATGAACTCTGCGAGCGCCTGCCCCTTGATGGCTGTTCTGGGTTGATAGCCAATGTCATACTGGCTGAGCTCAATCGACCATTTCACGAGTCGACCCGAGCTCTCTGGTTTGTAGAGTCGGCCTTCAGGGGTTAGTCCGTCAGCACCTGGACAGAATGAGATTGAAAATATGGGCGGAGTTTTCGCGAGGCCATGACCAGGGCGTACGCTACCTTCTCCATCCGAGAGTACCTGGTCTCGGCATCGAGCAGGACCTTGCTGATGCAGTACAGAGGCTTCTGTGATCCCTCCTCCTCTCGAACGAGAACAGCACTGAGCACCTTCTCTGAGGCTGATAGGTAGAGCCAGAGTGGCTCTCCTGGTTCGGGCTTGCTGAGGAGGGGAGGGTTTGCGAGGTACTCCTTCAATTGGGCGAAGGCCTCTTGCTGTTGGACTCCCCATTCAAACCCACCGGTGCTTCGCAGGGCTTTGAAGAATGGAAGAGACTTCTCTCCGGACTTGGAGAGGAAACGGCCGATGGCCGCCAGTCTCCCCGTCAGTCGCTGGACTTCTTTGATGTTCCTGGGAGGAGCCATGTCTAGGATTGCTTGGATCTTCTCGGGGTTCGCTTCGATTCCCCGTTGGCTGACAATAAAGCCAAGAAACTTTTCCGCGGAGACGCCGAAGGCGCATTTGATCGGATTGAGTCTCATATTATGGGTCCGAAGTACCCCAAAGGCTTCCTCCAGATCGGCTACGTGGTCGTCTCCACACTGGCTCTTGACGAGCATGTCTTCCACATATACCTCCATATTGCGGCCGATTTGCTCTTTGAAGACCCGGTTGACGAGCCTCTGATAGGTGGCGCCGGCGTTCTTCAGCCCGAAGGGCATGACCCTATAGCAGTAGAGCCCCTGGTCCGTAATGAGGGACGTCTTGGTAATGTCGGGAGGGAACATGCGGATCTGGTTGTAGCCTGAAAATGCGTCCATAAAGGACAGGAGCTCGTGACCCGATGTTGCATCGATAAGTGCGTCGATTTGGGGAAGGGGGAATGGATCCTTCGGGCACGCCTTGTTGAGGTCCGTAAAGTCGATGCAGATCCTCCAGCTCCCGCTCGCCTTCTTGACCATAACGACGTTCGCCAGCCACTCGGGGTAGCTGACTTCTTGGATGAAGCGCGCGGCGAGGAGCTTGTCGACTTCCGTATTAACCGCCTGTTGTCGCTCCGGAGCGAACTTACGTCGCTTTTGGACGACCGGCTTAGACCCGGGGATCACGCTGAGTTTATGCATGATGAGATCCTCGGAGATACCGGGCATGTCAGATGGCTTCCAGGCGAAGAGGTCGACATTGCGCCCAATGCAGGAGATGAGGTCGGACTTAAGGTGGGGTGCGAGGGAGCGACTTACTCGAAATTGTTTCGACGGATCCCCTGTCTCGAAGGAGACATCTTCCAACTCGTCTGCCGACTCCGGCTCTGGCTGGGTCCTCTGGGGCTGCATCTCCACGGCGTCTAGGGGAAACACGCCGCTTCCGATTGCTGTCATGTAGCACGAGCGGGCAGCCTCCTGGTTCCCTCGGACCACCCCTACCCCGGTACTGGTAGGGAACTTCATCTTCTGGTGATAAGCCGAGGGGATAGCCTGGAGGGAGCAGAGGCCCGGGGCGACCGAGTATTGCATTGTAGGCTGCCTTGACGTTGACAACCATGAAGTCCATCGACTCGGTCCTTCGGTTGGGGGCCGTACCTGCCGTAACGTCCAGCGTGACGATCCCCTCGATTGTCACTGGGACTCCAGAAAATCCGTGCAAGGTGTACCCTGCCGGCTTGAGCTTGCTGCGGGGTAGCTTCAAGTTTTCGAAGGCCTCGAGGAACAGGATGTTGACCGAACTCCCGTTATCTACAAGGATCCGCCGAGCATCGAAATTTGCCATGCTAAGATTGATCACGAGGGCGTCGCAATGCGGGAGCCGCACCCCCTCCAGGTCTTCCCCTGAGAAGGAGACAGAGAGTTGTTGAGTCTGAGGGGGGAGAGGACCTTGGACGGCGTTGACATCCCGGACGAATGCCTTACGGGAGGTGTTGGACTCCCCTCCCATGGGCCCTCCGTGGACGCAGTGTAATATGGCTTGGCCCTCCGGATCGTCGAGCTCGTGCTCCCGTTCGAGGAGCTGCAGGGGAGCCCGAGGAGGAGGTGGGGTTCTCCTGTTCCTCGTGTCCCTCGGCCCCTGAGCGTCATCTCGTTTGTACTCCCGAAGGTACCCTCGCTGAATGAGGGCCTCGATCTCGTCTTTCAGGGCGCGGCAGTGATCCGTGTCGTGCCCGTTGTCTCGGTGGAAGCGGCAGTAGAACCGCTGATCCCTTTTCTTGCTGGTATTGTTGGACGGTCGGGGGGGATATTGAACGAGGTCCCTGTCCTCGATCGCCAGGAGTATGGAGGACACATTTTGGGTTAGTGGGGTATACCTCTCGAAGCGAGGGACCGGCGGTACCTTCTTCATAGTGCCCGCATCCCTTGGAGCCTTCTTAGATGGCTCGATTTCCTCGGCCTTTCGCTTTCCTTTTCCGGGTACTTCCTTGGACTCGTCTGGGTTCAGGGCTTCCTCCGCCCTGATGTATTTCTCAACCCTGTTGAGGAGGTCGGGAAAGTCGATGGGAGGTTTCTTCGCCAGAGAGGCTTTCAGCTGCCCATGACGGACATTGTGCCGAAATGCCGCGGAGGCGACGCCCGGGTCGAGAGAGGAGACCGACCTTGCCTCTGTTGTGAATCTCCGGACGAACGCCCTGAGCGATTCTCCCTCCTTCTGTTTGAGTCCAAGCAGGGAAGCACTTGTTTTCTCAGCCTTCCGGCTGGTGACAAAGTGGGCGAGGAAATTGCCTTCCAGCTGGTCGAACGAATAGATGGAGCCAGGGGTCAGTTTGGAAAACCATTCGCGAGCCGGACCCCGGAGGGTGGCAGGAAAGGCTCGGCATAGCAGGAGATCCGAAGCGCTGTGAATCATCATGAAGGGTTTTGAAACCCTCCATGTGATCAGCAGGATCTCCCTCGCCGTCGTAGGTCTCGAACTGAGGTGGTCGGAAATTCCGAGGTATTTTCGCTTGGAGAATGAGGGCGGAGAAAGGGGGTCGGACAGGTCTGTACCCCTGGGCCGCTCCTTGGCCGCCGTCGCCTATGTGATCGAGGCGATTCTCCATTTCTTGGAGGCGCCTTAGGAGCTCGCCGTCGTCTTCTGGTAAGATTGTTAAGGGGCGAGACACGCTTGCCTCGGCGTCCGACCTTGTTTGGGAACGGCGGGCTTCTTGCCTGGGGGCCCGTCGGAGAGCCCCAAGAATTTCTCTTCGGAAGTCCTGGAACTCCTGTTGAGTGACTGGAGCTCCCTCGGCTCGGACCGGTTGGACCGGAGGTTGCCTTCCGACGCGGCTGAGTACTGGTCTCCGTTCCTCCGGTGGTGGTCTTGGATGGTTCGGGGCCGAGTTGGAAGCGGCCCTTCCCCTACTGCGACTAACCTGCCGGTTGGTGATTACCCTTCGTAGGTCGGGCTGGACTGTGCGGGTGACGCTCCGCTGGGATCCCTGATGGGAAGCCCCGCGCTTTGATACGCGTGGTTCGGCGTTGGTGAGTGGTGGGGGTATGTCCCGTCGGTTGACAGAGGCATTCGGCCCCTTGCCTTTGGATGCCATGAGAGTTCGGTTGTCGAGGTACCTTGGCGATCGGGCTCGGGTCGGCTTCCAAAGGAGCTTTCCCACAGACGGCGCCAACCTGATGCGGTTTGTTTCTGGGAGACGTGTGGAAGCACCAGGTGTGAGTTCTTACTCGATTTGTATTTGAAGGAGAAAGCTACTAATCAGACGACCCTCGGCTGGCCGAGCGGTACCTGCGACAGGCTGAGAGTGAGGTGGATGCTGGGCTCGGATCAGAGGGCTCGGATCCGAGGTCTTGTGTACCTGCAGACGGTCTAGAAACACCGGGGTTGGTTCCGGTGGCAGACCCTCCGACGATCTAGTCAGTCACTTAAGATAGAGTAACAGTAACTAGGGTTTTGGTGGGAAAAGATTCATTACCTCCTGAAGGGGTAGAGGGCCTGGTATTTATAGGGGAAGCCAATCGGGTCCAGACCCGTTTGGGGCCGGGTCTGGACCCGGTTGCCTGAGTGGCTGAAGCGGTGGAAAGCCGGGCGGTATAGGGCTGACGTGGCAGATACCGGAGTGGTTTCCGGGCTGACGTGGCCGAGCTCCGGGCGGTTTTCCGGTGATGACGTGGCAGATCAGAAGGATCAGATGGAGCGCGCATCTCTGAGGGGATCCAGTGGTCCAGGATGGGCCACGCTATTTCTGACCCATATCACATTGTCTAATGTGTATGCTTGTTTGATGTCCAGGTTCTCTTTCAACCAACAATGACATTCAAAATTCAGGCAGCAGTGTTTTATGTGGCAACTGAATCTATGGTTCCATTTGGTGTAATGTTCTCACTTTGTCTCCCTCGAAAACTTATTGGCGAATTTTGTTATACTTGAGAGAGGGCAAGCAGATGCTGTAGTTAGCTTTGATATGCATGTTTCTTGCATGATCTTCTCAAATTTTGGCAGTAATCATGAAAAAAAAAATTTCGACATAACTACATAGAAATAAGCAGCACCATGTGATAGGGTTGGCAAACGGGTCGACCGGGCTGGGTCGGGTCGAACCCGTCCGGGTTGGAACCCGAGTAGGGCGGGTTCGGGTTGGGTCCAAATGTTAACCGGGTCGGGTCGAATTGGGCAGGTCGCGGGCTGACCTGACCCGACCCGGATGCCATCCCTAATCATGTCTAATGGCGCTTAACACAAATGTTTGTGCTTCAGAGGTTAATACACAATTCAATAGAAAATTTAGTAATAATCTTAATATGTAGGAATCTTTCCAGGTACCAGACTGCAATTTTCTGGTATTGATACTTAATATTTGTCTGATATATATAATTGGTTTGGAGGCGGCATCAAATGATCAAATTGCTTGGACATATTTGAAAGTGGCATCTATGAACAACTGAAGATGATTCCCACATGGACTCTTATCATTCCCTGAGTGTACGTGTACACTAATCACCCTTGACTGCTCACAATACTTGTGATTACGTCTATAGCTTAGTATTTAATAGATGCAGTTAGTACAGTTAGCACAGTGTTCTTCTCAATGAACTTTTTACCAAAAATAACCCACTTTTTGAAAACATTTATCAAGCTGACTCACTTTTGAAAGTATTTACCAAAATGACCCACTCACGATCTCAAATACCGAGTTCGGTGAAAATGCCCGCGCTGTTTGAGATAGCATAGGTGTTTTTCTACAACTTGGCGAAAAAACTTGTTAAAGTAAGACTCGCTGTCTGAAATAACTTGCGTAGTTTAACAACTTGCGTAGTTGTACCAGACTTGCTGTTTCAGACAGCGAGTCTTATTTTTGTTTTGTTTTCTTTTTGTCAGGAATTATTTTTTGCACTAATTTTGATTATAAAAGACACAAAAATTTTCAAAAGTAAGACTTGCTATCTGAAACAGCGAGTCTGGTACAACTACGCTTGCTGTTTTAGACAACGAGTCTTTGACAAGTTTTTTCTCTAAGTTGTGGAAAAACATCTATGCCTACACTCGCTATCTCGAACAGCGCGCGGGCATTTTAACCAAACATGCTATTCGAGATAGAGTGGGTTATTTTGGTAAATACTTTCGAAAGTGGGTCAGTTTGGTATTACTTTCATAAAGTGGGTTAATTTGGTAAACATTCCAACAGTCAGATATGTTCTCTTATTGCTGGCTGTGGCCGAATTTTATTAATCAACAGGGTCTTAATTGGTCAAGCAAAAATGTTAGGTTTCTAAACCTTTACGCAGCATAAGCATGCGCAGTTTTGGAGAAGAATTATTGCTATTGAAGTTGACATTCTTTGCTGAAACACAAATAGTCAAATTTCTTGTGTTTTGTTTAAGGGGTGGGTGACTGGCAGGCATCATAATTTCTCTATCTGTTCTTCGTATAATCAAATGGATCCTATCCTACTAAGGTTAAATTGGATTGAGATGAAATCTACATGATATTGATATGGTTGGGTTTCAACGAGTTGTGATGATTTGTTTATAAATCTTATACCCTTCAGGACATGTGATTTCATCGGAAAATTGGTGGAGGTGCAAATGGATCTCTGCAAAAATTGTGAGTCTTACATGATTTCCTTGATTCTTAAGAATATCCATGCAAGGGGCACATGTCTCAAGGATATTGTAACACCCCGTACTTAAGCGGGTATATATATATATATATATATATATATATATATATATATAATAAAAAGATGAGTTGGTTGATGTGACCCATAAGAGGATCCTATAAGGGTTTTGAAAGAATTAATGATATGGCCTATAGGATTGATTATGGGGCATAGGGCAATATTGCACGAAAATGACATGCATGCATGGAAAGAGCGACGTGAATGGCATGGGTGTATAATCCCATATCGGTGGTAAGATAAGAAGGGTGTGAATATATATTAGGGACCATATGATAAAGGATTACCTAACGGGGTAACCTACCTTTTGATGGTGCCTGTGGTGGACGTGGCTAGAGTTCTGTGTCCGTTCTTTCGCGTGCGAGCACACATAGCCACGTGCACAGCTAAGCCGGGCTCGGGGCGTTATAGAGATTCAATCAAATCAAACGACGCTGGTTACTTTTTTACATGTAAACTATATGATTTTTTCCCCCCAAATATCAGATATCACAGGATTACACCCGAGTAATCAGTTTAACTTTGATTGAGTTATTTGTTGTGCGATTCTTTAAAAAAATCAATAATTTAATAAAACTAAAGACAAAACATTGTTTAATGTGAATGTTTGTTTGATGTCCAGGTTCTCTTTCAGCCAACAATGACATTCAAAATTCAGGCAGCAGTGTTTTATGTGGCAACTGATTCTAATTCTATGGTTCCATTTGGTGTAATGTTCTCACCTTGTCTCTCTCGAAAACTTACTGACGAATTTTGTTCTGCTTGAGAGAGGGCAAGCAGGCACAGTATTTAGCTTTGATATGCGTGTTCCTTGCATGATCTCTGCAAATTTTGGCCGCAATCATTCACAGAGTGCTTTGAAATGCACCGGCCTTGCATATGTTGATCAATAGAAATGATGGATGATGAAGATGAAGTTTCTTCAAGGGAAACCTTTCACTGATCATTGATAGCAGAGTGATTAATTTAGTGCAAAAAATCAATAAGTGAATCCAAGAACATTGTTGGATTTCTTCTTTGGTTTTCATTACTGTTTCTGAAAGGGTATTTTCTTGGTTGCATTCATTCAAATTGTAAACAAAGCAATACATAAATTGTATCTTAACTGAGTGTATATATTTTATACATAGAAGTTTTTACAATAATATTTAGAGGATGTTACTCTTTTTACTGAAAGAGGACAATTATCAATCATCATCATCATTCATGTCCACACCTGCCTATTTGTGCAACCTTGCTATAAGTTAAAATTTCCTTAGCATTTGAAGATAGTATGGAAACAATTAGGTCATTTCAGACAGAAATGTTAGCAATTGACCAACAACAACATCAAGATGATTACTTCCTTGACACAAACTATTTGTTCCAAATGGCCAAGACTTTCTGCCACTTGCAATGCACGCGAAGAAACGTATTTTGTTGCAATACTGTAACGATAAGGAGTGGATATATAGTTCGATACATGTCTACTGCATGCACATAACTAATTGCGTAAGGAGTAGACATGCACATACATGTCTACTGCTGCTGTTGGGATCTGAACTTCATAAGCCTTATTTTTGGTTGTATGTTTTGTTAAATTCTTTTTAATGAAACATGGGGGGTATTCATCCACGAATTGCAACAAGTTAAAAGTGTTACAAATACAAGAGAAATATAGTAAAAAAAATCTTATATTATACCATGTTTCATCTTATGTTACTCAAAATGGATTTTAAAAAAAAAATCTCAGTTTACTACATTGTGTTTTCTGTTAATATTTTTCCTGAGCGGAACAGATCGATAAACCCAACCTGAGAATTGTTGTGCGCGAGACAAATCAAACCAACAAGAATCAATGCGGAATACAAAGAGAGAACCAGCGAGAAAACACAAAACAAGCCAACACAAAAGGACACACAGATTTAATGTGGTTCGGCAAAATACATGCCTACATCCACGGGGCGGTTGGGGTTTCTTCTTCTTCAAATTATCACCAATGGGCGAAAACAAACCCTTACAAATAATGACGGCTGCAAAACCGAAATAGGGATCTCTAATTTTCGTCTCAGATTACAAAACCCTAACAAGTGTATTTATAGGGAAACTATTGGGCCTTTTCGAATTGGGCCAGATCTAGTTCAAAATCCCGTCATCAGTCGACTGGTCGACTTACCAGTCGACTGGAAATCCATCTGGCAGTCGACCGATCAGTCGACTGATCCTCTGCTGCTGCTTGTATCTTTAGCCTTCGAAAACTCTCTGGACAGTCGCCTGATCCTTCTATCAGTCGACTTATGCTGTAACTTTCTTTTGCTGCAGATACTCCAAAACAATCTGAACCAGAATCGAGCCATTATCCTACAATCTCCACCTTGGCGAGATCTTCCACCAACCAACAATCTCCACCTTGGCAAGATCTTCCAAGTAGCCCAAGCAATCTCCACAAATACTCCAAATGCTCATCATCAAATGTAACAACAAATCCAAACTCCACCTTAGTATGATATCACATACTAGGCAAACAAATAGCGAAGCACTATTCCAACCCCCCATTCCAAATCATCAAACATGCAAAATATTAGCCAGGTTCATGCAATGCTTGAACTTGGCTGCTCCAACAACTTTTGTCAACATATCAGCAGGATTATCAGCTGTCCCAATCTTCACCAAATGAATATCACCATCCTTTATCAAATCACGCACAAAGTGATAACGGACATCAATATGTTTGGTCCTCGAATGATGAACTTGGTTCTTCGCTAAATGAATAGCACTCTGACTGTCACAGTGTACCTCCACCTTCTCCCGATGAATCCCCAAGCTCTTCAAAAGTCCATGTATCCAAATGGCTTCCTTCATGGCCTCAGCAACTGCCATGTATTCAGCCTCAGTAGTAGACAACGCTACAGTGGACTGCAAATTTGACCTCCAACTTATAGGTGCTCTAGCCATCGTAAACAAATAGCCTGTAGTAGACCGCCTCTTATCTAGATCACCTGCATAGTCTGAATCAACATATCCAACCAATAACCTGCTAATATTGTCATCCCTTTCAAATTTCAAACCCACATCTGTGGTGCCACTTATGTACCTTAGAATCCATTTAGCTGCTTGCCAATGCTCTTTGCTTGGATCATGCATATATCGACTAACCATACTCACCGCCTGAGAGATGTCTGGTCGAGTACAAACCATGGCATACATCAAGCTTCCAACCACACTAGTGTAAGGTACATTCGCCATATACTGTCTCTCTTCATCTGAACTTGGAGACTGAGAAGCACTAATTCTGAAATGACTGGCTAAGGGTGTACTTACTGGTTTAGTCTTCTCATCTATACCGAACCGTTTCAGCACCTTCAAAAGATATTGCTTCTGAGTCAAACTCACTGTGCCCTTTGCCCTGTCTCTAGCTATCTCCATCCCAAGTATCTTCTTGGCTTCACCAAGATCCTTCATCTCGAATTCAGAACTCAACTGATTCTTCAAATTTTGAATCTCCTTAGCATTCTTAGAGGCAATCAACATGTCATCCACATATAATAACAGATATATGAAAGAGCCATCCTGCAACTTCCTGAAGTAAACACAATGATCAAACTCACTTCTGGAATATCTCTGCACCTTCATAAACTGATCAAACCTCAAATACCACTGCCTTGGAGATTGCTTCAAACCATAGAGAGACTTCTTCAACCTGCAAACACAATTTTCCTTCCCAGCTGTCTTGAACCCATCTGGCTGCAACATATAAATTTCTTCATCTAGATCCCCATGTAAGAACGCAGTCTTCACATCCATCTGTGTCAATTCAAGATCAAACTGTGCTACCAATGCCAACAAAATCCGAATAGAAGGATGCTTCACAACCGGAGAGAACACTTCATTATAATCAATACCTTCCTGTTGAGCATACCCCTTTGCAACTAGTCTTGCCTTGAACCGAACACTGCCTTTTGGACCTTCTTTCTTCGTATACACCCACTTGCAACCAATTGCTTTCTTCCCCTTTGGTAGTTGCACTAGATCCCAAGTCTTATTCTTATGAAGAGAGTTCATCTCTTCATCCATAGCAACTTTCCAATCTGCATTTTCTGAACTTCTAGTGGCTTCTTTGAAGTTGGAGGGAACTTCATCATCCACAATGGGAAGAGCAAATGCAACTGTGTCTGTAAAACGAGACGGTCGTTTGATATCTCTTCTTTGCCTTCTTACTGCAATTGATTCTTCCTGCTGGATAGGAACTTCTTCATCATTCTCACTATCAACCACATCATCTTCATCTTGGACAGGAACAGGATTTTCAACTGACAAATTTTCTAACTCCACCTATTGGAACACTCTCCTACCAGTCGACTGGTTATTGCCACCAGTCGACTGTCCCGAGCTCCCACAATTCTGCTGTTTTGGACCATCAGTCGACTGCTCCTGTTCATCAGTCGACTGTCCCGAACTTCTTCTACTCACCTGTTGAAGAACTGTCCCACTCTTCTGCTGCTCACCAGTCGACTGTCCTATACCATCAGTCGACTGTCCCGAGCTGATCATGCTGGTCTCATCAAAAGTGACATCTCTGCTGATTACTAACTTCTTCTGTTCTGGACACCACAACCTGTAACCTTTGACACCAGTACTAAAACCAACAAATATAGCCTTCTTGGCTCTTGCATCAAGTTTAGTTTCAGTTACATGAAAATAAGCAGGACAACCAAATATATGCAAAAAACTATAATCAGATGCAGGTTTACCACTCCATACCTCAATAGGCGTTTTGCCTTCAAGTGCTGCTGATGGTAAACGGTTGACGATGTGGCTTGCATATATAACAGCTTCTGCCCAAAATGTCTTCTTCAACCCAGACTGTGCTAACATACATCTTACCTTCTCAAGTAAGGTTCTGTTCATCCTTTCTGCAACCCCATTTTGCTGTGGAGTCTTCCTAACTGTGAAGTGCCTTTGGATCCCTTCATCTTCACACAACTTCAGAAACGGATCATTCTTATATTCCCCTCCATTATCTGACCTCAGAACCTTAATCTTCCTACCAGTCTGATTTTCAACTTTCTTCTTCCAACTTGTGAACAATGTCAAAACTTCATCTTTGTGCTTCATGGTATATACCCAAACTCGTCTGGAGTAATCATCAACAAAAGTAACAAACCAGTGTCTACCACTCATAGAAGGTGTCTGAGTAGGGCCCCAAACATCTGTGTGCACATAATCGAGGATACCCTTTGTCTGATGTACAGCTGTACCAAATTTCACCCTAGTTTGCTTACCCAAAACACAATGTTCACAAAATTCCAACTTGCACCCTTTAGCATCTTTAAGCAACCCTTGCTTCACAAGCCCCTGCAAGGCCTTTTCTCCTGCATGCCCGAGTCGCATATGCCACAACCTGGTAGAGTCGGGAACAAACTGTTTAGGCTTCTCAGTTACACTGGCAGCCTGACCCAAATATGTTTTTCCCTGCAAGAAAAACAAGTTCCTCTTTCTTTGCCCTTTCATCACCACGAGTGATCCGCTAGTCACCTTCAGAATGCCACCTTCACTAGCAAATTTCAAACCACTGGCCTCCAAAGCACCTAGTGAAATCAGATTCTTTTTCAAATCTGGAACATACCATACATCTGAAAGCTCCCTAATAAGACCATCGTGCATTAGCAATTCAATCTTCCCGATTCCTACCTTCTTACAAGGTGCATCATTTCCCATCAAAACTACACCACCATCCATATATTCCAAAGAAGTAAACCACTCCTTTTTCCAAGACATATGATAGGAGGCTGCTGTATCAAGAAACCATACTTCTTGATAAAGTGAGGGACTAGAAGCAAGTGCAAAAGAAACATCCTCGCCACTTTCTAAATTATCAACAGTCACATTTGCAGTCGAATTTCCCTTATTTCGTACCTTTGGACAATCCTTTTTCCAATGCCCCCTTTCATGACAGAAAGCACATTCATCTTTGGCCGGTATTTTCCTGTCCTTTGAAACTCCTCTCGATTTGGAACGAGATTTGTTTCCCTTTTTCCCAGATTTGGACTCAGATCTAGTCTCAGTCCTGCCCCTTACAATCAACGCTTCAGAAGTTTCTCTATCAACCATCTTATCCCTTCTCCTAGTTTCATTATTCAACAAAGCATTTGCAACATCTTCATATTTCACAGTATCTTTTCCATATAATAAAGTAGTTGCTAAATGATCATAACTTTCAGGTAATGAATTCAACAGAATTAGGGCTTTATCTTCATCCTTAATTTGCTCATCCAAATTTAACAAATCAGCCAATAATTTATTAAATGATTCCACATGAGCATTCATAGACATACCTTCCGTATAGGTGAAGCGAAAAAGTCTCTTCTTCAAATACAGCCGATTCTCCAAACTTTTCCTCATGTATTTGTCTTCGAGCTTCTTCCACAACACCGCAGCAACGGTATCCCTCATCAAATCGTACTTCTGAGCCTTCTCAATAAAGAGCCGAATAGTCCCACACGCAACTCTATTCAACTTCTTCCAATCTGCTTCGGACATATCCTTAGGTTTTTCAACTTCCAAAGCAACATCTTGTTCTTGTTGAACAAGAACATCCAAAACCTCACATTGCCACATCCCGAAATTGTTTGTCCCATCAAATTTTTCAACTTCAAATTTTGCGTTGTGAATCGTTGTTCTTGATGAACTTGATCCCACAACTTCCTTGGTTGCATCTGCATCACCCGCCATCTCTCTCTAGGTCGAACCAACTGCTCTGCTACCACTTGTTGTGCGCGGTACAAATCGAACCACATTAAATCTGTGCGTCCTTTTGTGTTGGTTTGTTTTGTGTTTTCTCGCTGGTTCTCTCTTTGTATTCCGCATTGATTCTTGTTGGTTTGATTTGTACCGCGCACAACAAGAATAAGTAGTGAAACAACAAAAATCAGAAGGACCCCAAACACAGAAATGAACAAAACAGAAGCAGGTAGACAAACTTATAAGCAACAGCTCTGCTAGTAATTTCTTTCTTTCTTCTTCTAGCAGCATTGTAGCTTGTCGATACTTCAGCATAGCAAGGGAGTCTTCTCCTATAATCAGCAAAATCCTGAATTGAGTTAGTAAAAGATCCCAGAGTTGGTTAGAGATGAACATGACATAATTTTATTTTATTTTATTTTTGTTTGTAATTAGATTGTTAGCACTTGTAAGAGTTCTAAAGGGTAAGATAGACCACGGCCAATAACCCAATTAACATGGTTCAGACATTACAGATATCAGATACTCTCCTTACTGAAGAAAAACTTCAATGCAGGTTTTTGATTCTTCCAAGTTCAGAGTTTTACTGCTAACTGGAATTGAAGACTGAACAGGTAACAGAATGAAGTTGTTACTAATTCCAAGAAAACAAGATACTTTGTCATTCTTTTCAGTATCTTTTCACTAACAAAATAGAACTGAATGTGCAATCTGGGAAACATGTACCTGAAGAAATATTCAGACTACCTACAAATCATATATGGCATATTCCATGCCATCAAAAGCCAACTAGCTAGTTCTTCTTTTGAAATTCCTGTTTATAGACGAGCAGCTTAAGAAACCACAGCACACACGCTATAAGAAGCATGACACAAACACACCAGACACAGAAAAAATTCTCAAATACAGCACCAGAATAGGAAATCGTACGTGTGTTGGATATCGATATGGCTTCTAAGTACAGATAACACGATTTTGCATTGTTCTTCAACACTCGTGTCATCTAGAATTTCCGTTCCGTGCCCCTCCGACAATATGCTGCTCACTGCATCACCATCTTCTTAAACTTCCTACATCAACTTTTCCAACCAACAATCCATGTGTATTACAATCCGGGACCCAATCCCTGTCCAACATCCAGTCCAAGTACTTACGAGCTTCATGATGTCGACCCTCTTTCAATAGGCCACATATTAGCATGTTACAGACGGAGGGGCTCTGTAGTCCTCCACCTTCAATAACTTTATCCAAGCTATGAACGACCGGATGTAACCAAGAGTACTTGGAGGCAGTGCAAACTATATTTTCAAGTGTTTCGGGCTCAGGAATGAAGCCATCATGTACCATCCTGCTGAAAAGAACAGCGGCCAAGCTTGAGCTATCAATACGCAGACCACATATTAAAACACTGTAGGTTCTTGAATCTAAAGCACATCCTTCAATCAACATTTGCGAGAGGAGAGGCATCAATGCATCCTTTCCTTCGTTCAAATCCCTGTATAAGTAGTTCATCTAGTGCTTTTACAGAGAGAGCACCACCTTTACTCTCAGTAATGGAGTCGAAAACTTTGACAGCTTCTTCTACCTTTTCAATATAGCAAAGACCCTTGATAAGTTGAGAGCAAGACTCGGAATGTAAAGACATGTTCCTGACAAAATCCTGCCTAAACCAATCCAGAGCTATATCATATGAGAAATTTTTAGCAAGGATCGAAGAGTAGGTAGCCTCATCTGGTTTAAAGGAAGAAAAAATCATCTTACCGACAACTTCAAATGCCTTTTCCTACATTTCCTTCTCTACAAAGACAGTTTATAAATATATTCCAAGAATCACCATCACTCTTCCTCATGTCCCAAACCTTTCTAAGATATCTCATTGCCTCTCGAACCTTCCCCACATCACAAAGACCTCAAAACAACGCATTTTTTTTTTTTGATTAAAAGATGACCGCGGTCATCGCTTCATTAAAAGAACTTAACGAAACAGGAATATGAAATACATAGTGCCCGTAGGCTACGAAATCCCAATGTCTAATCCGGGCAATCATCCCGGACAACCACCAAAATACAAAATACAATAAAGCAAAGCATCTAAAACATCATGCCATCATCAGTAAACTACAACCAAAAGATAGGCCACTCCATGCTAGCGGACTACTCTGTCCCCTCTCCCGAACGCATCTTCTTCCTGGATCTGTATAGGCCTGTCCATTCAAAACGGCAGAAGTCAATTTTATGCAATAACGATGAGAGAGACTGACGGACGCTATTGAAACAAAGATCGTTGCGGTCTAGCCATAGGTTCCACAATACTGACGCGACAACTATTTCCCACTGCATTCTAACCTCTTTTGAATTCCTGATGTTTCTAATGACCCCCCAAACCTCAGCACTAGACCCCGGACATTGTAATACGCCTAACGGAATACCCACTTCCCCCCAGACCCATCGAGCTCTATGACACCTGAAGAAAATATGATTTGTGTCTTCATCTTCGGACGTGCATGTACCGCATAACGCACTAACCACAATACCCCGCTTTCTCAAATTAACCCTGGATAGAATTGCATCGTTCTCCACCAGCCAAAGGAACACTTTCACTCTGGAAGGAACGCTGGTACTCCAAATCACCTCCGTAGTCTTGTTTCTAATACCTCCATCATTAAGCCTTTTGTATAAGGAGGAAACTGTGAATTTACCATTGCCCTCCAACGACCACCATCTCTCGTCTTCCGCCTGTTGGGTGTAGTTTCCTTCTATCCGAATGAAGTTATTCAGCAATTGCAATTGGACGATCTCTTCTTGCTCCAGTGTATCCTTGACCTCCAATCTCAATTGTAAGGCTCAATCTCGCCTACATCATTTTCCTCCAACAAGCTCCTAGCATTGCTAAACCTCCCCAACTTGCAATACCCATTCACAATATCCACTTACATGCACAAATCCGGCACAACCCCACACACACACACACACATTTCTTCAAACACCTCAACTGCATCGCCCACCCTCAAACCCTCAAACAATCACTACACAAACCCATCCATCTTCATCAACTCAAACACCTCCAAACCCTCATCCACCCTCCCAAGTCCCAACCCTACAAAAGGGGAGGGGGGCACCCAACCTCCCCAACTCACCAGTCAAAACCCAAACGGCCGACTTATTCGCCCTCCATTCAATAAAATTTGTAAAACCTTCATTATTTTATTTAATAAAAGGCTACATTTTCGTATAAAATCCATAATGTTTGCTTTTCATAGATTACTACTTTTTTTTTAAAAAATAAGAAGATGACCTCTGTCATCGCTTCATTAATGCGTAATTGAAGAAACATAGTAGAACTATTTACAATAAACACCAACATCCAACTCTAAAATAGAAAATACATCGATGCAACGAACTAAAAAGCGGAAAGATACAAGGGCTAAAATGAGATGCCCCAATCTGCAGCTACCAACCCCCCAAAAGCTGCAAGTCCCAAAATACTCTGCTGATGGCAAATTGTACTCGCATCCACTGCTTTGTCTTTTCTTCCTCCCTCTATTCCTCGTCCTCCATACGTAGCCGCTTCATTGCGCCCCTATTACCTGTCCATTGATGAGATAGAGTTATAATTTTATGCATGGTAACCGAGAAGCTACAGCTAATGTTGCGAAAACATAAATCATTTCTGCATAATCACAGACTCCACATCATTGCTATGGCCATCACACCCCAGGCCTTTCTCTCATCTTTTCTAACTAGCTCTACCCCCCATCGTCCCTAAACATCTGAACTAGACTTAGGACAATGGCTCAACCCAAAACCCGAACTGACAACTTCCCAATCTAATTTGGCCTTAAAACAAGAGAATAAGATATGATTGGTATCCTCATCTCCGCTTGAGTATGCCTCGCATCTAACATCTATTTGCAAGTTTCTTTTTCTAAGGTTGATTTTAGATAAAATCGCATCGTTCATGACCAGCCAAGCAAATACTTTGACCCTTAAAGGTACCCCTAGCTTCCAGATACTATTGGCATCCTTTGACCGCACCCCTCCATCGTTGATCCTCATGTACATCGAGGCTACAGTGAATTCTCCGTTGGGCTGTAGTATCCACTCTCTGCTGTCAGCTTCTTCGTTATTGTACTGCCCTTCTGCTCTAACGAAGTCATTCAGATCCGTCAATTCTGCAATTGCGTTAGGAGATAACTGTCCCTTGACGTCCATCGTAAGGTTGTTATTCTGCCACACATCTACCACTAACGAGTATGTATTAATCGTAGCCCCTGCAGCTTCCGGGAAAAGGTTCATGAGCGTCCTATCTCCGCACCACTTGTCCCGCCAGAATCTAGTATCCTTCCCGTCTCCAATTCTGCATCTAGTATTGGAATGGTACAACACCCCCACTTTTGCTATTCCCTTCCATAAATTGGATGACTTCGCGAAAATTGATCTCCCTCCGTAGCGGCTAGCTTTCATACCCCTATATCTGGCAAATGACTTGCACCACCAGTTATTCCGTCTCCTCTTCATCTTCCCCACCATTTACTTAACAGCGCTCTGTTCATGTCCCTTAGATTCTGAATCCCCAGACCTCCATATTCTTTCCTCTTGCAGACTCTACCCCAGTTTACTAGCGGTAGTCCTTTGTTGGATTCGTCTGTTCCTTTCCAAAGAAATCTTCATTTGATTTTGTCTATCTTCTGAATAACCCAATTAGGAAGCTCATACACTGACATTAGATAAGTCGGCAGATTACCGAGTACCGCGTTTAGTAACGTTATTCTACCCCCTAACGTAAGTAGTCGCCCCTTCCAACCGGATAGGTTTTTTTTTTTTTTTTTTTTTTTTTTGCCTAAGGCAGATTACTACCCTTTGTATTTGAGAAAAAGGGCTAGTAAAAACAAATGCTTTATTTTTATTTTATTATATTTACTTTGTTTTTTTGTTTTTTTGATGCATTCTCAAATTTCAATATCTGAGGGGGGTTTATTGAAAATTACCCATGATTAAATAAGAAAGTTGACCCATTCCCAATTCCTCAAAGTCAACGAGCGAGTTTCCCCAATTTGAAAATTACTACAAATTAGGGTTTTCAAATTCCCATACGTTCAGGTAAAAAGATTCCACCTTTGATCTCTCTTCTTGCAATTCATATCTAGTTTGATCAATGTAGGAATTTGGTGCGATTCTGTTGGAACCACCATAGTTGCTGCGGTTCTTGGAGCTTTCTTAGCCATGGAAACAGGGGAACTGACAGAATGAATAGGAAATGTGGAGAAGAAGAAGAAGAAGTAGCTCTGGTTATACAAGAAGACTCAGAGCCATCAAGAAAATCAAGAGAGATCAAGAAGAGAGTGGACAAGTTTATGCAATCATTCACAGCACCATATGGCGCCAGCTTCTCTTATTTATAGCCAGTTTAACATACAATGCACGTGTCCCTGCCTAATCAGTTAGACAGTTACAGTGGGGAAAAACCCAGCTCAACAGTTACAACTCATTTACATGAAACCCCCACACTGACTCCTAATCACATTTAACTGATACATTGATACTAAAACTGATACATTCTAATGCCACTGATACCAACTGATACATTGATACCAACTACTTATTTACACCTTCTCAGTCCTTCACAGCTTCCTTCACAGCTTCTCAGTCCTTCACAGCAACTCCTATGCAGCATTATTCGGCATTGCTTCACTGTGATGTGTATCAACTCCACCCCCCGTATTTTTAGACCTTGCCTCAAGGTCAAATAGAGGGAATCGTCGCACCAAATCCCAATAAGGCTCCCATGAAGCTGACTCTGAAGCTTGATCCTTCCATTGAATTAAGACTTCTGAAACTAATTTCTTCCCTCTAATCACAGTTCGCCTATCAAGTATGGTCTCTGGTTCCATAAGAACCTTGTACACAGTAGAAGGAACTGATCTTTGAACATTCACTGCAGCTCCCAAATGTCTACGCAATTGAGATATATGAAAGACTGGATGAATTTTTGCATCCATCGGCAGGTCCAGCTTATATGCAACAGCACCAATTCTTTCCAAGACTCTATAAGGCCCATAGTACAATGGTGCTAGCTTTTGGATAGCTCTGGTAGAGACTGAAATTTGCCTATACGGTTGTAGCTTGAGATATACAAAATCTCCCACTGCAAATTCCTTTTCCACTCTATGTTTATCAGCATTTTTCTTCATTCTCTGCTGAGCAGCTTGCAAGTGATCTTTTAATAGCTGAAGGTGAACATCTCTAGAAAGCAATGCTTCCTCCACCTGAGGATTTGCAGCTGTATGGGGCACATATGAAAGTAGTGTAGGAGGGGCTCTACCGTATAAAGTTTCATATGGAGTAGTCTTTGTTGCACTATGCCAAGTAGTATTGTACCAATACTCCGCCCATGATAACCAATTACTCCACTCCTTTGGTCTATGATGACAAAAACAACGAAGATAGGTCTCTAAGCACCTATTAACAACTTCGGTTTGCCCATCCGTTTGAGGGTGATAAGCAGTGGAAAACTTCAGCTTAGTTCCTTGCATTTTCAAGGTCTCCTTCATCAGATTACTAGTGAAGACTGCCCCTCTATCACAAACTATTGAAATTGGCAGTCCATACAACTTAAAAACCCCTTCAGTTAAGACTTGAATAATAGTATGCGCTGTGTAAGGGTGCTGTATAGGAAAGAAATGCGCATACTTACTCAACCTATCCACCACAACTAAAATAACTGAGTATTTCCGACTGAGTGGAAGCCCTTCGACAAAATCCATGCTTGCTTGTTGCCATACTTGAGTAGGGATTGGTAGGGGCTGCAGTAACCCCGATGGAGCCTGTGAAATATACTTGCTAGTTTGACAAATTGTACATTCTCGCACATGTGTTCTAACATCCTGTTTGATTCCCTTCCACCAAAAAGACCTACGTAGTCTTTGCAAAGTTTTGTCATAGCCCGAATGACCACCAATAGGAGAATCATGATGTTCATATATTAACAATTGTCGAAATGGAGATGTAGGACTGATCACCACTTTTGATTGCTTGTACCAAACTCCTCTAATTTGATTGAACTTGCTGTTTGCTGATTTTGTAACCTTGGCAGCTAAACCTTTGAAGTAACTATCTTCCTCATTCATCTTGAGTATTTCCTTCCACCAATCAGCCACCAATAAAGACAACTGCGCAAGATAACAATCCGTATTCCTTCTTGACAACCTGTCAGCAGGAATATTTTCTCTTCCTTTCTTATATTCAACCACAAAATTAAACCCATACAACTTGATTAGCCATGAATTTTGAGCATCAGTGGAAAGCCTCTGATCTAACAAGTATTTAAGTGGTTGATGATCAGTGCGAATAACAAATTCCCTACCAAACAAATATTGTTTCCACTTCTTGACCGCAAGCAATATAGCCAACATTTCTTTTTCATATGCAGACCAATGCAAGCTTTTTCCCTTAATAGCTTGACTAATATAAGCAATAGGATGCTTATTCTGCAAAAGTACTGCTCCTACACCTTCCTTACATGCATCACATTCGATTACAAATGTGTCTTCAAAATTGGGTAGCTGTAATACTGGGGCTGTCGATAATGCTATCTTCAACTGATCAAAAGCTAACTGAGCATCATCACTCCATTCAAACCCATCCTTCTTTGTTAAAGCTGTTAAAGGTGCTGCAATGGATCCATAATTGCGAACAAACTTCCTATAGTAACCAGTGAGTCCCAAAAACCCACGCAATGCCTTAACACTCTTTGGTTTAGGCCATTCTAGTACTGCCGCTACTTTACTAGGGTCTACTGAAATACCCCCATTAGAGACCACATGACCCAAGTATTCTACCTTTGATTTGCCAAAATCACACTTAGATCTTTTCACAAACAACTGATGATGCCGCAGAACATCCAAGACCATGCTAATATGCTGGAGATGATCTTGCCAAGTGTGACTAAATACTAGTATATCATCAAAAAAAACTAGGACAAATTTGCGCAAATAAGGTCTGAATATATCATTCATCAAAGACTGGAATGTAGATGGAGCATTACTCAAACCAAATGGCATTACCAAAAATTCGTAATGTCCACTGTGAGTTCTAAAAGCTGTCTTCGGAACATCCTTCTCTGACATCCGTATTTGGTGATAACCTGATCGTAAATCCAGCTTAGTAAAGAACATTGACCCATGTAACTCATCCAAGAGATCATCAATAATCAGAATTGGATATCTATCCTTAATAGTCTGTTGATTCAACTGCCTATAGTCAACACACATTCGCCATGAACCATCATGTTTCTTAACTAAAACCACTGGAGAAGAATATGAACTTGTACTAGGTTGGATAACACCTTGTTTAAGCATTTCATCAACTATTTCCTCAATGGCATTCTTCTGCTCAAAAGAGTGACGGTATGGTCTTATACATACAGGTTTGGAGCCATCAACTAATGGAATGTGGTGATCGCATGATCTACTCGGTGGCAACCCCTTTGGTTCTTCAAATACATCCTGGTACCTGTCTAATAATGCAGTTATCTCTGAGGGCAATACTTGCTCAATTCCCTTATCTGCAGCCGTTTGAGACATCAAATACAACACAAACCCTCTATGAATAGCAAAAGCTCCTTTACTAGCTTCCTTCTCAGTTAACACTTGTGTTGGGGTAGGATGAAGACCCTTTAAAATCCAGCTTTTCCCTTTATGGAAAAATTTAAGCTGCTTTTCCAGTAGATTAACCGTAACTTCTTCTACTTGTTTTATCCACTTGGTTCCCAATACTACATCATGGCCCCCAATCGGAAAGACAAGGAAATCATCTACAATTTCATACCCCTGACAGTCTATTTTCACTCCTGAGCATAGACCACTTCCTTCCACTTCACCCCCACCAGCAACTTTCACATTGAAAGATTGCTTAATAGAAAGCTTCAGACCTGCCTTTTCTACAATGAATGGATCAATATAATTATGGGTTGCTCCACTATCCAATAGGATGTGAATATCATGCCCATTAAGCCTGGCTTTAAGGATGAGACATTCAGTGTTTGTTCCTTTACCTTCAACTGCACACAATTGAGTGCTTTCTACTTCATTTGATACATCAGAAATGTTCTCTGCATCCAACAATTGAGTTAACTCCTCTTCCCCCTGAATAGAAAATAGATCCCACTCCCCTTCTATGCACATATATGTCTTATTTTTGCAAACATGACCTGGCAAGAATTTCTCATCACAACCAAAACACAATCCTTTCTTTCGTCTATCCCAAATCTCATTCGGACTTAATTTCTTCAGAGTTGGCACTGCGGTATTGGATTGAGACCTTGATGGTGGATAAGATGATGAACTTTGTGTAGGTAGAGAGGAAACTCCTTGCGAATATGAGGGTTTATACTGTGGACGAAAAGAACTCTTATTCAACTGTTTAACAGAGTTAAATTTCTTTTCATACTTAAGTGCAACTCTGAATGCTTCTCCCAAAGATTGAGGCTCAACCATAGAGACATCATGCTGAATTTCTTCCTTAAGACCACTAATGAATTGCTGTACTAGATACGACTCATTCACCCCTTCAACTAGACATTGTAACTTCTCAAATTTGCGTTGATAGTCTAGTACTGTAGTGTTTTGTTCCAGCCTACACAGTGTTTTGGCTGCATTTTCATATATGCCTGAGTCAAATCTATTGCAAATTCCTTCCCTAAATTGTTTCCATGTCACAATACCTTCATTGACCTTAAGGAACCATCTACACCATTGCACTGCTTCTTCTTTGAGGAAAAAATATGCCACCCTCACTTTCTCATCACCAGCAACATTGTAAATTTCAAAGTAATGTTCTATTTGGAACAGCCAATTCAAAACATCACCATCACCAGAATAGGGGCTTACCTCCAGTTTCGGAAATTTGGGAAAAAAATTTTCCACACCAGGTTGATCAATTCTCCTTCCTCTTTCATTGAAACTCAACCCTTTGTGATTCAATCCCAGATTTGTTGCAAAAGGGAATTGACCAAGATCTTGATTACTCCCTCCCCTGTGTGGTGGAGTTGGTTTTTCTGCTGCAACCAAACTCCCTACTTGATGTGCCAAATGCTGCAATTGAGCTAAAACTGCTGGTAATTGTGTTGCGACTTCTTGAACTTGATGCTCAACTCCTAGCAATCTTTCTTCCAAGAATCGTTGCCTTTGTTGCAAGTTTAACTCTGGAGCTTCACCCAGAACTCCATCGTTGATTCTTGGTTCAACTCCAATCTGATCTTCATCACCATCTTCCAAATTTGCCTGGGAGTCGAACGGCTCTGATACCAATTGGTGCGATTCTGTTGGAACCATCATAGTTGCTGCGGTTCTTGGAGCTTTCTTAGCCATGGAAACAGGGGAACTGACAGAATGAATAGGAAATGTGGAGAAGAAGAAGAAGAAGTAGCTCTGGTTATACAAGAAGACTCAGAGCCATCAAGAAAATCAAGAGAGATCAAGAAGAGAGTGGACAAGTTTATGCAATCATTCACAGCACCATATGGCGCCAGCTTCTCTTATTTATAGCCAGTTTAACATACAATGCACGTGTCCCTGCCTAATCAGTTAGACAGTTACAGTGGGGAAAAACCCAGCTCAACAGTTACAACTCATTTACATGAAACCCCCACACTGACTCCTAATCACATTTAACTGATACATTGATACTAAAACTGATACATTCTAATGCCACTGATACCAACTGATACATTGATACCAACTACTTATTTACACCTTCTCAGTCCTTCACAGCTTCCTTCACAGCTTCTCAGTCCTTCACAGCAACTCCTATGCAGCATTATTCGGCATTGCTTCACTGTGATGTGTATCAGAATTAGTGTTAGTGTTAGGGTTCTAATTCTAGTGTCTGTGTTTCAGATTTTGTTGATTCAAATTTGATTATTATCATTATTATATTATTATTATTATTATTATTATTATTATTATTATTAATTTTTTTTTAACTTAAAAAAAGATAAAATATTTATGTTTTGAGTTCACCATTGTACAAAGATAGAATGCTTAATTTGTTAAGGATGATTATTAGCTCGTGCGATGCATACACATGTTAGAGCCTCATTTATTACTTGCACAGAGTACAACCGAACACACCCTTCTCGTATTATAGTGAAGTATAGATAACATAGATATTGATAGTGTAGACGGTTAGAGAGTCGGTATTGTGGTTGTGTGGGTATTACAACGGGTTTTCCATCATCTTTATTTGTGGTATTAGAAATTGATGGTAATTAATATGCATTTAGATAGACTCGTATGAAGACAAAAGCATGTGAAGTTTGCGTGTTAATCAGCTATGTTTCTCAAGAAAAAGGTGGAGTATAAACCCCTGTGTCATAGACTCATAATACCTTACCTTACCACTTTACTACATACTGCGCCTACCATCACATTGTTACTCTTTACGATGCTGGCTTGGTTTATGAGTATCTGATGCTTTCTAAGTATGTTTGCGCGCCTTAGAGCATCTGTAGTCGTTAGCTATTTATGGATAATATGCATATTATCCATAAAAAGTCGCTGCAGTCGTTAGCTATTTATCCATATTTTGGATAAATCGCTACAGTAGATTGCTATATTTAGCAATCCGCATAGACGATATGCATATTTGGCGCACGGCACATCATGTGCCGTCCCAAAAAAAAAATTATTTTTTTTTTCGTCGGACGGCACATAATGTGCCGTCTGTTGATTTTTTATTTTTTTCCCAATTAAAATAATCCCGTAAAATAATCCCGCTCCCCAAATCCTCGGACGGCACATGATGTGCCGTCCGGTGGATTTTGTAATTTTTAAATTTTTTTGGCAATTTTTAAAAATGTTTTTATAATTTTTTGATTTTTTTTGCAATTTTTGAAATGTTTTTACAATTTTTATAATTTTTTTGCAATAACTGGAATGTTTTTGTAATTTCTAAAAAGTGGAAAAGGACAAAAACCCAATCAAAAGCAACTCCTGGACGGCACATCATGTGCCGTCCGGAATTTTAGTTGATTTTTTTTTTTTTTTTTTCCTTTTCTTCTCCGTGCTTTCGGCGGATATTTTATTATTTTTTTTTATCAGACGGCACATCATGTGCCGTCCGTTAATATTTTAATATAAATTGCTAAAAAATAGCTTAGCACGACTGCAGCAAAAATGCGATTTCTATTTCTATTTATCCATATATGGATATTTTACATTACAACGACTACAGATGCTCTTATATATGATATTTCACATTGAGTTTGGATTTGTTAAGTGTTGAAGTGTTGTATTTGGTCTTCTTTCAGTGTTTTTAGTTCAAGCCTTTGGGTTGTATCTTGACACCACCTCGTGGAATGACTACTACCTTGATTCCCAAGAATGTGTGCAATATGATGGAGCTGCATTAATATCTGTTAAGATAAATCAGAGAGATGAAAACAATACTGATTATTGAATTGAGAAAACTGAGTACAATATCTCCTATATATAGGAGTAAACCAAATACAAAACTAGCACAATACCCAGTGTGGGACTGTAATATCTAATACCCCTCTCAAACTCACACTGTTAGGAGGGTTTTGTGGATTTGGGTTATAGGGTCAGGTATAGGGTATTAGGGAAAAAACTAGGAGCAAGTTGTGGGTCTGGATAACAAGTGGCGGCTAGGGTTTTTGTGTGAAAAGGAGTGGCTAGGGTTTCGGCGAGTAGGAGGTGCAGCGGAGGAGGTAGTGGCTATCGGGAGGTGAGGCAGTCCCCGGAGTGGAAAAAAAACAGTGGAAGGAGAGATGAACGGCAATGGCGGTCGACGGCTGTGGCGAAGGCAGGGGGCTGGCGATGATTGGTGATGGTGATGGCGTGGAAGAGTGATGGTGGATGAAGAGGATGACGAGGAGCAGAGTCGATGGGTTTCGGTGGTGGTCGAAGTCGAGGGTCGACGGGGGTCTGGAGGAGACGAGGGGTTTGGTCAGAGGACAAGGGCGAGGCTGGAGGATGTTGATGTTGATGAGTTCCGGCTCTTGATGGAGCTGGGAAAGAAACCCTAATTTCTTGCAGGAGATTTTTGGAGCTCTTATACCATATTAAGATAATTCAGAGAGATGAAAATAATACTGATTATTGAATTGAGAAATAACTGAGTACAATATCTTCTATATATAGGAGTAAACCAAATACAAAACTAGCACAGTACCCAATGTGGGACTATAATATCTAACAATATCTAAGCTGAATAAAATTTCTGAAGATAGCAATGAAATATTTTAGTAGGTAATCTGAGTTCTATGCTTTGTCATTTGAGTTTCATTATCTGGTCATTTGAGTTTCATTTGATATTTCTGAGATTATGATGATTGTAATAGTATATCTTGTTCAGCCCTTCTCCTAGGTTATGAACATGATTGGAGTTCATCTGATCAAATCCTTAATAAAGGAACAACTGTTTTGTCTCAGAAGAAATTAAATGATATAGCATTTATCCATTACAACTTGCGTTCAAGAAGAGACAGTTAGAGAGAATGGCCGACGACTCCGTATCCCTAGATAGTGTATTGCTCGAGTGCCAGTTTCAATATCCCTAGTTAGTGAAATTGGGAGAAGATGAGGTAGTTTCTGATCTTTTCCCTTCTTTTAGTGGAATTTATAACTAAACCGGTTGTCCTTGTTTGAATGCAAGAGATTATGATATGCAACAACCAGGGCATGATGATGAGGTGAACAAGAATGGTGACTTAGATGCAGATCCCATAACGGTACTGTAGAGAGTGGTTCATCCTGTTGCCAGTGGTGGAGATGACTCTGGTACTGGTTTCCTGGATGAAGATTTTAGTTTATCGGTGAAGTTGTTTATCTCATATGTGTAATTGACCAAAAAAAGAGAAAAATTAATACTAAGTTACCTGTGGTCACTTGATTGTGATATTCCATTATTGCTAAGTGCTAACTATATAAGAGCAAGATTGAGTGATACTAATTGCTATTAAATGAGTCGAAATCAAATACATTGATTCAGGATTGGTGGATTTTCTCTTTCTTTTTTAATGGGAAGATAGGTCCGCCCTATAATTATGTTGCTACAGAAGAATATTTTCTTTGCTCATTGTAGCGAAACTATGTGTTAATCTTGTTAAGATATATGACATATTTGTTGTTTTTGTTCATGCATCTCATTGACATAATCTTTAGTTTCCCTTGCTCCTTGTGTACTATTAACATGTAAATAATACATTAGACTTTCCCCTAATTCAGCAAGCGTGTACTGTTAATAATGTTCAGCAATTCCCAATCTTTATATGGAATCGACAACAAAAATTAGTAATGAAAAGGAAAAAAAAATAAACGTGCACCAAAAAGAACATTAGGTCACAGAATACTTCTTGCTACTTAACAGAACTGCTGATATTACAAATCTCTGTACATCTCATCAAACTGAGCAAGTGTAAAATCACACTACAATTCTAGAATACAACTGCTATTTTCTGACTTTAATTATATTGCAGATGTTATTTGATGTTACTGGCCAAAGAGGTTCACAATCACAACTAGTGACAAAATCCAACCTGTAGGCAGAAGGGTTTGGCTGCGGCTAATGGTTCCTGTTGGGCCATCGGACCCGAAAACTGTGTTCGATCCACCAGATGTGTTTGTATTCAGTACTGATGAGCCTGACCCGGAATTGGCCCCGTAACTAGGAGTAGGTGTTGTATCAATTGGTCCAATACCGATACCAGGTGGTCCAGTACCGATACCAGGTGGTCCAACACCGATACCACCTGGTTCAGTACCGATACCAGTTGATCCGGTGCCTGTATTAGTGCCTGTATTAGTGCTGGGAGCAGGATTCAGACCTGAAGCAGAACTGCACGATAAAAAAAGGTAATTCAAGTTTCACATATGTGACATTTAAGCTTCTATGCAAGTAATATTCGACTCTTTCATGTTCTGCATTCTGTTTAGAAGTTACCTTGATGATGGGTAGGAGCAGGTTCCTGAACCTGAAATTTTTTATCAAAAATATGAGTAACAGAAATACTTGTTGAAGTCATATCAAACTTGAGTAAAATTGTTATTTGCAAGAAGGTAGTTTCATGCGGCAAGAGTACAAGTTGTATGTCAATAAGATGACAAGCATGCACATGAGCATGACACAACACACTGACACAGGAAAAGAACTAATACTGTCCATGCAACTACACACCAATACATGCGTCACACACATTTATGACTTGAAAGGGCTTCAAATTGTATGTTTTGAAAACCACCTAAAAGTGTTAACAAACATATTTGCTCTTTTTTTTTTTGCCTCTTAATTTATAAAACCGTCATCTTTGCATCTCGAGGGTATTTTGATGAAGATTGTGGAGCGTCTAAAGAAATTCAATTGAAAAGATGTAACGGCTTATTAAGAAACTCTGGTACAGACTAGGAAGCACGGGTACTTCCAAATGCTCAACGTACCCGTGTCGGGTGCGTATCGGGTGCCGATACTCCTTGGGTACTCCCGGGTGCGTACTCAAGGAGTATCCATTTTTTTAATACATTTTTGTAACTTATGGACACAGTTAAGTGAAGATGAATGTTTAGGTACCTAGCGTAATTTCAAAAACTAAATATTTTATGTTATGCTCAAACACAAAATAAGTATACACAATATTTTGATAGTTAGATTATCAATTTTTTCTCTAAAAATGCTCATAATTATAATTTATTCTTATAATTCTATGAAATAAATCAAATATATGCATTTTTAATAAAATACATAAATATTTATTTATATATATAATACAATATATATTATATTTAACGTATCCACCAACGTACCCGTATCCTATTTTTTTGTAAAATCACGTATCCCCGTATCCGCGGTGTGTCGTACCCGCACCCCGTACCCGTATCTATGCTTCATAGGGTACAGATGTCTGAATGAAAATTTATGGGACTTGCGCATGACAAAGTAAGTTCATGACAGTCGATTGAAACCACTTCAAAATTCATGCTAGTTCTCAATCGTTTAGTTCGATATAATTGTCGTTGATAAATTGGTCAATAATTCAAACCCATCATTGTCTGTTTTTGGACTTTTGGTTTTGTTAAAAACTTTTTAATGAAACTCAGGGGGCCTAGGCCAACCTGTTATGATAAAAAAAATAATAATTCAAACCCAAGTGAAATTATTACTGTTTGTGCATAAATTTGATTATTGGCTACCTCAACAGAGAAATTTTCTTGATTAGTAATAATAAGTCTGGAAAAATAAATACTATTAGCAGGCGAGATGCTTACTTGGATTGATGGTCACAGTCATCGCTGCTCCTCCAAAATCACAGCTTGTTGGAACTGGGTTCTTCTGGTAGTAATTATTGAATGCATAGGAAGCATGCGCCTGCAGGCTATTCGGATTATAGCAACTCCCTGACATCTGGATTCCAGAGCAGTCTGCACCTCCAATTCCACATGCGTAATCCAAGGCACTCTGTAACGCTTCTTCAGTTGCATCACTTCTCGCCACACACCAACTCTGCCCTGACCCTGTACCTGGTGACACAGGCACTGTGCCAGGCATCCCCGTAGATGGTGTGACTGACAACGGAGGTGGAAAAGGATAGGCTGTTACCGGGTTGGTCACTGGCGGGTTAACAGGGTTTGTTACTGGCATGACAACCGGTGGATTAACAGGGTTTGTCACGGGGTTCATAGGAGCCGTTGTAGGGTTTGTTACTGGGTATGTGACAGGAGGTACTGGGTTTGTGGAAGGAAATACTACTGGAGTGGTGGAAGGAACTGAAATTGGCGATGTAGTGGGAAGGGTAGTGGTGGGATTAGTGGAAGGGTTCGTGACGATATTGGGTGAAGGTGTTGTTGATGGAGTTGTAAATGGGGCAACAGTGTCAAGAAGTTGTCGACGAGAAGTTGGGAAGATCATTTCCTTTTCCCAGTTCATTTTCTTCTGCTCATTTTCGACAGAATGGGAGATGTCAATGAATAGGCCTGAAATCCGATTTTCAAGCTGGGGATAAGCATCTACAAACTTCATCACTCTGTTGGTGAACTCAGCTATTTCTACTCCACTAGGAGCTACCGAACTCTTGATACTGAGGAATATCTGAATATTGTGATAAGGAAGAAGAACATGGCAAGCCGAAACAGCTCTTTCTAGAATTGAATGAACAAAGCCATCCCCTAAGGTAACCTCTCTGTTCACAAATGTCTCAACATATATGAATGAATTTGTTGTCTTTACGAACCTTGCTAAGCTTGGGAGGTTTTTGTCAAGGGAAGAGAGGCTTATCATAGGAGAGACCTTTATTACTTCGTCGAGATTGTAGTTTAAAAGAGCAGAATGGATTGAGTTCAAAGTGAGGAGGAAAGAAGTGAGATCTTGATGTTTACTACTTTCAACTATGATGTTACTTATGTTCAAGTGAGGGAGAAGTTTCATAAGGTGGGTTTCAACCCATGAGATGGCTGAGGATTTGGAAGTGCATATCAACTTTGAATAGGTTGAATTGAGAAAGTAATCAATACGGATTTGGGCTTTGGATAGTGAATCTAAATAGGCTTCTGGGTTAGATAAAAGGACTCTAAATTGCGTGGAGGATACCTTGTTATTTTGAAGGAAAGTGAGTGTCTTTTGGGGTGACCATGATGTGTGAGTCTCATGAGTTGCATCGTAGGAGAAGCCTACCAAGGTTCCTGTAACATAATCAGACATTTAAGCAATGCAAAACCCTAAACCTCAGTCATAAACCCACAAGGAAATTTACTTCTATCTTCCTTCCTTTTTCTTTTAGTTAAGACATTTTTTATCCTACTGGATCAAACCGTAATGCACTAAAACCTAACATTTCTCAAACAAATACAACGAATAACTGCCTCAGTTAGAAAAATTGTTATGATCGTAGTTAGGAGAGCAAAAAGGATTAGGGTTGGCCAAACAAACTTTGGTTGAAGCTATTAAGTGGAATTCATGTAATTTGACAAAGTTGAGCTGAGGAGAAGAATTCATGCGGCTGGCCCAAAATATTCGAATAAAGGCTTTGTTGTTATTGTAGTTGCGGCAAATTTGTTTCGGAAATACAATAATGAAATAATTTCTTCATAAAACCAAAATAAAGTAATGCTAACCTGAACAAGTACAAATATGTAGAGAAAGGAGAAGGATAGCGAAGAAGAGGCCCTTGGACTCAATTTCTCTAGCCATTATAATGACCATCTAAGTGATATTTTGATGTCTTGAATAATGCATTGTGAAGTGAAGAGAGGAGAAGAAGAATCCAAAGAGGGTTTAGAGAAAAAAGGAGAGAGTGAGGGAAAGTGTGTATTAAGAAGGAGAAAAAAGTGAAGGTGGTAAAGAAAGGTGTGATAAAATGATAAAGCTGAAAGAAGGGAGTGACAAAAATAAAGTGAGGTGAAACTATTGAGAAAAAAGATATGATAGATAATAAATTAACAATAAAAACAAAAGAGAAGGAAGTTGCCAGGGTGAGATTGGTGACTCTGTATCCCACCATGCGAGGAATCTATAAAAGCTTTCTCATATTTAAGGATTTTATTTCATCCATTCTTTTATATTCTGTTGGTGAGGTGAATTCAGAACTGAGGATGATTGTTCCCTTGATGAATGAGATAGTCTGCTTTAAAGGTTTAGAATTTCATGGTATATTTGCCTGTAGTTAGTAGTTTGGTTAAGTTTTATGAAGAATTATTCATCATGCATTAGTTGCACTTTAGACCATTGAGGGAGGGACACATCTTAAAGCATTAATGAGCCGTTGGATCACATAAATCTGATAGATTCTTAACTAAATATGGGAACATATATTTAGTGTATAGATAGTAATGATTATATTGTTACGTAAGGAAAAATAATTCCTGCAATTTACTAGAAAGTGTTTCCGATATGGCTAAAAATTGAACCAAATCGGGACCATTCAAATCAGGCACGAATCTTAAAGTTCTCAGGGGTAACACGGTAATTTCCACCACAAACGGGCCTGATACGGGAACTGGGTCTTTCTTCAAAGCCCAATAACCCAAAAACAATTCGTCCTATTGAGTATGGGTAGCAGCCCGTCATAAACCAGCCCAGGTCATTTGAAGAGTAATTCAAATTCATGATTATCTCGAAGAGACGGTTTAAACCATATTCCTAATCATGAAACGATTTAAACTCTACATCTTATTCAAAAATACCGGGACATAGGGATAAATGATTATCTCTAAACTGTCTCTAAAGGCGACTATAAAATACCCATATCCCCCCACCATAAGAAAGGAAATCAATATTTTTTCACAAAAGCGCTCTTTCATAATCTTCCTAATTACTGACTTGAGCGTCGGAGGGTTCGTCGCCGGAATCCATCCCGTGTATCGAACTTTTTGCAGGTTAACGACAGCAGTGAGAAACAGTCAAACGCCGGCCAAAAGTCAACAGGGTTGCCTTATTTGTTTCCAAAAGAATCCACAAATACATTTGTTTGCTCCCACACTGAAATCAGCAGCAACAGATTGGCGTCGTTTGTGGGAAACAGAAAAAGTAACCCAGTCACATCACCGGTAAAGGCAGTTTCCAAGCCATGCCTTCGAAAGGGAAAGGAAAAGCAGCGGCTTCCAGCGGAAGAGCCACTCCTCTTCCTCCCCCTCCTCCACTTCATGATGTTCTTCTTCAACCCGACCAACAAGTTCAGCAACTGCAGCCTGAACAACCCCTTTCTCAACAGCTTTCTCCTCAGCAGGCCCCTCCAGGGTCTTGGGGGGCTGCCCCGGGAGGCTCTCGTCGAAGTCGTCCAAAGCAACACCCTCTTCATGACCATGTCTCGGTCCATAATCCTTCAACTGACTTTATGGTTTCTCAAAGCCCTCCCGGGCTGGATCTCCGTCAAATAATTATTAACCGTCAGCAGGGAGTCGACCTCCGAACTCGCTTGAATGAAAGGCGAGCCCTTGAGAAAGTTCCTCAACCCGAGCGCCCAGAGGCCACGAGAGTCCGGACCCCCGACAAGCCGAGAACCAGAAGATCCCCTCCCCCAAGGAGGCAAGGAGAGTCCCCTCCACGTCGTCGGCGAAGAAGTCATACTCCAATAAGCCGAGCCGCACCAGGGGACCGCCAAGCTAGAGGGGCACCAGCCACTCAGGCCGAGCTCCAGAACTTCAAATGAGATATCCTGCAAGCTCTTAATATTGCCACGAGTCAAGATCAGTGTGCGCCTAGTTCTCGCCATACCGCCACTCATGAAAGAGAGTCCCGAGGGTCAACTAGATTCGACCGGAAGGATGATTCGGTCTACCGCCGTTTCCACGAGATAGAGAGGCGCCTCAACAAGATCAATCCTGAAAAAGAACGACGAACCAATAAGTTCCGCCCAAGCAGACCCCTTTTTCCAGGGCCATCATGGAAGCTCTGGTCCCCAAAACCTTTAGGCCGCCCGCTTTGAATCCTACAATGGGGAGTCAGACCCGGCCGATCATATCGAGAGTTTTAAAACTCTCATGATGATTCATCAAGTCTCGGATGCGCTCCTCTGCAAGGCCTTCCCAGCAACGTTGAGGGGACCAGCGCGAGAGTGGTACTCCCGTCTATCCCTAGCCTCTATCTTCTTATTCGAACAGTTTGAGGAGCTCTTTCTCACCCACTTTGTTAGCTGTCGTCGAGCCGAGAAAACAAGTGCATATTTGCTAACCCTCATCCAAAGAAAGGGTGAACGCCTAAGAGATTACGTTCGGCGCTTTACCTCCAAGGCCCGGTCTATTGCCTCTCTCAACCAATCAGTGGCCTCTGCAGTATTCATGAACAACGTTAATAACGCCGATCTCAAAGCGTCCATTGCCAAGAAGCCTCCTCAGGACTTCTCGGAACTCCTACTTCGGAGCGAGAAGTACATCCGAGCGGAAGAAGCTCCCAACCCCACCAGTCAAGAGGAGTCATCTTCTTGGAACAAATGGAAGAATACAAGCAAAGAAGGGTCCCAGAAGTTTCAGAAGGATGACAATGGCCAACGCCGCCCAGCTCATCGTTTTGAGAAGTTCACCCCCCTCAATGCTAGTATATCAATAATTCTTATGGAGGTGGACAAGGAAGGGCTACTCCGTGGTCACCCTAGAATGAATACCCCTGGCAAGAAAAGGAACAGACATAAGTGGTGCCACTTTCATAGGGACCACGGCCACGACACGGACGATTGTCGGGCTTTCAAGGAGGAGATCGAAGAACTCATACGCCGAGTTCCAAGACTCTGAACCTGAGGTCATCCTCCACCTTATCCATGGAGGTCCAATGGGGGGAGAATCAAACTCCTCCCGAAAGGCATTTACCCTATCATAGAAGTAGGTTTTCAGTTTTCAATAAGGTCGATGCTTGTAACACGGCCAAAAGCATGTAATAATGGCTCGCCCCATTGAAGCGGCCACTTAGTTTGTCTCAATAAAACTTAGTTTTTTTCTATTGAAAATTATTGCATTTGCCTCATTTCTACCTCTCTGAGTCACATCTACGACTCGTTAAACGGTAAATTCGGAGTCCAACTTGTCCTACAGGGTTGCTCCCACAACTTACTAAGCTCAAAAGACGGGTTCGGAGTCCAACACTTGGTTCGGCACCGCTTTAGGCGCTTGTAAACAAGCAAGTGCGAACAGCTCACCATTCGGAATTGCTCCTACAACTCGTTGAACCTCCTCAAACAACAAGTTTGGAGTCCAATACTTGGTTCGATGCCGCTTTAGCCACTTGCGAACGAGCTAGTGCGAAGTAGCTCAGGAATTGCTCCTACAACTCGTTGAAATTCTTAAAACAACAAGTTCGGAGTCCATCACTTGCTTCGATGCCGCTTTAGTCGCTTGCGAACAAGCAAGTGCGGAGCAGCTCACCATTCGGAATTGCTCCTACATCTCGTTGATAACTCCGTAACAACTAGTTTGAAGTTCACAATTATGGTTTGAAATTGTCCTCATAGCTTGCAAGTATGCGATTTCGGGGCTCAAAACGAACATTCATACTACTCCCACTACTGATTAAATTTTGCAATAAGCAAGTTCGGAGCTCAACTCTCCTTTAGAGTTGCTCCTCAAACCTGTCTCACAAACGACTCTCTCCTAGAGCCTGGTGATGCTCTTCGCTCCGCTCGCCTCTCGAGCGGCCTTCTTCTCAACGAGTTCAGAGCTCAACTTTCCCCTAGAGTTGCTCCTCAAACTCGTCTCCCGAACGGTTCTCTCTTAGAGCCCGGTGATGCTCTTCGCTCTGCACGCCTCCCGAGCGGCCTTCTTTTCAACGAGTTCGGAGCTTAACTCTCCCCTAGGATTGCTCCTTAAACTCGTCTCCTAAACGGCTCTCCTATAGCCTGGTGAAGCTCTTCGCTCCGCTCGTCTCCTGAGCGGCCTTCTTCCAAGAGAGTTCGGAGCCTAACTCGTCTAGAGATGCTCCGTAAACTCGCCTCCAAGAACGGACCTCCCTTAGAGTTATACAAAGCTCTTCTCAACTTCATGAAGGCAAAGATGTTGCGGGACTATCTTGACCATGAAGAAGGGTGATTCTTTAACTAACTTCTAAAGAGAAATTGTATATCTTTGAGTCAGCTTCGAAACGAGGGGTCAAACGCCCCAATCCGACCTCTGTAGCATCGGGAAAGCCAGTTACAATGCAGTTGCGCAAAGCTAACTGAGGAGTTGACTAAGTCAACGCGAACTGGGCAAAATCTCCATGTATCGCCTTCCCGAAGTCTTCCTAGACCTTGGTAGCTCTTACTGAGCATTTTTGTCACCGACGCCATAATTGGAGAAAGGGCGTTGACTGGTCAACAGTCAATGGTCAAAATTCCCCACGTGTCGCTCTCTCGAAGTGTCTCTGGACCTCGGCAGTGCTCCCCGAGCATTCTTGTCACTGACGCCGAAATGAGGAAAAAACTCTGCCTCCCGATGCGCACTCGATCGTGATCAACAGTTGTGATTAAAACAAAAAAAGGTCAACGAACAACCATTGACTGCCACGTGTCAGCACGCCAACCCATCTTGGAGCTCGGTGATGCGTGCCAAGCATTCTTGCCACCGAACTGGAAAATGGAGAAACACTCCACCTCAAGATTCGTGTTCGATCACGATCAACGGCTCAGATTCGCCAAACAAAAAGAAAATTAAATTAAATTAAGAGGGTTAACGAGTCGGGTTTGAACCTGTTAGGACCCAAACCCGCAACCACTCCTCCGTTTTCCTCTTTTTCTTCTCCTTTGAGATTGAGCGCCAAAAGAAACAAAAAACCCAACTCCCTCGTCGACCTTCTTCTTCAAAACCCATCAGAAGCCACCTCCTTCGTGAGCTCCTCTCCTCCCCTCCTTTGTCGAGCTCCACGCCGACCTCACCATCACCTTCGCCGAACTCCACAAGCAGCCGAAGCTCGGAGCTATCTCGCCGAAGCTCGGAGCTTCGTCGAACCCAAAACACCGACTCATCGAGCTCCCCTTCACTGTCGCCGTGCTTCGTCGAGCCCCCCTCCGTCGAGCTCCTCTCCAATGCCGAGCTCCCTCGTCGCCAGAGCTCACCAAGCCATCGAGCTCAAGCTCCTCTCCTCCACTCCTCCGTCGTCGACCTCACTCCATCGAGCTCCGAGCTCCGAGCTCTTCCCTTCGCCGAACTCCTAGCCAAGCTCGCAAGCTTCGAACCCTTCGCCATCGAGCTCCAATGCAGAGCTCGAGCTCCTCTCCTCCCCTCCTCCATCGTCGACCTCAACCCTCCATCGTTGAGCTCCCCTTTACGAGCTTCGTCGTCGAACTCTCCTTCGCGACCTCCAAGTCGAGCTCCCCCTCCACTGTGCAGAGCTCCACGCTGCCGTCTCCCAGCTCCGACGAGCTCCTCTCCACTGCAGCCGAGCTCCATCGAGCTCCTCGCCACTGCGGCCGAGCTCCTTCATCGCCGAAGCCGCGAAGGTCGCTGCTCGAATTCGAGCGTTCTTGTCACCGGAGCTCAAATGGGGAAAAAATACTCCGCTTCAAGATTCGCGCTTGATCTTGATCAACGTTCCTGATGGCGCCACGTGTACAAGTATTATTTATTTAATTATTAATTTGAATTAGTTATTTAAAATAATCTGAAAAATTAATTAAAAATCAAAAATTCTAAAAATAATTATTAATTCATGAAAAAATTTTAAAATTCTGGAAATATAATTATTAAATTAGAATAATTAATTAATGTTTTTGAAAATTAATTATTTAAATTCAGAAATTGAATAAAAAAATTCAAAAAGTGATTAAAAATTGGAAAGAATTCAGAAAAATCTGGAAAAATCACAAAAAATCCAGAAAATTCTGAGAATAATACTGGGCATTTTACAAACTCAGAATAACACCGTTACACCTCGATCAAGATTCAAATTCCCCCGAGAACGCCGATAAATTCTATAAGCCATTAAAAATTGGCGAACTACTCCTCAAAGGCTGTGAAACTCTGTCTTCAGGAGTTGGGGGGCTTGTGATATGGCTAAAAATAGAACCAAATCGAGACCGTTCAAATTAGGCACGAATCTTAAAGCTTTCAGGGTAACACGGTAATTTTCACCACAAATGGGTCTGAAATGGGAACTGGGTCTTTCTTCAAAATCCAATAACCCAAAAATGGATCTGTCATATTGGGTATGGGTGGCAGCCCGTTACAAACCAGCCCAGGTCATTTGAAGAGTAATTCAAATTCATGATTATCTCTAAGAGACGGTTTAAACCAAATTCCTTATCATGAAACGATTTAAACTCTGCATCTTATCCAAAAATACCGGGATATAGGGCTAAATGATTATCTCTAAACTGTCTCTAAAGACGACTATAAATACCCCTCGCCCCCACCAAAAGAAAGGTAATCAATATTTTTCCACAAAAGCGCTCTTTCATAATCTTCCTGATTACTGACTTGAGCGTCAAAGGGTTCGTCGCCGGGATCCATCCACGTTTATCGAACTTTTCGCAGGTTAACGACAACAACGAGAAACAGTCAAACGCCGGCCAAAAGTCAACAGGATTGCCTTATTTGTTTCCAAAAGAATCAACAAATATATCTATTTGCTCCCACACCGAAATCAGCAGCAATACTTTCAAAAAATTATAGAGAAAAAATGTAACGCCCCGAGCCCGGCTCAGCTGCGCACGCGGCTATACGTGCGCGCACGCGGCTATACGTGCGCGCACGCGAAAGAACGGACACAAAACTCTAGCCACGCCCACCACAGGCTGCCTCAAAAAGGTGGTTAACCATTGGTACCTTTATCATTGGCATTCCTATATATATACTTATATTCCTTCATATCCCATCCGATATGGGACTAATGTGCTGGTCATATACTCGGTCAACAAGCACACACCCACATGCATGCACTCTTTCATTCATTTATTATTGCCTTATGCCCCATAGGACATCTTATAGGCCCATCATGCCATCACATCCCATAGGATCTTTCTATAGGCCGCCATTTTAATACCAACTCCACTTCTTTCCATTCTTTTTCTCCACGTCACACCATCCACCACCTTTCTATTCTTTATTTCTAATTATATATACTACTATATATATATATACATACTATATATACCATACTAGTATATATACTAATTCTAGAAATACGGGGCCTTACATTCACCCCTCCTTAAGAATTCAGCGTTCTCGCTGAGCCCGGACTTACAACATGATTCAGGATCCCTTTCTAGCCGATGTGGAGAGGATTACCCTGATTCTGCTAGTTGTACAGTCCCCTACCTGGGCGACCTGTCCCAACCTAGCTTCCTCTCAGGCGTACATCTTGCACACACTCGGTGTCGAAAGTCGGCTCTGATACCATTTGTAACGCCCCGAGCCCGGCTCAGCTGCGCACGCGGCTACACGTGCGCGCACGCGAAAGAACGGACACAAAACTCTAGCCACACCCACCACAGGCTCCATCAAATGGTGGGTTAACCCTTAGGTAACCTTTATCATTTGGTTTCCTATACATATCTTACACTCTCTTCCTTCTCCATTCCGATATGGGATTTTATCCCCTATATATATATCCGCTTAAGTACGGGGTGTTACATTTTCTCCCTCCCACACACACCACCAGATCACTACTTTCATCTTCCCCAACTCCCATTCCCCAACTTCAGACCCATGCCCAGATCTTCAACCCCAACTCCAGTTTCCTCACTCCTCACCCTCCCACACCGAACCAAAGCCAAAAAGAGTATACCTGCCAAGTGAAGCTGTCGCAGGATGAAGCTACGAGTTTGAAACCCCCCACCGCAGATTGAAGCTGCGTGATGATCACCATTTGGTCAGAACCCTTACATCACAGAGAACGACAATGACCCAAGTCGATGTCGTCTCCACGGTCGACTCTACGACCGACTCGACGACCCAAATCCACGATTCCACGACCCCCCGAACGATAATGGCCTCTGCGACCGACTCCCTAACCAAAGTCGGCATCGACGTCATCGGAAACCCCGCCTGAGCTCCTGTGGCCCTCTGCTACCGACCCAAAACCCAAGTCAGCACAGCCTGAGCTCCTCTGACGATATGCGACCAACCAATAACCCTCTGTGACCGACCCATACTCCAAGAGAGATAGAAGAAGGAACGACATCTGGAGGTTTGAGTATTTGGGACGAAGTGAGGCGGCGTGTCTGATGAAGGAGAAGAGAGAGGAGGGGAGCAAGGCGGATGTGGAGGGGGGTGACTAACCCTAGCCCCCCCCCCCCCCCCCCCCCCCCCAAGTTTCTAGATCTGGGTTTCTTTTTTTTGGATTTCATTTGGGGAGATTTTTTGTAAGGCCCCGTATTTCTAGAATTAGTATATATACTAGTATGGTATATATAGTATGTATATATATAGTAGTATATATAATTAGAAATAAAGAATAGAAAGGTGGTGGATGGTGTGACGTGGAGAAAAAGAATGGAAAGAAGTGGAGTTGGTATTAAAATGGTGGCCTATAGAAAGATCCTATGGGATGTGATGGCATGATGGGCCTATAAGATGTCCTATGGGGCATAAGGCAATAATAAATGAATGAAAGAGTGCATGCATGTGGGTGTGTGCTTGTTGACCGAGTATATGACCAGCACATTAGTCCCATATCGGATGGGATATGAAGGAATATAAATATATATATAGGAATGCCAATGATAAAGGTACCAATGGTTAACCACCTTTTTGAGGCAGCCTGTGGTGGGCGTGGCTAGAGTTTTGTGTCCGTTCTTTCGCGTGCGCGCACGTGTAGCCGCGTGCGCAGCTGAGCCGGGCTTGGGGCGTTACAAATGATATCAGAGCCGACTTTCGACACCGAGTGTGTGCAAGATATACGCCTGAGAAGGAGCTAGGTTGGGACAGATCGCCCGGATAGGGGACTGTACAACTAGCAGGATCAGGGTAATCCTCTCCACATCGGCTAGAAAGGGATCCTGAATCAAGTTGTAAGTCCGAGCTCAGCGAGGACGCTGAGTTCTTAAGGAGGGGTGTGTGTAACACTCCGTACTTAAGCGGATATATATATAGGGGATAAAATCCCATATCGGAATGGAGAAGGAAGAGAGTGTAAGATACGTATAGGAAACCAAATGATAAAGGTTACCTAAGGGTTAACCCACCTTTTGATGGAGCCTGTGGTGGGCGTGGCTAGAGTTTTGTGTCCGTTCTTTCGCGTGCGTGCACGTGTAGCCGCGTGCGCAGCTGAGCCGGGCTCAGGGCGTTACAGAAAAAGTGGAGCTTTCCATAATATCTAAACTACTACTAACTTACAATTAACAAGAAAATGAGTCATAGTTTATGTGGGGCGACGGTAATCGAGCAAGTTTATAGTTTGAGCTCTACTTTGACCTAGTCAGGTCAAAATGAGGAGTGCCTAGGATCTCTCTCATGTTAGGGAGCTTGGAGGCATTTGTGGTGATGTCGGGGGCAACGACAGCCTCCATTGCGAGGTGGCGGTGATAGTCAACGATGGTCAAGCTAGGGAATGAGAACGATGTTGAAGAATCTATCACAACTCGTAGTGCTAAAAGACTTAGATGAATCAAGAACAAGTCACCACAATATATGCAAGATCTCACAAGAACACAATCAGTATGCTGAGATAACCAATACTTCTTATTCCCCAATAAATACAAAGATTACAAAAGAGATTACAACTCTCAATCTCAGCCCTCACCTTTGAAACACTCGGCACAATCCCTTCTTGAAGTTGGACAATACTAACGGCTCACCTCTTGATCTCAAAGATACAAATCCTAGAGTCTACATCCATATATATAGCCTCCAAGTAAACACTAAAAGATAAACACAATTCCAGCTTATTGGGCCTGAATCTCGTCAGCCCAAATAACACACAACGCTGTTGTCGGTAGACCGCAACGTGTCAAGCCAACTCCTGAACTCTAGATCGGTCGCCGGCACGGTCGACTGTCTCGCTCTCTGTTGGACCATGTACACTCGAAGAACCTCCTAAAGTCAGGGTCGGTCGGCCGGCCGCACCCCCGGTCGATTGATCGCAACTCTCCAGACTGCACATCTTCTACTTGCTGCTATTGTCTCTTATTGTCTCCGTCTTCTCCAACTTCAAGTACTCGGTGCCTACGTTTATTTGAGGCCACAACCCTAACAAACGTGGCATCACTGTGGATATGAGTATGTCAGATTGGAGGGTACCTGTTGTGTCTCTCGTATGGTGCTTGAAGTTGACGTATAGGTCACGGCTGGGGGCGACGACGGTGTGGTTGCGAGTGACGACGATGACAAACAGAGTACCAGCGAGGGAATGAGAGAGAATGAGCTCAAATTGGTACGAGAAAATTGTTTTGGCGATGTCGACCGATCAATAGGATTATGTTTTGTTGTATTTTTTGTTTATTAGTTGGGGTATATGAGTTTCAGGACCCAGATTGTTGGGTTACCTGAATTTCATAAGTCTTATTTTTTGTTGTATATTTTGTTAAATGTTTTTAAATGAAATACAGGGGCTTCAACCCACTGTTGACGTTTTAAAAAAAAAATTCTAAACGCCCGCCTATTTTATTAAAGTGATGATAATGACACTGAAAGCTGAGGAACCTTTTTACACAGGATCAGTGATTCGTATCAAGATCTTGGTAAGTTGACAGTGGCCTAATGCCTGACTAATTAGATTAATATATTTGCAATGCAAACAATGTGAATGCTTGAAGGCAAAAATATATAAGACTTATCCTCTGCCTTTTTTTTTAATAATAAATTTATATTGTTATAAAAGAACAAACCTAGCTAAGTGCTGAGTAAATTTGGGTGCTGTCCTGAAAGAACCATGCATGCATGTGTGCTGATGCTATTGTGTCATGGAAAGGGACAATTAATTGAACAGGACCAACATCAAAATGTGTGCTAGCTTTTGTTCGCTTTGCCATGTTAGACTTCATTTGCTTTATTTTTAAAAGTCACTACTAAAAACTTTATCCCACATCAAAGATTAGGTATTCGAATCACATCTTAAAGATCCAAGCAATGCACATGAGAAGGATTGAGAAAAAGAGAAGTGTTGTTGATTAAGATCTATCCATGAGATGTGGAAGTTGCAAGTGATAACAAAGCTGAGTTATTTTTACTTCGAACTAAGATATAACTAAAGATATCTCAACTCGACATAATTATAGTAATGACAATCAAAAATACGAAGTTGAGATAATTGCATAAGTAGAACAGCAACTTGGTTTTGAGTATACGGCACAAAGCTTGCAGTCCATCCACTGTTTTAAATTTCTTCCGATACGGCCGAAATTTGAAATTTTGATACGAAATCACATATTTTATACTCTACAACGTTTTGGACCGAAATGTGTAGATTTCAGTCGAAATTACCGAAATATCGGTCGAAATATTGCCGAAATTGACAAAATATCAGCCGAAATAGACACATGTTATGAATATATTAAAAAATTTAGTTTTAGTTTTTGCATGTCTTTCAATATAGGATCTTAAGCTAAAATAATGTGAAGATTTCATATCGCTACATATATGCAAAGTTAAGTAAGTTTATTAACTAATACATTCTTTCTAATCAATGCAAATTCAATTTAGTTATATACTTATATTACATTCACTTCTATATTATTGTTAAATTATGCAAAGATTTATTGTAATTGATTCATGTCATTAGTTACATTATACAGTATTTTATATGATAAATGACATGTAGGACATATAATATCTTATTGGGTAACAAAAAAATATATTTATTGAGTATAGAAAATGAACATCCGATATGATCACATTTTCCAAGATCTCCTCCGATATCTCCGATCCGAGACGAAACACCCCTTGCCGAGACGAGTCCGAAATCCGAGATTTAAAACCATGAGTCCATCGACTGAAGGATGATGACCCATATACTGACCTTGCCGTTTACATTGTTTTTTTTTTTTTGATAATTAGATGGCCGAAGCTATCGTTTCATTAATAGGATTAAGGAAACAAAGCATTACACAGTACTAATAATACAAAAGGCTGTTGTAACAGCAAAGCAAACTAAACTAAGGCAACAACGCCAGACATCAAAAATAGAAATAACAGTACTAGGAAACAACAACAGTAAGAGGAAACATAAAGCCATTGAGAACGCTCCACCCTTGAGTCCATCCACCATGTGCATCCCTCTCTACTCTTCAGTATTGTTCCTGATCCTTTTGACTTGCTCCTGAGCACCTGCCCAATCATGAATCAAAAGAAAGATTTTATTCATAGATAACGGAAATCTGTAAACTTTATTGCGAAAAATAAAATCATTTCTTTCTAGCCATAGACTCCATATTAAGGCCGTTGTTGCAATGTCCCAGGCTTTTCTATCTTCTAATTTGATGTGCAACTCTCTAAGGTGAACCCATATGTCAATAGTAGTGTTTGGAACCCGATTACACCCAAAACCCCTACACACTATTTCCCAAATAAGCCGCGCTTTTGGAAATTGAAAAAGAATGTGATTGACATCTTCTTCTGATAGGCGACACGTCTCGCAGATCACGTCGATCTGCGAGATCCTCTTCCTAAGGTTAATTTTTGATAGGATCGCATTACTATGTGCTAACCAACAGAAGACTTTGACTCTGTATGGAACTTTGGCCCCCATATAACCGATTGGACTTGACATCTCGTACCTCCGTCGTTGATCCATTTATACATGGATGAGACTGAGTAAACTTATGAGTTTTCCCTATCCCACCATCTTTCATCTTCTGAGCTATTGGCCTGACCTCCTTCTTGAAGGATCAGTTTATTCATTTCTTCAAATTGTACCCTGCTTTCTGTTGTAACGCAATTAGAGATAATAAATTTTAGTTTTCCGTTCTTCCGAACGTCTGCCACCGCTAGGTCTAGATTGTGCGCAGCTTTCGCCGCTAACGGAAATTGGTTTTGCAGACTCGTCTTACCGCACCACTTGTCTTTCCAGAATCTGGTATCTTTCCCGTTACCCATTTTACAAGTGGTATTAGAATGAAAGATTTCTCCTTGCTTTGCTATCCCCTTCCACAGAAGGGACACTTTTGCAGATGGGCTCCTTCCTCCAAATCGGTATTTACGTCTTTTGCAATATTGATCGAAAGAGTAGTTCCACCATCCTCTGTGCTTGTTAGCAATCTTCCACCACCACTTACAGAGCAGTGCTTTGTTCATGTCGTGGAGATTTACGATTCCCAATCCTCCGAACTCCCTTCTCTTGCATACTCTTCCCCAATTGACCAAGTGGAAGCCTTTGTTTCCCTCGTTCATGCCTTTCCAAAGGAATCTTCTTCGTAGTTTATCAATCCTTTTGATGACCCATTCGGCAGTTCGTAGATGGACATCAGGTAAAGCGGGATCGTGCTAATAACAGAGTTGAGCAGAATGATCCTACCCCCAAGGGACAAAAACCTGCTCTGCCATCCTGCCAGCTTCTTTTCAATCTTCGAGATAATGTTGCTCCAATCCTCTCTCAGGAGAGGTCCTGGCTTAATATGCGTCCCTAGATATTTAATCGGAAATGTGCCGATTTTGCACCCCAAGATATCCTTTATCACAGAGCACGAAGTCGACAGCTGGTCACAAAACGGAACGATACTGGTCTTGTCTAAGTTCACCGCAACCCTGACCAACTCTGGAAACAAGCCAATACTGTCTTAATGGCTGTCGCTTCTTCCACCGTAGCTTTACCGAAAAGAATTGTATCGTCTGCATATTGGAGGATCGCCATAGGCTTGTCGATCCCTTTGATCCTAATCCCTTTGATTGTGTTATTTTTCATAGCTCTTCTAATCATCTCTGCTAGCCCATCTGCTACAATTGCGAACAGAAGGGGCGATAAAGGATCTCCTTGACGTAGTCCTCTCTTGCATAGGATTTCTCTCCCTTGCCATCCATTCACCTGAACTGAAGATTTTCCTCCGGTAATGCACCTTTTCATCCATGTTCTCCATTTGACACCAAAACCCTTAAGGGTCTGTTTGGTTCAAAGGAGGCGAGGGGAGGGGAGGGATTTTAATGGAGGGGAGGGAAGGGGAGGGAAAGGGAGGGGAGGGATTTAATAAAAACTCTGTTTGGTTCAAAGGAGGGGAGGGGAGGAAAAATAATTATTTTCTTGTTTGGTTCACAAGGGGAGGGAATGGATTTTATAATAAAATTACTTTTATACCCTTTTCCTTGTTTATAATAAAATTACTATTATAAAATTACTTTTATAATAATTATTTTCCTTGTTTCACTACTACTATTTTTCGACAAATTGAATTGAATGCTAACAATAAATAAGTATTGCAGATGAGATTGTGAGGCAAAATACTCAATCCACGTATTCAGATCAGAACAAGAAGGGAATGGTTCTTCCATTTGTACCACTTTCTATTACATTTGACGATATAAGATATTCCGTGGACATGCCACAGGTAATCTCCTCAAACTCTTGCAGGAAACTGAATATGGAATAAAAGACAATTTATTAGGTTGAAGAAATATAGCTGAATAGTACAATTCATAGCTACATGAAGAATCAGATAATAATACACTAATTACAGAAATATAATAATATTAGCTATGTCAAAAACTAACAACTATGGTATGTACGTAAACATTCGAGAATATATTGATCGTCAGCAATGACATTAACATTGAACGATAAGAGAATGTATGTTTCTATAAGTTTCATGAAATCGTAATTGAAGGTTTTTTATTAGATTAGGATTTAGATTTAAAGGGCAATTTAGTCCAGCCACTTTAAAAAATTAGCCCTATTATCTCTTCCCTCCAAATCCCCCCACTTTTGGAGGGGAGCCAAAATTGGCTCAGGAGGGGTGTTGCACCCCCCCATTTCCCTCCCCTCCCCTCCTAAAAAATGAACCAAACAAGAAAAGTATTAAAAAACCCTTTCCCTCCCCTCCATTCCCCTCCATTCCCCTCCAACCAAACAGTGCCTAAGAGCTAGAGCTTCCTCCACGCAGTCCCACGACACCGAATCATACGCTTTCTTAAAATCCAGATTTAGGATAAATCCGTCATCTTTGGATTTGCTACCTCGAAATACCACTTCGTGAGTCGATGCTATACTATCTATGATATCCCTACCTCGAATGAACCCGCTCTGCGATTGGTCTATGATATCATTTAGGTGGGGGGCTAACCTTTGAGCCAAGACCTTCGTAATGATTTTGAAAGATCCGTTCAACAAACTTATAGGTCTGAGATCTTCATGATTAGTAACCTCTTTCTTCTTGGGAACAAGAACGATCGTGGTGTAATTTAACCTGTCCAAGTTAGCCGTCCCGTCGTGTAGCTCGTGGAAGATGTTCAAAAGGTCATCTTTAATAATCTCCCAGTAAATTTTGAAGAAAAAGACGGGCAACCCGTCAGGCCCTGGCGCTTTGTCCTGTCCGAGCATCTTAATAGCTTCAAACACCTCAGCTTCTGTAAATCTTGATTCGATTCCATCGCTTCCGTCCAATCTGGATTCACTCCACATGTCCTGGGCCATCACACATCTTCTCGTGGGATTCCGGCCTATAAGATCGTGGAAATGGCTATCTATATGTACTTTGATTAAATCTTCATTTTCCGTCCAGGCCCCGTTAACTGAGATGCCCGTGATGTGGTTCTGTCTTTTCCTTCCATTTGCGATCTTGTGGAAGTATTTTGTGTTAGCGTCTTCCTCTCTAAGCCATTGGATCCTCGCTCTCTGTTGCCAATATAACTCCTCCATTTTTCCTATATTCTGCAATTCTAGTCTATTATTGGCGAGCTCATCTTTCTCAGAATCCTGAAGATCTCTGTCCTCCTGAATGCTTTCTAAGGTCGCAATACTTCTCGCAAGCTCCTCTCTTCTCAGGTTGGTGTCGAGCATTTTTTGTCTGGACCAAGCTTTTAATCTCCTACGCATTCGTCTAGTCTTCTCTATCCATATACCTACCGCTGAGGATTGAGATGTACTACTGTTCCATGATTCAGCGATAACCTGCCTCGTCTCCTCGCATACGGTCCATGCTTTCTCGAATTTGAAGCCAAAATGTTTCTTCTTACCAATGAGGTCGCAGTCAATTACCAAGGGCAGATGATCTGAAGTGTATCTAATAGCGGATTTAACTTTTGCCAATGGATTAACGTCTTCCCACTCGTTGGAAGCCAGAACTCTATCTAGCTTAGCCAAAGTCGGATTGCGCTGCATATTTGACCAAGTAAATTTCCGGTCTGTCATCTCTAATTCCAATAAATCTAGATCTTCGATGGTCTGATTGAACGTTCAGACCGATTGTGGCTCTTGCCTTTATGCTCATCCTGAAATCTGGTGATATTAAAATCGCCCCCTACTAACCAAGCCCCTCCCCATTTTTGTCTGATGAATTTTAGTTCCATCCACAACTCTTGGCGCGCAGTTTACATTGTTGACGGTTATACAATGGCAAAATGGCTCGATCCTCAAATTTCTAACCACAATGCAGTTGCATATTGGGTGTTTGATAGCGAAGCTAAAGAGAGATTAACTTTTAATGGAATTCATTACTGGTGGAGGCTTCCAAAGAGGACAGGCATCTCATTGTCGACGATTATACAATGGGTTAATTGATTACTGCTTGAGGTTGAGAATATGAATGGAATAGATGCTTGCCTTACATTCTCTCTGTCAAGAAAAAGTTCCAGAAAAATTTGTTAACTAACAGGAAATATTAAAGTGCTTATACTTGTTTTTCTGAATATTATCATGACATTGTTTTTTTTGTTTTTTGTTTTTTCCACTCTTTATTTTTATCAATGCTATCGTAACATTATTTTCTATCACACTTGCAATATAGAGCATGATAGATAGTAAGACTAAATTAATTGTTTTTTCGTATGTTTTTGGTTTAAAATGATGATGTCAAAATGGCTTCAGCCATGTCGATTTGAAAGAGGATTTGGATTGGCCACTTTACACGGTTAGACTTATTTTTTTTTGAATTATTTTTTCATACACATTTTAGATAGATAGGCATAATGGATTGATGAGGTTGGAATTCCACTTTGCAGAAAGAGTGAAGGATAAGAAGGTGATGAAAGAAAGAAGGCAATAAGCAGCCAAGCATGAATAGAAGGATGGAGAAAGGAAATTTTTTCTGTAAATCAATAGCCATATGCATTAGCTTTAGTGTATAAATAAACTTTAAGATAAATGATCCGGCGCGACCCCTTTCAGATAGAGATCATGTAGCAACACGTCAAATTTGCACCATCGCATATTTAGGTTATCCATAAATTCATGGTCCATAGGGTGTCGGAGAAATCTGCTCCCATCCCAACTTGCAGTACTAATAGTGGAAGTGTACCACAAGCAATAGAAACTCTCAAGAAATAGATGAACTAGAACAAGCTACCACAATATATGAATCTTACAAGAACACAACAAATATGCAGAGATAAGCAATACTTCTTATTCCCAAAGAAATACAAAGATTATAAAAGAGATTACAACTCTCAATCTCTCTCTCTCACATTTGAAACACTCGGCACAATCTCTCTTGAAGTTTAATAATGATCACGGCATATTAAACCCTAGAGTTTACGGTTATATATATAGCCCCCAAGCAAACCTTAAAGGATATACACAAATCTAGCAAATTGGGCATTTCTCCCGTAAGCCCAAAAGAACAATCAGTGTCGGTGTCGGTCGACCGCATCGTGCGGATCCAGACCCGAGGGCTGACCAGTCGAATGCACCCCTAGTGACTGGTCGACCGTCCCCTCCTCTGTTGGACGCCTACACTCGAAGAACCCCCAGTCGACTGGGTCGGTCGACCACATCCCTAGCCGGTCGACCGCAACCCTCCAGACTTCTCTTCTTCTACTTGCTGCTTGTCTTCCCTTGCTTCTTTGTCTACTCCTCTTCTTCTCCAACTTCAAGTATCCCGTACCTATGTGTATTTGAGGCCACAATTCCTAACATAGGGTACCATTGCCGCCCCCTCCAAACGACTAACCAAAGTGACTCCACTTTTACCAAAGTGTATGAAATAGATAATGATAGGTCAAATCCTACGTGTTCCTGAGTAAACTTTGTCGCCTGTATGATTCCCTTGAAAATTATCGTATAAGCACTACTTTTGAAGCATATCTAAGGGTAAGAGTCAATAAACGCCCCTATCGACGTTTATTTTGAATCAAGAAACTCCCCTCTACCATAATTATATACCAAAATGCCCTATTTGTATTTGAATCACATTTGATTCAAAAATATAAGGGTAGTTGTACTCCAAAATTATGTCAAATGAGAGTTTCTTGATTCAAAATAAACGTTGAGAGTGTTTCTTGATTAAAATGAAAGCGATGGGAGCGTTTATTGACATTTGCCCCATATCTAATGTATCTCCATTATTCTTCTCCCATGCTTTTCTTGAGTTAATTATCCCATCCTTTAGTGCAAAGCATTTGCATGAATACAACATGTTCTCTCTTTTAATCGTCATCACTTTACTTTTTCTTATCCGAACATGCAACATGCAACAGGAGAACATCGAATTGGTTAATTGATTTATACGTTGATTTGCTTTGATTTAATCCAATTTGATTATGTCAAAAAGTGTGGTGTATTTGGTGCTAGTGATTGAAAAGAGGTTCCACTTTGCATGGTTGATAGACATAATAGATTGATGATGTCAAAGAAGATTGAGATTTGCATGGAAAAGGAAGGGAGAGCAATAGGGAAAGTAGAAGAGACGTGACTAATTTCTTGTTTGAAATTAGGGTTTTTATCATGTATGCCCCTAACAAATAAGTGAATATCATATATGCCCCTCACAAATATGTATTTTCATATTTGTCCCCAATAATATATGCCATATTTCTTAATTACCCCTCTAGTTTAAAAAAACTCAAAACGATGGAGAATTTTCGATTTTTTTTTAATGGACATAATGAAAAATGATTGAAATATTCTCTTCTCTACCATTCAAAATTTATCTTCTTCATTCTTGTAAATTCGGGTAATTTTTAATCCAACCGAGACTCGTTAACTCTTCTCAAAATTTCTTTATTTTTTCAAGAAATGGACAAACCAAGAGTATATATTTGAGAACTATATATTACTCCTCACGTTATATCTTCAAATTTGCCATCAATCTTGTTTTTTAATGATAGATTATAAGCTTCCTAATTTATTTTTCCTTAAAACTCTTAAATCTTTACTCATTTGATTGTTTAATTTGATCTTTTAATTTGATTTCTATTTAACTTGTAAGGGTAAAATCATGGTTAACTTAGTGATATCTAACATAGGGGTAAATGTGAAATAAAGTCTATATTATTAGGGGCATATACGAAAATATACATTTGTGAGGGGTATATATGATATTATCATATTTGTTAGGGGTATACATGTTAAAAACCCTTGAAATTATTAAGATCGAGTTACTATAGCAGCTAGATCTAGTCGGAGATGCTTTGAGATGGACACTCTTGATCTTCTTAAATCAGAGGGAGATCGTGTCTGAGTACTTTAAGATGTGTACCTCTTTGCAATCGGTTTTGTAGAGCTTGTATGAACGATGGTTAGTCCATTCCACCACCGAGTATGACTGGTTACATTTCATTGCTTGAATCACATAAATAATTTTTTTTGATAATAAAAGTGACGGCGTCACCTTTTCATTAATGAAAGTAGAACATAATACAACAACGATATAAAGATCTAACATCAGGCTGAAAACATCAAATAAAATTACAAAAAAGTCACCAAAGCAAAATAGTAGATACTAGAATATCCAACATAATGCAACCCAAGACTCTGCCACCAATAGTGCGACGACTACTCCAAACGTAGCCTTTTCCTCGTACCTGTCTGACCTGCCCAAGCATGCATAAAAGAAAATTGTTTATGCATCATGGTCGGAAATCTACAATTGTTCTGATGAAAGGACGACTCATTACGATCTAGTCATAAGCCCACTACAACAAATATGACATTTGATAGCATTCATAAAATGCTATAGTAGACCTACGATAGCGTTTTACAAATGCTATCAAAGCCCCGCTATAATAACTCTATAGCATTTTGACCAAACGCTATAGAATGTATAGCGTTTCCGAAATGCTATAGATTCTATAGCGTTTTAACAAAACACTATAGAAACTATAGCGTTTTGTAAAACGCTATAGAATCTATAGCGTTTCTATAGCGTTCGGAAAACGCTATAGTTTCTATAGCGTTTTGTTAAAACGCTATAAAATCTATAGCGTTTCGGCAATGCTATTAGTGTTAGAGCATTTTGTAAAAACGCTATCGTTAGACAATCCAGTAATAGAATCAAACATACAACATTTTTAAAACGCTATCGTTTTGATATTTGTGGTTTTTTATAGCATTTTAGGAACGCTATTTCGTTTTAACTGTATACAAAAAAATCTACGAATACAAATAAAAATCGATTTATCGAAAATATTAATACACCATTAAAACTATAAAAGTTTTGCAAATTTGTGTACAAATATATAAAAACATACCAACATAGAAATATCTACACAATAAACTTATAAAAATGTTCATCCAATAAACTTAAAACTGACGACCATACAGGAGACATACAGCAAAAACTGCAATTTCAGGGTGACTGGCTATTACAAACTTTCATATGTTTCAATACAAGCGAAATATAGCATATCAGCCATCACCTGAAAATTCACTTGGCAATGCAGAAGAACCAACATGTCATTACTTTCTAAAGCTAAAAATTAAGACAGTTCATCTTCTTTTCAACCAATATCCAGTACCTACACAACACAAGTTAAGCCATATACCAAATATTTGACGAGCTAATTCTTTTCTCAAACCGAGGCACATAAGCAAATCCTAGTCCGCGCAAGCCTAGACTGCTAATGACTGGTTCAGAATATGAAAAGTTGAATTTGGCACTCCTGCATCTTTGAATGGGAACATACATTTGCTGAAGCTCAAACAACTCCTGTTATCCTTTCCCACCCTGGCAATAAAACATGCAAAGATCATCAACTAGGGTCTGCACTTATTCCTTTTCACATTATAAAGTAGAAGAAAATTAAACAAAAGGCAGCTAACATGAAGCAGCTAGGATAGACTGTTTCCACTACAATACATGCTAAAAGATTGTAATAATACTGTCACTATCATCTAAAAAATGTAAAAGGTAAGTCCAAAGTTAATTAACATGAACATACAGCATGGTTTCCGTGAATGGAAACTATATATCGAGCTGGGAAGATTTTTGTAGTGTCAAAATCAAAAGACATTGCAAGGAAACCAATATTTCTATATATTAGCTTTTAAGTTATCTCGGTCCCCAGAGCCAAAGAGCCGAAATAGAATAGCTGAAGAGATGAGAAGAATAGTTAAGAGTTGAGAAACGTAGATGTAAATGAAACCTTAGCTGTATTAAGCAGACCCAACCCAACCCTTTCTGAAAACTTAATGATAATTATATTAGTTTGATGTTTTAATGGATGCTCAACTTAAACCATTAAAAGGCCTACATTAGAACTCTTACCCTAACCTCATCTATCAAATTTTCACCATGAAGATCTATGTATATGGATGAATGAGTGAGAATGAATGCAGCATCACTATCATGTATGATGTATCACTAGGCATTAGAGTGTTGGATTATCATGTACAGAAGCAGAAACATGTACCAGGCAAGCATTGACAACATAATCACCAACTCCTCCTAACTGGATTGATAACCTTTGTTCTTCCCCTCAGAGTGCACTCATAATCACCAACTCCGTTAGAGTGAACCTCACAATATGATGCATCAGTTGCCAGTTTTTTTTATTTTCTCCAATATCTTAGGACACAATTCACCATCCATCATAGCTTTTTTAGTAGTTGTCCTCTTCATTATTAATTTCCTAATCCCCTCATACAATGATACCATGGGTTTTCCTCTAGCTTCTTTGATGTATCTTTTAAAGTCTTCACTGACATTGTTGCACAAAGAATCACTCATACATCTATTACTAAAATATGATCTAATCAGCTCCTATTTCCTCTAGATAAGTTCTTGCATTAAGATCTACAGACTCATCAACTACATTGCTTCCTTCATCATAGGTTGTTGTAGCTTGCCATAAGTACCCTTTCAACACATCCCCTATGAACTCTTTGATGAAATTAACATACCAATGCTTGTGATAATAAGTGAAAAAATGGAAATAGATGCACATTCATTTAAACTTGAATGGGAAAAATATGCACCAAGTGAAAGAGATGCACATCAATGCAACTTGAAAGAAAAAATACACAAACCAAAAGTATTGCACTGAGTGAAAGATATGCACATTTAATGAAATTTGAATGGAACAAGTAGCCACACATGCCAAAAAAAAAGATTCACAATGCGAGTACATTTAAAATATACCTGACACAAAATCACTGCTCTGCATTAGATATTAGGACCTCAAATGCTTGCAGCAATCCCTACATTAGACAAATAACTAGTTCCAAACAGTTTCATTTGACTTTAAAGTTGAAATTTTAAGGTAAAATGACATAGAACACTAATCTGTCTGTCGGAGATCCATGTGTACTGCTCTCCTTCACACCTGAGAGCTTGACATAGTAAGTTCAAGAATGACTTTCATGAATTAGCAGTCACTCCCTCAACAAGTGCAAACGCAATAAGGAACATCTGGTTATTTGCATCTCTTGATACAAACTAAGAAGAATCAAGCTAGTCCATAATGCAAGAATGCAAGCTATCTAACAGCAATATCTCAAGGTAGGTCCTGGTGAACATTTATACACTACCATGCCAGACACATTAGGATCATTATACGGATAACTTTAAGTGAAGTGAATCCGGTCAAATTTATCCCGCTACTCTCCCTCCCCAATGCAACTGTTCAATAGAGAGATGGTACAGAGGCAAGGAGACCAGCGGTTGCTAACATCAGTAGAGAGGGAGGTGGTTACTAGAAAGGTATATCCTCTCCACCTCTCTTAAGCATATTAACGTTTCTAAAAACGCAAGCGGTCGCTCAGGACCATCATCGAGGGATTTACAGTGTGGCATGGCCACCTCTGCCTATGTGGCGACACATTGTTCACTATAAAAGTTGCAGCAAGAGTTAACTTCAATACTACTTGAAATCACGGTATTTTGTTTTCAGGATGAAACTTATAAAACATCTATAGGAGAACAGGCACAACTCAGGTACTTCTGTGGAGATCTAAATTACATACTTGAATGTGTTTTATTGCATTGTACTTACAAAAAGTAATAAATGCCCCTTCAAGCAGTCAATTGTTCTTCGCACCAGTTTCTTCTCCCATAAATGGTGCAAGAGGAGTCTTCCTTATCCTTCACCAAAGTTATATATGTCCAACGCTGACGAGGAGCAATGATTTCCTTGGTCAAATTACTAGTTTTCATTCCATATGTTGCTATTAACAACTCTCCTATTTCTCAAAAATAAAATAAGGTTATATATATACATAAACGTTTAAGACTTCACTGCATCCTACAATTAAAAAGAAACTTCACAATGTTGTTAACATACCATCTCAAATTCCAATGTCCCAAAATATGAAATACTATCTACACACATATATCTGTATTTATATTCGATATGCAAAAACAAAAAAACCTCATCTGTATTCACATGGGTTTATCCCACTATATAATTTTTTAGAAGGAAAGTAATGTACCTAGTTAGCATCCAACATCTTGATGTAATCGGTCGGCCATGCAATTGCAAGTCCCATAACCTCATCTAGAGTATCTACACCACCACCTCGCCTAAATAACGGTGATGAAGGTTGTCTTACTTCATCACCTCTTTTTCTTCTTCTTCTTCTTCTATTTCTCAAGATAGGAAAAAGATAATAATATAAATCTAGTGCATGGAATTCTGGTGAGTTTTTATCACTCAATACATATAAGTACCTGTAAAGAAAGTGATAAAGCAATCCACCGCATGATCCCAACAAAGTGCATTCAAGAACATGCTTTTTAACATGATTATTAGATTTGAAAAGATAAAAAGTCATAATACACCTGCATGCACAATTAACATGATTAAGTTAAAAAGTCATAATACCTCACGTGCACTTTATAAAAATATAATTCATTTCTTAGTAGTTTATCTCACAGAAAGATAGATGCACACAACTATGAAATGCATGTTAACTACAAATTAAATGGTAAAAAAGTTTAAGAAAAAAGGAAGACTTGGCATAAAAATTACGGCAAGTACTTATGATACTTACAACAATACCAGCTGGAACCAAGAAGGCTAACACATTGATATCCATGAAATAAGAGGGCCAGGTAGGTGGCTAATGTTCACTAACACTCGCAATGATGGGTATATACTTGCTTGCATATGTTCTGTTGACATATGAGAAACAGAAGCAATTAGAGGAAAATAAATTTCATCTGTGATTCAGAATGAGGAAGCTAAATCTTCATTACAAATAGCATGCTCTTATAACATCTTGCTGGGACTGCGTACAAAAAGCATTAAAAGAATGATGATTTGACGAAAATGAAATGCCTCAAAGCAAAAATCTATTTCCTGCTTTGCAGAGTGTGAACAGAATGAAATTGTGTAAGAACCATAAAGAATTAGGCTCTCAAGGGTTTTAACTGTTTGAAAGAGTTAAATTTACTTTCCATTTTTCTTGGTTGGGTGATGGAAAGGAAAACAACAAGTGTACTTCTAAAAGTACCACAACACAGGATTTTTAACAGCTAGGGGTCTCATTTTTGGAGAGAAATTGAATGGAAAGCGAAGGAGGGGGGATTTTAATGTTCCTAATAATCCATTTTTCCTACTTTACTAGATATGAAGGCCCCCTGATCTGCAATTTGGAACACACGCTCTATAGTGCTTACTCGAAGGATTTGGAATCCGCTTGGATGAAATAACTTCAAGTTTCTAGCAAACCAGAAAGCTCTTGTCAACCCCTACCTGTAGGATAATGGCTCGATTCTGGTATTTCGTATCTGCAGTGTTCGAAAGTTTCAGAGCTTCAGTCGACTGGATGGAGGAGCAGTCGACTGTCCAAAGAGGAGTTTTCGAAGACTGAGTATACAGCAGCAGCAGTCGACTGTACGTGGGAGTCAGTCGACCGTCCAGAAGGAATCAGTCGACTGGTATGAAGACTAGTCGACTGTCGGCGGGTTTTGGATCCAGATTCGGCCCAATTCGAAAGGCCCAATAGTTTCCCTATAAATACACCCGTTAGGGTTTTGTAAATTGTAACACCTTATTCGGATTTTGCAGCCGTCATCTCTTGTAAAGGCTTTGTTTGCCCATTGGAGAACATAGTAAAAAAACCCCAACCGCCCCTTGTGGATGTAGGCATCGTTTTGCCGAACCACGTAAATCTTGTGTTCTTGTGTTGCTTGCTTTTCTGTTTTTCTCTCGCTGGTTCTCTCTTTGTTTCCGCGTTGGTTTGATTGTTGGTTTGATTTGTATTCCGCACAACAAGTGGTATCAGAGCTGTTGGTTCGACCTAGAGGGAGATGGCGGGTGATGCAGATGCAACCAAGGATGTTGTGGGATCAAGTTCGTCAAGAACAACGATTCACAACGCAAAATTTGAAGTTGAAAAATTTGATGGGACAAACAATTTCGGGATGTGGCAATGTGAGGTGTTGGATGTTCTTGTTCAACAAGAACAAGATGTTGCTTTGGAGAAAGAAAAACCTAAGGATATGTCCGAAGCAGATTGGAAGAAGTTGAATCGAGTTGCGTGTGGGACTATTCGGCTCTTTATTGAGAAGGCTCAGAAGTACGATTTGATGAGGGATACCGTTGCTGCGGTGTTGTGGAAGAAGCTCGAAGACAAATACATGAGGAAAAGTTTGGAGAATCGGCTGTATTTGAAGAAGAGACTTTTTCGCTTCACCTATACGGAAGGTATGTCTATGAATGCTCATGTTGAATCATTTAATAAATTGTTGGCTGATTTGTTAAATTTGGATGAGCAAATTAAGGATGAAGATAAAGCCCTAATTCTGTTGAATTCATTACCTGAAAGTTATGATCATTTAGCAACTACTTTATTATATGGAAAAGATACTGTGAAATATGAAGATGTTGCAAATGCTTTGTTGAATAATGAAACTAGGAGAAGGGATAAAATGGTTGATAGAGAAACTTCTTAAGCTTTGATTGTAAGGGGCAGGACTGAGACCAGATCTGAGTCCAAATCTGGAAAAAAGGGAAACAAATCTCGTTCCAAATCGAGAGGAGTTTCGAAGGACAGGAAAATACCGGCCAAAGATGAATGTGCTTTCTGTCATGAAAGGGGGCATTGGAAAAAGGATTGTCCAAAGCTACGAAATAAGGGAAATTCGACTGCAAATGTGACTGTTGATAATTTAGAAAGTGGCGAGGATTTTTCTTTTGCACTTGCTTCTAGCCCCTCACTTTATCAAGAAGTATGGTTTCTTGATACAGCAGCCTCCTATCATATGTCTTGGAAAAAGGAGTGGTTTACTTCTTTGGAGTATATGGATGGTGGTGTAGTTTTGATGGGAAATGATGTGCCTTGTAAGAAGGTAGGAATCGGAAAGATTGAATTGCTAATGCACGATGGTCTTATTAGGGAGCTTTCAGATGTATGGTATGTTCCAGATTTAAAAAAGAATTTGATTTCACTTGGTGCTTTGGAGGCCAGTGGATTGAAATTTGCTAGTGAAGGTGGTATTCTGAAGGTGACTAGCCGATCACTCGTGGTGATGAAAGGGCAAAGAAAAAGGAACTTGTTTTTCTTGCAGGGAAAAATATATTTGGGTCAGGCTGCCAGTGTAACTGAAAGGCCTAAACAGGTTGTTCCCGACTCTACTAGGTTGTGGCATATGCGACTCGGGCATGCAGGAGAAAAGGCCTTGCAGGGGCTTGTGAAGCAAGGGTTGCTTAAAGATGCTAAAGGGTGCAAGTTGGAATTTTGTGAACATTGTGTTTTGGGTAAGCAAACTAGGGTGAAATTTGGTACAGCTGTACATCAGACAAAGGGTATCCTCGATTATGTGCACACAGATGTTTGGGGCCCTACTCAGACACCTTCTATGAGTGGTAGACACTGGTTTGTTACTTTTGTTGATGATTACTCCAGACGAGTTTGGGTATATACCATGAAGCACAAAGATGAAGTTTTGACATTGTTCACAAGTTGGAAGAAGAAAGTTGAAAATCAGACTGGTAGGAAGATTAAGGTTCTGAGGTCAGATAATGGAGGGGAATATAAGAATGATCCGTTTCTGAAATTGTGTGAAGATGAAGGGATCCAGAGGCACTTCACAGTGAGGAAGACTCCACAGCAAAATAGGGTTGCAGAAAGGATGAACAGAACCTTACTTGAGAAGGTGAGATGTATGTTAGCACAGTCTGGATTGAAGAAGACATTTTGGGCAGAAGCTGTTATATATGCAAGCCACATTGTCAACCGTTTACCATCAGCAGCACTTGAAGGCAAGACGCCTATTGAGGTATGGAGTGGTAAACCTGCATCTGATTATAGTTTTTTGCATATATTTGGTTGTCCTGCTTATTTTCATGTAACTGAAACTAAACTTGATGCAAGAGCCAAAAAGGCTATATTTGTTGGTTTTAGTACTGGTGTCAAAGGTTACAGGTTGTGGTGTCCAGAACAAAAGAAGTTAGTAATCAGCAGGGATGTGACTTTTGATGAGACCAGCATGATTAGCTCGGGACAGTCGACTGGTGGTATGGGACAGTCGACTGGTGAGCAGCAGAAGAGTGGGACAGTTCTCCAACAGGTGAGTAGCAGAATCTCGGGACAGTCGACTGATGTACAGGAGCAGTCGACTGGTGGTCCAGAACAGCAGAAGAGTGGGAGCTCGGGACAGTCGACTGTTAGCAATAACCAGTCGACTGGTAGGAGAGTTCTCCAACAGGTGGAGTTAGAAAAGTTGTCAGTTGAAAATCCTGTTCCTGTCCAAGATGAAGATGATGTGGTTGATACTGAGAATGATGAAGAAGTTCCTATCCAGCAGAAAGAATCAATTGCAGTAAGAAGGCAAAGAAGAGATATCAAACGACCGTCTCGTTTTACAGATACAGTTGCATTTGCTCTTCCCATTGTGGATGATGAAGTTCCCTCCAACTTCAAAGAAGCCACTAGAAGTTCAGAAAATGCAGATTGGAAAGTTGCTATAGATGAAGAGATAAACTCTCTTCATAAGAATAAGACTTGGGATCTAGTGCAACTACCAAAGGGGAAGAAAGCAATTGGTTGCAAGTGGGTGTATACGAAGAAAGAAGGTCCAAAAGGCAGTGTTCGGTTCAAGGCTAGACTAGTTGCAAAGGGGTATGCTCAAAAGGAAGGAATTGACTATAATGAAGTGTTCTCTCCGGTTGTGAAGCATCCTTCTATTCGGATTTTGTTGACATTAGTAGCACAGTTTGATCTTGAATTGACACAGATGGATGTGAAGACTGCATTCTTACATGGGGATCTAGATGAAGAAATTTATATGTTGCAGCCAGATGGGTTTAAGACAGCTGGGAAGGAAAATTGTGTTTGCAGGTTGAAGAAGTCTCTCTATGGGTTGAAGCAATCTCCAAGGCAGTGGTATTTGAGGTTTGACCAGTTTATGAAGGTGCAGAGATATTCCAGAAGTGAGTTTGATCATTGTGTCTACTTCAGGAAATTGCAGGATGGTTCTTTCATATATCTGTTATTATATGTGGATGATATGTTGATTGCCTCTAAAAATGCTAAGGAGATTCAAAATTTGAAGAATCAGTTGAGTTCTGAATTCGAGATGAAGGATCTTGGTGAAGCCAAGAAGATACTTGGGATGGAGATAGCTAGAGACAGGGCAAAGGGCATAGTAAGTTTGACACAGAAGCAATATCTTTTGAAGGTGCTGAAACGGTTTGGTATAGATGAGAAAACTAAACCAGTCAGTACACCCTTAGCCACTCATTTCAGAATTAGTGCTTCTCAGTCTCCAAGTACAGATGAAGAGAGATAGTATATGGCTAATGTACCTTACACTAGTGTGGTTGGCAGTTTGATGTATGCCATGGTTTGTACTCGACCAGACATCTCTCAGGCGGTGAGTATGGTTAGTCGATATATGCATGATCCAGGCAAAGAGCATTGGCAAGCAGCTAAATGGATTTTGAGGTACATAAGTGGCACCACAGATGTGGGTTTGAAATTTGAAAGGGATGACAATATTAGCAGGTTATTGGTTGGATATGTTGATTCTGACTATGCAGGTGATCTAGATAAGAGGCGGTCTACTACAGGCTATTTGTTTACTATGGCTAGGGCACCTATAAGTTGGAGGTCAAATTTGCAGTCCACTGTAGCGTTGTCTACTACTGAGGCTGAATACATGGCGGTTGCTGAGGCCATGAAGGAAGCCATTTGGATACATGGACTTTTGAAGAGCTTGGGAATTCATCGGGAGAAGGTAGAGGTACACTGTGACAGTCAGAGTGCTATTCATTTAGCGAAGAACCAAGTTCATCATTCGAAGACCAAACATATTGATGTTCGTTATCATTTTGTGCGTGATTTGATAAAGGATGGTGATATTCATTTGGTGAAGATTGGAACAGCTGATAATCCTGCTGATATGTTGACCAAAGTTGTTGAGGCAGCCAAGTTCAAGCATTGCATGAACCTGGCTAATATTTTGCATGTTTGATAATTTGGCATGGGCAGTTGGGATAGTGCTTTGCTATTGGTTTGTTTAGTATGTGATATCATACTAAGGTGGAGTTTGGGTTCTTTTGTTACATTTGGTGATGAGCAGTTGTTTTGAAGTATTTGTGGAGATTGCTTGGGCTACTTGGAAGATTTCACCAAGGTGGAGATTGTTGGATACTTGACTTGGAAGATCTCGCCAAGGTGGAGATTGTAGGATAATGGCTCGATTCTGGTATTTGGTATCTGCAGTGTTCGAAAGTTTCAGAGCTTCAGTCGACTGGATGGAGGAGCAGTCGACTGTCCAGAGATGAGTTTTCGAAGACTGAGTATACAGCAGCAGCAGTCGACTGTACGTGGGAGTCAGTCGACCGTCCAGAAGGAATCAGTTGACTGGTATGAAGACTAGTCGACTGTCGGCGGGTTTTGGATCCAGATTCGGCCCAATTCGAAAGGCCCAATAGTTTCCCTATAAATACACCCGTTAGGGTTTTGTAAATTGTAACACCTTATTCGGATTTTACAGCCGTCATCTCTTGTAAAGGCTTTGTTTGCCCATTGGAGAACATAGTAAAAAAACCCCAACCGCCCCTTGTGGATGTAGGCATCGTTTTGCCGAACCACGTAAATCTTGTGTTCTTGTGTTGCTTGCTTTTCTGTTTTTCTCTCGCTAGTTCTCTCTTTGTTTCCGCGTTGGTTTGATTGTTGGTTTGATTTGTATTCCGCACAACACTACCCTCCCCTCTATGCCTCTTCCCAGATCACCGTCTCTGCTCCCCCCCCCCAACCCACCTTTGACTGTTATAGAAAGGAAGTATTTGGACAAACTCAACCCAGAGAAGACAGAGCACTTCGGTCAGCCTCTTCATCATATGGTGGAAGAGATGATAAGGTACTTTAATGCTCTAACAGGTAATTATCATTTTTCCGGGCTTAAGTATTATCGAGTGTCAGCATAAAAGGAATGAGACTTAATGTTTTGGCTAATTTTCTATGGAAACAATTTTAAAGTTGTAGTTTCCTACTCACCCTCTTGAAACCATTCTATTACAGGTATCCAACTGGTACTAGTAAGTATTCGGATAATGTCCATGCAAATGTCACACGGACACACTAGCTCTCTGGAAGTTTATAACAAGAGAATAGAAACCTTTTATATCAGAATATAAGCAAGTCCAAAAATACAACTATTTGTGCAACATTAGTTCTATAAAATAATTCAGTAGCTTAATACACATTCTTAAACATCAAAATGGAATAAGAGGTGCTCACAGATCAAGAATACTCAAACTACGCCCACTCCATCCTTTTGTTGGGCTGGAAGCCACCAATGCTACAAGGACAGCTAAGAATGCAATACAAATGGCCCTGCAAAGAACATTCATAAACATATAATAACCATGGCAAGACATTTGAAGAGGATTAAGTAAGAATGTATCTGAACATGCAAAGAAGTCATTGTAAATTTGTAACAACAATATTTCAATGTAATACTAACATTACATCTGCGAAAATCTGTAAGAAGGATGTTAAGCATTATGGAATTCATTTGTAAGTCTCTTGCCAACTTATGTGAGAACTTCAAAACAGTCCAAAACTTACATACTAAAGATTCGTTTCTTACAGGGACCAAAACTTACGTTCCAGCAGTCAACACAAGTGTCATTGCCACTTTAAACATCTTTGGGGAAAGAATGCCTTTGATCTATATAGTAAATAATTGTTGCAAAGTACCATTAAAGCTATAACGTACATGCTTTTTTCAACTCTTCTCACTAAACACAAGCAATAACCCACTGCATTCAAAATTTGGAACAACAATCAAGTACAACATGTCAACAAATTTAACAACTAAATGAAACTTAATCATATTAAGAAAACCTAACTAAATCAAGTAATATCCCCCAGATCTGTAACTCGTACCAAAAAAACCTTAATCGGATCAATCCAATCAGGAACTAGCAAACCCTAACTACAATTCCAAACATTATATGCAATACTAGTAAATCAAATTAAGGAATCCAGGGTTTGGGATCGGAAAAGATACCTTCTTGGAGGCGGGTGGCGACGACGGGGGAAGGGGAGGGGGAAGGCGGCGCCGAAGGGGGCGGGTGGCGGCGATGAGGGAAGGAGCGACGACGGTGGAAGGGGACGGGGACGGCGGCGCCGAGGGGGCGGGTAGCGGCGATGGGGGAAGGAGGGGGACGAAAATCATTTTTGGTTTTTGGGGTGACTATGAATTTGGGATGGAAACCCTAACTGGGATCATAGGATAATTGAAGAAAAATAAAAGGAGGAGGAGGAAGAGTAAATGAATTGGTTTGAGAATGATTTGGATTTTAATTAGAATTTTTTTTTTACCCTTACCACTTAAGTTTATTTACAGATATTATAGCGTTTCTAAAACGCTGTAAAAAATACAACATTTTAAAAACGCTGTCGTAGCTAAAAATAAAATTTAAAATTAATCAAAGATAGCATTTTATTCAGAAATGCTATTATTGATCACTTTCAATAGCATTTACACTTAAACGCTATAATAAATCCGCTATAAAAAGCCATATATGTTGTAGTGGCCCCCACAAAGTTACCGCCATAGAAATATCTCAAGCTATCCTATTCTCTTTCCTGACTACACTCTCACTCCATTTGCTCCAAAAATCAGAGGTTGAGTTCGGGCTCTCCATGATCCCAAAACCTAATGTCACCATCTCCCAAGCTAACCTAGCCTTAGGGCAAAGAAATATGATATGAGTGGTATCCTCGTCTTCTATCATACATCTCGAGCATCTAACATTGATTGGGATATTGTGTTTGTTAGGTTAACTTTTGAGAGAATAGCGTCATTTGCAACCAGCCATTAAAAAAAATTTCACTTTCAATGGTGCAAAGGTCTTCCAAATCGTATTAGCTTCCCTACTTCGCATCCCACCGTCATTAATCCACATGTACATTGATGTCGCCAAGAAAATATTGTTAGGGTCTAAACTCCACATTCTTTCATCATCAGCATTGCTTATTTCTCTAGTCATTTCCTTGATGAAAACCTTCATCCTTTGCAGTTGAGGCAGACTTTCCTGTGACGGTTGTTCACACATTTTAATCCTAAGCCTACCATTTCTCCATACCTCGGCTACTAAGGTATCTGTCACGCCCCGCTTCCCAGAATACGGGAACACTGGTACGTAACTGAGGCACAGCGAATGATGCGAATACACCATTTAGAAGTTGTATAGTTAACTCAACAACAAGATAACAATAATAACCACACAAGTATGTGAAATCACAATAGGATAACAGGAATACATGACATAGTACATGACATAATATATGACATAACCAACAACTGAAAAATATAAAGTAGTTACGGGTCAAACATGCCCGGATTACAACAAAGAGTACATGAATAAACACGAACTAAAGCAATATGAAAATAAAAAAGACTAAAATCTTTGCTCAGCAACACCTTCGGGCAATTCTCCATCTGGGCCTACAAGTATAATATTACAAAAAGAAGAAACAAAGAGGTACCCGTTAATACAAGTCACGGACCGCAAGTGGTACAAGCTAACGGGACAATTATAAAACAAAACAAAAGCAGGAAAAGAGCAAGGAATTAAGAATCATATAATAGGAGAAATACAACATGCAAAACAGAATCATGAATGAGACATCATGGAATAAGTGACATGCATGTAAACGAGTAAATAAATCAATAGGAACATGTACATGTAAACGAGTAAGCAAGTAAACATGTCAACATGAACGTGTAATATGTAAACAAGTAAACAAGTCAACAGGAATATATAACATGTAATTGGATTATGCAAGTGTACGTGTTAATGTCATGTCTTTTATTAATCTAACTAGGTAGCACTTCATGCGCCCCATACCACATGGTTGCTACACGCAATCAAGTGAACGTTTAGACTAGTGGTGGATTCTATAAGTCACGTACTCGGAAAATCATGTCAATAGTATCTTGTATCAAGATACGTGCAATGTGGAACATAGTGTAACTTGTAGCGTGAAACATATAACATATAATTCGCAAACTTGCAACTTGTAACTTGCAACTTGCATCGGGAAACCACGAGCTCCCATCCGAGTACGCTCTTCTATATTTTCCACTACTAAATCTTTATCCTTATACCCCGGCTTGTTATTTTTTTTTTAACAATCAAACATGAACAATAACTACATGCAACAATAAGGACGGGTAACATGGCAGGATTGAGTATCAAGACTTATGCAATGCAAGAAAACATATCTCAGGACTTATAAAACATGTTGATGACTATGATGTGACCAATGGCATGTGCAAACTTAATCAAGAATAAAAGATATTATAACAACATGCAAACTAGTAACGAGACAGGCAATACATGCACAACATCCTATATAGTTCTAAGAGCATATATGTGTGTATCGTGTTCATGCAATACATATGATAATAAGGTATTTGCGATCATGTATGAATACGGGATCAACGGATTATGTATAGTACGAATAGAGTCAAAGAATATACTTGCGGTATTTTGCAAAGAAGCTTGTACTAGAACAAACGAATTTGTACAAGAGATACTTACTTGTTAACCGACGACGATGATATTGATAACAAGAATAACGGGATCAGAATCCCAGGCAGCGAAGTATGTGCAAGATACGTGGCAGCCATGCCAAAATAGCAAACTCCACAAAAGCAACAGCAACTCAACAAAAGCAGAACAACCCCATCAACAAACTCCAAGACAGCAACACACCAACTCTACTTCACAACACCAAACTCCAATAAACACCAATACAATCAGATCCCTCTTCCAACAAACATCAAACACCACAACACCCAAACAGCAACAAACCCAACCTTCATCTTCTTCCAACACCATACACCAATACAATAACTTAGTAATCCCCAACTTCATAAAACACAACACAGCAAGTTCACTAACCCAATTGTCTCCTTATTCACAATGAGACAGAGAGGGAGAGAAAGAGCGGGAGAAGAAGAGTGGGCGGCGACTAGGGCTGTAACTCGGACCAGATGGGATCGGACAACTATATGTTCAAGCTCGGACCAAAATTCTACTCGGACAGGCTTATGTCCGGCTCGGTTTAGGTCGGAAAAAATTTGTATAGTCCGGACTCGGTTCGATAAAGTATCAGACTGCAACAATACTCGGACGGACTTATGTCCGGTTCGAGCTCGGTAAAGAATCGGACCTAATAATTTGTTCGAGTTCGGTTCGTATAACAGTTCGGACGGTCCACGGTTGGACCATTTCTCAAGCCGAACTCGAACAGATGACGGACCGTCCTATACATTTTACACCTCCAAGCGGCGACGCAACTGAAGGCGACGGCGGGAGGGTGGCGCGACTGGAGGTCGCGACGGGGGGACAAAAGAGCTCGGGGTTGATGGTGGCGACTGGGGAAAAGGGTTCGGCTACTGTTGGTTTGGGCGGGAACAGAGACGAGAGCGGGGGAGCGGAGCTTCGACAATGGCGTCGACAAGGGGGCTCGACGGGGGAGAGGCAGGAGCAGTCGAAGGCCGGCTGAGAGCGGAGGAAGACGAAGGTGGTTCGAGCGGGGAGCGCTCAAAGGCGGAGGGGGATGGTGCGACTCGGTGTAGCTGTCGAATGAGGGGAGCAGACGGCAAAGCGACAGGAGGAGGGGAAACGGGGGTCATCGCGGTGTGCTGGCTGAGGCGGCGCGGGAGTTATGGGTTGACAGAGGGAGGTCGAACGGGAGGCGCTCGGTGGTAGGGGCGAGCGCAGGCGGAGGCTCGAAGCATAGGTCGGCAATGGTGGGAGTTGTCGAGGTCGGGGTGAGGTGCTTGATGGTGGCGACGAAGAGCAGGACGAGGAACCAGAGCGACGGGGAAGAGAACGGAGGAGTGAGGTAGGGCAAGGTGCTTCGACGGTAATGGCGAGGGGCTTCGAGCGGCGGAGATGGCGACAATGGCGAGGGGTTGAAGATGAGCGGGAGGGAGTCGCTCGACGGTGGCAGCGACGAAGTCGAGGAGGGGGTTCGTCGATGAGGAGTTCGGGGGAAGAGGGATGGCGATGGAGTGTGTGGGTTTTCTGTTGAGTTCGTGAGGAGGAAGGAAGGGGAGTTCTGTTCTTGGTTGAGAACAGAGAAGGGGAGATAAAATGGGAGAGAGAGAGGGGAACGGGAATAGGGGGATATATAATAATATAATAATTAATAAAGTAGTGGGGTGAGAGAGAGAGGTAGTTATAAGGTGATGGGGGAAAGTGCAGGTACGGAAATTGAAAAATGGGGATACGGGAAAGAATTGTATATGGGTAGATGTAGGATAAATCTGTACAATTATATGGGTTCTGGGTTTGGGCTTGGTTCATGGGCTCAAAATATTTAAATAAAATAATTAGGGTATTGGGCTAAATTTTGGGCTCAGATCAAATATATAAATAAATAAAATAAAATCAAAATATGAAATTGGGCTTATGATAACAACTGGGCTCAGATTAATAATTAATAAAATCAAAATACAAACTTGGGCTTCGAAAAAACAATTAAATAATTGAGCTCATAAATTAGTAGAATCTATATAATAAAACACAAAGAAAGCTATGAAGTGGCTCTCCTTCTATCCCCCGAAAAATCAAAGCCCCGGATCTAACCTCACAAAACATTTTTTCCCCCCGAAACTCAAATTCAAATCCTCCACCCAAAACAACTCCTATATTTATTTAATTTCTTTTTCCTCTCTCTCTCTCCCCCTCCCTCTTCTATTCAAAAAATTAAGAAAATATATTTTTTTTAATTTAAAAAAAATTAAAATTTTAAAAACTTTTTTTAAAAAAATCCAAAAAATCATATAATATATTTTTTGCTGGACCCCCAAAAGTTTCACATATAATATGTTTTCTGCTTCATTTAATTTGCTGGACCTCCAAAACTATTTTATATGATCAAATAAGGTGCACCGTTCCGAAGACGTGCCGTAGGCACGTGTCAACGGGCAAACCTAGTAATATAACAAATAAGAAAGAATTGTCATAAGATACTAATAATTTAAAATATGGAAAAATAGTTGAAAAATACGTATTAATGAAAATAGGTGTTACAGTATCAGTATTCACAATATCATTAGCGGCATTCGAAAATAGAGATTGCAGGGTATTGTGCCCACATAACTTATCTTTCCAAAATCGATGTCCCTCCCGTTCCCCAGTTCGCAAATTGTATTAGCGTGAAAAATCTCCTCCACTTTGGCCACTCTCTTCCAAAGATAGGAGGCCTTTCCGTGTTCACTTCTCCCGCCGAATCTAAACATCTTCCTTCTCCTATACAACGGGAACGATTTGCACCAGCAATTGTTTCGTCTCCTTTGTATTTTCCATCACCACTTACTCATCAGCGCTTTGTTTATATCTCTCAGGTCCAGGATTCTCAATCCCCCAAATTCCTTCTTCTCTTCTTACACACTCTGACCCAGTTGACCGGATGCTAGCCCTTATTCTCCTCATTTGCCCCCTTCCACAGGATTTTTTTTCTAATCTTACCGATTTTGCTGATGACCCATTTTGGAAGTTCATATATTGACATCACGTACGTTAGGAGACTACTGTGGACATAGTTAATCAACCCGATTCTACCTCCTAGAGATAAATGTTAGATATTATATTAGGTTAGATATTGGTTTAGCCCCATATTGGTTATGTATCAGTTTAGTCTTCCATTCTCTCCTATATATAGGAGCCAATTGTATTCAAAATAATCAATCAATAAAAGAATATTTTTCTATCCCTAATTCTAACATGGTATCAAAGCCTATCGTCCTATAAGGTCTATACTAATTTGATTCTCGTCGTCGAGGTGGGGTGGTTCTCGTCTTCATAAGAATCACTCCACCTCTCGACATTCCTCTCCGGATCTTAATCAAAACCCTAATCTCCCCCAAAACCCTAAATCTCCAAAACCTAGCCACCCTAGCCGTCATCTCCTATCTCTTAAATCCCAGATCTCCTTCCTCTTCCGAAATCCAGATCTCCAAAATCTCAATCATCCCATCATCCTCCAAAATCGAGATCTATCGGGTCTCCCTCCTTCTCCGTTCATCGCTGGCGAATTCGAGTTCGAGTCTTCATCAATCACCCCCTCTATCAAAAAAATAAAAATCTTGCAAGTTCTTGTGCTTCTACATTCAGATCGTCAACTCACTCCGGTTGATCGATCGTGATCATCAACTCACTCCGGTTGATTGATCGTTTCAGGTGCTTCTAAATCCAGATTGTCAACTCACTCCAACTGATCGATCGTGAGTTTGAGAGGGGGTGTTATCAGCATCCAGTTCTCAGTTCAGAGAGAAGATCCCAACATCGACAATTCTCAAGTCTGGGGTGAGATCCTATCATCGACTATGTCTCAAGTCAGGGGTGATATCCCATCATTCTATTTCTCAGTTCAGGGGTGAGATCCCATCATCGACTATGTCTCAAGTCAGGGGTGCGAACCCATTACAGATCGGGATATGGAGATCTCGCCACTGTTCGAGGTGAGATCTCAATAGTGCTCCACCACTACTTCCTTTCGCAACACTCTACTTCTCAGTTTCCGTCACATGTACCATCAAGTGCTGTTTCTGCATCACAGTTTGTCATTCCTTCCACATGAACATCATCAGTATTCCAAACTCTTGTTGTTTGAACCAACTTGAGTTTGAGAGGGGGTGTTAGATATTATATTAGGCTAGATATTGGTTTAGTCCCATATTGGTTATGTATCAGTTTAGTCTTCCATTCTCTCTTATATATAGGAGCCAATTGTATTCAGAATAATCAATCAATAAAAGAATATTTTCCTATCCCTAATTCTAACAATAAGAAACGTCCCTTCCATCCGGCTAGCCGCTTTTCAACTTTTTCAGCAAGCGGTTGTCAATCCTCCCGTCGCATTACCTCTGGCCTAATGGACGTACCTAGATACTTTAACATGATTTCACCTAGCTCGCATCCTAAATGTGACTTATCGCCCAAAGGAATAATACAACTCTTATTTAAATTAACTCTCAAACCTGTCTAAGACTCAAAGCACTTCAATGCAATGCCCAACGCCAAAATTTCCTCATCCTTTGTTGCCCCTAACAGTAAGGTGTTGTCTGCATACTGTAAGATCGTTACGATCCCCGGTATTCTTTTAACAGTAAGCCCCTGAATAACATGTGCATCTCTACTTTTCTTCATCATTTCTGCAAGTCCGTCCGCAACTAAGGTGAACAACAGAGATGATAACGGATTCCCCTGTCTGAAACCCTTCTTATATTTAATTTTCCTACCCGACTGACCACTGACTGTACAAAAAATTTTCCACCTCTAACACCTCTTGATCCACATTCTTCATTTAGGACCGTACCCTTTGAGTTGTAGGGATTCATCCACACAGTCTCACTCAACCGAATCATATGCTTTTTTGAAATTTAGTTTCAACAAGGAAACTGTCAGTTTTTTCCTTGCATTCCCTAAACAAGATCTCATGAACCGATGCAACCCTTCCCTCTGATGAATCCACTTTGCAATTCCCCCACCACATCATTCAGATGAGGTGACAATCTATTTTCCAACACCTTAGTGATAATCTTAAATAAGTCATTCAATAGACTAATCGGTCTGAGATTAATGACTCTTAATAACTCTGACTTTTTATGAATCAGAATTACGTTCGCATAATTTAGTCTATCTATATCTGCATCGTCATGGTAGAACTCCTGAAAAATTTTCGTCAAGTCATCTTCGATTATATTCTAATAAATTCTTTAAAAGAAAAGTGAGAAGCCTTCTGGTTCCGGTGCCTTATCCAGTCCCAGACTCTTGAAAGCTTGAAGAACCTCTTCTTCCGTGAAGTTTCCTTCAATCCCATCACTTTCATCAATTCTTGATGTATTCCACATATCCTCCCTCAAGAGACACCTATTCAAGTTCTTGCTTCCAAGTAACTCCCTAAATTGTTCGTGTATTTGTTGTCATTATCTTCGCACCAGTTCTCTCCACAAAAATGCTGAAGATGTGGTTTTGTCTCCTTCTTCCATTGGCCACCTTGTGAAAAAATTTGGTATTAGCGTCACATTCTTTTAGCCATTGAACCCTTGATCTTTCATCTCTCTAATTCATCGGATCTCTTGCCTGCTATTAGCTAACTCTTCAACTTCAGGGGCAAGAAGGTCTTTATCTTCCTCCTTTACTTCCAGCTCCCGCACTCTCTCCCCTAGTTGCTTTTTCCTCATTTTCATTTTACTGAATGTCTGTTTCACCCACTCTTTTAAACATTTATGTACCCGTCTGATCTTAGAGATCCATTTTCCCGTTACTCCCACAACAATAGTCGGAGAACTCCAAAAGTATTCAATAATCTTGCGCTTGTTACTATTAATGATCCAAGCCTTCTCGAATCAGAAGGTGCGTTGTTGAAATCGAATAGAACCTCCACAGTCAAGGACTAGCGGAGCCTGATCAGAAGTGAACCTAGGCACAGACTTAGCAACAACAAGAGGAAATGTAATACCCTAATTTTTCTAATTTATGAAAAACTGTTTATTTCGCACATAGTGTGCACGTGTGATATTTTGACTATTATTTTCAACATGATGAGTAAGAATATTGTTTTCTATAAAGCATTTTCCTAAAGCCCAAATGTTAGTTTACTTATTTTTCTTCTAAAATAATTATCTTGGCCCAATTAATTTAAGCCCATGAATTTAATCCCTTCTCTTATTTTCTACAACTTGTAAGGTGTAACATTTCTTTTTTTAAAAGACTTGTTATGTGTGTACAAGTTTTGTTAGGGTGGCTTGTGCTTACACGTGCACTTCATGTACACGTGCATAAGCACACTTTCTTGGCCGGATTTGGGTAAAGAAGTGGGTGTGAGTCATGGGTAGTTATTTGGGATGTGGGTAGTTTTCACAACTCCCTAGCTCATCCTAGCCCTTGATCCTATAACTATCTACTGAATCCTAGCCCTCCATCTCACCCAAATTGGTGTATAAATACCCTCCCACCTCTCATCCATTGTTCTTTTACACTAAGATCATTTTGTAAGAGAGCTATATTGTGAGAGAGTTGTGTGTGTTATTCTGTGGAGGCCGGCAGCACTTCTGAAGCTTTCGGTGTGGAGCAAGGAGCAAGGAGCAAGGAGCCGCGCATTACATTAAGGAGCTTTTGCTGGATTTTGGTTATTTCGTCAATAAGGTGGGTGTTTCTCAGGACTTCTAATGTAGGAAACATGCCATGATTATGATGATTGTTACTATGCTTATGAAAAGTAAATTCAAACGTATTAGATTGCTCTGGGTATGCTTATGATGAAAGTTGTGAAGGACAAAAAAATGAAGTAATGACACTGTGAATAAGGCCAAAATAGGTCTGTACAGTCGACTGTCGTATGTACAAGTCGACTGGTACGAGGCGAATATTTTCATGATTTAATAATGTACATGTATGCAAAACAGAAGTGATAGTATGATTGCTAAATTCACATCCCCCATGTTATATATGATGGAGGAGACATGAACGTATGAGAAGAAACTAGGATAATTAGTAAAACTGAGATTAGCCTGTGCAGTCGACTGTTAATATGAACAGCCGACTGATGTATTGAGTAAATTATGAATGGTTCAGAATTCTATGAAATCAGATATTTCCATTGTGTTGTCCTAGTGTAATAAATTGAGATTAATATGTCATCTCTGCAAGAAAGTTATGAACAAGTGTAAACGCATGCTTAACACTTCATTGAAGAAAAGACAATATTAGTTATTTGAAATTCCATGAATTGTAATGTTACTGAACAGCTAAGAAGTTACGGGTTATGAAGCATGAATATATGTATTTTGTAATTTGACACCATGATGCATGTGCATGTAAGAACGGAGGGAAAGATAATTCCTTAATTTGAAATGTGAACCTGTCCAGTCGACCTAATGCGAGTAGCAAGTCGACTGAGCTGAACATGAATATGTACTGTTAAAACCCGGGACAGACGACTGATTTATTGACAGTCGACTGTCACATGAATGACATTTTGAGTATAGAAAGTTGTAGAGCAGCCGACTGGCCATGTGCACCAGTCGACTTTCCCGAGTGATTATGAAGAATTCGAATTGACTGAACAAGTTGACTGGATTTCTCTAAGTCGACTGTCCAGAGTATATTCTGATATGTCAGAGATTTTATTTGGTTTATGTTAAAAGTTGTGAATCTTGTGGTTGATGTTGGTAATTCTATTTGCTGTTGCATGAATTTACATGAAATGGATCATAGTTTTGAATTGAGAAATTACATGAATGGAATCATAGATTGAATTGAGAATTAAATGAATATGAAAAGTTAAGATCATGATAAAGAAAGTCTGTAAGACTATTAAATGAATTATGAGTTGAAATGCTCAATTGGAAATTGTGAATTGGAAATTGAAACTAAAGAGGAGCTAAGTCTCCCCCGGCATTGAAAATGAAATGAAATGAAATGAGAATTGAAAGACCAAGGTTGGTCATGTATTGAAATGAGTAAATAAGTCCGGTTTAGTGGAGAGGCTAACTCTAGAGCTTTGATTTTTGTTCATGATTCTATTAAAATAAGGACTAGTACATAGTGAAGATGTGATGAAAGTAAGAGAAAAACATTGAGTATGAGGGCTATTGGGTAGCGGCGAGAGCGTATCCCAGGAATTCCCATGATGAGTCTGGGTGAGGATGCTGCTCCAGAGTACCGTCCCGGTGGCGACGCTCGTGGGATGTTTGAAGACTACGGGTGGTGTCATGTTTATGGTGAGAGTTGAATTACCACAGGATGTCTGCATGATGAGTCATGTCAGCGATGGAATTCCCTCCAGAGTGCCTAGACATGAGTTGGTAGGTCAGAAAACATCTAGGATACTTACCGTAATTACAGTAGTAGATTAAGTCATAACGAGGGATTGAACCCTACAAAGATGGAGAACGATTAAGGGCTTGCCCTTGGACCTATGTAGTATAGGATGCATAGAATCCGAACAAGTGTGCATTAGTGTCATGTAAATTAACTAATTGCATTAAGGATTAAGTGCACAATTACAACACGACATCATTAAGATTTTCCCCTTTGATTTACATTTTTATTGTGAACAAGTTTGTGATCTATTAAGAAATGAGAATCGTTATACTGTTTCTGGCATAGAGAGGATGGCCATGTATAATTATCGTCGGTTGAATAAACTGACGTACCCACAGTTTTGTATGCAGGATAAATGACATGTTAAAGATTTAAAGAGAAATGGATGCATAAAGATTTTACCATGTTGTTGTATATTTACCTAAATGTTGTAAATTTTACTTCCGCTGTGCAAATGTAAATGTAATATATGATGTAAACTCTGATGTAAAGTGAAAAGTTTAATTTCTTTGTAAAATTGTACTAAGAGAAGCGAAAAGATCCTGTAGAACATCTCGGATTCAGTGTATTTGGGATTCGGGGCGTTACAGGAAAGGTGTCTTCTCATTCCATCGGCACTAAAATTCTATCAAGCTTGGCACGAATATGTTTGGACTGCATGTTGGACCAGGCGAATGAACTGTCTGTCGGTTGAATTTTCCTAAGTTCTAAGTCATCGATGGTGCGATTAAAGGCATTTATGTGATGATGAGTTCCACCTCTACCTCTATTCTCGTTATGGAATATAGTGATATTAAAATCCCCCCAAACCATCCAAGGAGCAGACCAACAATCTCTAACAGTACGAAGTTCTTCCTTGTACATCCCACAGAAGACCCCGACATATAGAGTCGTAGGGGCCATAAGTTGATGTAACCATGTGTCCCTAATCGTCGCTACTTCTCCAAAGCCTAACAGTGACAGTAAACCTCCCAACCACCCAAATCACATAAATATTTGCTATATTGTTATTAATGGATTTGATTATTTTCCTACCTTCATCTCTATGCATATATGTGAATGAAATTGGTAGATTGATTTTCATTTTCTAAGATAAATTGTATACTGACATACATTATTTTGTTTAGCCTTAGCCAAGTTAGGATTACATCAAATTTCGTGCAAATTTGTGGAAACTCTAATTGGACTTTCATAGAAGCAGTCTTAGTTGTAACGTTTATTTTGGGCCTTTTTTGGCCCAATTCAAATCTAATATGGTCCAAAATATTGTATTTATACGTATATTATCGAAAAGATTAAAAAATAATTTAATATATAATTACTAATCTGTCGTTACTTGATAACCAAATATGGTAACTAAATTTCTTCTGGATAACCAAACATCTATATATATATATATATATATATATATATATATATATATATATATATATATATATATATAATATTATAATGGGAGAAGGCCTTAGTGTCATTTGTAAATGTTTTGTCAATCTACCAACCTGTGTAATACACGTGCATAACTATTATAAGGAGGTTCTAAGTTCAAATCCAGACTATGTCTAAATTTTTATTATAAAAAACTATATTTATTAAGACGTGCATCGCACGTGTAAACTACTAGTAATCTATCTACTATTATAATGGGAGAAGGCCTTAGTGTCATTGACTGTCATTTTGAAGCCAACACGTGCAGCGGACGTGTTGACAGAATGACTCACTTTGGTAAATATTTTAGAAAGTGGACCAGTGTGGTAAATATTTTCGGAAGTGGATCAGTTTGGAAATTATTTTCCTTTTTTTTGTCTTTTTTCCTTCTTCCTCCGCGTGCACGTGCGAAAGTGGACCAGTTTGGTAAATATTTTCGACAGTGGATCAGTTTGGAAATTATTTTATTTAATTTTTTTTTCCTTCTTCCTCCACGTGCATCGCACGTGCATGATACTAGTAATATTATAATGGGAGAAGGCCTTGGTGTCATTTGTCATTTTGTCATTCTACCAACATGTGCAACGCACTTACATAACTAATATAAAGGAGGTTTCCGGTTCAAGTCCTCTTTATGTCAGAGTTTTTATTTTTTGAAATTATTAAAACGTGCATCGCAAGTGTAAATTACTAGTATGTATATATATATATATATATATATATATATATATATATATATATATATATATATATATATACAGAGAGAGAGAGAGAGAGGTTTCTTTCATTGCATATGCAAATATAGCGTTTGCAATTTGCAAACCACTTAACCCGTCATTGATAATGACAGGTTAAGGCAAAACATAAAATTTTGCCTTATGCCTTAACCCGTCGTTGCCAATGACGGGTTAAGTGGTGTGCACGTATTTGCACAATATTTGCGTTTGCAATGGAAGAAATCCTATATATATATATATATATATATATATATATATAATAAAACACAAAGAAAGCTATCAAGTGGCTCTCATTCAATAGGGTTGAAATCAGTGGTCCAGATCTAACCTCACAAAACATATTTTTCCGCCCAAAAGTTTTCCCCCGAAACTTAAATTCAAATCCCCAAAACAACTCCTTTATTTATTTCTCTCTCTCTCTCATTCTCTCTCTATTTACTCAGAAATTTATATTTTCAAATTTCAGGTTTGTAAATTTTCAAATTTTTTATGCATTTTTTTATTGCTCATATTACATTCAAAATAGCAAATATCTCATCAACAATTAAATTTCATCATTTTCCACACTCTTAAGTTCTAAGAAGTTGGATTTTACACCACCATTTATAATTATTTTTCAACATATACTCCAGTAAATGATCTTAAAATATATTACTTTCTAAATAAGAATTGTAGCCTTATCTTTTTAGTTTCCCGAGTTGTGTACCAAAAGTTATGCCCGTTTTACAACAGCTGTGTTTTTATTTCCAGATTTTCAAATTCTTGTATAGTTGATGTTTAAACTGTTAAAAGGATGATCATATGTTAAAATTTTACTATGATAATTTTCAGGTTGTTAGTGATCATGTTTATGAGTCTAATAAATATTTTTAATGAATTTTATATCGAGTTTTTTTTTATTCTAAAAATATAACAATATGATGTCGAATTTCTGCCTGAACATAAAATCTGTAACGAACGATGTGTTTGACCTAGCTACTGTTGTAGGATTTTGAACTTTAAATATGCGTTGTAATCTTGTGGAAGTCTAGTTTCTAGAATTTTTGACGGATTCAGTTTTTGAGTCTTGAAACGGTAGAAAATTAAATTTTTGTACAAACTACTCTTGCTGTCCAGAATTTGATCTTCTAATTTTTAATAAATTAATGGTTCCTATATCATAGTATTGCATGAATTAAAGTGTTTATGCTGCATTGCATGATTCTAGTATCTTATCGCATCATTCTAATTGTCCTACTTCATGTGATCATCCTATTGTTTCTCTATTGTTATCATCATTCATTTCATGTATCATATTTACATATTGTATTGTTGCATTAATAAAATAATTAATAAGCCGGGGTTTAAGGGATTGACTGGAGTAGTTGATGATATAGTGATTGTACACTGAAGTGTGGGCAATGTTTCACAAAATATTGTGTGTTGGCTATTGTTATTGTTATCGATTTATTGTTAGATTACTGATACAGTATCCCAATTGATCGTGTATTATTTTATTGTTATTGAGCCAACCAATGTGCACTAATGCTGCAAATAATGTTATCGTGCCGTGTACATGATCTATAGAATTTTGCACTTAAGTCTAAACGACATTGATTGTATGCATCGAACCTGTAGTATGGGATGCAGTAGTATATGCATTAGTTAGGATTAAAATGAATAATAGACTTAAGAGTTGATACAACATCGATATTGTATATTGTTCATCATTGTTCCTATTGATATCGAATATTGGCTAAGTGTTACTGTTATTGATCATTGTTTATAGCCATTGTATCAATTATTATGATATTGATTATTGTTATTGTCCCATGTTATTGATTCCTATTAATCCATTGATTCATTGTTATATCGTTATTCTATTTTTTCTTGCTTTCTCTACTTGCTGTCCATGACTTGCTCTAAGGACAATTTTTCTCCTCTTTTTAGATGAAGTTTTCATAGGTGATCATGGAGAATTGCCTGTTGGAATTAGAGAACAAACTTTCTAAAGACTATTGCTTTATAATTGAAAGTTATTTCATTGAACTATTGTATTGAGACTTACTACTATTGTGCTTGGAATTTATTATTGTATTGGGCTTATGTCCCGAATTTTATTATTGTTTCCCGACGTTGGTTTCTTGTATTTGGATATTTTATATTGCTTCATTCCAAGTATTATTGTTCATGAGATTATTATTATTGTCTGCGCAATTGTTCTGTATTGATTGTATTGTTGACTTGATCGGATAAACAGCTTACGGGTGACGTTAGTCTCGCTGGGTCAATATCATGTGCTCATATTTTGTATTTTTGGGAAGCAAGGCGTGACAGCTATATCCTATAGCATCATTGTCATGTCTCCGACCAGTAGATGGAAGGTGTGTGTCTCTGGCCTTCATCGCTTGACGGGGGCTGCAAGAAGTGCTCGGTCGCGTTTCACCTGACCCATCATACTAATTCCGTAGAAACCGGCCTGGACTAGGTACTCGACGGTACGTAGGTGCATCGTCAAAGTCTCGTGAGTGCAAAAATTACACTTTCGTGTCGTCCCACCCCACTCTGCCTCAGATATGTGGCAGTCTTGCAAAGTGAGCACATATGGATTTAATGGTCCTGGACCTCGATTTTCTGCCGAAGAGGATGCACTAACCTACACCAACACAACAAATTATTATTAGGGTAGTAACAATACCACTTTATACAAAATTCACAATGAAAATTATTAATTCTCTTACTTCTGTGGAATGTTTTTCCTGACCACTACCAGATGGCCTTCTGGTTCTCCTCGTTCTAACCATTTCTTTGTAAGAAAGTTCGCATATATAAAATAATTTATTAACAAAAAATTTGCATATATATAGATACAAAATAAATTACGTGAGAAAACTGCACAAACAACGTTCAAAAAATACGAAACTTTGTGATTGGGTCGAACTTGCCGCAAACAAGCCAACGCAACTTGTAGAAACGAGTTTGGACTCACGGTTTGCAAGATACGGCTGTGTATCGCTTTCACTCTTGAAAAAAGTGCGGAATGTGATACACGGACGCATATAGCAAACCGTGGGGTGAGAACTCGCAGCTACAAGTTGTTTTGGCTTGTGAGTGGCAATACCGACCTACTCGCAAAATTTCGTATTTTTTAGTGGGTTCTCTATTGAAAACTCGCTCAAAATATAACAAAAAACGTAATAAAACTGCACAAACGAAGTCCAAAAAATACGAAACTTTGCGATTGGGTCGGGCTCCCCGCACACAAGCCAACACAACTTGTAGTTGCGAGTTCCGACCCACGGTTTGCAAGATATTCGCCTCTACAAGTTGTGTATCGCTTTATTTCGATTTTATTGAATAAAAGCGATACACGGACGTATCTTGCAAACCGTGAGTCAGAAATCGCCTCTACCAGTTGCGTTACCTTGTGCGTGGTGAGTCCGACCTACTCGTAAAATTTTGGAATTTTTTAATCTCGTTTATTTGCTTTTCCTATATTCTACAACTACAACTAGTACTATATCTACAAAAATGTCCACAAATATATACAACACACATGATACAAAAATTGTACTCTCTCTAAATTGTAGAGAAACTATGCATAATACAAAAATTGAAAACTCAAATATTGAAAAAAAATTCAATAAATTAACATAGATAATTCTACAAAATTGTGAAAAAGTGAATACCTTTCACAATGTGGGTATTCGGGAAAGAGATCGGGGCCGATAGGAGCCGCTGCTGTAGACGAAGTAGTTGTAGACTCTAGGGTTTGAAGAATTCGGCTAGAGTTTGGGAGATTTGGGATTTCGGCCAAGGTTAGGGTTTTGGGTATTCGGGAGAGGGAGAGAGAAAAAGAGAGGCTTCGAGAAGAGGGGGAGATCGAGAAGGGGAGGTCAGATGGCGTGGATCGGAGTAGAGCTAGGGTTTTGGAATGGGATTTGCGATCTCCAGAGAGAGGGAGAGAGAGTTGGCTACGAAGTGAGGGAGAAAGGGATCTAAGTATGTACAAGTGTTTGGAAATACACTTGTACATTCCTAGGCCTGTTCCCAACAACGACCTAAGTGTATTTTTTCGCAAAAGAAATACTTCACGCCAAATAACGCTAAGTCTGAAGTGTTATTTGGCGTTAAAACCCCAAATTTCCCCTCCGCCACTTAGCATCTTCAGCTCCATCATAGCAGAAGCGATCTGAGCTGTTGATCACGATCAACAGCGATCCAACGGTCAATTTGAGAGAGAGAGAGAGAGAGAGAGAGAGAGAGAGAGAGAGAGAGGTTATCGTTGATACTCATGAATACCTAAAATTAAAAAGATCATTTTTTGTTAACAATATAAAATTTATTATACGCGGTCGATTTGAGCAAAGTTTTCAAAGTTTTCATAAATTTTCATCTGAAATTTGATTCAATAGTTGAGTGAACAATAAAAAATTTTTGAGAAATACATGCATGCTTCCCCAGTACCTCTAATGATTGAAAGATATTCCATAAATAAATACATGGTTATATACATCTTTTGAATCAAACAACAAAACCATGGATATATACATCAATTAAATCAAACAACTCAAACCTGAGTAGGATGGTTGACTTGTATGGGACGGGAGGACGCAGCGACAGCGGCTGGGCGGGGTGCTACAGTATTGGATATGAGAAGATGGGCGCTACAGTATTGGATATGAGAAGATTGACGATAGTATTGTATATGAGAAGATTGACGTGTGGTAGGTTTAGGGAATCGATGGATTTGTTCGAGGAAATCATAATTTTCTCATTGGTTTGGTTTTTTGGTGGTATTTTTGGTGGTTTTTTTAATAGATCTGTAAAAAAAACCTAGTTCTAAATTAATTAATCCAAATAAATGAGACTCATTCATTTCAATCTCCTCATATCTAACAGTGAATAGGAGTGTTTCGTATTTTCTCATTTAAGAGTGTATCTCATTGGATCACTCCTCATTCATAGATATATATAAGTTATTCATAATCAATCTCCATATACTGTCAATATTGAGATATCTTGCTCTCTTTCTCTCATTATCATAATAGTGCTACGGTGTATGTCATTGAAGTCTATAGCTCTTTTTGAACTTGAACAAAGAGAAGAAAAAGAAAAGATGTTTGAACACAAGAAACTAGAAGGAGGAATCCTTTATCGGCCTACCAACCGAGAAATCATCCTACATTATCTTGCTGTGAAAGACCAGTGCCTTCCTCTCCTGTCAGGGATGTCGGAGTGATCAGACAACCATCGGAGTGTCGGAGTTCCACAGCAAAGGTAGCTGCTATGGTGTGCATTTGTTTGTATCAGTTTTCTTAGTTGTATTTGGTTTTTTACGTGCTTTGTGCACTTTCTTTTGATTGTGTAGTTGGCGGGTTAGGAGTTGTGTGTGTTGCACGTGTTTTCAGTTTCTGTTGGGTGGAGAGTCATTTAAAATACTTAACTCAAGCGCTAACAAAACTGAGCTCTAACCAGCTAGTAGCTAAAGAGAGTAAGTGTAGTTTTGGTAAGAAAATGTTGGATATTTGGGCCACATAATTAGTGTAGAGGGGTTCTCATTAGACTCAAGCAAAATTGAGGAAGTGGAGAGTTGGCCAGAACCAAAGACAGTGAAGGAGTTGAGAGGATTTCTTGGCTTGACCGGTTACTATAGGAGATTTGTTAAAAATTATGGTGGGATCGCAACTCTTCTCACTCAATTGTTGAAAAAGAACGCATTTAAGTGGACAACATCTGCTGCCACTGCTTTTGCCACACTGAAGAAAGCTATGACATCCACTCTAGTCTTGAAGCCTCCTGACTTCGCTAAGCCGTTTGTAGTGGAAACTGATGCCTCGAAAGAGGGAATTGGAGCTGTCCTCATGCAAGATTCACACCCTATAGCGTGTATGAGTAAGGATTTAAAGGGGAAAGCTCTAGTCTTATCCACATACGAGAGGGAAGTAATGGTCATAGTGCAAGCAATAAAACAGTGGAGGCAGTATCTACTTGGGAGTTCTTTTGTCATCAAGACAGACCAGAGAAATTTCAAATCCATCTTGGATCAACGCATCAACACTGAGATTCAAGAGAAATGGCTATGAAAATTATTGGGCTTCACTTTTACTATTGAATACAAGAAAGGAATTGATAATAAAGTCGTAGATGGTCTGTCAAGGAGAGAGGGTGAGCAACAGTCTTGCTGCGAAATCACTTTTGTAGTTCCAGAGTGGTTAGAAGAGGTGAAGATGATGGTGTCGCAGGATCCTTACTTTACTAATTTGCAGGAAAAACATAACAATGGGGTGTTAGATCACGGTACATACAAGTTTTTGAATGGCATTTGGTACTACAAGGGTAAAATTTTAATCAGCCCAACTGCAAGTGTGAAAATGTTGATTTTCCTTTATCATCATTGCAACCCCTGTTTCCGATTGTACGGATTATTTCTCATGTATTTTAATGGTATTTCTCCTTCCTAATTTATTGTATTGTGGGTCTTTGTCCTATTGTGGGCTTTCTGTTTCCATTTGTTTTCTTGTATTATTATTGTTGGCCCATCCACATGCAAGCCCAAAACCCATCTCATTATTGGATATTAAACACAAAAACCTAGTCTACCCAAACCCATATTTCTCAAACTAATAACCCAGATCTTCTCTACCCAACTCCCCGTATCTCTAACTCCCCATGATTTTCTCCTTATTTTATTATATTAAACTCCTCCCCCACTCTCCCACAAATCAAAACTACCCAAAAACCAACTCTTTCTCATCTCCTAATCCCCACGTCCTGCACAACCCTAACCCCCTCAACCCTACCCCCGTCTACTGTGCAACCCCCTTCCTCCAGTTTCTCCCGCTCACTTCCTTTCTCCATTTCGCCTCCACCAAAGAAACCGAACCCACTCCACCACCACCTCCTCATCGTCGCCACCATTGACCTCTCACCACCTCGCCTTCGTCAACCTCTTCCCCATCTCACCCCGACCTCGCATCGCCCTCCTCTCACCCCTTCCTCATCGCCTCAACTAAAACCCAAACCATCAAAACCCAAGAAACCCATCGCACTACCCCCTTCCTTGTCGCCAACTCCAACCGCCATCACCTCCAATTACCATCCCCTCAACCTCGTCATCCCTATGCCATCTCCCCTGTCCCTCCGCCGTTGCCGCTCGCTCAACCCATTACTTCGCCCTTAACCTACTTCGTCGAACCCATCACCCCTGTCGTTCGCCGTCCCCATTTCTCCACTCCGTGCACCCCCGCAACCACCGCAAACCCCTTTGCCCTCGTCTTCATCCTCGTCGAGAACTAGTCACGTCTCCTTCTCTGCTCCTCTGTTTCGAGCGCGAAACAGAGCTTCGCCGACATCGGAGATTCTCGCTCTCGCCACTGCGTCGCTCCTCACGTCACCGCTACCAGCGTCGCCTGCCCCAGTCGCCGCCAGCCACCCCGAACACTGTTGTCGTCCCCATTACAACAATTGCCGATTTCTCTCCCCCGCTTTTTCTCTCTCAATCGAAGTAACGGAGAAGAAGAAGCGTGATTGGTCGTTTTTACCGTTTGGTGTTCGGCGCACACCAAATCCCGTTCGATGTTCGCTGTTTGCCCTGATCTGCTGTGGGGGTGATTGCTGATTGGTCACATTTGTCGTTCTGTGTTCAGCGCACACCAAATCCCAATGCTGTTTTGTGTTTGGATCCGATCCAGTGTGGGGTTCTGAGCTACTGTTGCTGTTGTTTCTTGGGTTTTCTTCGCACGGTCTTCGTGCGTGTTTTAGGGAATACTCCCTGGGATTCTGATCCCGTTATTCCTTATTCGTATTGAACCGTCTACAAAAAGTCAAGTCCACTTGAACTTTTTTAATTTTCTAGTTCAAGCTTATTGACCTCCTGCAAGTAGTTCCTTTTCAATTATCTTAAAATTGCCTTGTGTTCTTTCCGTTGGGAGTATCGAGGGTTTACACGAGCTAACCCGACGTACTCTTGACATCGTATCCTTATCCATTGACTCAAATCCAAGCCTATATACACACATGACATGAATAAAATGACTAGAAATTGCATATGAGGAAGAATGTATTGTGATTGAATACAATGATTGATTGAGATCTTGTGACTTGAACAATGACATGATAAATTGACTCGTACACTGAAAAATACATTATAATTGTTGTACATTAGTATAATGCATTTCATGGTACTATAGCACATTAATTACCCACTTTGATGAACACATATGTAATAGTTTTTTATGAATTCCTGCTACCTGTACTGTTTTGCATAGAGGTTTCGACCCTGTTAACTTGAGAATTAACACAAATGATACAAAAGAGAGTTTTAGCTTACTGAGTCTAGTTTCCAACCCAAGTGACGGATCCTGATTCCGAGTCCCGAACTGTAAGATATCACATTTTTAATCTCTGTTGGTCTGCACTTTTCAGATCGCAGAATTAATGTAACATCGACACATTTATTAGTGAAACACCATGTTAATAATATTAGAATGCCATGAAAATTTCCAGAAACTTTATAGACATGCTTAGGTTTCATCTCTAACTTTTGTAGATTTTTACAGTGTATTTATACCATGTTTCCACCCATTAGATGACATTTAGTTGCTGCTAGAACAGCTAAACTGCAAAGAATAGGATGTTTAACCTAGCTACAGTCAAAATTAGCAGAAAGTAACTGAATATAAATTGTAGCCCTAAGAGTCTAGTTGCTGATAACATCCTGGAACTTTGGATTCCGAACTGTAGTCTATGAGTTATCGCTGTTTTGGTGTGACTGTGTCGGTTGTTTTCAGATTTGCTACCTCATGTATTTTATTGTGCAATGCATCATGTTGCTGCATTCTTATTGTCCCCTTGAAATTCTTATACACACTTGCATAGGCATGAATGAATTAATAATAAAATACTAAACAAGCTGGGGTTAATAAGGGTTGACTTAGTAGTGGATAGTCTCAGAAAATGTACTCGGTAAGGCCTATCGTGATATCGTATTGACATGGAAGGAGAAGTATTGATTGTGAATGATTGTAAATTGTAAATGATTGTTATTGATACCGAGTACACGCTCTGTAGATCCCACCACGAAGTCTCAAACGTACACTGCTTTGCGTGCACCAAACCTGTGGTATGGGACGCAGTAGTACGTACACTAGATAGGAGAAACAACATACTAATGAATTTAAGTTGACACGTTTATACTTGATTATGACCATTGTTTATTAATACCATTATTGTCTGTGCAATTTAATCTTGATTCATATTCCTTCATGTACCTTATTCCTTACTCTCTATTTCTCACTACTTGCTGTCCATACTTGCTCTAAGGAAATTTCTTTTTCTCTCTAGTTAACCCAGCTACAGGTGAGTCAGGAGATTTGCCAGAGGGCATTGGCGAGCAGTATTTCTAGGCTGGAGCAGGAGCTGCCTTAAAATAAATTATTTCTTTCCTTGTTTTCTTTATCGTATTGCAAATCATTTGATTAAACTTGTATCCCGGGTTTTTGACCCGTAAATGCTATTTGTTTTCTCAGTGTTGGTTAATATGTTGAATTATTGAATGTTTAATTCCAGTTGTTATTTATGTGATTATGATTATCTGCGTGGTTGTGATTATTCTCTTTTTGCATACTGTTGAGTTGAGACTGGTACAGCTTATGAATGATGTTAATATCATTCGCTGGGCCTTTGTTACGGGCTCGTATTCCCGTATTTTGGAAAGCGGGGCGTGACAATCATGCTTAGAGTGAAGGAGGTCACTCAGGATTTCACAAGACATTACAGCATATTAAGAGGGCTTCCATATGGCAAGGAATGAGTAAAGAGATTAAAACTCTGATTAAGGAATGTTTGATATGCCAACAAAACAAGCATGAGACTATCCTCCCTACGGGCCTGCTGCAACTCTTACCGATAACCAATCGAGTGTGGAAGGACATCTCAATGGATTTTGTGGAAGGGCTTCCTAAAAGCAATGACAAGAATTTCATCATGGTGGTGGTTGACCATTTAACTAAATATGCTCACTTTATTGGCATCTCTCATCCTTATACAACCAAATCCATTGTACAAGTATTTGTTGAACATGTTTATAAACTTCATGGTATGCTTAAGAGCATAGTCAGCGAACGCGATCCTAAATTCATCAGTCAATTTTGGCAAGAATTCTTCAAGTAGCAAAGCTGCAAGCTCAAACAGTCCGCTGCTTATCATTTGCAAAGTGATGAACAGACGAAGATAGTCAACAAAGCACTGGAAATGTATCTGCGTTGTCTCTGAGGCCAAAAACCTGCAGAGTGCAGTAAGTGGCTAGCTTGGGCTGAGTTTTGGTATAATACATGCTGGCATGCCTCCACCGGAATCACTCCATTTGAAGGGGTTTATGGAAGACCTCCTCCCTCTCCCTTGCATTATATACAGGGTACTTCCAGCCTCCCTGCAGTAGAAGAGACCCTATTGTCGCGTGATGCTATCTTGAAATTGCTCAAAGACAATTTAACCATAGCTAAAACCGTATGAAGAGTTTTACTGATGAAAGGCGCACCGAGAGGGAGTTTGCAGTGGGCAACTTAGTACTCCTCAAAATTCAACCTTATAATCAAGCCACTGTAAGGAACTCAACTCCTCAAAAAATAACATCCAAATTCTTTGGTCCTTATCGTATTCTATAGAAGATTGGAACTGTAGGATATCGGTTAGAACTTCCACCAGAAGCAGCAATCCACCCTGTCATCCACGTCTCTAAGCATAAGAAATGCCATGGCAATAACCTACCAAGTGTGTCACTTGAATTGCCCCATTGGTGGGTTCAAGACGCCTCTACTAGGGAACCAGAAGTGGTGTTAGGCAGGAGGTTTTTTAAGAAGTTGAATTGCATGGAAATTCAATTGTTAATCAAATAGAAGAATTCGGATTATGACTGCGCATCATGGGTTGATATAGATGAGATACGCAGTAAATTCCCTTACTTTGAACTTGGGACAACTTTGTTTCTAAGGGGGGAGGAGTTGTTAGGATCACCGCCGTGAACTACAACCATTGGAGTGATCATCAGAGTGACCGGAGTAGTCAGAGTCTCATTGCAGCATAGCTGTAGTTGCTTATTTTTTCTTGTATCTGTTTTTCTTTTCTGTTTCTGTTTTTTTCGTGCAGTACGCACTTCTTTCATTTGAAGGGGAATGTGGCAGGAAGGTCTTTTAGTGCGTTGAGCACGTGTTCATTTGTATTTGTCCCGTAGCAAAACTGCCACATCCCCGCCCTATAAATGTGTGCTATAATTTATTTTGGAAATATCAATAAAAATCCTAAGTTCTTACCCAAATTCATTTGTCTCAAACCCTCATTCTTCCTCAATCTCCATTGATGACTAGAGGGAGATCCAATCACAACCCAAATTCTGACAACTTTGGTATCAGAGCCGGATAACATTGATGGCAATAGTCGTGATGCGGGGGGGGGGGGGGGGGGGAGGGGGCACGACGCTGGGAGGAGAGGTCGCAGATTTGATAAGTCAAATGGCAACATCTCAGATCCAGAATGGGTACCTAGCTGAAAAGGTTAAGGCGTTATCAACCAATATGGAAGAGAGATTTTCAGCGATGACAACAAGGATGGATGCGACGATGAAGATGATGCAGCAATCCAATCCACAACCTCTCAACCCTCCCATGTTCGAATTCAGTATGTTTTGGAATTCGGAGTGTTACATTACATTCCATTCTGGCGTGAGACAGCTTATGAGTTTTCCGATCTTTCGGTCATTCCCTTACTTAAGCTCTCAAGTTCGTGGGCAATGATATCGAAGTGGGCAAGCATTCGATCCATATTTTCTCCTGGCAACATACGAAACACATCAAACTTATAAAAACATAAATTTACTTTAGCTTTTACCTCAGAGGCAGTTCCCTCATGCCACTTTAGCATGTTGTTGCAGGTCTCGTATGTTGTCTTATAGTTTTGCCCGCATCGCATTAGTTCTTCGTTATTCAACCCTGCATAGATAGCCTTCATAGCTTTGGAATTTTCCGTCTTGAGCTGTAGCTCTGCTTTTGTGAAAGCTGTCTTTCCGTCTCTAACCGGAATGTCTGTTTTATTAATGCACACATTCCATACTTCTTCTCCAAGCATCTGTAGAAAATGAGACATACGAACTTTCCAAACATCATAGCATTTTCCATCAAGAAATGGTGAGCGTGTAAAACTTGTCCCATTGGAGACGAATGGCTCCGATGAGTACAAGTTTTCGGGAGGAGGGATTTCGGCCATTGAAACTTTTGCTTAAGCTTTTAAGCTTTTAATAAGTACCTCTCTTTGATACCACTGTAAATCACCCTGGGGGGGTCAATAGGGTGATTGAGCGGAATTAAAAGTTAAAGTAAAGTGCAAAGTAAATAAAAAGAGATAAGAAGAGCAAACACAGATAGCATAAGTGATGCAGCGATATAACGTGGTTCGACCCCCAGGTCTACGTCCACACCTCCTACTTGCAGAAATTCTCCGCCATAAGCGTTCCACTATACTTAAATCCTTGTACAGTGATTCTCGAATTCAGGCCGAGAGACCTATTACACCCACAGGACTTCTAACATAAGTCTCGTCAATCTCACCGAAGTGGAAGAAAAAAAAAGCTCAAGATCTTTAATGATCCTGACTAAAGAATACAAATAGTTATCACACACACTTGGATTGATTGTTGAAAGATTAGTTCAGAAGATTTTTCTCAGAAGTAATAGGTGAAGAATACACAGTGGGTTCGTCTAAATATATAGACTGGGAAGTGTATCGATCAAAAATAGAAACGATACATTCCAAACAATGTGAACAGCGCAAAGTTCGGTCGATTGCACTTTCGGTGCAGTCTACCATTTATCTCTCTGACGTAAAGTCGAGAGATGAAGGGTCGACTGCTTCTTACGTAACTATGAATTGCAGTCGACTGTGATGCGGTCGACCGTCTTGAGGTGCGGTCGACCGTTATCATGCTGTTTCATAATGAATCCACTTTATATTCTTTCCAAAAACTAATCAATCACCAATCAATTAAAACAGATAAAATCTCAAAAATATAGAATGATATCAACTGGTCTTGATAGCTTTCTTCGACACTAATCAATCATGTGCTCTTTTTGAATATCTTCTTCTTTTGCTTGATTTTGAAATCTTTCTTTATTACTTTCCTTTTTGAATATTCTTGAATCTCTCTTGGATCTCTTATTGATATTATTTGATCCTGAAAATCTGAACAACTCAATTTAAACTTATTAGTATTTATAGACACGTTTTTTGCACACCAAACTAAGAGTCAACACACCTCAAGCATGGCACAATTACTTTATCGTTTGTTCCTTCTTTCATGCAGATTGCAGACTTTTTTACCAAGTCACTTTATATTTTCCTTTTTCGTTTTCTTGTTGGCAAATTCTCGATGCTTACTGCAGCCACATTGTGAGTTTGAGGGGGGGATATTAGAGTAATTATGCTTATGTTATAAGGGTAGTATAGTCTTTTATTATTTTAGTCCTTAAAAAGCACTATATCTCTCTCTCTCTCTCTTTTGTAGTGTACAGTTGGCAGCTCCAAATCAATGAAAATCAATGAAACCCTAGTTTTCTTTTCTTTCCACTATGATTTTCCTTTGAGTCTTAATTTGGTTTTGGATGCTTTATTTATCAGGACGTAGGACATATGGAGCGTTGTGGGATCTATGGTAATCGGAAGTGTTGGAAAATAATCTATGTGGGCTCACATATGTAACTAAATGTATAATTGCTATTCTAAAGTCTAACCCAAATTAAAGTGATCTAATCAAGATTAAGTAATGGGTTAAAAGCATATAATTTAAAGTGTGATATAACACGTGTAGAGACCGTAAAGTAAATTTCTTATTTTGTGATGGGCAAAATTGGAAATCAATAATTATCAATTAGGGTTATGGTCCCCTATATATACGCATCTTCTTATTCCATCTGTCATCCCATCAACAGAAGAATAGAGAGACGACCTCTCATAGAAGTGTGTATTATATAGGAAGATCCAAACCCTCTGCGCAATCTCCATCAATGGCTTCAGGTTAGTGCTTCCGCTTTTAATGTTCTTCTTCTTTTAATTTAGCAAAGATCAATAGTTTCATGATTTAGGATTTTATATTAAAGCACTTTTGCAACATGATTAAGATCTAGAATCATAGAGACATGTTTTAGGTTGTTATTATGTTTTATGCATGTTCTTAAGTGTATATAAAAATCCCACCAATTGGTATCAGAGCCATCTTTGCTGAATTAATTGAAGAATTGATAATTTTTTTTGTTTAAAAAATTTAGGGTTTCTTGTTTAAAGAAATTTAGGGTTTCTTGTTTAAGAAATTTAAGAAATTTAGGGTTTCTTTTTTATCTTCATGTTTAAGAAATTCAATTGATGGATTTACTTGATGAAGTAATTGGATCAATTGCTTCAGATTTGGAAATTAAAAAAAAAAAATCAAAACCATAAGCAGTTTTTTTTTTAAATATGGTTTTGGATGATCCTTTTCTGTTGATTTGGTAATTTTGGATTTTGATAAATTTTATTTTAAGATGTGGTTTTAATTAATATTGGATTCTGTTATCTATCATTAATCATGGTTTTAAGATGTGATAAATCTAATTGTGCAAATGGGACCCACGGGAGATATCTGGTTTTGACTGTTGGCTTCAGGATTTCATATTGAATAATTAATATAGTTTTGATGACATTTTCATTTTGGATAAATAATATAGTTTATCTGGGTAATTATGCTTGGATGGGGCCCACGGGTAATGCTTCAGAAATGATGAGTAAACTAATCAGAAACTAATCATTATTCAGAAATGATGTGTAAACTCCAAAATGCCATCAGAAGAAACTAATCAGAAGTATTAATTGTTGGGGTTATTAAAGAAGGAAATATTGTTGTGTGTTTTTTTTTTTTTTCCTACCAATGCTTTTATTTTTAAGAATCATTGTGTTCAAGGATGTAAATTTTTGAAAACTTGTTGAGAAAAGTGAGAAGTATTTGTTGAACACCACCCATGGGCTTCCGTGTTCAACCAAACACCCATTCTAAAAGTCAACGAACATCTAATGTTGTTCAATTATCTGTTATGTTTTTAATTAATTTGATATTATCATATCAGTAGATAGATAAGTTATGTTTTTGTTATCTTTTTAAATAGATATTATCTTGACATTATCCATCTACAAATAATGTAAAATTATAAAATGAAGGAAAAGATAAAATTTTGGGAAACATTTAAATTCAAATTATGGTTTTGGATTTTCTTATGAGTGTCTAATATTTTGAATAGATTAATTGAAGCAAAATGTTTCCAAAGTGACCTTTTTTGTGTAGATTAATTTATTTAAAATATCAAGATGATTGTGTGTTTGTAATTCATGCGTTTATTAACTAACCCAAAGGTAAGTTGATATTTGGCCGAATTTCATACACATCTGTTGTAATAAATATGTGACAATTATAAAGTATTCCATGTGAACAATAAGTCAGTCCAAAGAATGACTTATTATTTGACAGGATTTATTGTCAATATTTGATTACTACAACAAGAGTACCGCTTACAGTTAATGTTACTGTCTAAAGATTTGATATTAACGTTGTGTCTGGTATCTTGATATGGGATTAACCATTATTTGAGTTTATTATTTTATATGGGTTCTCATGTGAGCTTATTTGTTTATTTTTGTTCTATATTCAGCTAGTTTATCATCTACTGCCTCAATAACTGCTGACATCAATTCTATTCCCATGCTTAATGGGATAAATTTCAAGGAATGAAAAGGGACCTTACTGATAACTCTTGACTGTATGGAATTAGACCATGAATTAAGGAAAAAACAACTTCCACCTCGCACTGCGGAAAGCACTCTTGATGATAAAAGAGATTTTGAGAGGTGGGATCGTTCAAATCGCATGAGTCTAATGATTATGAAACACAGCATTCCAGAAGCCTTTAGGAGCACAGAATCCGATAGGATTACTAAGGCCAAAGATTTTCTAGATCAAATTGAGAAACATTTTGCTAAAAACAATAAGGTTGAAATGACTTTGGTCTGTTCTGAAGTTAATTTATCTTCACTACCTAGAAACACTTGGTGGATAGATTCTGGTGCTACTACTCACATAAGTGTTTTTATGCATGGTTGCCTGAGCTGCCGAAAGCCAAATGATGGTGAAAGATACATCATTGTGGGCGATGGAAAATCGGTAGAAGTGAAAACAGTTGGGCATTTTAGGTTGTTATTAGGAACTGGTTTTTATTTGGATTTAAAAGACACTTTTGTTATTCCGTCTTTTAGATGAAATTTAATTTCTGTTTCCTTGTTGGAGAAATCTAGTTATTATTGTTTATTTGGAAACAATCAATTTAGTTTGTCTTTAAATTCGAATGTTGTTGGAACTGGTTACTTGAATGTTTATGACAACTTTTATTTGCTTGAAACAATTGCATCCTATAATGAAACCTTGCATGTAGAGTCACATGGTACAAAACGTAAATTAAATAAAGAAAATTCAGCGTCATTATGGCATAAGCGCTTAGGTCATATCTCAAAAGGTAGAGTTGAGCGTCTTGTGTCTGATGGCATTTTGGAGTCCCTGGACTTCATAGACTTTGATATCTGTGTAGACTGCATAAAGGGAAAACAGACCAAAACTGAGAGATTAGGTGCCAATAGATCTTCAGGCGTCTTGGAATTGATTCATACAGATATTTGTGGGCCATTCCCTACGAGATCTTGGAATGGTCAATAATATTTTATATCATTCATAGACGATTACTCACGTTATGGGTATCTATATCTCATTTATGAAAAATCACAGTCTATGGACGTGTTCAAAGCATATAAAGCTGAAGTTGAGAATCAACTCAACAAAAGGATTAAAATTGTCAGATCTGATCGTGGTGGTGAGTACTACGGCAGATATGATGGCTCAGGTGAACAACGTCCAGGACCGTTTGCTAAATTCCTAGAGGAATGCGGTATTGTACCACAGTACACCATGCCAGGATCACCTAGCATGAATGGTGTTGCTGAAAGACGAAATAGGACTCTTAAGGATATGGTAAGGAGTATGATTAATCATTCCACCTTACCTGAGTCCCTCTGGAGAGAAGCATTAAAGACTGCAACTTACATTCTCAATAGAGTACCAACTAAAGCAGCTGCCAAAACACCTTATGAGCTTTGGATAGGTCGAAAGCCTAGTCTAAAGCACTTTCACATTTGGGGATGTCCAGCTGAGACAAGGCCTTACAGGCCATATGAAAAGAAATTGGACTCCAAAACAGTGAGCAGCTACTTTATTGGTTATTCTGAATGATCTAGGGGCTATAAGTTTTATGATCCCACGCTTAGGAATATTTTTGAGACGGGAACTGCAACATTTTTTGAGGAAGTTGAGTTTGGGGGGAGAAATAAAGTCAGAAACATTGCTTTTAAGGAGGAATTGGATTCAATTACAAACCCAATTCCTACTATCACTTTTGACAATATTCAGGTTCCCACACCTATTATTGATCAAGAAGTGAATCTGGAACCTCAACAAGACAATGTTGAACAACCCTCCATTCAAGATGAGGTAATTGTTCCAGAAGAACAAACTCAACAACCTCAAGAACCAGTGCCATTAAGGAGATCCACGAGAGAAAGGAGGAATGCTATTCCGGATGATTATATTGCATTTCTCCAAGAACATGAGGATGACAATGGAATGATGGAAGATAATCCAATCACATTTCATCAGGCCATGAAAGGTTGTAACTCTCAAAAGTGGATTAATGCCATGAATGAGGAGTATAAGTCTATGCAAGACAATAAAGTTTGGGAACTTGTCCCATTACCAGAAGGTGCAAAACCAATTGGTTGTAAATGAATATTTAAGACCAAAAGGGATGCAAATGGTAATATGGAGAGGTATAAGGCACGTCTTGTAGCTAAAGGCTATACTCAGAAAGAAGGCATTGATTTTACAGAGACTTTCTCTCCAGTTTCATCGAAAGACTCGTTTAGGACAATTATGGCAATTGTTGCTCATCTTGATCTTGAGCTACATCAGATGGATGTCAAGACAGCATTTCTCAATGGTGACATTGACGAGACAATTTATATGGTGCAACTAGAAAATTTTGTGTCGGGAGATCCAAAGAATATGGTTTGCAAATTGACAAAATCCATCTATGGACTCAAGCAAGCTTCTCGTCAATGGTACCACAAGTTTCATCAAGTAATTATCTCATTTGGTTTCGAGATGAATATAGTTGATGATTGTGTGTATCACAAGTTCAGTGGGAGTAAACATATATTCTTAGTTCTATATGTCAATGACATATTGCTTGCCACTAATGATATAGATTTATTGTACGAAACTAAAAGGTTTCTGTCCAAGCATTTTGAGATGAAGGATCTTGAGGATGCCTCTTTTGTATTTGGAATTCAGATACACCGAGATCGTTCTCGAGGTATTCTAGGATTATCGCAAAAGGGATACATCGATAAAGTACTCAAAAGGTTTGGCATGCAAGATTGTAGACCAAGGGATACCCCTGTTGCTAAAGGAGACAAATTTAGTCTCAATCAGTGTCCTAAAAGTAACCTTGAAATTCAGGAAATGCAAAAGATCCCATATGCATCAGCTATTGGGAGTCTAATGTATGCTCAAGTATGTACGCGTCCGGATATTGCGTACATTATTGGGATGTTAGACAGGTATTTAAGCAAACCTGGTATGGACCATTAGATAGCAGCCAAGAGGGTTATGAGGTATCTTCAGAGAACAAAGGATTACATGCTCACATATAGGAAATCAGATCATTTGGAGGTCGTAGAATATTCTGATTCTGATTTCGCTGGGTGCCAAGATAGCAGAAAGTCTACATCAGGCTATATTTACATGTTAGCTAGAGGAGCTATATCCTGGAAAAGTGTCAAACAGACACTCATAGCTTCTTCCACTGTGGCAGCAGAGTATGTAGCATGCTATGAGGCATAGAATCATAGAATATGGCTGCAGAATTTTGTCACTAGGCTGTGCATTTTGAAAAATATAGAAAGACCACTCAAGTTATTTTGTGACAATAAGTCAACAGTGATGTATTCCAACAACAACAGGAGTTCGACAAAGTCGAAACATATTGACATAAAGTTCCTAGTTGTGAAAGAAAGAGTGCAAAGTGGACAGATGTCCATAGAGCACATTGGGACAAACTCCATGATAGCGGATCCGCTCACAAAGGGATTACCACCCAAGGTCTTTTATGAGCATACTGCTCATATGGGTGTTGTGTTATTTGAGGATATCATGATTTAGTGAGAGTTTGTATTTTATTTGCATTATGTTTGTGTGAGATATTTATACATTTGGTTATTTTCTGATCGGAAATAAAGAATACAGTTTTCTCACTCATTTGTCATATTTTGGTTCTGACCTCACTTAAGTTTTAAAGAGGACTAGTTGGAAATAGGCATGTGTATAGATCACATTGCATGAAATTTTCATGCTACACATTCACACTTGATCTATGTCGTTTGATTATGTCGATATATGTGACCATTGATGAATTTAGTTACGATAAATGTAACGAAAATTGCTTTGATCCTATATTTACATGATTACTGGACGAGATTTTTTGGCTATGCTTTTGGTTATGATAGCAAAATTTTGAGCTCATAAAGTATGTACATTTATAAGGAGTAACATATGTGGCCCAAGTGGGAGATTGTTGGAAAATAATCTATGTGGGCTCACATATGTAACTAAATGTATAATTGCTATTCTAAAGTCTAACCCAAATTAAAGTGATCTAATCAAGATTAAGTAATGGGTTAAAAGCATATAATTTAAAGTGTGATATAACACGTGTAGAGACCGTAAAGTAAATTTCTTATTTTGTGATGGGCAAAATTGGAAATCATTAATTATCAATTAGGGTTATGGTCCCCTATATATACGCTTCTTATTCCATCTGTCATCCTATCAACAGAAGAATAGAGAGACGGCATCTCATAGAAGTGCGTATCATATAAGAAGATCCAAACCCTCTGCGCAATCTCCATCAATGGCTTCAGGTTAGTGCTTCCGCTTTTAATGTTCTTCTTATTTTGATTTAGCAAAGATCTACAGTTTCATGATTTAGGATTTTATATTAAAGCACTTTTGCAACATGATTAAGATCTACATTTATAGAAACATATTTTAGGTTGTTATTAATGTTTTATGCATATTCTTAAGTGTATATAAATTGAAAAACCAACAGGAAGTCTATAACTGCAGATAAATGTAGATCCTGCAAAAGGAGAAAAATGAGCAATTGGAATGGAAGAGATCTGTAGTTTGTTATGAGGCAAAGGACAATAACGGAGTTGAGGTTGCAAAAAGGAAGCTGCATTGGTTGATGGACAAGTACCATATGCATGGAACAAAGAAGGTAGTACAAGCTTATCAAATATCACTCGATCTTTATGTTTTCTCCGATACAAGATACATGAGACATAAAGAAACACATGTACATTTGATTGAAAGTTAAGATTCTTACAGTAGTTGCTTACTGAGTACATCATATACTTACGTGAAACACTTCGAATTACACTAAATAGTTGACTGTTTCTAATAAATGCCTGCTTGTGTTGAATGCATGATACAGGTTAAGGAGTACGTCATCTGCAAACTCCATCAGTCAAATAGGAAGCAGATTGTTCTTGATGGTGCCAAATGCAAAATAATTTGTGATTAATTTCAGAATAGGGAGTCAATCAAACTTGATTTGTATCCAAATCAGATCGCCATCCCACAACAAAACCAACAACAACAAGATCTAATGAGAAACGACCCTATTCTCGCAACTAACTTGGATTGTGTCAATAATCAAACTATTAAACGAGACAACGACGAGAACAAGATCCATTTTACAAACATGTCTCGATATCCGATGAGTCCTTTAAGGAGTACCTTGAAGCCAGATATGGGTGCGAGCTTGGCCCACCATTGCGTATAAATACATTTTGTTAGGTTTATGTCTTACATACTAGGTTCGACATAAAGAGAATAAGGGCGAAGTGAGAAGAGGTTCAAAGCGAAAGAGTTTTTGTTTACTGTGCAGTCTGGAAGTTGACAGTCGACTGCTATTATTGTAGTTAACTGCAACCTGGTGGGTTAGGCTCGATTTCTTGTACAGTCGACTGCTCTTTTGAGCAGTTGACCGACAACGGTGGCATCAACTATTAGGTCTAGTTCTTTGGGGATTTGTTTGGGCCCAGGTTGTTCTGCAAGTTAGAACGTAAGGTTCCTATCGTGTGGCTTTTCCTTCATGGTTATTATTAGAGATATTATACGGGTAATGTACATGTTGTAATAGGAGTATTATATATATGTAATAAGTGTGTATTGTAAAAAGTGAGAGGGATAAACCAAGTTTCATGGTATGAGAGCCTAATCTCTTCCCCTACCTCTGAGCTTTCCGAAACCCATCTCCCCTCTGATCCCCGTCGCCCTCGTCCCTGTTCATCCCCACAGTCCCCCCTTCCGCTCGACTAGAACCTCTGCACACCACTGCCTCAGCCTCCCGCTCCCGATTGCACTCCCTCACCTTTGCCTAAGCCACATCCCCGGTCGACCATTCCATCGTCGTCGTCCTCCACATACCCCTTTCCCTCATCATCGACGACCTAACCTAGCAGCCATGCCTGAATGAACCAACATCTTCAATTTGAAATCTGATGGGTTCAGATCTGAACTTGATGTTCTTTGGCCTGAAACTTGTTGCCCCTGCGATCTGAATCCATATCTGAACCCGAATTAATTGAAGACTTCCGAATCTGATCTCGGATTCTGACCGTTGACTCGAACTCAAACCTCGAACACCCCAACTGCCGATCATCTGATTCTTCTTGTTCTTCTTGTTCTCCTACTACCGGCCCTCTCCACCACCATCCCCGACAACACTCATCATCTCCTTGAACGGAAATATCCAAGTTTTGATTGAATTTGAATTTGACCTATATTGGAGTGGAACACAAGGTGTTTGATGAATTGCCGCAAAGAAATCTAAACCCATATCGCACCAATTTGAGGCTTGTGAGCAATTCAGAAAGAAAATTTTCCTATTATGCGCTTTCAAGGCAATCAACCACGACACATTGCACATGTAGCCTCTAATTCAATCACTGTCCAGGTGACTGAGAATGAACTGTAGTGGTTTCGGCAATATCAAAGAAATGAGCAATATAATGCTTCCCAACAACGATCTTCTTCGTCCGTCACATTAGCACGGCCAGGTATCACATGTTTAACCAATTCACCTCCAACATCATGGATAATAGATTCAGGTGCATCTAATCATATGACCGGGAATTCAAATATATTGTCCTCTCTTAGTAGATCCTTTCATCCACCTGTTAGACTTGCTGATGGTTCTACTTCTCCCGTTGGGGGGTTGGACATGTAGACCTGACTTTCAATTTACCACTTAGTCATGTTCTTCATACGCCAAAATTTTCTTTTAACCTAACGTCTGTTAGTAAAATTATCAAAACACTGAATTGTTCTGTTACCTTTTTTCCTAATTACTGCGCATTTCAAGAACTTGGGGCCGGAAAAACTATTGCCACAGGGCGTGCTTCAGAGGGTCTTTATCAGCTTGATAGTGTTCCTACCTCATTTGCATGCTTGAGTGCTCCTTTGGATTTGCATTGTCAGTTCGGTTATCCGTTGTTACAGAATCTAAAGAAGTTGAGACCTGAATTATCTTCTCTTAAGGAGTTATCTTGTGAGTCATGCCAATTAGGTGAACATTTGCGTACGCCTTACCCTCTTAGATTCAATAAACGGTCGAGTCGAACTTTTAGTTTAGTTCATTCTGATGTGTCGGAGCCTTGCCCTGTTCAATCTCAGTTCGGTGACTTTAGATATTTTGTTACCTTTGTCGATGACTATTCTCATGCCACATGGTTATATTTAATTAAATCTTGGTCTGAAGTTTTGTCTATTTTTAAATCATTCTGTGCCGAGGTGAGAACCCAGTTTGATGTTTCTGTTCAAATTTTGCGAAGTGATAATGCCAAAGAGTATTTTTCTTCTGAGTTCACTAGTTTTATGTCTTCTTGTGGTATTCTTCATGAGTCTTCTTGCCCTTATACCCCTCAACAAAACGGGGTTGTCGAGCGTGAAATTGTCACCTGTTAAAGGTTGCATGGACAATGCTTATTCATAGACAAGTTTCTTAGTGTTTCTGAGGGGATGCAGTTCTTACTGCATGTCACTTAATTAACCGCATGCCCTCATCTGTGTTAGATGTTCAAACACCCTTTTTCATTTTATTTTCAAATGTTGACCAATTCCCGCTTCCTCCCAAAATCTTTGGATGCATTAGTTTTGTCCAAGACCATCGTCTTGGTCGCTCCAAGTTAGCTCCTCGTTTTATTCGATGTATTTTCCTAGGGTATTGTCACTCCCAGAAAGGTTATAGATGTTATAGTGCTGAGCTACATCGTCATTTTATCTCTTTTGATATTAAATTTCATGAGTCCCAACCTTATTTATCCAACACTTCCTCTGGTTTAACCCTGGTTCCCTCCGATGCGACTGAATCTAAATTTCTAACCTACCATAGACTTGTGGTATCTACTTTTACTGATTCTGTAATACAGTGCTCCCCAGCAATGCCCGAACGGCCTACAATCACTCAAATGTATAAACGACGTTCGGACACCACTCCCTCAGATTACGCCATTGTGCCCATTGTCCCATCGCCTCAAGTCGATGAGACATGACCTTCTGAGCCTGCTACTATACCCCCAGTTTCCTCCACTGCACCCACACTAGGAAACTGGGCCCACACTATCTTCTAGAGAGCATTCTAATCTTGATCTTCCTATCGCCATACGCAAAGGGATTCGCTCCATTGTTCATCCTTTATACGGTCGTCTTTCTTATGCTCACTTGTCATATGCCCATTATGCCTTTGTCTCTACTTTGGACAGTCACCAGGTTCCTAAGTCATTATCAGAAGCACTATCACATCCTGATTGGAGCCAGGCTATGCGAGAAGAGATGTCTGCTCTTGAGGAAAATGGTGTTACAAATAATGTTTACAAAATTCCTTTTTACAAAGAAAAGATAGAGAGGCACGGAAAAACCGAGAAGGGAACAGAAGAGGGTAAGCCGAAAGAAAATAAAAAGGAAAATTAAATAAACAACTTACAATAAGTAATTTCAGATTACAATTTTGAGAAGTCGAGGCCTGTGTATCACACAGTGTCCTTAAAACAGATTTTGCCTCTTCCGGTTGCTGGAATGAACGGAGGCGTCTGTCTCCCAGGATGCAACGACTTGGTGCGATCCCGTAGGTACCACGTACCACTCCCGAACTGAGTATAAGCGCTTGAACCTATCACCGACTTACCACCAAAACCAGAACCGAAGAACAGTACCGAACGAAACCTAAAGAAGGAGAGAAAGAAGATCTGTTTTCTTGTGCAGGGAAGAAAGTAGAAGGGAGGCCTCTATTTATAGGGGCTGGGTTAAAACCGTAACGGCAGATAACGAGTTGAATGCCGACACTGTAACGGCAGACAACGAGTTGAATGCTGACTTTACTGCCTTCAGCGTAACGGCAGACAGTGAATTGAATGCCGACACTGTAACGGCAGACATCATTTACTGCCTTCAGTGTAACGGCAGACAAAATGTTAAATACAGCACTGAAACAGCAGACAGAACCGTTTCTGCATTCATTTCAGCCGTTACAAAGCAAAAGGTGGCTCTGCACGGGGTGGGGTCTTTCGGTCCGGCATTCGTGTCCGCAGGTCGTGCGGACGCACACAAGTCGCATGTAATCCGGTCCGTGATTTGCAACCCCCTGCGCGCGAGAGAGAGAGCCTCTCTTCTAGCCATCTTACAATGCTTAGAAGGAGATTACTATATATCCTCTTCTATTTCCTTTGATTTTTCCGATATGGGACTATGTTCCCTTAACCCATTTCAAGAATGAAAACGTCTCACTTTGAGAGAAAATTTCTCATTCACCCCTTAACCGATTTTAGCAAACCAATATATGATTTTGATCTACTCACGAAGGAGAACACAAATCAATCAAGATCTCTCAATAATTCACTGAGGATCTTACTCAAAAAATTGCTCAAAAATCGGTTCGTAAATGGTGTATAAAACATCCATTTTCAACAATCCCCACATGAATAAAAATTGACGACCACAGACAGGACAGACTGACACCACAGACTGACATGACAGACTTAGTGATAGAATTCAACGATTGATTCCTGCATAGGATAGGTAGGTGTTACCCTTTGAACCTTCCCTTATGAAAATATGTTTACTTTACTAACTAAACAGTAGACATGATGTCTTTGAACTGTTCTGTCATTTGTGTAAACGATGACATATCTCACACAGAAATCTTTCTAACGCTTTCTCAGTTCTCACTGTTATGTTCGTTTTGGCCATGAACATACGTCTGGTTCTGCAAGAGTTTAACAGAAATATTGCCCTATATTATTTCTTTGGAAGCGGCCCTTCTTCCCTCTTACATAGGTGATTTCTTACCTAAGAGTAACCCGCATTACTCTGCTCGGATATCCGACGCATAAGAATCATTAAAAGCCTAGCTTAACCTGTTACCTTGCGGGCATCACTGTTTCATCATGGGAATGGACATGGGAAAATTCCCACAGTGATCCAACTTGGTCTTTACAATTTAGTTGTCCCTTTGAATCTAGATCTTGAGATCTCCACTCAGCTAGGTTGGGTTTCCATTGTATCGACTTATTCTTTCATGGGCTTTAGTCTCATTCCCCTCGATGATTTATCAACTAACTCTCTGTTTAACTCTTTGGTTAGTGGATCCGCAATGTTATCTTTTGACTTTACATAGTCCACAGAGATAACCTCAGTAGAGAGTAGTTGTCTAATGGTATTATGTCTTCGACGAATATGTCTAGATTTACCATTATACATATTGCTCTGTGCTCTACAAATTGCAGATTGACTATCAGAATGTATGCAGATTGGAGGCACGGGCTTCGTCCACCTTGGAATATCCTCAAGGAAGTGGCGCAACCATTCAGCCTCTTCCCCATATTTGGTGGCAAACCAGAACTTATTAACATTGCATTCATCATTTCTTTCAATGTACGATTCTTTCTCTCAGCAACATCATTGGACTGAGGAGAATAAGGCGCTGTCGTTTCATGTATAATCCCATGCTTAGCACATGTGTCAGCAAATGGCGATTCATACTCTCCACCTCGGTCGCTTCTTAGCGCCTTAATTTTCTTATTGAGTTGGTTTTCAACCTCATTTTTATAGAGAACAAATTTCTCTATAACTTCATCCTTGCTTTTAAGCAAGTATACATAACAATATTTTGTGCTATCATCTATGAAGGTAATAAAATATTTATTACCACCTCTTGTTTGTATCATTTTCAAATCACAAATATCAGTGTGAATTAGATCAAGTGGTTCGGTGTTTCTTTCAACACTTTTAAATGATGATCTTGTTAGTTTTGCCTCAACACAAGTTTCACATTTGTGTTTGGAATCAATTTGGAATGTTGGTATGTGATTCAAGTTAATTAGTTTTCGCAAAGTATCATAATTAACATGTCCTAGTCTACCATGCCATAAATTGGAAGACTCAAGCAAATAAGTAGAAGAGCTAGCTTTATTCATATTCTTGACCATGGTTATTACATTGAGTTTGAACATTCCACCACTCATATATCCTCTACCAACATACATTCCATTTTTTGACAAAACAAATTTGTTCGACTCGAACACTAAGTGAAAATCGTGGTTATTAAGCAACGAACCAGATACCAGGTTCTTACGGATTTCAGGATCATATGCAACGTTGTTCAGAGTCAGTTCCTTTCCAGAAGTCATCTTCAAGATCACCTTGCCTTGGCCCTTTATTTCTGAAGTAGCCGAGTTACCCATGAACATTTTCTCCCCATTCTCTAATGGTTCGAAAGTGGAGAACATACTTCTATTGGAGCACACATGTCGAGTAGCTCCAGTGTCAATCCACCATTCCTTCGGGTTTGAACCTAACATATTCACCTCTAATATCACAGCTGAGAGGTTGATATCGGAAACATCTTGAACAATTCCTTGAACCAAGTTTGCTTCTCTGTTCCTGTTCCTCTTGGGAAGTCTGCATTCAGTGGACTTGTGACCCATTTTGTCACAATTGAAGCACTTGCCTTGAAACTTCGGCTTCTTGGATCCCTCCCTTGGGCCCCAACATGGGACCTTTGTTGTGCTTGTTAGAACATTGTTTATGTTCCATTACATTTGCCTTAGCTGCATGACTGACGAGTCCAACCTTCTCAGATCCTCTATTGTCTTCTTCAATGCGAAGCCTGACAATGAGATCTTCAATGCCCATTTCTTTTCGCTTATGCTTTAGGTAATTCTTAAAGTCTTTCCAACCTTGTGGTAATTTTTCAATTATACATGCCACTTGGAAACTTTCACTTAAGTTCATACCTTCAGCATGAATCTCGTGCAAGATCAATTGTAGTTCTTGAACTTGACTGATTACTATTTTAGAGTCTACCATTTTATAGTCTAGAAAGCGGCCCACAGTGAATTTCTTGGCGCCAGCATCCTCAGTTTTATATTTATGGTCTAGTGATTCCCAAAGTTCTTTAGCTGTTCTTTTGTCAATGTATACATTATACAAAGAATCGGCTAGTCCGTTCATTATGTAATTTCTACACAAGTAATCAGTATTTTTCCAAGCATCCACAGCGGCAATGACTTGGTTATCTTGCTCATCTTTCTTAAGATTTGGAGCATCTTCGTTCAAGAATCTTGCAAGATTCAGTGTGGTCAGATAGAACATCATCTTCTGTTGCCACCTTTTAAAGTTTTGCCCGTTGAACTTCTCAGGTTTCTCCCCATGGGAGACTGAGACAGGTACAACGGTGGGCATTGGCACTCGTGCCGCAACAGCATTCGGTTCTTGCGTCGTATCAACAACCGACACGTAGACCGTTTCAGACACAGCAGCATTGTCCGATGCAGTAGTCATTTTGATTCTGAAATTTACACAACACGAGTGTAAGTTTTCCAGATTAAAGAAATAAAAAGAGAAAACCGTGCCTCAAAACCGGAAATCAAAGAAATCCAAAATCTGTTTTAAGTTTGTTACAAATAATGTTTACAAAATTCCTTTTTACAAAGAAAAGATAGAGAGGAACGGAAAAACCGAGAAGGGAACAGAAGAGGGTAAGCCGAAAGAAAAGAAAAAGGAAAATTAAATAAACAACTTACAATAAGTAATTTCAGATTACAATTTTGAGAAGTCGAGTCCTGTGTATCACACAGTGTCCTTAAAACGGATTTCGCCTCTTCCGGTTGCTGGAATGAACGGAGGTGTCTGTCTCCCAGGATGCAACGACTTAGAGCGATCCCGTAGGCACCAAACGAAACCTAGAGAAGGAGAGAAAGAAGATCTGTTTTCTTGTGCAGGGAAGAAAGTAGAGGGGAGGCCTCTATTTATAGGGACTGGGTTAAAACCGTAACTGCAGACAACGAGTTGAATGCCGACACTGTAACGGCAGACAACGAGTTGATTGCTGACTTTACTGCCTGCAGCGTAACGGCAGACAGTGAATTGAATGCCGACACTGTAACGGCAGACATCATTTACTGCCTTCAGTGTAACGGCGGACAAAATGTTAAATACAGCACTGAAACAGCAGACAGAACCGTTTCTGCATTCATTTCAGCCGTTACAAAGCAAAAGGTGGCTCTGCACGGGGTGGGGTCTTTCGGTCCGGCATTCGTGTCCGCAGGTCGTGCGGACGCACACAAGTCGCATGTAATCCGGTCCGTGATTTGCACCCCCCCCCCTGCGCGCGCGAGAGAGAGCCTCTCTTCTAGCCATCTTACAATGCTTAGAAGGAGATTACTATATATCCTCTTCTATTTCCTTTGATTTTTCCGATATGGGACTATGTTCCCTTAACCCATTTCAAGAATGAAAACGTCTCACTTTGAGAGACAATTTCTCATTCACCTCTTAACCGATTTTAGCAAACCAATATATGATTTTGATCTACTCACGAAGGAGAACACAAATCAATCAAGATCTCTCAATAATTCATTGAGGATCTTACTCAAAAAATTGCTCAAAAATCGGTTCGTAAATGGTGTATAAAACATCCATTTTCAACAAATGGTACTTGAGATCTTGTTAACCTTCCATCTGGTAAACGTTGTGTTGGTTGTAAATAGGTGTACACAGTTACAGTAAACCCAGATGGTTCTCTGGCTTGCCTGAAAGCTCGATTGGTTGCTGAAGGTTATTCTCAAACCTATGACATTGATTATGATGAGACATTCTCTCTTGTGGCCAAAATGCCTTCTGTGCGGATCATTATTGCCTTGGCTGCTCGATTTCATTGGTCGCTCCATCAACTTGATGTCAAAATGCCTTTCTCAATGACATTCTTGAGGAGGAGGTTTATATGGAGCAGCCCCCCCCCTATTTTGTTAGCAAAGCTGAGCCCACTAAGTTTGTTGCTTGAAACGATCTTTGTATGGACTCAAACAGTCTCCTCGTGCTTGGTTTGGCCGTTTCACTGAAGTTGTCAGGAGTTCTGGATTGAGGAGGAGTGATAATGATCATTCCGTGTTCTATCGACATCATCAAGGGAAGAAAATCATTTTAGTTGTATATGTTGATGAAATTGTAATTACAAGAGATGGTCATAATGGTATTCAAGATCTGAAGTCATATATTCAACAGAAGTTTTAAACTAAGGATCTCGGGCGACTAAAGTATTTCTTGGGGATCGAAGTTGCTCGATCTAAGCAGGAAATTTGTTTGTCACAGAGAAAGTATGTACTGGACATACTTACCGAGAGCGGTATGCTAGGATGTAGGCTATCACACACTCCTATGGACCTAAATTCCAAGTTGTTGCGAGATCAGGGTGTCCTGATGGAGGATCCAAAGAGATATAGGAGGCTTGTAGGAAAACTAAAGTATCTCACTGTCACTCATCCTGATATTGCATACTCAGTTAGTATAGTAAGTCAGTTTATGACATCTTCCCATACAAGCCATTGGAATGCTTCAGTATTTAAAGAGCTCCCCTGGCTGAGGATTGTTGTATACTGATGGTGGACACTGTCAAATTGCTAGTTGGTCAGATGCTGACTGGACTGGCTGCCCAACGACTATGAGATCCACCACTGGGTATTGTGTGTTTGTTGGGGAAACTTAGCTTCATGGAAGAGTAAGAAACAAAATGTGGTGTCTCGATTGAGTGTTGAATCCGAGTATCGTGATATGGCTGATCTTACATGCGAGATGACATGGATCAAACGATTACTTAATGAGTTGGGGATTCTTCAGTATGAGCTAATGCGTATGTATTGTGATAGCCAATCTGCCATCTACATAGCTACTAATGTTGTATTTCATGAACAAACCAAAGCATATTGAGATTGACTGTCATGTGGTTCGCAATAAGATTAGTGGCACGCCGTATGAGCCTCCTCAGATAGAGGCTAAACATATTCGTACTGATCACCAGCTAGCCGATGTTCTCACAAAGCCTCTTGCGAGAGCCAGAATACAGTTCATCAATGACAAGTTGGGCATGTATGACATATATGCTCCAACTTGAGGAGGGGTATTAGAGATATTATACGGGTAATGTACGTGTTGCAATAGGAGTATTATATATATGTAATAAGTGTGTATTGTAAAAAGTAAGAGGGATAAACCAAGTTTTAGTTATATCGGACGGTGTTGAATCAAGACAACAACCTAGGATTTCTCTAGATCTCTATATAACAATGTAATGACCTTCATTGAGAGGTTTGTTTGTACTTCATCTGAAAGTTTTCTTTATTATAAATAGCAGAGTATCTTCTAATGAGGCTTGAGAGATAGATAATTTCTTGGGGAGAGTGTTGCAACTATTGTATATTTTCTAGTTAAATAATATCTCGGTTATTTCTCTTCTGGGGTTAGGTTCGCCAAACCAGGAAAAAATTGTGTGCGTGTGTATTTGATTTGGTCTACATTGCTTGGTTGTTCATTGGATAGATTGTTACATAACTCAGTGTCTAATAAGTGGTATTAGAGCTTCAGATTGTTCCTTACACATTTGGCATTGTTTTATCGTAGAGTTGATGTATGGGACACTTAATACTGAAAATAAAGAGTATTATTGTATTACCTATAAAATCGTCAGTAAGGTTTGGTCGGTCTCACTGAGCATGTAAAAGTACATCCCTAGAGAACTTTTATTTTAGATTTAAATGAAAGAGTTGTCGGTGACTTTTGAAGTAGATATTGTCATAGAGCAGAAGCCGAGTAGGATTAGATATTGTATTTTAGTAATTCTACTATAGTTGTATAAGTACAGAGTTGGAGTTTTTTTTTTGATAAAAAGATGACTAAGTCATCGCTTCATTAAAGAGAAATTTAACGAAACAGGAATGAAAATACAGAGTACAGGAAGGAAGATACAAAGGTAGGCCGTAGCCAATCAACATCAACGTTCAGCTAAAAGTACAGCCTGAACGTAACAAAATACATCAAAACATCCTAAAGGAACTCAGTAGCTTGCCACCTGAACCAAAAGAACAGTCACCAAACCAAAAGGAACTCAGTAGCTCGCCACCTGCATCTGAACTACTCCTCCCCTTCCATACGCCTCTTCTTCCTTGAGCTAAGCAGTCCTGTCCATTCAAAACAGCAGAATTGAATTTTATACAAGAGAGAAGAAAGTCTATGATCAACGCTATTGAAACAGAGGTCATTACGGTCTAGCCACAGATTCCAAATGATTGAAGCCACTAGAAGATCCCAATATGGTCTCACTTGTTTTCTAATGTTGTGCGATCTAATGTCCCCCCAAACCTCCGCACTAGAGCCTGGACATTGTCCTAACCCGAAAGCTAGACCTAGTTTCCCCCATACCCATCTCGCTCTGCTGCACTTAAAAAATATATGGTTCGTATCCTCTTCTTGGGTAAGGCACCTATTACAGAAAACACAGTCCAGCAATCCTCGTTTCCCCAAGTTAACTTTCGACAAAATTGCATCGTTATCCACCAACCATAGGAAGATTTTCACTTTAAAAGGTGCGTTGATGCCCCATATGACCGCCGCGCTCCCATTCCTCAATCCTCCGTCGTTCAGCCATTTGTATAATGAGGATACCGAGAACTTTCCATCAGTCACTAGGGACCACCATCTCTCGTCTTCTGCCTCCTGCGTAATACAACCTTTTATGCGGATGAAATTGTTGACCAGTTCAAGTTGACTAATAGATTCTTGATCCAGAGAATCTTTGACTTCTAATCTCAAAGTGTTGTTCTTCCATACGTCAAACACCAGCGTGTCAATGTTGGTCACTGCCTCCGCGGCTGCTGGGAACAGTCCCATCAACGAGTTACTACCACACCACTTGTCTTTCCAAAATCTGGTATTCTTGCCTAGTTTAACCCTGCAAAGGGTATGGCTATGAAAGACCTCCCCTGTCTTGAAGACCCCTTTCCACAGGCACGATTTCCTACTCTGGATACCCTTCCCCCCAAATCTGAACTTCTTCCTAGCACGATAATTGGTAAAGGACTTACACCACCAATTATTACATCGGATAGCCAGCTTCCACCACCACTTACTAAGTAGGGCAGTGTTCATGTCTCTGAGGTTGATGATGCCCAACCCACCGAATTCTTTCCTTTTGCAGACCCTCCCCCACCTAACGAGATGTATCCCTTTAGCTCCCTCGTTTGCGCCTTTCCACAGGAATCTCTTTCTACACTTGTCAATCTTGTGGATTACCCATACCGGTAGCTCGTAAATCGACATCAGATAGATCGGGATGCTGTTGATGACAGAGTTCAACAAAGTAATCCTTCCCCCCAGGGTTAGATATCTACCCTTCCATCCAGCTAATCTTTTCTCAATTCTGTCAATAAGTGGTTGCCAGTCCTCCCTACTGAGCTTCCCGGGCCTAATAGGGATCCCAAGGTACGTTAGAGGGAATTCTCCCCTACTGCATCCGAGCAATTGTTGGATCGTTGTGATAGGAACAGAGCAGATTTCACTCAGCTGGATAACACAACTCTTATTAAAATTGACCTTCATGCCTGACCAAGCTTCGAAGCACTTCAAGACCGACCCCATGGCTATGATATCATCTGTAGCAGCCGACCCAAACAGTAACGTGTCATCCGCGTACTGAAGGATTGAGATAGGATCTGGAAATCCTTTGATTTTAATACCAACGTTCGTCATGGCCTTGCCGCCGTTAGCTATCATTTCTGCTAGCCCGTCAGCTACGATAGCGAATAATAGAGACGAAAGTGGATCCCCCTGTCTCAGTCCTCTTCTGCATAGAATTTCTCTACCCTGTTCCCCGTTGACAATGGGGAACGATTTTCCTCCTCTAATGCATTGAGACATCCATTTCCTCCATCTTTCTCCAAAGCCTTTCAACAGCAGCGCCTCGTCGACCGACTCCCATTCGACCGAATCGTAAGCCTTTTGAAAATCCACTTTAAAGAGAAAACCATCTGTTTTTTCTTTGCGCGCTCTAAAAACAATTTCATGCGCTGAGGCCACACTATCCATAATGTCACGACCTTTGATAAATCCGCTCTGAGACTCCCCGATGATATCCTTTAATAGAGGCCCCAATCTATTTACCAAAACCTTGGTGATGATCTTAAAGGAGCCATTGAGCAGGCTGATTGGTCTCAAATCTCCCACAGCTTTCACCTCAGACTTCTTTGGAATCAGAACAATATTTGCAAAGTTAAGTCTATCTAGATCTGCCTCTCCCTTATAGAAGTCTAGGACAATGCGCATAAAATCCCCTTTAATTATGCTCCAATAAAGCTTTTAAAAGAATAGAGGAAATCCATCTGGGCCAGGCGCCTTATCGTGGCCAAGATCGTTAATAGCAGAGACCACTTCCTCTTCGGTGAAGCTGCTTTCAATGCTCTGACACCCATCAATCCTGGAATCCATCCACATGTTCTGATTCAGCGAACACCTATGCTCTCTTCTCTTACCAAGCAACTCTTTAAAATTCTCAAAGATGTGCAACTTGATTCTATCCTCATTCTCGCACCAAACACCATCCACCATAAGCCCAGAAATGTGGTTTTGTCTCCTTCTTCCGTTAGCAATCCTATGGAAGAATTTGGTGTTCGCGTCCCCCTCCTTTAACCACTGAATTCTAGAGCGTTGCTTCCAATAATATTCCTCCATCTTTTGGATATGAAGGATATCCTGTCTCTTGCTGAATAGCTCGTCATATTCGCTCCCTAAAAGGTCTCTTTCTTCTTCTATGATTTCTAATTGCTCTATCCGCTCCCCTATATCCTCTTTGAGTCTTTGGTTTTTGCTAAATTCCGATCTTGCCCAACGCTTCAGTTCTGACCTCAGCCTCCTAATTTTTAGAATCCAACAACCCACCGCAGAGGTAGGTTCAGTCGGCTCGTTCCAGCTCTCCTCGATAATCTTCGATAACCCATCGTGCAACGTCCATGACTTTTCAAATCTAAATTGGTGTGAACGTCGTCTATCTCCTACCCCACAGTCCAGCGAAAGAGGAGTGTGATCCGAGGTGAATCTAATTAATGCCTTGGCCTTAGCTAACGGAAATTTGTCTTCCCACTCAGCGGACACTAAAATTCTGTCTAACTTAGCTAAAGTTGGGATTGCTTGTAAGTTAGACCACGTATATTTCCTATTTGATGGGTCAATCTCCAAAAGCTCTAAATCATTGATACACTCGTTAAACTGCTCTCTATCACCCCTGGATGCTCCTCTACCTAGGTGTTCGTGTTGAAATCTTGTGATATTGAAGTCACCCCCAACCACCCATGGTCCCCTGCATGAACCTCTAATTCTCCTAAGTTCGTCCCAGAACAAGCATCTCTGGGCTGACTCATACGGACCATAAACAGAAGTAACCGTATGAATCCAACTATCATCCCGGCGTCTAACAGTAATCGTAACCGAAAAATCCCCCGCGATCTCGTCAATAATCTCAAACCGTCTTAGATCTACCCCAATAGCAATTCCTCCTGAATACCCTCTCGAGGGTTTGAACCTCCAATCAAAATCTCCTATACCCTTAATGTTCTGAAACTCCGCCAAGGTCGGAAATTCAACTCTAGTTTCCTGAAAAGCACAAACTGAGGGTCTATACCTAGTAATAGTATCACTAATAAGTCTCTTTTTAGATTTCTGCCTCATCCCTCTAACATTCCAAAATATGTATAACATAAGTAACTATATCTACGAACACCTATACTCTAACCGCTGCAGACAGGCGAATCTACTCTATTTGGCTCTTACTCACCCCTCTAATGATATTGACCCTCATCAGTTGATCCTCTCTATTGGAACCCATGGCTAGACCGTACAAACTAGCAAAATAAATGAGCGATTCATCGTTTAATAGATTTAAAACAGCGAAATCATTAGAAGAATTACCTAGACAGGCGGAAGTAGGCTCTTTGGTCTTTGCCGCAGCTCTAATCAGGTCATCCTCACTTGGACCGCTCGAACCCCATTTGTCCAGTTGTCTCTTGCTTTTTCTCTGACAATCCCCATGTCGTTTGTTCACACCAGACCCACCACTATCCCCTACTCCCCCACCAGCCAATTCTCTAACTTGTTTAGCCCATTTTTCGTGCTCTGAATCATACGTGCTACCGCTGCTATGGAGGCCATCTAAAGCTCCTATCATGCCGTTCAAAATCTCAGGGTCCGCCCCATTAGCGTCTTGATCTAAAGAAACCTCCGACTCTACCTCAACCTTATCTATATCAGTATCTAAACCCTCTATCAGCGCTAGCTCCAAATTCGAATTTTCCCTTATAATCTCGTCATCGAAATTGTTCCCCTCAGCATTATCCGTAGGATTAATCCGAAGCCCAGAAGTCTCTACCTCTGGCCCAACCCCAATCTCAGGATCAACATCTATACTGGGCCCAGTACGATTGTCTAGTTGGCATTTGGGCTCTTTAATAACTGCGTCAACATCGAAAGGAGCCAGCACACAAACCCCCTGAAAATCCGGATTTTGAGTTGGAGCTGTTTCTTCTGCTCTGCGCGTGAGTTCCTCGATGGCTCTTTGAATAGCCAGCTGGAGGTCGTCCTTTGACATCGCCGCGAATTCAGGGACTCCCATCGCCGAACAATCTGTCGCTTCGTTGTCCTTGTTGGATGAATTCTTGAGAATTCCTGGCTTGCGGCACATCGAAGGAACCAACACAGTACTGTCCTTTCCCTGTCGCCGTTGAAAATCCAATGGTCCCTTGGATTCCTCCTTAGACTCCGCTCGACGTACAGCAGAGTAGGAAGCCGCCTCTAGATTCGAACCATACCCATCGATGTTCTGTAATGGAGCCTTTGATTTGAGTCGCGATGAACGGTCGAGATCTGTAGCTGCAAGATCTGATGCTCCTCCAGCTTCGTCTACCTTCGGCTTCGACCCCCTAGCACCTTCATGCCTGTCATCCGATCGCTCCTCTTCCTCTCTACTGGAGACCTTGCCAAATGAGACATTTTTCTGCTTCTCTACGATGACTTTGACATCGAAAAAATCACCCTCGAACTCCGCTTGAACCATCGAAGGTATATCGGAGAAATTCTCGCAACCCACTCTAATACGAGCGAATTCCCTCCTCGTCTGAAGATTTGTACTCTTGTCCACCTCAAGTAGGAAGCCAAAGGATCGAACCAGGTTCTGGAAGCCGGAGTGAAACCAACAATGGAGTGGGAAGTTGAACAAGCGAAGCCATACAGAAGGCATCTCTTGCACCTTGAGGGCGCCAAGCTTTCGTGACCATTGGGAGAATGTGACGAAGAAGTCGTCGGTACCCATACCACGCTTACCCAGAACTTCGTTCAACCTGACCTCGTCGTGGCAGTGGACGAAGAAGACGCCAATGTTAAGACGTTGCACTCTCCATTGAAGCGTTGCCGATGGAGAGATGTTCGCGTTGAGAAGAAGCTCAATATCCTCTGGTATGGATCTCCGCTCTGGACTTTAATCACACAGCACAAACGAAATCGACGCTCGAATTCAGCCATGAGAGGAGTCGGCGTGATGATCGCCTTTATCGTCGCTCTGCCTCCCGCAAAACTCTCTTGCGTCTTGCTGCTGTTGGACTTGGTCGGTGAAGGAACTGTTGGTTTGGGCGAAGGGTCGGTAGGAGGTGTAGGCGACGGCAGAGTAGCCATCTTCCTGGAGGGGCACTCTCTGGAGATATGGCCTGAGCGGCGACAAGCGTAGCAAAACCATTTGTTAGGGCATTGTGATATAGTGTGTCCCCATCGGGCGCATTTGTGGCACTGCTGCCCGGGGCCAGACGACGCCGACTCCTCTCTACTTTGCCTCTTCTCAGCCTTGATAATCTTGCGAGGACGCACCAGAACCCATTCTCCGTCATCGTCTTGCTTGGTAATCCTTGCAGTCTCCGGAACAGCTTTCCATTCCGAGCTGAGACTCGTTGGCAGCTCCTGCCTCGGCGATCCCCTGGCAGCTTCAGCATATGACAATCTCTTACGCTCAAGATGAGCCAAGTCTACCTGTCTATCTGGTGCATCATCTCTTATCATCTTCCCCTTGACTCGCGCCTCTTCGCCTCTATGGGAATCAGTCGTCCTCCCTCTATGGGAGGATTGTTGATCCCAGTGCACGGATCTCCCTCTCGATCTATTCGAGAGGTCGCGAATCCATCTAGAGTCTTGCTTTCTCCCTCTGCTCCTATCCTGAACATCTTCCCTCCTTCTTTTGGTCATGGACCTGTCTGTGTTGCGCTCAGAAGAAGCTGGAGAACGTTGGTTGAGGGATCTATGGTGAAAGTTGCTGGGAAGGGGGAAACTTGGAAGCTGGGAACAGAGTTTGAGTTATGCATGCATAACCGTGGATAGTCATCGAATAGTCATGGACTTCTAAATTTCAACCACACATTTAAAATTTCAATCTATATAATCATCTGCCCAAATTTCAACGTACATTTAAATACAATATATATTAACCATGCTTTTATACTTTTTTTTTTTTGATTGAAAACGGTGGGAACTAGTCCCCCCGCGCTTCATTAAAGAGATTTTAATTACACAAACAACCAATCGGAGATATGATATTCATGCGTCCTAACAAAGGGCCATGATACTCATTCCCCAGCCCAAAAAGAGTACCCAACCCATACATAAGATTCCCCAATTTCAAAAGATGAAATCATTACAGATGTTACAAAAAGTTCCTAATACCGGAACATCCCAAAAAAGACACGCCGAAACCTCCTGCTCGGTCGCTGATCACTCTGCTGCCGGTCTGCCCCCCTCCGCAGCTGGATTGCCCCCTTCCTCCTGTGATTCCGCTTCGTCGGTAGATGTACTGATCTCAGCGTACAGTTCTTTTACCTTCTTTGAAGCTTCAGGACCTGCCGTTTTCGACCAGAATATAATATTAGCAACAATAGTAGGTAGAAGTTGATGATGCACGCCGCTCCCCCGATTTCCCAAATTAATCTTTGGTCCTTACGTACGTATGAGTCTCGCCAGCCCCCCCAAACATCGTTAATCGTTTCCGGAGCGTGCCCCCTAATATGGAGTCTAAGCATAAGGTCTCCCCAAAGTTCCCTAGCATACTGACACTTGATTAGAAGGTGATCCACCGTCTTGCAATCCATCCTGCACATAACGCATATTCTTGGCCCCTGCCACTTTCGATGGGCAAATTGTCCCGCGTCAGAATAACCTTCCTGCTAGCCATCCAATTGAATAATTGTACTTTTAAAGGAACTCTTACTCTCCAGATCGGATCGTTTGTCCGCACCCCCGTCATTTAACCAATTATAAATCGACTTTTATACTTTTTGTAATAATAGAATTGGATATTAATAAATAAAGAATAAAATTAGTTACGCACACAAGAAGTGCATATGATACTATATAAAAATATATATACAATTAACCTTCTTATTATTATCCAGGAAACAACATTTAAGAAGTGCATTCTTTTTTATTGTTCCACCTAGTTAGCTAATGACATGTTCAGACTTTTCTATTTCAAAATTTGAATGAGATAATGAAGAAAATCAAAATATATATTATCATATGCTAGTATTTAATTGTGTTTTTCTGACCAAGATTGAGCTTTCTAACAAAAAATATTTTGTCTTTTTATGTTCTCAAAATCACCCAGTTGGGGGAAGAAGGAGCCAATCACCCAAATTTCTGACATCCAACAATATTCGGATATAAGCAAGAAACCAGAAATTACGTTGTAGTTGAAACGGTAAATGCATTAGATTATGAATGATCATCAGATGCATCGATCAGAAAAGTTAAGACAAGTTTGTCAACTATTACACAATCAATACTTTTAATCAATTTGATTTCCAATGCACATCAGTGGCTAGCTCTGCAGGTTCTACATATCTTCTTCATTATTATTCGTTTTTTTCTTGTGAATAATAGAATATCTCATGAGGTTTCAAGCATAAAAAAGAAAGTTGCTTTTCAGTTAGCACTTTCACCCCGGCAGCAGATACTGCGAGTCCATAGTTGGTAGTTCAGAGCAGTGATATGGTACCAACATAGCATATACATAAGAAACAAAGACACATCTTATACAAATATACTTATAGTAAATAAGTCCCAATTATAGTTCTTTACCAGTTAACAGCTAGTTTCTTGTATGATACTTTTAATCCAAAATATATACTTGAAATTACAACGAAATTTTGGAAATCGTTAGAGACTTTTATTTGGTTGGATAAATTCAACAGAATGGGCACAAAACTGTATTTCTTGTTAGACTTTTTTTTTGATGATACGGATAGAGTCAACTGACTCCAGCCATTCAATTAATCAATCAAAAAGTATAATTACATGAAGGGTCTTACGAGAAGTAAAACAACAAACCAACAACAACAGTCAAAAAAATAACCAGACGAGAGAAAGCTACTCAAAGAGCTACAACTAAGACAAAAGAGAGCAGAAGACGATGGGGGCCGAGTCCGACCCCGGCGAACTCATCAAGAAACGGACAAGAGCCCAGGAGCAAACCCCTCGCAACTGAAGGTCCATCGCTCGAGCACAGAAAGCACCGCCAAGACACGAAGGATAGGACGCCAGCTAAAACCCAGATACTCAACAGCAAGAACAAGCCCAATGACCCAAACCGCAAACATCCACAGCAAACAAATGCACTAGCAAAGGAGAGTGGAAACAGCACCAAGAAGCCATAAACCACAGAAACAGATACCGAAGGAGCCACACCATGGGCCAAAACCAAAACACTCTTGCTATTTCTTGCTAGACTTAGCAATAATAGTTAAGACACAAAATACTATATTAAAAGTGCATAGAGGAGGGTTTTTTTTTAATGGAAAATACATATATCATACTTATAGTTTAGGAAATTGCCATCGATTTATTTTGTATCATATATTTTTAAATATATAATTAGAATTTTGTGGCGTAACTTGTCGATCATAATATATGTCTATTTATGTTGAAGCAGGTTGTTGCATGTTGATGTATTAATTGGTTCCAAATCAAATTCACCTTACCAGAAGGTGAGCCGGTGCTGATTCGAAGAAGTACATGTCCAACCTCATTAGGATCCAAATAATACTATCCACCAAGAAAAACAAAAAACAACAATATCCAACAAAACACTCTCATCTTCCAGCAACATACTTTCATTCTATAAATCATCAGATCATGCTACAAGGCCAAAATCCAATTTACAGGATCTAATTATAATGATTTTGAGAAGCATTGCAAAAAGGCTTATCTTAATCTTTAATAAAGAATTTGAGAAATATATCAAAACCCAATTTGGATGTAGTCTGGGCATCATCATAGTCTATACCATATATTACAAGTTATTAGCCCTTGTACCAAATTTATAAGATATTACATATATGATCCATATTGTCTTTTTTACTTTGTATATGTGCATATTAGCAATTTTTTCACCTAGTATATATATAAAAGTGTGATTAATATCCCAATCATGTTTAGCATTAATTAAATAAATAAATTAAACTCAAATTTACATGAGGTGTTTTGTGGTATAATTTCAGGTGTTTCAATTCAATCCAAACATTTTCGAAACTAATCAAATCTTGTAAAAATTATTCAGATTTTAAACTTTTTCAAGACTTTTTTTTCAAATCTATACTTGGTCATATCCCTAGCTATGCATCATAATTCATTAGTGTAAATGATATATGCATTATAACTTATTCATTCTTAAACAAAAGTAAAATATATGGACAAAGAAAGGAAGAAAAACAACAAAATAATACACTCTGTTATATATATATATACACTAATTGAAAATGAAATCTTCACCACCAAAAAAAAATGATAGGAGTTTCATGGATGCTGGATAGTTTGTCCTTAAGAGTTGCATAAGACAAGACAAAGGCAAGAGTCCAAGTCATCTAGATTTCTTTAACTATATTAATTAATTAAAGTTACATTGTTCTCATTTGTAGTTTGACCAACCAATAATTTACATTTGCTAAATAATGATTAAATAAGTTAGTTATAATAATGCTCATCAGACAAATATATGATCTTAATTAAAATAGTCATATATAGTACTCACTTTATGTATATATAAGTTTTTTTTATGCAAGGTTTAAGTGGGAATTAGGAGACATAATCCATTTTTAACTATACTATTTTTGGACAGAATCTCATAATTAACAACCACTAGTAGATATAAGGACTTAGGAGGGATCCACTTCAATTCTTTTGCTCCTTTAACAGCTTGCACTAGGTCCCCATAATAAGAGCACAAACAAGCTTTCTTTCTTTCTTTCAGAAATTTCAAACTAAAACCCGAATTGAACTTGTTTCATTGTTTAACTTTTACTATATGTCTCTTCGTAGTAACGTAATGTAAAAACAATATCGTAACTTCAATTTTCTTCAATTTTATTCTTATTTTTAAGAGTATCGCCACCATATTTCATTAAAAAGATAAAAATAAAATGAACTTAGAAACTGGGTGGGATCAATGCAGGAAAATCAAGCATATTTAACTCCGAACATCCCTGAATTAAAAAGTTATTAGCCCTTGTAGGCTTGTACCAAATTTATAAGATATTACATATATGATCCATATTGTCTTTTTTACTTTGTATATGTGCATATTAGCAATTTTTTCACCTAGTATATAAAAGTGTGATTAATATCCCAATCATGGATTGAAAGGATAGAAAAGAAGTTGGCAGGGTGGAAGGGTAGATTCTTTACGCTAGGGGGCAGAATCACGCTGTTAAACTCAGTGATTAGCAGTTAGCTGACGTACATCATGTCTATCTACGAAATGCCGCAGTGGGTAATTCAGAGGATTGATAAAAGCAGGAGAAGGTTTTTATGGAAAGGAGCGGACGAGTCTAACAATGGTATGCCTTTGGTAAAGTGGAGAAGAGTTTGCAAAAGAAGAGAGTATGGGGAGCTTGGAATACTGAACCTGAGGGACATGAACAGAGCACTGCTATGCAAGTGGTGGTGGAAGATGCAGAGGCGTCGTAATAATTGGTGGAGTAAATCTTTTGCAAGATACAGAAGCAGGAAGGTGTACCGATTCGGAGGGAGAAGTTCATTCGGAAAATGCTCAGCGCTGTGGAAAGGAGTGGCGCGGCTAAGGTAGGCCTCATGTTCCACGCTAATACCAGATGCAGGATCGGGAATGGGAAGGACACAAGATTCTGGCAAGACAAGTGGTGTGGAGACATTAGCTTATCAAGCTTATTCCCGGAAGCCGCAGAGGCGACGATCAAGACGGACACCATGGTGTCGGAAGTGTGGTCCAATAATAGTCTGAAACTGCTTATTAGTGGACATGTCTCGCTTGGCGAAGCTGCCGCACTGACTAATCTGAACGCATTCATTAAGGAAGAAGGAAGGTATAACTTACTACTTGAGGATACCAGGGATTGGATGCTCGAGTCTTCGGGGGAATTTTCCGTGTCCTCGATGTACAAGCGAATTAACGACGGAGGGCTGCAATGTAAGGATGCCAAGATCATTTGGAAACTCTTGGTACCTCTGAAAGTTAGAATTTTCGAATGGTTGGTGATGAACGACGCTATTTTATCGAAGACCAACTTACAAAAAAGAAATATGCAAATCGATGTGACGTGTGGTGAGTGTCAGAGAGACGAGGAAGATACGAATCATCTGCTATTCGAGTGTATTAAAGCTAAGCCAGTCTGGGAGGCGATTTGCCAAAGGTTTGGGTCTATTCAGAGTCCTAGGACAAGTGCAGACGTCTGGGGACGCTGTTGGGATGGTTTAGAGGGCCAAAAAGATAGAGAAGAGTGGAGCATTATGGCTTCGGCCACGATGTGGGGATTATGGCTGATCCGAAATGACTTATGCTTTAGAAATATTAAATGCTCTTTATCGGGAATTCTGTATAAAATTTCGGTTCTAACGCATGATTGGACAGGTAACAGAGGACCAATGAAAAGACTTCGCATGGAAGATGAGGAGTAGGTATCGGGTGGGCAAGGGCAGGTAGAGGGAAGGATCTTCCTCCGCAACAGTATCTCAATAGCTTCACGGGCTCAAGGATGTCAGTGTTTCATGAACCGATGGGTTATGTAGCTGTATCTGTATCTGTATCTGTATCTGTTTCTGTTTAGTCTTTTGTTGCTTTCTATTTCGAGTAGTAGTCATCGATGTATCCTACTTTATGTTTTTATTATTGCCATGTGTTAGACGCCTATGTTGGCAGATGTCATCTCTGTAATTAGTACTTCTTGTTTCCTTAATATCCCATTAATGAAGCGATGACTGGGTCATCTTTTATCAACAAAAAAAAAATATCCCAATCATGTTTAGCATTAATTAAATAAATAAATTAATTAAACTCAAATTTACATGAGTTGTTTTGTGGTATAATTTCAGGTGTTTCAATTCAATCCAAACATTTTCGAAACTAATCAAATCTTGTTAAAATTATTCAGATTTTAAACTTTTTCAAGACTTTTTTTCAGATCTATACTTGGTCATAGCCCTTTTTTTAAAGACTTTTTTTCAAGACTTTAACTATATTAATTAATTAAAGTTACAATGTTCTCATTTGTAGTTTGACCAACCAATAATTTACATTTGCTAAATAATGATTAAATAAGTTAGTTATGATAATGCTCATCAGACAAATATATGATCTTAATTAAAATAGTCATATATAGTACTCACTTTATGTATATATATAAGTTTTTTTTATGCAAGGTTTAAGTGGGAATTAGGAGATATAATCCATTTTTAACTATACTATTTTTGGACAGAATCTCATAATTAACAAGCACTAGTAGATATTAGGACTTAGGAGGGATCCACTTTAATTCTTTTGCTCCTTTAACAGCTTGCACTAGGTCCCCATAATAAGAGCTCAAACAAGCTTTCTTTCTTTCAATATTTAGAAATTTCAAACTAAAACCCGAATTGAACTTGTTTCATTGTTTCAAAATTGTCTGTCCTAGACTCAAATTAATTAACTTTTACTATATGTCTCTTCGTAGTAATGTAATGTAAAAGTAATATTGTAACTTCAATTTTATTCTTATTTTTAGAAGTATCGCCACCATGTTTCATTAAACAGATAAAAATAAAATAAAATTAGAAACTAGGTGGGATGAATGCAGGAAAATCATGCATATTTAACCCCGGAGATCCACCAATATCCCTAGAAGGTGGAATAACTAGTCTAGTCTAGGCGCAATCTCTATCTCATCGTCATCATATCCCACGACAGGAGAAGCTTCAATTGGTGGCGAAGAAAAATATGTCCAATGCAGACCGAAATAGATTGGGTCTCGTTAATTGTGTGACATATATGACATGCAACCAGGAAGAGTGTCATATTAAAGAGATTTCAAATGTCCAATCATATTTGTAAAGGACAATTAAGAACTCAACCATATACCATTTGGGAAATTATGTTCGCATGCAAAGCATTCTGATATAATTTGTAAGTCTATACGCGTCTCTTCATGAAAATGAATATGAATCAACCGAGCAACTCTCGTTAGCATGTTGGAGTAGCAATACACACGTCCCACAATCCCTATGAACCATCAACCCCATAATCTAAGCAGAAGGCAGCTGCGTACGTCCTTCATATCCGATCAACAAAAGCTTATCACATTGTGAACTAGTATAGTCATGTGCAATATTACACACGCTTTAAAATAATACTGAAAAAAAATATTAAAATCGATCTAAAAAATTATAAAAACCCGAAAGTACTTTGGGTGAGAAACCGGGTCGGGTAATGAATGACTAGTGGGTCCTAACAGAGGAGCACTGTACCCTGTCCTTGAGTTGAAATCAAATCAAATTATTGGGGGTCAAATTTCAAATAAAAAATGGATGATTTTGTTAAATGGGCCCACAAATTGTCACTTATGGCATGAACCCTAAATTTATGGGTAGGAGTTTTGAATGAGGGAAATGAATATTTTTGGGGGCCCAATAAGAGTGTGGCCGGTGCCGACGCTCAAATTTGGAGGTTAAATAGCCACCACCCACCACCCACCACCTTCTCTGATTGTTTGTATCAGGCACCGTCCATCGTCTCATATCCGACGGCTATAAAAACCACGGGCAATAAATGTATAGTGATACGAAGAAGAGCTAGTTGATGGCCCAAGCACCGTGTATCATAACTAATTTGTTAGAACATGAAGCTGCTGAGTATTGTTGTAGCACAACGGATAGAAGTGTCTTTGAAGATTATTCCCATAAAAGATTTTCCTGCTACGCAAACACTGTATTTTTTCATACATAAAATCGAGAAAACATTTTAATCTTTAGCGCCGAAGATGATATCATTTCTTCGCAAAAAAATATTGTTACATAAAAATAAAAGACTAGTTTTGGGGAGTTTTCTCATTGACAAAAGCTTGGAAGTGTTAGCTGTATCGATGTACATAGGGAAGTTATCTGCAATTTATGGTATGCAATATGTTTTTTTGTCGGTGGGTTCTATTGAGTTTTCATTTTCTAGCTTAAGTTTCATGATCTCCTTTTCTTTAATCTTTTTCTTAAAGGAAGAGATAAAATTTAAAATACTTGTAAATTAAATTAAAAATGTTTGTGTGATTTGGCAGCTGGGCTCAACCACCCAACAGTTCTTTTGTTTTCAAGTATTAATTAATGTCAGTATCATCATCCAAGCGTGCATCTAACATTAAAAACACCATTAAATTTTTTTAAATAAAAATAAAATTTGAGAGGGCATCAAATGAAAGAGATACTTACCATTCCCTCTCTAAAAAAACATTCAAAATGCTAGACATATATGAGTTTTTATCCCAAACATACATTATAAATGCATTGGGGCCCACTTCTTACTAAAAGACAATGTTGCCCCAATACATTTATAATGTATATTTGGGGTAAAAACTCATGCATGTGTAGTCATCCTCTACAAAAATATAGAGAAATAGTCATTAATTAGGGCAGTGGCACTGTAGTGATTAAGCTCTAATCACGACAGCGTTTTGGTCGCATGCAATTCTCTATAAGTTGTATACTAGTTTGAAGAGAGTAAAAGTAAAAACTGGTGGAGAATGATACAATTATTTGTTTGTAGGATAATTTTTCGGAAATTTGGACGGAAATTGCAACCCTGTTGAATAGAGAATAACTAACTGGTCTTTAAAAAAAACTGATTCTTAGCCATCTACATAGGCAATGCAAAGAGTATATATCATTGCTCCATATGTGCTTCGCCAAACTACAAAACTTCGAGCATGACTATTAAACAACTGGAGACCCTCTTTCAGGTCACGTCTGACTCAGGACGACCAATCCCGATTAAGGTCATTGCAGGAATACATATCTCAGTCGGGAGTTAGGTGTTCGCAAGGCCCTGATCGGAAATCGTGGGAGCTTGAATGGTCTGGTTCCTTTTCGGTCCGCTCCCTTTATAACCGCATATATTTCAGGGGTTGTAGTCCAAGTTGGGCATCGATTCTATGGAAAACGAAGGCCCCATTAAAAGTTCGAGTTTTCCTGTGGTTAGTCCTTAATGACTCTATACTAATCAGGGAGAATCTAGTTAAGCGTCTACACCACATTAAGACAAACTGTGGTTTCTGCGGTGCAGACATGGAATTGAGAAATCACTTGTTCCTCGATTGCCACAGGAGTCCCTCGGTGCTTGCTGAGGTCCTTAGAGCCCTCGACAGGTACCCCCACTCATATGAGGAGCTATGGGTGGGCACTACTTTTGTATTTGAAAGGAATAACATGAAAGAAGCGTGATATATTGCTATTGCAGCAGCGACCTGGGTTTTATGGCTAGACAGAAATAATTTTTACTTTCGTGGAACTTGTAATAGTATTTTTGATAATCTAACTCATATCATGTATCTAATTTCCTTCTGGGCTACAACTGCAGCATCTGGACCTAGAGGGAGGATAGTCAGGACCTTCCAAGTGGATGAGTACGATGGTGAGGATGCCACCATCGTGGCGACTATCACGTGAGAGTGGTTCGGTTACCCACCCTCCAGGGTGTTGGGTTTATGTCTTGCATACTATATTGGATAAGAAGACGATAAGACGATGGAGGAATCGAGAAGATCGGAGACGGAGTGGAGGCAAGGAAACACTCAGCTGCTGTAGTTGCAGAAGTGGCTGTTGACCGGTCATAGGGTGCGGTCGACCGGTCATAGGGTGTAGAAGTCTCAAAAGGGGGACGGTCAACCGACCTTGGGGGTGCGGTCGATCGGTTGCGGTGCTGATAGATTTATTGGGTCGGATCTTGGTGATTCGTGAGAAGCCCAACTTGTTCTTCAAGTTAGATCTGACGGCTCCTATCGTAGAGTTATCTCTTCAAGAATATCTAATGGTTACTGTATCAAGATATCAAACTAGATTTTCTCTAGATCCTTATATATTGTTGTTATTGGCCTCTATTGAGAGCCAAAAGAGAGAGTACTTCATTGAAGCCGAAGCTTGAGAGTTTCTCTAATTGTAAACAACTAGTACTTGCTGGTGAGGCTTGAGAGAGGATCGTGGTGAGAATTGTAATATTCTTGTATCTTCTTTAGTTGAATAACATCTTTAGTTTCTTTTCCCCGGGATTAAGGCGAAAGTCCCAACCGGGACAAATTTGTGTGCTTTGGTGTGTTTGGTATGATCTCATATGTGCTTGGTAGTTTGTATTGATTGCATCGAATAACTCAACAATATCCTAGAGAGAAGTTTTCTTGTGGGAAATCCCTAACAATTGGTATCAGAGCTTCGGGTTCAAGGATTTGTTCGAGTTCCTTGGAGATGATGGCAGATCAAATCACGAAGATCAAGCGGTTCAAAGGCAAGATCAACTTTAATCTCTTGAAGGTGGACATGCATGAAGCAGCGGTTCAACAGGACTTGGATCTAGTCCTAGAAGGAGATAAAGGGAGACCAATCGGCACAAAGCAGAAGAATTGGAAGAAGATGTGTTCAGAAGCCTTGGGTTTAATCCGGTTGTCCTTGATGAACGAAGTCAGGTATAGGAGAAGTACGGCGAGTCTTTGGGCAAGATTTAGAACTGACTACTCGGGATCGTCGTCACAAGTTTGGATGCACCAGCGAAGAAAGTTGTGGGGTTTCTCAATGAAGGAAAGTACCGCTCTTCTAGATCATGAACTGGAGTTCAATATGGAGTTATTTGAACTGAGGGCGTTCAACACAGATGATCTAAGGGTTTCCAACTCAATATATTCACCATCAAATATATCCAACATGATAACCGTACTAGGCAAGAAATCTACCAAGGAGAAGTTTTTCATAGCAGGTATGATCAAGGGGTTGGAGGAGGATGCACTTAGGAAGGAGAGTCAGAAATCGGCGTTAACTTCTGTGAGTTGCTTAGAGGTGGATTGTACTTTGATTGGAAGGAAAAGTGTATGTCGGGGTAAGGTCCGTGGCCACCAGTTCAAAGGGATTGAGCATTACATGAGAGACTGTTGCAAGCGATTGAGTCAGAGAGGCACCAAATTCAGTGCCGCTGAATCAGGTGAAAGCTTAAATAGTGCTTTTGTTTCAAGTTCTTTAGATGTGATTTCCGGTTGTTTTTTTGATTCGGTTAGCTCTTTTCAAGTTTGCACCGAGAAGGAGATGGTTTCTACTTACAAATTTGCATCATATTGTGGTGTGGGAACGAAGTTTGATAAGATTTGTGAAGTAATGGTTTCTACTAACAAGTTTGCCTCATGTCGTTGTGTGAGAACGAAGATTGACAAGACTTGTGAAGTAAAATGTGAGAAAACAAATGAGTCGAAGATGATAGGCGGAAGGGGACACACACTAGATGAGGGCATGCATATTCCTTTGATGAAGCGGAGCCTTATTTCCATGAGAACTCTAGATGTTCAGGACTGCATGTACATAGATCCGGTGGAGTTCGTTCAATTTGGGAAAGTTATCGTGAGGTGATGAAGGGTAAGAGGGGGATTGGGCAGGATCAGCACAACCTCTACCAGCTTTAGAGGAATAGAAAAACTTGCACAAAGTGTTTCGAAGCCTATTGTTCCTAAAGCACTATCTAGTATGCCGTCACTAGAATCATCCGAGCGAGACTGCGACGTTCAAATATCGTTGGAAGGTGGAGAAAGCCTTGAGGTAGGTGGAGTTCGTGTGGAGGGTGGAACCTCCATGATTACATCTACTGGGGTGTGCCCTTGAGGGGGGCATACAGTGGGAGAAAAACGGGTGGAGATATATTCAACTAGCAGAGGAAGCCATTGAAATGAGTTGTTTGTAAGAAGAGAAAGAAAAGAGTATAGAGAGTTTCAAATCACACAGGTGTGGATTCATGAGTATGCAATCCAAGGTGGAGATTGTTGGGTTTATGTCTTGCATACTATATTGGATAAGAAGACAATGAGACGATGGAGGAATCGAGAAGATCGGAGACGGAGTGGAGGCAAGGAAACAGTCAGCAGCTGTAGTTACAAAAGTGGCGGTCGACCGGTCATAGGGTGCAGAAGTCCCGAGAGGGGGACGGTCGACCGACCTTGGGGGTGCGGTTAACCAGTCCCAGCGCTGATGGGTTTATTGGGTCGGATTTTGGTGATTCGTGAGAAGACCAACTTGTTCTTCAAGTTAGATCTGATCGCTCTTATTGTAGGGTTATCTCTTCAGGAATATCCAATGGTTACTATATCAAGATATCAAACTAGGTTTTCTCTAGATCTCTATATATTGTTGTTATTGGTCTCTATTGAGAGCCAAGAAAGAGAGTACTTCATTGAAGGCGAAGCTTGAAAGTTTATCTAATTGTAAACAACTAGTACTTGCTGGTGAGGCTTGAGAGAGGGTCGTGGTGAGAATTGTAATATTCTTGTATCTTCTCTAGTTGAATAACATCTTGGGTTTCTTCTCCCCCAGATTAAGGCAAAAGCCCTAACCGGGACAAATTTGTGTGCTTTGGTGTGTTTGGTATGATCTCATATTGCTTGGTAGTTTGTATTGATTGCATCGAACAACTCAACAAGATTCTAGAGAGGGGTTTTCTTGTGTGAAATCCCTAACACATGGTGTTGTTGGAGGGTAGTCCAATCTTTTGTACTCCTTATGTGGTTGATCTTTTGCTTAGTTTGTTCCCACTCTCCAGAATTTTGTTGGAGGCTTATTGACTACGTTTTACTTTTCTGTTTGTAGAACTTGTATTTGTTCCCAGTATTCTGGGGTGTTTTGTTAAACCCTCGTTAATGAAACAGATTGGCTGTATTCCACTTTCTTCTTTAAAAAAACAAAACAAAAAGACTATTAAACAACTGAAATTAAAATTCATGGGCCCACTTGGTGCTACTAGCCGTTTACTCTCTTCATAATCTACACTGACCTTAATGGCAGTATGCTAATCACTTTAATCACTATCATTTCAATAATTAATAACACACTATAAGTAAAAGCTGAAAGATTAATAAATGCTTTAAAAAATATTTGGCAAGAAAAAGTAAAGATATGGTATGGTGTATGAGTATCAAATACTTGCTTCAAACAATAGACTCGTAAAGCAACCTGTCAACAACCCATGTGTTAATTGTTGGAAAAGAAAATGTATGTTGACCATGTATATGAAGAATATATACTTTTAATGCCATAGAGAATAAACAAAATTGAGTTTTATTAAATTTGGGATAGCATATCATTCACTAAATATTAGCATGTGCAAATGCACTTAAATATGCTTAAGTTGTGATAATTTTTACAACATTTTTTTTTATAATGAATTTTTTTTTAAACGCTTTATTGAAATTTCATAATGAAATGCACTTTATTAAAAGAGATAAATATATAGAAGATATATCAAAAAGGAATGTTTTAGAAGTCATTAGATAAGAATATATATAGCAATGAACAACATGAATTTTGATTTTCCATTCTGCTCGGTTTAGTACAATATCTTCTGTAAGGTCACAAACTATTATGTCACATGCAGACTTAGTAGTGTATTAAGCAGTTGGCAACCGCTATAAAATTTAGTCAAATCTTATGAACATAAATCATAGTAATATGTATAGCAACGGAGAAACGTATTATATATAAGAAAAGTTGGAGTGTCTTCCTGATCACAAGTATGGATCCATCCACATATATAGAGTAATGCTTTAGCCACTACCAATTTCACTACCATTTTCTTCACTACCTTAGGTGGCATACTCCTATTGGAGAGTTCTCCCACCTACTCTATCATTCCCTACCTATTGGAGTATACCACCTAAGGTAGTGAAGAGAAATGTAGTAAAATTGGTAGTGGCTCTAGCATTACTCACATATGACACATATATTGCACGTGCTCACAGGCTCGACTAAACAGTCATCTAAAGAATTAGATATGTCTAATTAACTCAGAACTAATTACCTTAACTGTCAACTAATCCATAAACTAATTACCCAACTAATCATATTCACACACACAAAATATCATTAAAAAAAGTTAGTTGTGGTGTCTGTTTTATTACCGAAGTAAGAAGCCATCTCTCTCGCTCTCTCTCATGACCAACCTCTGATAACTCCATCTCCTCTTCCTCTCTCTCCCTCTCTTAAATTCAACTCCAAAGATCTCACCTTTTTGCAGTTGGGTCTCAAATTTTTACAAGGCATTGGAGTTTAGGAAAGCTCCATCTTAGCTTAGATCGGATTCCAAAGCCACCCACCAACCCATTTCAGCAATTGGAAATGGGTCTGTAGCTTCCATGAGGCTCTTCTGGGTCCCACTCTCTTTCCTGGATTTGGTTTTATAAGAGGAGGGAGGATTTTGGGATTTGGGATTTGGGATTTTGGAGATCTGAAGGTGTGGAGATCAACAAGGTAAGCGCTTGAGTTGAAATGTTGTTTAAGTTGGTGTTTTATGTTGAGTTGACATGATAAAGTTTGCATCTTTTTTGGGGGGTTTGTTTGATGGGTATGTTATTGATTCAATTAGGAACTCTAGTTATTTCACACTTTAGTAATGTCAAGGAAAGTTTATATTAAGTAAGATTTTTTATTTCTTTCTGTTCTTAATAGTTTCTATAATTGGGTAGTTTAGAATTTGATATTAAATGTTGTACTCTTTTTTTTATCTCTTTAGCTGGTATTGAGGAAGAAATGAGTGGAGTTTAATGGATATAAGGTGGGGAATTTATGTCTTAACTAACTTATAAGGAGTTCAGCTTTTGTTAATGAACACATAACCTTGATTTACAAAGAGTTTTAAGCTCTGAAACATGTGCAAGGCTTCATTTTTTTCATTTTTATGTAAAGTAGTTGGAGATGGCAGTGTGACTTTATTTTTGTCAAAGGAAATGAATGGAGATGAAAAGATTTCTTATTAATGTTTCTAAAGTAGTGTGGTTTCTCTAAATTTTGTTTCTGTAGGTTATGTTCAAATATTCACCCTTGAGTTTTGGAATTGAGATATTCTGATATGAGGAATTTAGTTATGTTTCTTTAAGTTTACATTTATGCTCACACTCGGGTTTTGTGGTGTCTACGTTGTTATGCAATTCTTTCTCACTAAGTTTACTAAATTATGTTCATACAAGTTAAAGATGGATATAACTTTAACATGACCTCTCTTGTTCAATTGCTGACTTATAGAATATACACAGTACAGGATATTGAAGGATATTGAAAAGGGCAACCCTAATTAAAAAAAAAATTAATTAATTTTTAATTCGTGGAAATTTTGTGATAGACTCCTAATGAGAAACCTAAAGATGACATGAATGTGAAAGATTACGTAGCATGGTTTAAAGGTGCAAATAAGAACTCGTTTCTCGTGTTCCTACTTTTGGGGGTTTGTGTTTTTGTGGAGAATCTTATGTGTAGTCTTCATCTTTCTCTTTCAGGAGTCTTGCGTTAAGGAATATGTCATCATCCGGAAATTCCCTTAATGAACAGCTATCGCAAAAAACGGATGTTTTTGGTCTTAAGCTATGGGTTCTAATCGGAGTAGCTGTTGTTGTCTTGATTGCATGTGCTCTTGCCATATTAGTTCTATGTCTTACTCTTCGAAGTCGGAAAAGGGTAAGAGGCACTTCAAACCGTCTCCCTGTTACTCGTATCCCACAAGTTTCCAAGGAAATTAAGGAGGTGAGAGTGGAGCATGTTTCAGATATGGAGTTTAATACACATGATAATGGGATTTATCTCAATGAAAAAGACTCAGATGAGGAATTGATCCATTCGAAATCGAGAAATGGAGATGACAATAGTAATTCCGGTTCATTTCGCCAGTTAGAAAGAGAAGGTACCTCAAAATCGGGTGATGAAGGGAGTTCAGGAGCTTACACTGTTCACAGACCATCAAATTCTCATCATATAGATGCACCTTCACTCTTGACAGGTCTCCCAGAGTTCTCTCACCTTGGATGGGGTCACTGGTTTACTTTGAGGGACTTAGAACTTGCTACCAATCGTTTCTCAAAGGATAATGTTATTGGGGAGGGTGGTTATGGAGTTGTTTATCGTGGCCAACTCATCAATGGAGCTTCTGTAGCTGTCAAAAAGCTTCTCAATAATTTGTAAGTTCACGACAATTTTACATTATTAGTTTATTATCTGCACTACAATATAATCTACAAGTCTTGGTGTAATCCAAATAAATAGTTCTGTAAAAAAAATAGTTCAAGTTTTAAAAAAAATAGTTCTGTAAAAACCTTAACAAACATAGATCGAGCCACCCATATTTTAGTGAATTTGGGTTTGTATTTTTATTTTTATCTTTGGAATAAAGAGGTACGTTCTGGCATCAAACCATCGAACCGGAGGCCTCCCTTTACCCATCCCAAACCCTTATCATCTATTCATGTGAGATACAACTCAATGGTCATATGTGGATTATGATTTGTTAATTTGGTTTCCTGTTTTTTGTTTTTTTATTCATTATGAAAAATATTTATTGGCCGCCTTTCTCATTTCTCCACTATGTCTTCTATTTATAGAGCTCATATCTCCTTGTCTTTCATTTGGATTATACTTTTGTCACTCTTTTTTTTTCCTATCTTAATTCTGTTGTAGTTACACATAACAATAACATTGTCTTCTAGACGTGCAGTTCCAAGTGTACGGTTTACTAGTCTGACTCTTAGTGCACACTGCAGACTGCAATTATGCTTATAGGCCATATTTATGCTATAGCTTAAATTGCAGGAATGCTTTAATTTTTCTGCATTCTCTCGTTTAATTATACCATTTTGATCATTTGGTTTCCAGAGGTCAGGCCGAGAAGGAATTCAGAGTGGAAGTTGAGGCCATTGGACATGTCCGTCACAAGAACTTAGTTCGGCTCCTAGGATACTGTGTGGAGGGTACTCAAAGGTGATCTTCACTCTTACCTCTTCTTCATGTAATTGTATTATTATTATGTTGCATTTCATTTAATTATGATTCTTAGATATACAGGATGCTAGTCTATGAGTATGTGAACAATGGAAACCTTGAACAATGGCTTCATGGAGCTATGCGCCAGCATGGTTCTCTTACTTGGGAGGCTCGTATAAAGATTCTTCTTGGCACTGCTAAGGCGTAAGTTATTATTATCACAAAAGAAAATGAATTTTGTAATTGAAAATGAATTCTGTAATTGCAGTTTCTGTTCATAGTAGTAATTTTATCGTGGTATCTTGGTGTTGTAGTAACTAGTTCACTGCTTAATGAGTCAGTAATGCTTCCAAGCTTTTTCTAATGTCTTTTTCTTGATCTCATATAGGCTTGCTTATTTGCACGAGGCGATTGAACCAAAAGTAGTCCATCGAGACATCAAGTCAAGTAATATCTTGATTGATGAAGAATTTGATGCTAAAGTGTCAGATTTTGGTTTAGCCAAGCTATTGGGTGCTGGTACAAGCCATATTGCAACTCGAGTTATGGGGACCTTTGGGTAAGAGACGAGTTCATTGCCTCATTGCATGATCATTCTCTCGACTATGTAATTATGTTTGTTCATAGCTATATTTTCTCTATTTTTCCTTTTGCAGTTATGTGGCACCAGAATATGCAAATACTGGACTTTTGAATGAAAAGAGTGATATCTACAGCTTTGGGGTTCTTCTCTTGGAGGCTATCACTGGTAGAGATCCCGTTGATTATGGGCGCCCTGCAAATGAGGTACATCATTGATGCTTGATGCTAGTTACCAGTGGCCGAGCTAACTAATATCCTTATTTAATCCTTCATCAAACATTTTACAACTAGCATAGGGTTTTTATTTTATTTAAATATTTTTTCCTACTTTCATTTAAATTCCTTTTGGGCCCTGTGAATTTGGACATCCCAAACAAGGTGAAAGCTTAAATGTGATAGAGAAAAAAAAATTCAAAAAAAAAAAGGAATCTTGCCCTCTTATTCGATTTGACTATATTAAATAAAGTGAGACAGAATTTTTAGATGCAATTGTTCAATGCATATGTCTCTCTGACCTTCAATTGCATGCGTCGTAACTTTAATTTGTGTCATGGGTTTGTTATTCATGTTAATTTTAGTTAAATTTTGAATTGTAATGACTTAGACTGGATTAGGCATCAGCAGGTTTAGAGAATATATCAGCATTTCAGCTATAAGCAAACAATATGTTGAACCACAAAACTGTCCAAATTCGACGATATAAAAGAGGAGATATCATCGTAAATTGAACAAAAATCTTGATATTTGCATAAGTTGTGACTGAAGCCCTGATCTGGATATTAAGGGCTAGAACAATCTCAACTATTAATCACTTCCTAATTCTTCTCGTGTCAAATTATTGGCCTTCTGCCATTACGTTGCTGCACTGATAGTACCCAATCATTTATGTGTGCTGACAGTCGTTAGCTTGATTACAGGTGAATTTAGTTGATTGGCTTAAAATGATGGTTGGCAGCCGACGGTCTGAAGAGGTGGTAGATCCAAACATAGAAACTCGTCCATCTACTAGAGCTCTCAAGCGGGCTCTACTGACAGCTCTGAGGTGTGTCGATCCTGATTCAGAGAAGAGACCAAAGATGGGTCAGGTTGTCCGAATGCTGGACTCTGATGAACCAATAACTCGCGAGGTACCACTTCTTATTCTCCTTCCTATCTTTTAGATTTCTTGCTAGTTCACATCTGAGAAGGGCTAACACTAGCATGAAACGGAAAATCTATTGATTTATCAAATTTGGATTATAAAGTTCTTTCAAACACAACTAAACTTTTGGAGTATCAGAAACATATTTTCAATGTTCAGATTGATTTGAATCCGATATCGATACCTGACTGGAGCCATTCGATTCATAACAACGTGAGATAGTAGAGAAACTATGCCTATTGCAGGACCTTTATATTACTTTTGTTCTCCTTTGTTATATTTAAACTCCAATTTTTTAACTTTGAACCGTATCTAAATTGCTTGGAACAACCACAGCCAGTCAGTTATTCATATTGATTCAATCTCATTCGAAACTATGTTAGGTCAAGTTAGTACTAATGTCCAGCGAAACGCTCCTCCTTGCATCCAATGGCTTTGCATGCGGGTTTATAAAATTTCACCCGGAGGATAGTTTTCATGAAATCTTTTCTTTCAAACCAGTCGTTAATCGTTATCCTTTGATTTAGTACTTTTTTTAATCATACCCATAAGTCGTGCCTGAACTGGACCAATCCATTTCATTTGCAGGATAGAAGGCACCGTAGGGTCCGCACTGGTACCACAGAAGCCGACTCCCAGAGGGAGTACTCCGACACAGACAAGAGCGACAACCCTGACTCGAGGACTACCAGGAGGAACAACAGATCATAAGGGCAGTCAACTGCTGATTTCTTGGAAATCCTTCCAAAGTTCTAATTGCTCACATTCTTTGGTTTGGTCCAGCTGCATTCTCCAGCAAGTGACAATGAAGAACAGCAGGATATATATATATATATATTTGTACAATTTTTATTTTATTTCATTTTTTTTTTTTGTTGTTTTAGAGAGGAAATTATTTCGGTGTGTATGTATGAGATGGCATAACAGGAGTGTTGAAGACAATGTGTACAGGCTTTCAGAGTCTTCGAGGATTTGATTGTTTACAATGAGAGGGAGATTTGTTTTGTGGACGGTTGATTTTCTACGGCTCCGTAAGTGTCAACATTATGAAGTGAATTGCAAAAAGACATCGAAAGGGTGATAAATTAGTAGTTGCTGATCGTTCTTTTTAATAAATGTGTCAATAGCGAAAATGATGCTTTCAATTAGTTCTGTTCTTTTGCTGTTGCAAGCAGATGCAAATACTTCAGTACGAGCCTTGATTTGTATCTGTATTTCAATACCGATGAGCGATATCTGTCCATTGGAACCGGAATAAATGATTTCATTGATACAGTGATTTTATGTAGTTTCATCATCATTCACTGCAACCATGTCAATTAGTCTGATATCGAGTCTCCAGTATCACTCTTTATCAGTGTGGATATTGAAATTAGGCAGCAGTAGCAGTATGAGAAGAATATTGATATGTGCAATGTTCTGTTTGCCTCAATATCAGCTGAAGGAAACACAAAGTTACGGTAACACTTGCCGCTACCGTTAGGGAAAAGGAGTAAAACCGACACGGGTACAGAATGGATGAGAAAAAATGCTTTGAGGCCTCGTTGTCGAAGAGGATTACCATAATTGCATCGCAAAAAATAAATAATAATTTGAGGTTATTGAGCTCATAATGAACCTGTTTTTTAAACGAATGAATAATGAAACTGAGCACGGACAAAACTTGTTAGATCAAGCAGTCCGAAAAACACACGACACAGGAGAATTTCCGGGAGAAAGGGTATTGCACAACCATCTCTATTGCTGAGGAAAATACTAGTTAATATAAATAATTGACACATGGTGAGCATAATGGTGCAGGGATGTACAAGCAGTCAGACAAAACAAGCTGCTTTCATGCGTAACGCTGTATGCTAAGTGTCCATATTGTGGAAGGGAATAGCAAAACAGGGAGAAATTTTCTTTTCCAACACCAGATGCAAGGTAGAAAGTGGGAAAAACACTAGATTCTGGAAAGACAAATGGTGTGGGGAAACAACATTGCAAAACCGATTCCCACAAGCAGCTGAAGCAGCTCTGGATCTAGATCTCACAGTCGCAGACATTAGAAGGAACGACACCCTTAATTTTAAGGTATCACACAATATTGCAACAGAAAGCACGGCCCAATTTGAAGAGTTGAATGAGATGATCTCGCAGGAAGGGGGACGGGCTAATAGGTTACCAGATGAGAGATGTGTTAGAACCTGAATATAAAATAATAAGAAATTCCAACAAAGTTGTGAAGAAATCAAATACAGAAAGAGAAACAGTAAGCAATGAATTTGTACAGAGTCGAGATTTTTAAGAATCTTTGTCCTTAAAGCAGAATTCGCCCCGTAGTGTGACGGTTACCGGCGAATTGCTTCCCAGGATACAACTGTACCTTCTCTGAAGAATGCAGCACCCTTGCTTCAAAGACGACGAACTGCTGTCTGTGTGTACTCTCAGTTGACAGACACTGACTCAGAGCAGAGGAAGAAGAAGAGGAAGACCCAAGTGCAAAAATTTCTATCTCTGTATAGAAGTTGATGTCTGGATATATAGAGAAGAGTTGGACTGAGACTGTTCAGCAGCCATTACTCTGTAACATCAGAGTAATGGGGACTCTTCAGTTTAGTAACTGGTGAGCCATTACTCTGCTGTTACAGAGTAATTGCCCCAGTTACTGAATCTGAAAAGCCTTTTCAGTTCAGTAAAATAAAAAATTTAAGCCAGACCAAACCAAGCCGAAGCCGGGGCCGGGGCCGGAGCCGGGCCGGGCGCGCGTGTGTGTTTGTCATTTTGGCTAAGTCCTCTCTCCACTACACGTTAGTGGTAACCCCCGGGCCACGCCCTCTAGTCCAGTTTTCTAGTATATATACTAGTATAAATCTTTTCCAATTTCCGATATGGGACTATCCATTTGTTAAGTTGGTACCTTTCACGTACCCAACTTTGGATCAACATTTCTCATTCATACGGAATTCGTTTTTGGCAAGTGAGTATACTACGGAATAGTACTCGACGAGAGGATTGCAATCCACTCATTTTTCGGTGCCGCCGGTGGCCGGAGCTTGCCGGAATTCGGCCCGGAAAACTGCAAAAATTAATTCCAACAATCCCCCACATGAATGGAAATTACCAGACCATGTAATCCAGACATGACATAAAAACAAAAAACATGACAGAAAGACTCTGAGAGTGCAATCGGAAAATCACTGCATCAGGAATGGTAGTAATTTTTCAACTTTGAACCACCCTTAGTAATTAGCTATCGGATTCACTTGACCAGGTAGTGATCATGATGTCTTGAACTACCCGGGCGTTCATGTGAACCTAGACAATAACTATCACACAGTTTCATCTCCTCACAGAACTGAGTTCTCTTGTTGTGTTCATTTTGGCCTTGAACATCCCTGGTTAATCATGAGTGAACTTGGAGAATGTAGCCTCTCTTCATTCTCCTAGAAACGGTCCCATTTCACACTCACAAGGTGATTTCCCATAAAGAGTATCCTGATATACCCCACTTTTATTTCAAAGCTATGGGAATCATTAAAAGCCAAGCTTATCCTAACTATTTGCAGGCAGTACTTGTTTTATCATCCTAAGAATGGGTATGAGATGTTAATCTCTCAGTGCTTTCGTCGATTCAACAAGATTTAGTTGTCCCTTTGAACCTAGATCTTGGGATCTCCAATTCCTAGGTAGGGTTTCCATCAAGTATCCTCTTTCGTCATAGGCTTTAAACCCATTCCTCTTGATGATCTGACAACCTGCTCTCGCGACAGACCTTTAGTAAATGGATCCGCTAGGTTGTCGGCCGATTTTATATATTCTATAGAGATTACTCCATTTGAGAGCAGGTGTCTAATGGTTTTGTGTCGCCTTCTGATATGACGAGACTTACCATTATACATGCAACTCAGTGCCCATGCTATAGCCGATTGGCTGTCACAGTGTACACATAAGGCAGGCACTGGTTTTTTCCACATAGGAATATCCTCTAAAAAGTTGCGAAGCCATTCTGCTTCTTCTGCCGCTTTGTCTAAAGCAATGAACTCAGATTCCATGGTGGATCTGGCCAATAGCGTTTGTTTAGAGGATTTCCATGACACAGCTGCACCACCAAGTGTAAAGACATATCCACTTGTTGATTTTGAGTTCTTTGAGTCCGATATCCAGTTGGCATCACTGTAGCCTTCAAGTACTGCTGGATATCTGGTGTAATGCAGCGCATAACTCTGAGTATGTCGCAAGTAGTTCAATACTCTAGTTATTCCTTTCCAGTGACTTCGTCCTGGATTACTCGTGTATCGGCTCAGTACGTTTACCGAATGTGCTAGGTCCGATCTTGTACAATTTGTTAGGTACATCAGACTACCAATTACACGTGCATATTCCAGTTGTGATATGCTTTCGCCTGTATTTTTGAACAGGTGAAGACTGGGATCGACGGGACTTTTTGCTGTCCCATTGGAATAATTCTTGAATCTTTCAAGTACTTTCTCAGCATAATGAGCTTGAGACAAAGTAATCCCCTCAGATGTCCTGAAAACTTTGATTCCTAGTATGACATCTGCAACTCCCAAGTCTTTCATGTCAAACTTGCCACTAAGCATGCTCTTAGTTTGTTTGATAATGTCGTTATTGCTTCCAATAATGAGCATGTCGTCTACGTATAGACAGACCAGAATGTGTCCATTTGGAGTATCTTTGATGTAGATACATTTATCACATTCATTTATTTTGAAACCATTTGACATCATAACATTGTCAAATTTTGCATGCCACTGCTTTGGAGCTTGTTTAAGGCCGTACAGTGATTTTACAAGCCTGCACACCTTATTTTCCTGTCCAGGAACTACGTAACCCTCAGGTTGTTTCATGTATATTTCTTCTTCTAAGTCCCCATTTAGAAATGCAGTTTTAACATCCATTTGATGTATTTCCAGGTTACGTAGAGCTGCAATAGCTATCAACATTCTTATGGATGTTATTCTTGTAACTGGGGAATATGTATCGAAGAAATCTAGGCCTTCTTTTTGCCTAAATCCTTGTACCACAAGTCTAGCCTTATGCTTCTCTATTGAACCATCTGGTTTCAATTTTTGTTTGAAAATCCATTTGCATCCTAGAGCTTTACATCCAGAAGGCAAATCAACTAACTCCCATGTATGATTTTGCATAATGGAGTCTATTTCGCTTTTGATTGCTTCCTTCCACATAGGAGCATCAGGCATAGACATAGCTTCCTTGAAAGTTCTGGGCTCATTCTCTAACAGAAAGGCCGTCACAAAGTCAGGACCAAATGATTTTGATGTTCTAGCCCGTTTACTTCGTCTAGGCTCATCGGTATCCTGTTCTGGTTCATCAACTGAAGTGCTTGCATTCCCTTGTTCACGTGTACGTTTAGGGTACATAGTATCCTTGCACGGAAACACGTGTTCAAAGAATGAAGCATTTCTTGATTCCATTATTGTATTTACATGGATATCCGGTATATCCGATTTGTATACCAAGAACCGATATGCACTACTGTTGTGTGCATAGCCTATGAATATGCAATCAATCGTCTTAGGTCCGATGGTGACCTGTTTCGGGTTAGGTACTACCACTTTTGCTAGACACCCCCACACTTTGAGGTATTTATACGAAGGTAAGTTACCTTTCCACAATTCATATGGTGTCTTGCCGATTTTCTTGTGAGGTATTTTGTTAAGAATGTGGTTGGTAGTCAACAACGCTTCCCCCCACATGTTTTGGGGTAGGCCAGAATTCAACAACAAGGCATTCATCATCTCTTTTAGAGTTCGGTTTTTGCGCTCGGCAGTACCGTTTGATTCGGGTGAGTAGGGAGCAGTTGTCTGATGAACTATTCCATGTTCCGAGCAGAACATGTTAAATGGTGCATCATATTCTCCTCCTCTATCACCTCTAACGATTTTAATCGTTTTGCCAAGTTGATTCTCAACCTCAAGTTTATATTCTTTGAATTTATCCAAAGCCTCATTTTTTCTATTTAACAAATATACATAACAGAATTTTGTGCAATCGTCTATGAAAGTCACAAAGTAATTTTTGCCACCTCTGGTCTGCACATATTTTAAGTCACACAGATCCGTGTGAATTAGACCTAGAGTTTCTGTGTTTCTTTCTACAGAACACGATGGAGTTTTAGTGAGTTTGGCCTCCGTGCAAACTTCACATTTTTCTGAGTTATCTACCTTAAACTTTGGTAGCAGATTCATGTTAACTAATCTACGCATAGAATTTACATTAACATGGCCTAGTCTTTCATGCCAAACAGAAGAAGACTCAACAACATAGGCAATAGAAGTTATTTCATTAACTTTGGGAACAGCAGGAACAATAGTTTTAGGAATGACTGTCATTACATTAAACTTGAACAGTCCATCCTTTACATATCCTTTACCCAAATATACCCCATTCTTGGACAGTACAAAATTATTAGAAACAAGTACAACTTTGAACCCATTCTTACTTTGCAAAGAACCTGATATCAAGTTCTTTCTAATGTCTGGGACATGCAGCACATTTGTGAGTGTTAGCTCTTTGCCTGAAGTCATTTTCAGCACTATCTTCCCTGTTCCTTCAATTTTGGAGGTGGAAGAGTTTCCCATGAACAGTTGTTCATCTTTGTTGCACTTCTGGTAGGAGGTGAACATTTTCTTGTCCGAGCAGATATGCTTGGTGGCCCCAGTATCGTACCACCATTCACGAGGATCGCTCCCCACAAGATTTACCTCTGAAACAACAGCACAGAGGTCCAGGTCAGAGAGACCAGTGGACAAGTTCTCAGCTATGTGTACATGGGATTTTTCATTCCCTTTTACATGTCCTGTTTTTGAATAATTACTGTCCTTACTGCGGCACTCAGAAATTTTGTGCCCCAGCTTTCCACACTTGTGGCATTTTCCAGCAAACCTCTTTGTAAGAGGTTTTTTGTTTGAGGCCTGTGGCTGAAACTTCCTCTTCTTGCCCTTCTGTTCATGCTCCACCACATTGGCCTTTTCTATGGATTGATTTCCATAGGACCTCTCAGCCTTGCGATTCTCTTCTTCGATCCGCAACCTGATAATTAGGTCTTCAAGAGACATCTCCTTTCGTTTGTGTTTGAGATAGTTCTTGAAGTCTTTCCACCCAGGTGGAAGTTTTTCAATGAACGCTGCAACCTGGAATGGTTCGCACAGCGTCATATTCTCTGCAGCAATGTCGTGCATTATAACCTGCAGTTCTTGGACTTGACTCACCACTGTTTTGGAGTCAATCATCTTATAGTCCAGAAATTTGCCGACAACAAATTTCTTGGACCCGGCGTCTTCTGTTTTGTACTTCTTTTCCAGGGACCCCCACAGGAGTTTGGACGTCTTGAAGACACAGTAAACGTTGTACAAGGAGTCTACCATGCCATTCAGGATGTAGTTCCTGCAGAGGTAGTTGCCCTGAGTCCACGCGTCCACTGCAGCAACGGAGTGTGCTTCCATTGGCGCCAGCATCGGGGCAGATTCATTGAGGAATCTGTCCAGCTTCAATGTGGTCAGGTAGAACTGCATCTTTCCCTGCCACTTTTTGAACCCAGTTCCATTGAACTTCTCCGGTTTTTCTCCCACGCTTATGTGCGTGGGCAGAACGACCGAATGTGCCGCAACCGATTGTGCAGTCACATTCTGGGTCACCGGAGTTTGGGTACTGATAAGCCCAGTAGCAACTTCAGTTTGTGTGTTCTCCATGTTTTGATTTTGTTCTCTTCTCTGAAATTGGTTGAAACAGAGATTGTTAGTTCTTATTTTTTCCGAACAGAACCTGTAAACAAACTTCACAAAAATTGTTAGAATCTGTGAGGAAAATTCTGCTTTAAGATTGTTAGAACCTGAATATAAAATAATAAGAAATTCCAACAAAGTTGTGAAGAAATCAAATACAGAAAGAGAAACAGTAAGCAATGAATTTGTACAGAGTCGAGATTTTTAAGAATCTCTGTCCTTAAAGCAGAATTCGCCCCGTAGTGTGACGGTTACCGGCGAATTGCTTCCCAGGATACAACTGTACCTTCTCTGAAGAATGCAGCACCCTTGCTTCAGAGACGACGAACTGCTGTCTGTGTGTACTCTCAGTTGACAGACACTGACTCAGAGCAGAGGAAGAAGAAGAGGAAGACCCAAGTGCAAAAATTTCTATCTCTGTATAGAAGTTGATGTCTGGATATATAGAGAAGAGTTGGACTAAGACTGTTCAGCAGCCATTACTCTGTAACAGCAGAGTAATGGGGACTCTTCAGTTTAGTAACTGGTGAGCCATTACTCTGCTGTTACAGAGTAATTTCCCCAGTTACTGAATCTGAAAAGCCTTTTCAGTTCAGTAGGGGAAGAGGCTGTCTGGGCAAAAAAAGTAAAATAAACAATTTAAGCCAGACCAAGCCAAGCCGAACCGAACCGAACCGAGCCGAGCCGAAGCCGAGGCCGGGGCCGGGGCCGGGGCCGGAGCCGGAGTCGGGTCGGGCCGGGCCGGGCCGGGCGCGCGCGCGCGTGCGCGCGCACGTTAGTGGTAACCCCCAGGCCATGCCCTCTAGTCCAGTTTTCTAGTATATATACTAGTATAAATCTTTTCCAATTTCCGATATGGGACTATCCATTTGTTAAGTTGGTACCTTTCACGTACCCAACTTTGGATCCACATTTCTCATTCATACGGAATTCGTTTTTGGCAAGTGAGTATACTACGGAATAGTACTCGACGAGAGGATCGCAATCCACTCATTTTCCGGTGCCGCCGGTGGCCGGAGCTTGCCGGAATCCGGCCCGAAAAACTGCAAAAATTAATTCCAACAAGATGGTGGGATAGAGACAATTCAAAAGTGTTTTCGGTTTCATCCATGTATAAATGGATCAATGATGGGGGTATGAGATGTCAAGTCTAATCGGTTATTTGGGGGGCCAAGATTCCGTTCAAGGTTAAAGTTTTTTGTTGGTTAGCCCACAACAACGCTATTCTTTCCAAACATAACCTGCAGAAGCGAAACATGCAGCTAGACGCGACTTGTGATATGTGTCTAGCAGCACAAGAAGACGTCAACCATATCCTGTTCCTTTGTCCCAAAGCTTGTCTTGGGTGGGAGATAGTATGTAGGGGATTCGGGTGTTTACACTACCCTAGCACGACCACTGACATATGGGGATATATTAGAGAGACACACATCAGAGTAGATGATAGAAAGGCGTGGGACATAGCCATTGCAGCTACAATCTGGAACCTGTGGCTAGAAAGAAATGATTTGATTTTCCGCAACAAAGTCTATAGATTTCATAATTCAATGCATAAGATTTTTCTTCTGATCTATGATTGGGCAGGAGCGCAGGAAGCGGCGAAGAGGCTGAGGATCAATGATGGAGACTAGCTAGACGGGAACACATGTCGGTTTCAGAGCAGCCTGAGGCCTCCATGCCGGCCTGTCAGTATTTTGGTGGCTCAAGTGGAGGGAGCTCTTTTGATGTTAAGCTGTATCTGTTGGATGGCGGCTTTTCTAGCTTTATGCTAACTTTTGTTGTTGTCTTTCTTTACTACTAGATGTTGTTGTCTCTAATATTTAGACTACCTTTAGTAGTTGTCTTTAGCTTATGTACTGTACTACTCTGTTTCCTTAATTAATCATTAATGAAACGATGGCTTCGACCATCTTTTATCAAAAAAAAAAAAAAACGCTGTATGCTAACGCGATAAATAAACAGGAGGGCAAGGGAGAGAGGAGGAATTCACAAGCCCGGGGTTTGAGCAGGGTTGCCACATCGAGCAGTAGCATTACGTAGGGGCTGAAGAGCTTTGACAACAATGCTCATGTTCGGTCGGAAATCAGCTTATACTGAACACACAAAGCAGCCACTGCAGCCAACTGTTTCGAGCAAAAGAGAATAGTTAGAGAATATAGACATGAGACATCATATAAGCTAAATTACGATTAATGCTCATTTAAGTTGATCTAATCAATCAATTCCCTAAAAATTCTAATTGTCAAGTGAATTCTGGAAACAGTGTCTGGATAAACTTCAAGCGATGTTTTTTTTTTTGAGTTAAAAGTGTTCAAGGTCACTGATTTTATTAACAAAAAATTAACAAATCACAAAATAACAAAAAATTAACGAAATCACAAAATAACCATATTATAACTCTATGATGTTACAAAGCACGACGACTGTAACCACCAAAAGTCCATTACATCAACTACCACTAGTCCATTACAATACGGATCAAAGCCGTTACAACATACCACAGTACTACTACCCACACCAAAAGCCCTTACAAAATATATTTCCCCCCTACAAAAGAAGTAGATAGTAGTAGACTGTACCCTTGTCCGGGCCCTTATTCTGCCCCCCCTCGAAGCGGATTCTCTTCCTCGTGCCTGTATGACCTGCCCAATCATCTATTAGCATCAATATTTTATGCAGCAACCTTTGAAATCTACAAGATAAATTACGAAAGCAAAAATCATTTCTATCAAGCCAAAGTGTCCACAAGATCGCCCCAGTCGTGATGTCCCACATCAACCTATGACCTTTCCTAATGTTACTTGTTCTCTATCTACCCTATATGTCATCGATACACTTGGGTGTCTCTACAGTGTTAAAACCCAATCCCAGGACTTTCCAGATAAGCCTAGCTCTAGTGCACCGAATTAGTATGTGACCGGTGTCCTCCACTTCAATGTTGCACCGTTGGCACGTAACATCTATTGAGACATTTCGTTTCCTAAAAGAGTGTTAGATGATAGATTAGTTTAGTCCCATATTGAATAATGTATTGATTTAGTATTCTCTTCTCTCCTATATATAGGATACATATTGTACTCGGTTTAATCAATCAATAAAAGAATATTTTTCTATCCCTAATTCTAACATGGTATCAGAGCCTATTGTTTTATAAGGCCTATACTAATTTCATCCTCGTCCTCGAGGTGGAGTGGTTCTCGTCTTTATCGGAATCACTCCACCTCTCGACATCTCTCTTCCGCTCCCGATCAAAAACCAAAACCCTAATCTCCCTAAAAAACCCTAGCCGTCATCCCTCTTTCTCTCCAATCAAATTCTCCAAATCTACCAAAAATTCCCAAAATTTCCAACCCCTCATTCCCTCCGTCTCATTCCGTACCAGAATCGCTAACCCTCTTCGTCTGGTGCCCTAACCTAGAATTTCCGGTTTCTCAGATCTGGACTCCCTCTCTTCTCCCTCTCCCCTGTGTATCTCAGAACCCTCATCTTCTTCCCCCCTCTCTTTCTCCTCATCCTCCTCTTCATCTTCCCCTTTCTCGTTCGAATCGGTGCCTTCTTTTCCTTTTTGGTGCTTCTGCTTCTGCATCTTTTTCCTCTTTTGGGACCTCATCATCATCATCATCATCATCATCATCCCCTTCCCCCCTTTTCGGTACTGGTACTGGTACTGGTACAACAACATCATTATCAATTCCTAGCCCTTGTTCAGATCTCCAGCCTTTTGCCAATTTTAACTGAGAGACTTCTGTTCTAAAGTTGGGTTGGAAAATTGATGCTTTCATTAAGTTGGATGTTTGGAATCTGGTCTTTTTCCATTATATATTTGATGTTGTTATTGTTGAAGTTTTTAGTACTGTTTTGGAAAAAAATAAAATAAAATAATAAAAAAAATCTTGCAGGTTCTTGTGCTTCTACATCCAGATCGTCAACTCACTCCGGTTGATCGATCGTAATTTTGAGAGGGGGTGTTATCAGCATCCAGTTCTCAGTCATCGACAATTCTCAAGTCAGGGGTGAGATCCCAGCATCGACTATGTCTCAAGTCAGAGGTGAGATCCCAGCATCGACTATGTCTCAAGTCGGGGATGAGATCCCATCAGTCTATTTCTCAGTTCAGGGGTGAGATCCCAGCATCGACTATGTCTCAAGTCAGGGGTGAGATCCCATCAGTCTACTTCTCAGTTTCCGTCACATGCGCCATCAAGCGCCGTTTCTGCATCACATTTTGTCATTTCTTCTACATCAACATCGTCAGTATTGCAAACTCTTGTTGCTTGAACTAACTTGAGTTTGAGAGGGAGAGTTAGATGATAGATTAGTTTAGTCTCATACTGAATAATGTATTGATTTAGTATTCTCTTCTCTGCTATATATATGAGACATATTGTACTCAGTTTAATCAATCAATAAAAGAATATTTTCCTATCCCTAATTCTAACAGTTTTGGATAGTACAGCGTCATGCTGGGCGTCATGCTGGACCAACCAAAGAAATGCTTTCACAACTTCAAGTGATGTTAAACAACAATAACAAAGCCTTTCACCCCAAATATCGAATCCTTTACCACTCAGCTTCTGTGATGGTTAAATAAATATAAATGGTTATCTTCGATGGAGACGTTAAGGGACCTTCGAATTGAAATTGGACCTTCTGATGTTTCTGGTCTGTGCATGGTGAACTATCTTTGGTGGGCTGCTAATGACTAGCAAGCAACTCTGTTTTCCTGTTTCTTAGCATTGTACGGTTATCTAATGTCTTTGATGTGTGCATGGTGAACTATCTTTGGTGGGCTGTTAATTACTAGCAAGCTACTCTGTTTTCCTGTTTCTTAGTGTTGTGCATTGTGTCCTTCTGTATTTAGCAAAGAGCAATTAGCTATACAAAAAAAATACACGCACAAGAAGAAAGTGACTTTGAAAGCTCAAAGAAACAGTATTCAAAATAGGGATTGGTTTTGTCAGACTAAGGAGATGCGAAGAACAGATAGGAATCGAGTAGTTCTGTAGCGCCCCGAATTTCTAAATACGAAACTTTAGAAAATACGTGGCACTTTCCCAGCGATCCACTTCAATGTAACAATATACATAGACCAAAAACTCAAGTCATTTTATTCCAAATCTTTATTACAACAACTTCTTTCAAATAGCAGCGGAAATACAAACACCTTACATTACAATAATTCTTTTACAACACTATTCTTTACAAAATTACACATGGCTCTATCATCTCACTCATACTCTCTAAAGCTAACCCAAGCATCCAAGCCTCCAATTCTAAGCAATAACCTGCAACATGTGAGGCTAGAGTTGAACCCTAACCCCCAAAACTACGGGGTCAGCCATAACTGGTGTGAGTGATATAAACAACAAACATAAATAACAAATAAACATAAATTCTCAATCAACATGTACTGAACAAAAATACATAAACTGAACATGTAATCTGAAACAAGAACGATAGGCCAGTACATGAGTGAACCAAGTCGAGAAACAATACCAACGATCAAGTATCCATCAATCAATCTCTCTCAAAATATGTACAGTTCAACTGTACGGTACAGTCGACTGTTCAAAGGACCAGTCGACTGATCAGAACAACAATAATCCTCACCTCTCTGATCATGCCCAACTATCAATAAATCTCAATACCACGATGTATGTCCAACAATCGATCTCCAATAATACCATAGATCGGATACCCATATATCCATCTACAAAACTAAAGAGGGTATAGATAGAATACGAACCCGGCATGCATCACCAATGGTGACTATTACACCGACGAACATATTCATCTACAAACAAACTAAGAGGGTATAGATAGAATACGAACCCGGCATGCATCACCAATGGTGACTATTACACCGACGAACATATTCATCTACAAACAAACTAAGAGGGTATAGATAGAATACGAACCCGGCATGCATCACCAATGGTGACTATTACACCGACGAACATATTCATCTACAAACAAACTAAAGAGGGTATAGATAGAATACGAACCCGGCATGCATCACCAATGGTGACTATTACACCGACGAACATGTTCATCTACAAACAAACTAAGAGGGTATAGATAGAATACGAACCCGGCATGCATCACCAATGGTGACTATTACACCGACGAACATGTTCATCTACAAACAAACTAAGAGGGTATAGATAGAATACGAACCCGGCATGCATCACCAATGGTGACTATTACACCGACGAACATATTCATCTACAAACAAACTAAGAGGGTATAGATAGAATACGAACCCGGCATGCATCACCAATGGTGACTATTACACCGACGAACATATTCATCTACAAACAAACTAAAGAGGGTATAGATAGAATACATACCCGGCATGCAATCACCCATAGCGACTCTTACACCGACGAACATATTCATCTACAAACAAACTAAAGAGGGTATAGATAGAATACATACCCGGCATGCAATCACCCATAGCGACTCTTACACCGACGAACATATTCATCTACAAACAAACTAAAGAGGGTATAGATAGAATACATACTCGGCATGCAATCACCCATAGTGACTCTTACACCAACGAACATATTCATCTACAAATGAACTAAAGATAACAAGAACACTCAAGATCATGAAAAACTAATCAGCTCCAGTCGACTTATACTGTAATAAGTCGACTTCCCCGAGAACCAATATTCAAGATTATAACAAGTGCAGTAAGTTGACTTATAAAAGCATAAATAGACTTATCAACAATATAAGATGACTTATAAAGATCATAAGTAGACTTATCAAAACATAAGATGACTTATAAAAATCATAAGTAGACTTATTAAAAGTATAAGATGACTTATAAAAATCATAAGTAGACTTATCAAAAGTATAAGATGACTTATAAAGATCATAAGTAGACTTATCAAAAGTATAAGATGACTTATAAAGATCATAAGTAGACTTATCAAAAGTATAAGATGACTTATAAAGATCATAAGTAGACTTATCAAAAGTATAAGATGACTTATAAAGATCATAAGTAGACTTATCAAAAGTATAAGATGACTTATAAAGATCATAAGTAGACTTATCAAAACATAAGTCGACTTAAAAGGGGACATAAGTCGACTTATAAGAACATAAGTCGACTTATAAGAACATAAGTCGACTTACCCGAGAGAATTTCGAGAAAAACTAAAGATACAATATTAGGGTCGTACCAGTCGACTGATACCTAGTCCCAGTCGACTGTCGGCCTACAAATCTCACAATTTAGGTCTGAAATCAATAATCAATACTGGAGTCAATCTCAAATACCAAATCTCTTCCTCTACTCATATCTAATCCAACTCGTAAATAACAATGTCTAGAGATTCCTCCATCCAATTTCTTATCTTCAATAATCATAATCGAATCTTAACATGTTTCAAGCAATCAAGAATTGTCAATCGAGATCTACTAATCTATCATGGATTTCACATGTATATTACGAATAACAACCATGGCATCGATTTCATACAAGATACGAAATCATCAAACAAAACAACATGCAATCATACACATAAACAAACAAGTCTATATCACTCACCTTTTAGAATCAAGAAGAATCCACAAGCCTTCCTCTTGCTAGATCCAAGAACTCCTTCTTCAATCACCAAGAGAATAGAAATATAATAAGATCTGAGTTGTGCAGCGAATGACGGCTGCAAACTCTCTTATATAGGCCGGGATCAAGTATTAGGGTTTAGGAATTACATTTGCAAAACAATCCATCCAAATACAATTATATATGTATATATCTTCTTTTGGAAATTTATCTCATAATTCATTAAAATTAGGATTTATATGGAAATATACTTCTAAATCCTAACTAATACTGTTCAAAATGTCCAGAATGCCAATTTTGCATTTTAGCCCTTAAAATGTCAATTTTACAAAAAGGTCCTTCTTTTCTTAAAATTTGCAAATAGTACTAATTAATTTCAGAAAAATATGGAAAAATACTAAATAATTCCCAAATAATAAATAATGATTTTTCATAGAGAAAACTAAAATTTTCAAACATCTCAAAAGTCATTTGCACGTGTACAAAAGATAAATCTTTTAGAAAATATCAATTAAATCCTCAAAAATTCATTTAAATTCATTTTCAAATAATAAAATAATATTTGAAAATACGGGGTTCTACAAGTTCAACAAGCTTAAAGCATAAGCCAGCAAAGGAAATGTCTTTATGATGTAAAACGTAATCCTAAATAGAGAATTTCCAAGAATTTTAAAAGATTAAGTTTACCAACATGTAAAGCGGATCAAGTTAAAATTAAAACAGTTAATCGGTTCGATGGATTTTCAAGAATTGAATTAAGTTTAACAGGTCCAATTAACGATTCAGTTCTAACAATCAATAATTATATTCCTAAGTGTGCTTAGCAAATAAAATATGCAATATTGATTTGTACTCTAATTTTTTATTTTTTTTGTAATAAAAGATGACCCAGTCATCGCTTCATTAATGTGAGATTAAAGAAACATTGTAAATTTGTACTCTAATTAGCAAATAGAAAGGCTCACTCTCAATATTTGTGGGCGACAGATAAATCAAATAATATAATAGAGATGATAAGGCAGTAACACAAATATTTGAGAAGTAGAAAGAGTTTACTGAGTTCGTAGACTGTGATGCAATGTGTTGGATTTGAGCAGCAGATGGCACTTGAGCTGCTGTGTTGGCCTCGGGGGTGACACAGGCAACAAGGAGAGGGTAGTGGCAGTGGGCTGCGGTCAGGGAGATGCAGGATCGGGGCAGCGAGCATCGACGGCTATCGATGGGGTGTTGTGGTGGCGTGTGGCGGCGAGAGGATGGTTGGAGGTGGTGCTTGGGGATGAGGGCAGGAGGGCTCAGGTGCTGGCGGTGCAGCGAGAGGAGCGGCAACGGTGAGGAGTTCGGGATGGGAAGAGATTTTGAGGTGGCCGGGGTGCAGGCGGAAGGTGGTCGCGAGGCTGCGAATGATGGTGGGTAGCGGGGTTTGGGTGTAGGAGAGGAGAATGGCGGCGAGGCAGGAGGTCGGGGATGAGTTTTGGGAAGGAGGTGACAAAGAAGAAGGAAGAGGGGTTAGGCGGCTGAAAGAGGTGATTAGGAGTAGGTTTAATTAATTAGGGTTAGGATTTTGATTGGATTTGGGGGTTAGGGTTTTGGTGTTTAATTTGGGGATAGATTTAGAGTTCATCGCAAACCCTAAAAGTTTATTAGAATTTCTCACAACCCCTAATAGTTCTCTCTCAACTGTATCACACAAAAAAGATGGATGAAGAGCAAAACTCAATACAATATTTTTTTAAAATCAAGAATAGCATAACTTCTTATTATCTCAAGGCCTATATATAGGCTCAAAACAAATCTTGATACAAATCTCAAAATATTCTAAAAATCTCAAAAATATTCTAATGTATAAAAGAAAATTGTGCAAATTGTAAAACTACTACATAAGGCTAAATCTCAAAATAAACTAAACAGAATTAATGTCCTTATCATTCTCTCTGGGTGGGAGAGAGCTCGACCCAGTCGAGTCAAAACCAGTGATCATGTCATGATGTTCCAAAAGATCTGGATCCAAGCGCTGGAGCTCCTCACGATCACTACAAGTGTAGCGCCCCAAATTTCTAATATGAGAGCTTAGAAAATAAGTGGCGAAATCCCAGCAATCCACTTCAATACAACAATAAACACCAACAAACCCACTAAAATTTTTCTTTCTCTTATTACAACAAATTTTACAATTACAGCGGAAGTCTAAACATCTCAACACAAATTAATCTTTTATTTACAACTCAATAATGATTCAAATATATCTTAACAATTTTACACCAACACTAAATAATCCAATAATCTCAAATTGCCCACTCAAGCATCCAACCTCCAACTAAGCAATAACCTGCAACAAGTGAGGCTAGAGTTGAACCCTAACCCCCAAACTACGGGGTCAGCCATAAATGGTGTGAGTGGTAACAAATCAAACAAATAACATAAATGAGCTTCAAACATAATATCCAACAAATAAAAATCAAACACTAAAGTAGGAAGTAACAACCAAAAGAATAAAGAGTGATATCAAATCCAAAAGCCAAGTGTGTGTAAAAACAGGAAATCCAAATGCATAAAAGTGATTCAAGAAAACATCATGACTACATGCTGACAACGATGACTACTAAGAGATGAAGATAAACTATGATAATTTGCCCATGCTTGATCATTCCGGAGATTGATCCCACATCACAGGTATTTTCCCTGGATAATTCAGGAGATCATCCCACATCTAAACATAGACTCATCATCACAATAATACCCCAAAAGTGTCGCCTCGACTCCTATCATTCCGTAGGTCAATCCCACATCTCAAGATAATTACTTGGATAATTCAGGAGAAGTACCTCACATCTCAGGTTAACCACCTGGATAATTCCGGAGATAAATCACACATCACAAGTTAATTACTTGGATAATTCAGGAGATTAAAATCCTACATCAAAAGCCATACTGAGGTGCATAACTCATGTTCTCATTCGTCATGACACTACTAATGCCTGTCCTTATCAATTTGGGTTACTGAACAAATCTCCTAGAGTAGTGTACCCTACCGGACTAAAAATCTGAATAACTGAAAGTTTGCCTCGATGGGCCTCAACAAATAACTGAACAAGCACCGGTATACTAGGGTCACATACCTCTAGAGACTTAAAAACAAATATCTGAACAAATTTCCACTAAACAAGTGGCTCAACAAAATATCTCAAAATCATGTTCTTAACGGAACATCTCAAAATCAAATACTGAACAAATGTCTTAAAATCAATTACTGAACAGAACATCTCAAAAACAAATACAAAGATCCTTCAGGACCAGTCGACTGCATAAAGGACCAGTCGACTGTCCAGAGGACATATCCCAACATTTTACAAAAAATAATCTAAGGCATGACCAGTCGACTTGACAAGTCATCAGTCGACTGCCCCGAGACAAATTCAAATAGTCCTCATCAAAATAATCTAAGTATTTGAGTCGACTGAAGGGTCATAGGTCGACTGTCCCGAAAGGACTGAACAAAATCACAAACAGAGGATCAGTCGACTGACCTCAGTCTAGGTCGACTGTCCCGAACAAATCTCAAGACTCAAAAATGCACAGTAGGCTCGTACCAGTCGACTGCTTCGCAAGACAGTCGGCTGTCGGCTACAGATTCCCAAAAGATAGGTCTGAACACAAAACTAAACTGGAGTCTTTCCAAAGATCCAACGATCCCAAAAATTAATTTGTATCCAGGCAAATGAACAACTCTCAAATATCTCTATCATGGATACATTATTCAATCAATCAAATACTCAAATCTCCTATCCTCATGATCCAAACTCTTAATCTTTCTATTAGGGTTTTTCTCATCAAACTTCTTTCACAACACTATCATAAAATCTGAACTACAATCATGAGATCCAGATGTTTATTATCTGATCATAACACAATAAATTCTTAATATGTCTCCCAACAATACGATCTCATAATTCCACATTTCCTCGACAAATCTTAATATTTCTCATACATGATCCCAATATCAATAAGAGTTCTCATCCTCCATATCAACTAATAGATCCATATCATACATACAATGAGACTAACAAAATAATGACATAATGAACACAAACAAGCATAACAATATCTTACGTCATTCATCAATCAAGACAAACAAAACAAAGCAAAGCAAAACAAAACCACTCACCTTTGATTTGAAGAAAAGATCCACAAAAGCTCCTCCTTGCTAGATCCAAGAATCCTCCTTTGTTCTTCAAAATCCAAATCACCAAAAATCTGTATTCTTTTACAATGACGGCTGAAAGAGAATTTCTCTTATATATGCCGGATAGAATATTAGGGTTTTATTCCCACTTTACAAAATAATCCTTTCCAAAAGTACATCTCACATATATAATCCTTTTCTTGAAAATTAAACCAAATATCATTTAAATTAGGATCTAATAGAAAAATATATTTTTAAACCTCAACAAGTGCTGATCGGAATGTCCAGCAAATACATTTTGCACTCTAACCCTCAAAATGTAAATTTTGCAAATAAGTCATTCTTTTCTCAAAAATTGCAAATAGGCATAATTAATTTCTGAAAAATTTGGAAAAATACTAAATAATTCTCAAATAATAAATAATGATTTTTCATAAAGAAAACTAAATTTTTCAAACTTCTCAAAAGTCATTTGCACGCGTTTTGCACGTGTACAAAAGATAAATCTTTTAGAAAATATTTATCAAATACTCAAAATCATTTAAAATTCATTTTCAAATAATTAAAATAATATTTGAAAATACGGGGTTCTACAACAAGTGTCATCCTTCTTCGGCTTGTTCTTCCACCTCACCAAATACCTGTGAATACCACCATCTCTTGTAGAGATTATCTGATCATCTAAAATATTATTCAATTCTTCTATCAGTGGGTAAATAGTATCATGTAGAGGTGTAAATGTGAGAATCTCACCATTAGGCTGCAGGGTAGGCTCATCTATAAGAGAATTTCTAGGGTTAAATTTTGAGCCTTCATAGAATACTAGATCCTCAATATTGAAAGTCTTACTTATGCCAAAACAATCAGGAATGTCAACGATATAGGTATTATCATTGATTGCATGTAGAATCTTAAATGAGCCTGTAGCACATGTGTTCAATTTCTTAACGGATTCAGCTGGAAACCGTTCCGGACGAATCCGAACCATCACTTCGTCACCAACATCAAGAGTTTTAAATTTTCTTCTAGTATCTGCTACTAAATTGTAGTTAAAATTATTCTCATTAATTTTCTTGAAAATTTCTTTATGCAAGTCATGAATGCAATATGCAAATGTGGATGCAGACTCTGAGTGACGTTCTAACACATGGATACAATCTATAGGCTGCCAAGTGACTTGCGAAGGAATAGGTGACTCAAGTATATTCAATGGAGGTGACTGGATAGACTGAATACAGTTGAGAGACTGGTCATCCTCTTCTTTATCAAAGTCATCACTTACATGAGGTTCATAAGTAAACACATTGTCGGGCTCATCAGCAATGACAGCGGTACCCTCTACTATATTGATCCTACTTGGGTTGGGACAGTTGCCAGCAACATGGCCATATCCCTTACATTTATAGCACTTAGTGAGAGAATCAATCTTAGAATAGTCTCATTCAGTGTTCTTACCTGTGTTGTCATTTATAAGTGAATAGGGATTTGAAGTAGGCTTGCTTGGGTAAGACTTGTTGGGGTACTGAGGATATGAGTGCTCAGGTCTATAGGGGCCGGGGGGGGGGGGGGGTCATTCAAGAGAAATGATCCATCGAATCGCTGGACTTTTCATGGGAACTTGCTTTGAGGGAATCCATATCGAGGACAAGGGCATAAGCTACCGCTAATGAATCAACATTTTTATGAATTAATTCGTTCCTAAGATCGACTCGTAATCCAGCTCTGAACCTAGAAAGAGTTTGTTCTTCTCTCTCTTCACCTAAGGCATTGCACCGAATAAGGAAGTCGTCAAACTTATTGACATACTCTTGGGTGGATTTGCTTCCTTGGTAGAGTTGGTTCTACGAATCTAGCAATCGGGTGTGGAACGATAACGGTACATATCTCTCAGTGAGCTTCTCTTTTATGGCTTCCAGAGTGGCTATTGGTGCCAGACCTCGGCCTCTATGGGTATGTTCAAGATTGGTCCAGTGTTGTTGAGGTTTTCCAAACAATTTCATCGTGGCAAACTTGACCTTCAGGGCTTCGCTCATGTCAAACCATATGTAGTGGTCCATGACACAGATCCAATCAAGATAAGCTTGGGGTTCCATATAGCCTTCAAAATGGGGAACGTCAGCCTTAATGTTCTTCTTGTATTGTTTGTCAGGGTCATGATCTTGATGTCGGCCGTCACGATCATTCCCTCAAGGGATTTGACGATTAGCATTAAGCTCAGGGGCAACAGTTTGATTTAATTCTACTTTCTCAAACTTTTGATTGATATTGGCAAGATTTTCTTGAATGGTAGCTAGGGTAGCAGAAATATCAGAGTTGTCCATCTCAGTTCGGGGAGGGGCTCGCGAAAGTCTAGGGGTCGTGTAATGTGTGTTTACTAAAATTTGGGAAAACGTGTCCTAAATGCACATAGTTTTTTTTAAATTAAAATCTAAAACGTGTCCTAAACGTGTCCTAGGCTCGCGAAAGTCTAAGAGTTGCTTGAGAGGCGGCGCCGACCGGAAAGGGGGTGGAGACGGGATGGGGGGTCGCCGGAGGTGGGTAGTTCGCCGAAGAAGACCAACCAAGAGGATGGGTTTGGGGGATTCTGGCGGAAAAAGAGAGAACGGGAGGAGAGAGAGAGGGCGGCTAGGGTTTCGATTTGTGTGTAAAAATTAGAGTTTACATTAGAGTTGTATTTATAGGGTACAATTAGGGTTCAATAATAGCGGTTTTGGGTCAAGAATTCATCAAATTGGATTTTAGGGTTCAATTGGGAGGTAAATCAAAATCAACAGGGTTCGAATAAAAATACCCACAATTAATTAAAAGATAATAAGCTCAACAAGAAAAACTCCAACAAGAAGAATGGGAAAATATCAAGAAATTCTTAATTAAAAATAATTGAGAACAAAAGAAAATAGGGTTTTTATCCAATTGCAATTAAAAATAAATGCAAAGGGGAAAATTTGAAAATTACATAAACGGTAGTTACAATTTTTCTCGTGCATACTCGAAGAGAATATGACCAGTTACCTCCTAAGAGCATTTGTAGTCGTTGGCTATTTTGCTAAAATTTCCAATATTTGGAAAAAGTAGCGCTGCAGTCGTTGGCCATTTAATCAAAACTTGGGTTTCGTATGAACAGTGGTCGGCTATATTTGGGAGACGAAATGACAATTGCCAAAATATAGCTAACAAAAGATGATTTATCGTCTGTTTGATCAGTAAATTATTTACTGTCCAAAAAATGCGGATTTCTCGGACGAGGGATTATTCCCCGTCCTTGATTTTTTATTTTATTTTTAATTAAAAAAACGGTCGGACGGGAGATGAAGCCTGTTCCGTTCCAATTTTTCTTTTAAAAAAATCAGATTTGTGCTTGGACGGGAGATTATCTCATTTCCCGTCCTTGCCATTTGGAGCCCATTTGAAGCCAAAAAATGGTATAGGATTAGACCTATAGAGATTTTATGGGCATATATTAGGTTATAATTAAGATTTAAATAAGGTTTAAGATTTATTAAAGATTTGATTAAGATTAAAATAGTATTTAATCAAGATTTAATTAGGAGTTAATTTAAAAAATATATTCTTGGACGGGAAATCATTTCTCGTCCGATGCTTTTTAAATTTTTAAAAATTGCAAAAATTAACAGGACGAAAAACCATCTTTCGCGTGAGATTTTTTTTAATAAAAAAAAATCAAATTTTGACTTCGAACGACTGCAATCTAAACTCAAATTTTCTATTTCCGAATGTCAAATACCCAAATTTTAGCATGTAACGTACAACAAATGATTTATCCTACCACGCTCAAGGCAACAAGTGTCTAGAGATTCCTTCTATGTAGGTTTTTTTTTTTGAAGAAAAGGTGGGATAATGCCACCCTGTTTCATTAATAAGAGATTAATAAACAACCCCGAAGTCTCGGGAAAATAAAAGTACAGTGCAGGAAATAAAACATAACCCCCAACAAAACCCTGGGGGGTGGGTTACTGTTGTGCGGAATACGAATCAAACAACCAATCGAAGAGAGAAACAGCGAGAGAAAACACAGAAAAACAAACAAACACAAGGACACACAGATTTAATGTGGTTCGGCAAACAAGTGCCTACATCCACGGGGCGGTTGGGGTTTCTTCTTCAAATAATCACCAATGGGTGAAACAAACCCTTTACAAGAGATGACGGCTGAAAAACCGAATAGTGGTCTGTAATTTTCGTCACACATCACAAAACCCTAACGGGTGTATTTATAGGGAAACTACTGGGCCTTTTCGAAATGGGCCTATTCTGGTGTACGGACCCGCCGACAGTCGACTGGCTTACTTACCAGTCGACTGGTCATTCTTTCTGGACAGTCGACTGATTCCACATTCAGTCGACTCCTGCTGCTGTATCCTTAGCCTTTGAAACTCCTCTCTGGACAGTCGACTGAGACCCATCTCCAGTCGACTGATGTACTGGAACTTTCACTCGCTGCAGATACTACGGATATAAACAAACTGAACCAGAATCGAGCCATTATCCTACAATCTCCACCTTGGCGAGATCTTCCAAGTAGCCCAAGCAATCTCCAAAAATACTCCAAAACAAATGCTCATCACCAATTGTAACAAAACAAACTCCACCTTAGTATGATATCACATACTAACCAAACAAATAGCGAAGCACCATTCCAACCGCCCATTCCAAATCATCAAGCATGCAAAATATTAGCCAGGTTCATGCAATGCTTGAACTTGGCTGCCCCAACAACTTTGGTCAACATATCAACAGGATTATCAGCTGTTCCAATCTTCACCAAATGAATATCACCATCCTTTATCAAATCACACACAAAATGATAACGGACATCAATATGTTTGGTCCTCGAATGATGAACTTGGTTCTTCGCTAAATGAATAGCACTCTGACTGTCACAGTGTACCTCCACCTTCTCCCGATGAATTCCCAAGCTCTTCAAAAGTCCATGAATCCAAATAGCTTCCTTCATGGCCTCAGCAATTGCCATGTATTCAGCCTCAGTAGTAGACAACGCTACAGTGGACTGCAAATTGGACCTCCAACTTATAGGTGCTCTAGCCATAGTAAACAAATAGCCTGTAGTAGACCGCCTCTTATCTAGATCACCTGCATAGTCCGAATCAACATAACCCACCAATAACCTGCTAATATTGTCATCCCTTTCAAACTTCAAACCCACATCTGTGGTGCCACTTATGTACCTCAAAATCCATTTAGCTGCTTGCCAATGCTCTCTGCCGGGATCATGCATATATCGACTAACCATACTCACCGCCTGAGAGATGTCTGGTCGAGTACAAACCATGGCATACATCAAACTGCCAACCACACTAGTGTAAGGTACATTAGCCATATACTGTCTCTCTTCATCTGTACTTGGAGACTGAGAAGCACTAATTCTGAAATGAGTGGCTAAGGGTGTACTGACTGGTTTAGTTTTCTCATCTATACCAAACCGTTTCAGCACCTTCAAAAGATATTGCTTATGTGTCAAACTCACTATGCCCTTTGCTCTGTCTCTAGCTATCTCCATCCCAAGTATTTTCTTGGCTTCACCAAGATCCTTCATCTCGAATTCAGAACTCAGCTGATTCTTCAAATTTTGAATCTCCTTAGCATTTTTAGAGGCAATCAACATGTCATCCACATATAGTAACAGATATATGAAAGAACCATCCTGCAATTTTCTGAAATAGACACAATGATCATACTCACTTCTGGAATATCCCTGCACTTTCATAAACTGATCAAACCTCAAATACCACTGCCTTGGAGATTGCTTCAACCCATAGAGAGACTTTTTCAACCTGCAAACACAATTTTCCTTCCCAGCAATCTTAAACCCATCTGGCTGCAACATATAAATTTCTTCATCTAGGTCCCCATGTAAGAATGCAGTTTTCACATCCATCTGTGTCAATTCAAGATCAAACTGTGCTACCAACGCCAACAAAATCCGAATAGAAGGACGCTTCACAACTGGAGAGAACACTTCATTATAGTCAATTCCTTCCTTTTGAGCATACCCCTTTGCAACTAGTCTAGCCTTGAACCGAACACTGTCTTTTGGACCTTCTTTCTTCGTATATACCCACTTGCAACCGATAGCTTTCTTCCCCTTTGGCAATTGCACTAGATCCCAAGTCTTGTTCTTATGAAGAGAGTTCATCTCTTCATCCATAGCAACTTTCCAATCTGCATTTTCAGAACTTCTAGTAGCTTCTTTGAAGTTGGAGGGAACTTCATCATCAACAATGGGAAGGGCAAATGCAACTGTTTCTGTAAAGCGAGATGGTCGTTTGATATCTCTTCTTTGCCTTCTTGCTGCAATTGATTCTTCCTGCTGGGGAGGGTCTTGGATAGGAACTTCTTCCTCATCCTCAGTATCAACCACATCATCTTCATTTTGGACAGAAGTAGAATTTCCAACTGAACGCTTTTCTAACTCCACCTGTTGGAGAATTCTCGCACCAGTCGACTGAGAGCATCTACCAGTCGACTGTCCCGAGCTAATCTTCTGCTTCTCTTGATCAGTATCACCAGTCGACTGCACATGAGGACCAGTCGACTGTCCCGAGCTGATCATGCTGGTCTCATCAAAGGTGACATCTCTGCTGATTACTAACTTTTTCTGTTCTGGACACCACAACCTGTAACCTTTGACACCAGCACTAAAACCAACAAATATAGCCTTTTTGGCTCTTGCATCAAGTTTAGTTTCAGTTACATGAAAATAAGCAGGACAACCAAATATGTGCAATAAACTATAATCAGATGCAGGTTTACCACTCCATACCTCAATAGGTGTTTTGCCTTCAAGTGCTGCTGATGGTAAACGGTTGACGATGTGGCTTGCATATATAACAGCTTCTGCCCAAAATGTCTTCTTCAATCCAGACTGTGCTAGCATACATCTCACCTTCTCAAGTAAGGTTCTGTTCATCCTTTCTGCAACCCCATTTTGCTGTGGAGTCTTCCTAACTGTGAAGTGCCTCTGGATCCCTTCGTCTTCACACAATTTCAGAAACGGATCGTTCTTGTATTCCCCTCCATTATCTGATCTCAGAACCTTAATCTTCCTTCCAGTCTGGTTTTCAACCTTCTTCTTCCAACTTGTGAACAATGTCAAAACTTCATCTTTGTGTTTCATGGTATATACCCAAACTCGTCTGGAGTAGTCATCAACAAATGTAACAAACCAGTGTCTACCACTCATAGAAGGTGTCTGAGTAGGGCCCCAAACATCTGTGTGCACATAATCGAGGATACCCTTTGTCTGATGTACAGCTGTATCAAATTTCACCCTAGTTTGCTTACCCAAAACACAATGTTCACAAAATTCCAACTTGCACCCTTTAGCATCTTTAAGCAACCCTTGCTTCACAAGCCCCTGCAAGGCCTTTTCTCCTGCATGCCCGAGTCGCATATGCCACAACCTAGTAGAGTCGGGAACAACCTGTTTAGGCTTTTCAGTTACACTGGCAGCCTGACCCAAATATGTTTTTCCCTGCAAGAAAAACAAGTTCCTTTTTCTTTGCCCTTTCATCACCACGAGTGATCCGCTAGTCACCTTCAGAATGCCACCTTCACTAGCAAATTTCAATCCACTGGCCTCCAAAACACCAAGTGAAATCAAATTCTTTTTCAAATCTGGAACATACCATACATCTGAAAGCTCCCTAATAAGACCATCGTGCATTAGCAATTCAATCTTCCCGATTCCTACCTTCTTACAAGGCGCATCATTTCCCATCAAAACTACCCCACCATCCATATACTCTAAAGAAGTAAACCACTCCTTTCTCCAAGACATATGATAGGAGGCTGCTGTATCAAGAAACCATACTTCTTGATAAAGTGAGGGACTAGTAGCAAGTGCATAAGAAAAATCATCGTCACTATCTACATTATCTACAATCACATTTGCAGTCGAATTTTCCTTATTTCGTAGCTTAGGACAATCCTTTTTCCAATGCCCCCTTTCATGAAAGAAAGCACATTCATCTTTGGCTGGTATCTTTCTGTCCTTTGAAACTCCTCTCGATTTGGAACGAGATTTGTTTCCTTTATTCCCAGATTTGGTCTCAGATCTGGTCTCAGTTCTGCCCCTTACAATCAATGCCTCAGAAGTTTCTCTATCAACCATTTTATCCCTTCTCCTAGTTTCATTATTCAACAGAGCATTTGCAACATCTTCATATTTAACAGTGTCTTTTCCATATATTAAAGTAGTTGCTAAATGATCATAACTTTCGGGTAATGAATTCAACAGAATTAGGGCTTTATCTTCATCTAATTTGCTCATCCAAATTTAACAAATCAGCCAATAATTTATTAAATGATTCAACATGAGCATTCATAGACATACCTTCAGTATAGGTGAAGCGAAAAAGCCTCTTCTTCAAATACAGCCGATTCTCCAAACTTTTCCTCATGTATTTGTCTTCGAGTTTCTTCCACAACACCGAAGCAATGGTATCCCTCATCAAATCATACTTCTGAGCCTTCGCGATAAAGAGCCGAATAGTCCCACACGCAACTCGATTCAACTTCTTCCAATCTACATCGGACATATTCTTTGGTTTTTCTACCTCCAAAGCAACATCTTGTTCTTGTTGTACAAGAACATCCAACACCTCACATTGCCACATCCCGAAATTGTTTGTTCCATCAAATTTTTCAACTTCAAATTTTGCATTGTGAATCGTTGTTCTGGACGAACTCGATCCCACAACATCCTTGGTTGCATCCGCATCGCTCGCCATCTCCCTCTAGGTCGAACCGAAAGCTCTGATACCACTTGTTGTGCGGAATACGAATCAAACAACCAATCGAAGAGAGAAACAGCGAGAGAAAACACAGAAAAACAAACAAACACAAGGACACACAGATTTAATGTGGTTCGGCAAACAAGTGCCTACATCCACGGGGCGGTTGGGGTTTCTTCTTCAAATAATCACCAATGGGTGAAACAAACCCTTTACAAGAGATGACGGCTGCAAAAACCGAATAGAGGTCTGTAATTTTCGTCACACATCACAAAATCCTAACGGGTGTATTTATAGGGAAACTACTGGGCCTTTTCGAAATGGGCCTATTCTGGTGTACGGACCCGCCGACAGTCGACTGGCTTACTTACCAGTCGACTGGTCATTCTTTCTGGACAGTCGACTGATTCCACATTCAGTCGACTCCTGCTGTTGTATCCTTAGCCTTTGAAACTCCTCTCTGGACAGTCGACTGAGACCCATCTCCAGTCGACTGATGTACTGGAACTTTCACTCGCTGCAGATACTATGGATATAAACAAACTGAACCAGAATCGAGCCATTATCCTACAGTTACATCATCCAGCCTAAAGGCAATCAAAACCAAAACACAAAATACAAAGGCCAGATACAAAATCCAAAGGCAACCAAAATACAAAGTCCTGATCCAAAATATGTAGTAGAGAGGCGGGAGTCCACTCATCAGTCCAGAGTTGGCCCGATCTCTATCTCCTCGTCGTCAAACTCATCCACCTGGAAAACCCTTGCAATTCTCCCTCTTGCTCCTGAAGCCGCCGCTGTAGCCCAAAATGAAATTAGATCCTTCTATGTAGGTTTATCATAAACAAGATAGCAATGGTAAGTACTAATCAAATGAAGAACCTCATATTTAACTGTGCCAAAGTATTTCACATGTGATAGGGCACGTTAATTCCTCAAACCACAATCTCATGCTTAAGTCTCATATTTAGAGACCGCATCATGAAACTCAAATAGTCCAAGAGCCATATTTGAACATCAAACTGTTAAGTTTTAACTGCAGAATAACTCACCAACAAGATGCAAGAACAATATTTTAAAAACAAGAGAACAAAAAATAGCCAAAAGCAACTCACAAGAACACACAAGATTTTTACGAGGTTCACCTAACACAATGACTATTTTTCCACGCAGAGGCACTCCTGCGATTTTCACTGAAAATATGAAGAACAAGTTTACAAATCTCTCAAATCACCACCAAGGTGCAGGGTTTCTCTCTATATCTCTCTCAATGACGGTTGTTAGATGTTTCTTTTTTTTTCTTCTCATCAACCCTAAAATCGTACACAATACAATATATATAGGTTTACACAACTTCTAATTTCAGCCGCTTATCAATCAACGTCGCGACGGTCTACCGCAACACAGTGACGGTCGACCGGTTCATGCCTTCGACTGTACAGGGCCTACCAGAGAGTGGGTCGGCGACTGCCCGGTCGACCGGTCATTCCTTCAAGTTTGTAGGGACCAACAGAGAGAGAGAGATGGTCGACTGCACGGTCGATCGTACATTTGCTTGTACGTGTGCGGTCGACTGTCTAAGTGCGGTCAACCGTAACTTGCCTGCAGCTGCTGGCTGCTCTGAGTTGCTTGCTCTATTTTCAACTTTTTTTTTCGTCTGTCTTTTTCAACCTCATTATCATGCATTTGGATAATATCTGTAACTAACCATTAATGCAAAAAAGATATAATTGTACAGAACTAATCACACATTCATCATTAATTGGAAGAAGAAGAAGAAAGCTAGTCCATACTTTCCTTTTTTTGCCAACCGTTCATTGATTTCTAAGCTCGTGTCAAACAATTAGATTCCAACATTAGAAGCATTTTAACGTTGACTTGGCCTTCTCCACCCCCTCGATGGCTCGATTCTCCTCCAATTATATTCTCTCTTTTTCCATAAAAGTAAAATAAAATAGGAATGGTGACTTAGACTTACCAATAGTGAGTGTTGACTTACCGAGCATTTTGACCGCCGACGTCTTAATTTCGCGTGGACCTCACAAGCACGTTTTAAAATAAAAGAATTCTATCTTCCGGGTCGCAAAACATTCACCCGCTAGATCACTCATCAATATTCGCACAACTCCGATCCAACGGTCGAGCAGTCCGCATCGTACGGGGCTGCGTATAAAACGTGACTTCCATTACTTCCATTAACCGGTTACAGTACCCCGACGGCGAGAACGTTACCACCTTCACGGGCCCCACCCGTCAGTGACTGGGTTACTTTCCGGGTGCTTCTGGAAGAACAAAACAGATGCTTTATTTTTTCTAATATCTCCTTGTCTTCCCTTGTCCTCTTCCAATTTCGTTCTCAAAGTTGCTCTCTTTTTCTTGCTCCTCAAATTCAAAATCCCTTCCCAAATCTCAAAATTTCCCCCAGTTTTTCAGCAATTACACTCCACGATCGATCGCGCATCGAATTCCTGATTTCCCGGTATTTTTATAGAATTTTTCGTGAATTTTGAGCTAGGGAAGAGCTCGATTGTGGAATCTAGGGTTTTGTTGTGCGATTATGATGAAAAAATCGATGTCTGCAGTAAATTATTGGGATATTTCTTGAAAGTTGCAAAATTGAGGAGAAAAGGGGAGAAATTTAGGGGTTTTAGGGTTTGGGGCATGTGGGTTTCACTTGTTTGGGTTCAGGGTTGTGGAGGTGTCATGTTTCTTGATATCTGGGGGCGTAGGGTCGGGGGCGAAAGGTTCTGAATGTTTACTAGGGTTTTAGGAGTGGAAAGATTTGAAGTGGAGTTTGGGGTTTGAGTGGTTCATGGAGGCTAGACTTGGTCAATTTTACGGTGCGGAGGCATCGAGCATGAGTAAATATGGGAAGAAGCGGTTTGAATGGGATTTGAATGATTGGAAATGGGATGGGGATTTGTTTTTAGCTACCCCATTGAATGGCATGCCATCGGAATGTAGGACGATTGGCTCGGAAGAGATTGGTTTTGGGGTTGGGAGGGAACGGAACGGTGAATTGGAGAAGAGGAGGCGGATTGTAGTGGTCGAAGATGAAGAAGAGTGTGGTAATGGGGGTGGGGGTCTTAGTTTGGATGTTGGGGGAAAGGGTTATCATCCCATGGTTGAGGTGAACCTTGCAAATTGGGAAGAGAGGGATATGAAAAGGAGCAAGGTGCAAGGGGGGACTTCGAACCGTTCGCCTTGTTGTCAAGTGGATGGATGTGAAGCTAATTTGAGCCAGGCAAAACCGTATCATAGGCGGCACAAGGTTTGTGAGATGCACATCAAAGCTAGTACTGCGATGGTGAATAGTGTTCTGATGCGTTTCTGCCAGCAATGCAGTAGGTTAGTGCTATTAGTTTATATTTATTCAGTTCATCCGAATTGTTATATTCTGTTCTACATCTCATGCATTCATTATGTGGAATTTATGTATTTGTAAAATTGTCACTTGTTTTAAGGCGATAAAATTACACAAACTTGCCCATATGAGCATAATGTTTCTTGGTTTCCGCCTGGATGTCTATCCGAGTTCAAAAGTATTTTTATTAATGTCTATAATCTGGATGCTGAGGTTAGGAGATGGCCAAGATGTCCACTGTTTCTTTAACATGTAATCATAGCCGGAGAAGCATGGCAATGAATATACTGACACTGATAGGATGTGACACGACACACCAACTGGACGATAAATGTGAAAGTTTACTCTAAATTAGCTAGCTCCATGTCAGACTCATGGGTGTAATACGTGTCTAACATGATACGGCTATCTGAAGTGCATGTTTTCCATAGATCATAGCATTTGGTATTGAGAATAGAGAGGGTTTCAATTTGCGGCATGCAGTGGTTGCTATTTATATGAGATGTTGAGAGGGATACTGGAAAATCTGGGGTGAGTGCTTCTGTTATGGGAACTAGAAATGCTTGAATATGCAGCCCCCCCCCCCCCCCCCCCCCCCCCCCCCCTCCCGCCTTTGTAACTTGTATCGGTTCTTCTATGTTATACATCAGTTATTGTCATCTCTTTAGACATTGGTCAGGTTCCCCGTCTGTCCATTTTCACTATTTATCCTCTTTAAGAATACCTTGATTGGATATTGATGAATAGAGTCTAGTTTATCAATGTGCAGGAAATACTTGGCGACATAATGACATTGATGAAAACACTCTTATTAGGCCGTAACTCGTATGTATTATCTTGGTTAATTGAATGGGACTCTGGAATAAGGACAGTAGAGTAGAAATAGACTTAGAGTGAAGACTTGCATGTAGTAGTTCTGGTTCTTATTTCAACAGATTTGCACTTTGATGGATTGTATTAGTGAATTATTGCTGGAAAGCAGACCCTGGTTGGAAAATCTAGTTTCTTCTTTATGTGTGACGTAAGAAAATAAATAAAACAAATCCTTTTACCAAAATCATTGGGGTCATCCACATAAATCGTTTCTCTCCATGAAACTCTTTCAACAGTCATCTCTTATTTTCAATTATCATATCCATTTTGAACTGTCCCAATACATGATTAGGTTTACTCCTCGCCAAAGCTAGAAAAGATCACATATATGCACGGGTACATGTCAGTTTATTTCTTTGGTTCTTACATTTATATGGCATTATCAATATAGATTAAAAGTTGTGAAGCAAATCAATAAATGCACTTGTACCCTTTCGTACCTGTACATGCACTTGATGTTTAAAGCCTTACATCTAAAATTTGAGTAGTTTTATTGTAGGTTAGGTTTCTATATAATAATAGGATGGTTTTGAAGATATTAGCAACAAGACAAGAAATAGGTATGCATAACAGTATATAGTTTCAACTAATTGCGAGGTTTTTCCTTGTGATAGTCTATGTCTCTTTGGCTTTGCTAGCCCAAAAACACAACAAATAAAGTAATGACAAAGACAATAGGAAGATTACTTTGCCCAACCAACAACATACACAAACAAAGTGAGTGTTTAATTGGATCTCTTTTATTAGACCACACATTATAAAGAAATGATCAAGGCTTTCCTAGATGGAGAAGTTGCATCCTTTGTGTTCCAAAAAGCCCACCCATCTCAAGGTGCTTAACCCTCTGATCTAGAAACATGCTTATACACAATCAAATGGAAAGCTAAAACAAGTATCTGTTGATTGAATATTTGTTAAACAAATAGTTCTAAAAAAAAGGTCAAAACTCCGTTTAAATGAATTTTGAGCCTACCATGCCGTTTATGGGGATAATGGCGATTGAAAACGAGTTCCTCGATTTTTGTTCAAAAAACTTTCTCAAATGGATTAATCGGCCACTAAGCGGGTTTAGGTTTAAACATATTTTTTAAAGAAACCGTTTTTAGGCTTGGGATTTGAATTTTTATCATATATATTAAAACCAGACCATTATCTGAACCCGACCAATTATGCTTTGTTATGTTCCTTAATTTTACAATGAATGAACTTATGGGTTATCAAATTTGTTTTTGTTTGTATATATGATATGTCATGTGATGAAAGCTTTAATATTCGATATTTATTTTTGGATTTTTATATATTTTTCCTTCATGTTTTCCATTTATAAAATATTTTATTTTAAAACAGAATAACATTTTTTCCGTTTAAACCACATTTAAACGAAAAAAACCCAACAATACCCAACCGTTTTAATCATGTTTTTCATTTTTTGTATCCTTGTTAAGCAATGTACATCCTTGATATTGATCTAATACCTAGTTACTATCTTTTGTCAATAATCATAACTGTTGCTCTATCAAGTATATCTCTCCTAAACAACATCTATCTAAAAGGACAACATCCATAGGGCCAACATTAACCGACATGTCCATGTTTCCAACTTAATAGACCATAATGCTACCATCTCAATTATTTGTCAACTAGATGATACAAGTGCATTGAAAGTGGAAATTAAAAGTCCCCCCCCCGCCCCCCCCCCAAAAAAAAAAAAAATTTAAAACTTAGTTACCTAAATGTCCTTAATGTTTTGGAGGGAAAAGATAATCGTAATATATAAAGTAGAGGTTATGTTGAATAATATGGGATATTTTGGTAATATTTTATTCTAACTTGTAGTTGCAATGAAACTAACACCCCCTAATATGCAACTTATTATATGTCATATTTGGACTTAGACGAGTCAGGAGTGTAGGAGAGTGTGCGTTGGCCATAATACCTACAATACTAGCAAGCAAGTTATGGACCATGCCCGCTTTTGCAAATGTGCACAATTTTCTTAAGTTTCCATTGCTCATACACACTATGCAACCACATGTTAGGCAATAGCCTGACCAAGATTGGATGCACACACAAGAATCAAGAACGAAACCAAGAACCCACAAAAACATGAGATTGTTGTGACAAACAATACTTTCTATTAGAAGTATCCAAAAGTACAAACTTTGCAAAGATTTTCTCTTTCAATGCCTCCCAAAACTCTAGGATATAGACTGTATATTCAGTACGAAGCAAATCCCAGGCTTGCAATTTTATCCCAGTATATCACACAACCCCAAGAAAACCTCACGCAAACAACCCAAACCCGAGACATATTTGCAGCAATAGTGAACTTGTTGTTCCACCAATTTATTAGTTTTTTTTCTCGGTAAGACACTAATAATTGATTGTTGTTGACAGACCCTTATTCTGTCACTTCTTCTGCTTATGATGCTTATTCTTCTCGTTGATTTCTTCTTCATTCTTCCTTTGATTGGTCTTCAACTTTTCAATGCTTTATGCATCCACAGGCACTTGGGTTCACACATGAGCCCAACAATCTTCCACTGGGATACGTAATGCTTATAGCGTCAAAACCTGTACTTTCTTCCATGCTTCTAACAGCCTCGTGTTCCACATGAGAGACTGCTCTTTTCATGTTCCACTGTCTGTAAAGAAGATCAAGCTTCCTCATTTAGTAGATGATTACTCCCATATCCCCTTACTGCCCCTCTATTTCATGCAGACACTCCACCACTCACATGTAGTGCATGACTTATAGAGGACCACTATTCCACATGAAAGACTGCATACCCCAATACCTGTAGAAGATCAAACACCTTTTACTTAGTGGAAGATCTTTCCTTCCCTTTCTTAGGCTACACATCATCGTCTCATGTTGATGGGTATTGAAAAATGGGAGTGGAAAGACTAGTTTTTTATGGAGAGGGAGAGGAAGAAGGTAAAGAAGGGAGAAAAAGGAACGGGGTTCGGTGTAATATCCCTAAAGTAGGTGGACTTGGAATTAGTTATTGATGGGCTCATTAGTGGGTGGGCTTGGGATTGTTATTATTCTAAGTGGGCTGTAGGATGGGCCTAGTTATAATGGGCTTAGAAAAGGTTTAATAAATGTGTGAATTAGTTAGCATGGGTGGGAGAATGTGGGAATTTAGTCCCAAATTTGATAGGTGATTGAATGAAAAATAATATAAAAAGAAAAGCCAAGGTCCCAAAGATATCCACTAAGCTAGCTCTTTTGGGTGAGGCAAAACCTAGTGGTGGGTCCGTGGTTAGGTTCCTAGACGTGTAGGCGCTTAGACGCGTAGTCCTGTAAGCAGTTGAGCAGTCCCGGGGCGTTATATTCAGGTAATGCGGGGGTTTAGTTGTGAACTCACTAAAGGAGAAGGAGAAAAAGATCTCACCCGCACTCCCTTTCTTAGGCTACACTTCACCATCTCATGTTGGTGGGTCTGGAAAAGGGGAGTGGAAAAACTCTGTTTTTTTAAAAGGAGAGGGAGATGAAGAAGGTAAGAAGAGGGAGAAAAAGTAGAATTAGGTTCAGATAGTTAGGAAATGAGAAATTGAGTGTATAGATTAGAAATGCAGCTAATACATTGACAATAACCTCATATATACATATATGCAAAGCCTATAACAACTTGCAATATAGATCTCCTAACAATCCCAATATTATACCCATACATGATACACTCAACACCCCCTTTCATACTCAAGGGTGGATCAACTAACATGAGTTTGGATATAGATGAACTAAACTGATTAAGCTAGGAAAGAACGATGGTGAATGGCCGGTGGCTGCTCCGCAGCCAAAGCAACAAGGGGAGACGGCAATGAATTGCACGATGGTTGCGATCGGGTCGGGTTGCTAGATTGGGTTCAGATCCTCTTCGATTGAAGCAGGTCGAATTGCACTGAAATCGGTGAGGGTGCGACTGACAAATTGAACATGATTTGAGTTTGGATCTGGTTTCGGTTGCACCGGAGAAGGAGAAGAGCAATGATATCGGCGTCGGCGTGCTTGAGATCCTCGAGGGCAGTGTCGGAGAAGGTGTGCTTGAGATCCTCGAGGGCAGCGCCAACGTCATCGGTAAGGTCTCGGGTTGGATAGGGTCTGGTTTGATTGTGGATGCGGGTCGGATAGGGTCTGGTTTGATTGTGGATGCGGGTTGGGTCCAACAAACAAAACAAAACAAAAGAAACAAAGAAGAGGAGAGGAGATGAAAGGAGAGAGGAGGTGACATCGCCTACAAAGGTTTGGATCTCTAGTGGCCACAACGGCGTGGGGTGTGCGTTGACGTCGGGCCGGAGCACGGAGGCTGAGGGAAGCGTTGGGTGGCATTGACAATGTCAAAGGTGTAGGCAGGAAGGCGGGGGAGGGTGGTGGCTGCTGTCCTCTTCTTGTTGGTTGTTTCGAGAGGCCGAGATAGAGATCTGGATTTGGATTTGGGGATTTGGGATTCGGGTTTAGATTTGATTTGGGATTTAGGATCTAAATTTGGTTTTTGATTTGGGATCTAGATTTATATTTGGGATTATTTATTTATATTTTTTATTTTATGGCTACAAATATAAATCTATGGTTCCTTTTTGGAGCAAAGTGACTCTGATACCAAGTTAGGAAATGATAAATTGATTGTACAGATTAGAAATGTAGCTAATACATTGACGGCAGTAGCCTCATATATGTAGACAAAGCCTATGACAACTTACAATATAAACGTCCAACAATCCCAATATAATACCCTATAAAGCACGGATACTCTGCAGGGGGTCATGTACCAAGTATCCGATACATATCGGACACGATACGCGTCCGATACGTAGACACGATACATGTCCGATACGCGTCCGATACGTATCGGGAGTAATTAAAAAATAAAAAATTAAAAAATATCGGATACTCTCCCGATACGCGGGGATACGCAGCCGATACGGCGCGATACGCTGCGGATACGTTTTTGGTTTTTTTTTTCCGTTCGGCCCGGCCCAAGCCCATACCTTCCCTTTTTCTTTCTCTCTTTCTCACCCCGATCTTTCTCACTGCTCTTCTCTCTCTTTCTCACCCCGATCTACGTATTCGAAACCCTAGCCATCTTCTCTCTCACCCTGATCCTCCTCTCTCTCACCCCGACCGAAATCGTAGCCGGCTAGCCCTCTTCTTCCTCTCTCACCCTGATCGGCAATCGAAAGTCGAAACCCTAGCTATTGACCCCTTCTCTGTCTCAAATCTCCTATCTCTCTCTCACCTCAATCGAATCCCTAGCCCTCTTCTCTCTCGCTCACCTTGATCGGCAATCGAAACCCTAGCCAGACCGAAATCTGCTATCTCACCCTCAGATAAAGGTACTTTTAAATTTTTAATTTTCAGTTATTCATTTGTTATATTGTGATTACTGATTTACTGGATTAGGGATTGTTAGTTATTACTTATTAGAGTGCAGATTTTAGTGCAACCTCAAGTAGCGTGAGATTGAAATTTTTTCCTGTAATAACTAATAAGTCATTTTTTGGAAAATGATGTATGTTTGGGGTTATCATTAGAGTGAATACAGATTCAGTTTTTTTGCCATAATTTAGTTTTCTATTGATTCAGTATTCACTCTCATTTGCCATAATTTAGTTTTCAGTATTCACTCTTATACAAATTTAGTTTTCAGTTTTCAGTATTCACTCTCATTATTCAGTTGTTGATTCAGTATTCACTCTCATACAGATTTAGTTTTTTGCCATAATTTAGTTTTCTGTTGTTAGTTTGTTACTAGAGTGATTCTCGATTTCTCATTTGTTACAGATTAGGATTGTTACTTTTTAGTTAGTTTATATCAAATTTAGTAATGTTTTTGAGAGGATACTAGAGTGATTCTCATTTCTCACATACACACCACTTAGAGAAAATATTACAAAAACAAAATAACATTACATAATTGTCATAAAATTAACAAATGGTATTAATGAACTCCTTGTAAGTTATCCCTGTAAAAGCCTCTTTCTTTTTGTCCTGCTTGCAAGTTGCAACCTGTTTAACATAGGAAAATTGAATGAGAAAAAATAGTTTAAATACTTGCATAAGATAGAAAAAATTAGTTGTTACGACAGATAAGAAGTATCTCACTCAGGTATGTATATTTTTATTAATGCAAGTTTATATTGTCTATGTATAATTTAAGGAATTTATTTATAATATATATTATTAATTATTAATTATTTATTTTATTTAAGTGTATCCTAACGTACCCGTATCCTAGTTTTTGAGAAATCGACGTATCCGCGTATCCGATACGTACCGTATCGGATACAAGTACCCGTATCGGATACACGTACCCGTATCCGTGCTTCATAGATAATACCCATACATGATACACTCAACACGGGTAATACGAGGGTTTAGTTGTGAACTTGGAGAAGAAGCGAGGCAAAACAAAATATGGTATTGTTGAGATTATACTCGATCGGTTTTTTGTTTATAAAATAGTTCTAACTCTGAAATTGAAGATGGTAGGAAAAAAATCTATTAAGAAATTGATGAAATGGAAAGATATCATGGGTCAAATTCCTAACTTACAAGTAAGTTGTGAATAGTGTAGGTTGGATATTTATTTCTTACAAGTAATAAGGGTAGCACTGGGCTGAGCTGAAAGTCCTCCCACTTCTCCTTTAATGGGATGGGGAGGGGCTGGATCTGGCCCGATCTATCTCGGTCATCTGTGCATGCTGGTGTTTCTCGTTAGTTTCCATGATGCTATAGCAGTGGATGCACACCAATTTCACGCCGCCTCTATGTTACTTTTTTGGTAACCATAGTACACCCAAAAAGGCCCATGCAGTTATAATTAATAGAGACTAAAAATAACTAATAATTATTTTCCAATAATATAAACTTATATATCGAATATGTTTTAAAATAGTTTCTATTTTTTTTTAACCACATAAGTCAAATTTTCCTCAACCTTCAAATGAAAATATGAGAACGTCTATTGCTAAAACCACTCAAATCCAAATATGAGAGAGCCATCGACGAATACCCTCTTGCCTTCGCCATCTGTGTGAGTGAGTGAGTGAGTGAGTGAGAGAGAGAGCAAATTATATACTAGAAGATGATGCTCAATCAAAGCATTGGTGTTGACTTCCATATGCTTGGAACACTACTTGGCTTTTATCCCAGTACTTTGCAACAAATTCTTTTGGGCGTTGGGTGGGGGATGGAGAAAATGGGAGGGTTGGGATAGGCGATCTCTTCGCCAGACATAAGTCTCTTGTTCGGTTTGTCCTATTTGGCTTTTATCATGCTCTTTACAAATGGAATGTTCGACAACATGAGTTAATAGAATGACAACAAGAGTATGTGAAACCAAAAGGTTGGAAGAGGAGGGGTCAATGGTGTGATGAGTGATGGAGTGAGAGAAGAAAATGAGACGACGGCCAGAATGCCGACAGGGATTGGCAATGGGTTGGACTTGGAATGATGGGGATGGCAGTGGGTCCCATGTACTTGAAGTCGGCAGCCACGGGGTTTTGGCTGTCAGTGAGGGTGAGGATGAGGAGGAGGCTGGTGTTGGAGGATACAATTGCAAAGCCATTTTCTCGCTTTCTTTCCTCTTTATCTCTCACCCCCTTTTCTTTTAGGCTTCTATCTACATCACCTCATTATACAGAGGATAGAGGACTAGAGAACATAAATACTTGTAAGTACAAATATATATGATGTGATAATTTTGCTGCACAAAAGCTCCTACCTTCATCTATGCATATTTTTGTTTCGGAGTTCAATTAGAACTAACTTTGACTAATTTAAATATTCATTTGCATCAGGTAGTTAAGTATTGTATTCTACGAGTTAAATAATTTGCTATAATCTGGATAAAGGTTCTATGTGAGTGTCTTCCTATGATGGAGGGTAGCTCCGCCGGTGGTGGTGCGGTGGGGTAGGGAAAGAAACTTTGGTTTGCTGTTGGAAAAAAAGGAAGCTCATCAAGAAGGGAGTTTCAAGTTGTCTCTACTGAAGAACTACACCAAGTACAAGATGTACTTTTAAAGGTGTTAGTTTTTAATGCGGAGGATGAGGAGGAGGCTGGTGTTGGAGGATACAATTGCAAAGCCATTTACTCGCTTTCTTTCCTCTTTATCTCTCACCCCCTTTTCTTTTAGGCATCTATCTACATCACCTCATTATATCGAGGATAGAGGGCTAGAGAACAAAAATACTTGTAAGTACAAATATATATGATGTGATAATTTTGCTGCACAAAAGCTCCTACCTTCATCTAGGCATATTTTTGTTTCGGAGTTCAATTAGAACTAGGATTGACTAATTTAAATATTCATTTGCATCAGGTAGTTAAGTATTGTATTCTACGAGTTAAATAATTTGCTATAATCTGGATAAAGGTTTTATGTGAGTGTCTTCCTATGATGGAGGGTAGCTCTGCCGGTGGTGGTGCGGTGGGGTAGGGAAAGAAACTTTGGTTTGCTGTTGGAAAAAAAGAAGCTCATCAAGAAGGGAGTTTCAAGTTGTCTCTACTGAAGAACTACACCAAGTACAAGATGTACTTTTAAAGGTGTTAGTTTTTAATGCGGAGGAGGTCAAATATCGTTTTTGATATTTTAATCTTTTGGCTGTAACTCCCTTGTTACTTTTTTCCTCCACAATTCTCTCCCCATCTCGCCATAACTTCCACCACTCTCTCCATAGCCCCCTTGGATATTTAATTCTTCAATTATAATATATTCATAGTATAATGTAAAAAGCACATAATAAGAAAAGGGTAAATTCCTTTTAGGCCCCTGACCATTACCTTTTCCCGTTTAACCCTTTTGGCCTTTGAAACTACTCTTTTAACCCCTAGGTAAATAAAAGGTTCCTAATAAGCCCATAAAGTTCAGGTTGCTTTGGAATGACTTGTTTTAAAATGTACTGTTTAAATAGAAGATATACTGTTTTGTTGGGAAATGAACTACTTTTTTTACATACATATTGTTTATATCTAAATCTTACTATTCTTTGTGGAAATGAAATGTTCCTATTAAAGCTACGCTGCTGCTTTTTGAAATGGACTACTTCTTCGATATTATACTCTTTATTTATGAAACTTACCATTCTGTGTAGAAATGAACTATTTTTTATTGAAGATAAGTTATTCTTTCGAGAAAAGAACTACTGTTGTTTACATTTTTTTTTTGTTTTTTTTGTTTTTTTGTTTTTGTTTTCAACGACTGCGAGATCTATACGTAATAGTGGATATTTTTTCTTTTAAATAAAAAAGAACAAAATAAAATTTCCGTAAAATACAGATTCATTATTTATTAAATGTATGTACAAATGTACCTAGGGGCTTATTGAGAACTTTTCATATACCGAGGGGTTAAAAGATTGGTTTGAAAAGTCGAAGGGGTTAAAGGGAAGAACTTTTATGACTAGGGGTCTAAAAGGAATTTAACCAAAGAAAAATTATTACTAAGCCCTTTTTTGATATTTTATTCTTTTGGCTATAATTCCCGCCTATTTTCTCTCTCTTTATAATTCCTTTTTTGTGCCATTTTTTTACATTAGTCTGAGCTTCATCAGGATCACTTCTTCGAGTGTGCAACACTTTGAGAAGTACAAGATTCAGATGCCACACTTCATCATTATATCATATTCAACAACCACTTTCTCCATATGATCTTCGCAATCTGTTTCTTCTTGTTGTTCAACAATTTGGATACTCAATATGCAGCTAGTTATCTGAAGTTTACATGTATAATTGGCCTTATAAGTGAAAATTAAGACTTCATATATTCAGCATCCTTCTAGAACTGTAGTGGCCAGTTCAGTTAAATTTTGGCTGCCAGTTACCTCGCACTTGTCCACTATAAATTATAATAAATCATAAGCTGGAGACTGCTGGAAATTGGTATCTGTTATTTATATAGAAGTTCTTACAAACAGAGATATTGTTCAGTCTAAGTGACTATTACATGTTTTTATTCTGTGTTCTTTCCATTAAAATTGATTTTGTAAATTTATCTTATCATCTAAAATCCTAAATATATCTTCATAATCTGTTGTCCAGGTTTCACATTCTTCAGGAGTTTGACGAAGGGAAGAGAAGTTGTCGGCGCCGCTTGGCAGAGCACAACAAACGCAGGAGGAAAACTCAACCTGATGCCAGTGCAACTGTGAATCCTGTGATTGACAATCAAGCTAGCAGCTATTTGCTAGTTAGTCTACTTCGAATTCTTTCCAATCTGCATTGTAATTTTCGATAACCTATTATCAGGATATTCTTTTCTTTGACATTATACTTATATTCGTTCCCAGGTCTATAATCCATTATGTTCAAGTGTTCCACCACGATTTTTTATGATATATATAATAAATAATAACTAATTTACTGCATGGGTAAATGGGAATGAAATGATTTGATATCACATAGTTAAGCTAATTTGGCTATGTAGATAAAGATGAACGGTTCGGATCATGCATGGAACAACTTCAACTTGGAGTTCTCTCAAAGCTTAGTTTGAGAACCATTCTCATAGGTTTGTTTGTATGTGTGTATATTGCTTAAAATGTGCCACTTACTTGTAAAGTTGATGAAAATAGTTTTATTTATTTGGCATGAATTAATTTTTGACTTGATATTACATACTTTAGCTAATTTAGGAATGTAGATCAATATGAACAGTCCTTTCATGCATGCGATGACTGTTCTCTTAAAGCTTAGGTTGACAATGGTTCACATAAGAGCGTCCCTGTATAGTGTCCCTGTATATATAGTTAGTATCCCACTGTCTCATAAATTTGATGAAAATGGTGTAATATTTTTGGCATGAATAAACATTCGAAATTCTGGACAAATTCCCTGAATTGAGAATTTGACGTACCTTTGTTCTGTTATATTCTGGGAAGCTTACTTGAATTTCAAAAGATTCTAGATGCTGAAAATGATTGGGGGAGGGAAAAGGGAATTATTTGTTCAGTTTCTTAATGTCTTAATCAGGTGCTTACTGTTAATAAAGCTCTTTATCATTTTTGCAAATTAGGGCTTCACAGTGCTCGGTGAATGTTGAACATTCTGAATATCAAGACCAACTTTGGAGAAAAAATCATAAGTAGAATATTCTGATTACCTACCTTTGCAATCGTAATGTCTGCTAGACCTTTCTACTTTTTTTTACAAAGTTGGTTCGGTGGATGAGAACTTCCATGAGGCATCTAGTGACGAATATGGAAATAACTATTTGTGGGGGACTTGCATGGAACTTCAATATTTGTGGGGGGAATTGTGTGGAAAATAACCCTATTTGCTTTAGTTCTCCTATGTGTTTCTATTTAACCCAGAACCCTTGTAGTAAATTTTAACTTAGCTATCTTTCTGGTTTTCTTATTTCAAATGTCTATTATAGCTTATTGTTTGCCGTTCTCTATTTTATAATAATGTATTTATTCTGGCCAACAATTAATAAAACTTCCAACTTTCTTATTGTCTTAATTTCACTGCAGCTGATAACTCTGATCACTCAAACGAGCAGGACCTGTTATCTCACCTTGTAAGAAGCCTTGCCACTCTTGCTGGCACATCGAATGCAGAAAATCTTTCTGGACTATTGCAGGCATCTCAAGAATCACAAAAACTTGGAATATCTGCTGGGACTCCTTCAGGGGTAGCAAACAATCTTATTTCAACTGGTGTTCCAGTTCAATCAACTTTGAAACCGTTGCCTTCATCTTCTAAAAGGACATGCACCGCCAGTATTCAAGAATCATCTCCAAGACCTGTGCATGATATTCCTTCAAACGGAAATACCACTGATGCTTCTCTTGGTAGGTGTACTAGCATCACCTTCATTGTGCCTGCTTGATTACAGAAAATCTATTTTAACTAAAGAAGAGATTTTCATACGTAAATATTGTTTGTTACTTGCAGATTCTACAGAGGAGAGAAGTAGGCTAAAGGATTTTGATTTGAATAATGCATATAGTGATACAGAAAACTGTATAGAAGGAAACGAGGATGCAGCTAACCTTGCGTATTTAGGCTCTGGATCTCCAATTTCTCCTTCATGTTTGGTGCAGGATTCTCAACAGTCCAGTCCACCGCAGAGTGGTAATTCAGATTCCGCGTCAATGCAGTCACCATCCAGTTCCAATGGAGATGCTCAGGTTTGTGCTCCCTTTTGTCTCATTGTATTTGTAGAACCTTTATTTCATGTGTATATATGATGCCTTTAAATTTCTTGACTGTCTTAGAGACTAATAATAGGTTAATTGCAACCTGCTATCCATGTTATTTACAGCATTGTACATTGCTAAACCTCTTTCCTTATTTGGGAACTGCTTCGTGTAGTTTCCTTTGACATAATCATTTTCCTACCGTTTGTGTTTGAGATGGGGACTGTAGGTGGCATGCATCTTAAAGGAAGTGAATCGGAGTGGGAGCTGATTGTTGTTTCAGGAGTGACACATATTCAATGCTTAAATTGTCTCATCTCTGACTGACCATTAATCTCCATGTGTTTAGTGCATTCATGAAAAAATGGGTTACTTGCAATGTGAATGCCAACCTCATTGTCATAATATAAGGGAATATGAGGTAAAATTGCAGATTTCAAGATCAAGGAGAAGCATGTGTAACCATAAGATCTTTAGACAAAACATGAGCCAATTCATGGTATTCAACCCTGACATTGATCAGGCAACAGAACAATCTTCTTAGTTCTCACTCTTCCAAGAGAAATGTTTCTTCGAAGTTTATACTATCCCAGTAGATTGGAGGTCATCCATCAAACTTACACAACCGACACTAGAATCTTCGAAGGGTCAACGACTGATGTGAATAATACATGCATATGGGATTTTTTCAAGTGTTGAGGATCCAAACAACTCTATAATGAGTAATTTAATACTTGGAGGATCCAAAACACTAATGAGCGATGGATGGAGTATGCATAAAGTGGGTCAATGCTGACCAAAAAGTACATCAGCTCACGTAACTGTGTAAATGAGTTCAATAGGAGTATGAACTTGTTTATACCTATCAGTCTGGCGTCCTTGTCTAGGTCAGCATTTCAAGGACTTCTTTCCCTGAATTAAGTAGATATTGTCCTTAGATTGTGCTTCCCCTCTGTCTAAAAATTGTGAATTCACCCTAGGGTAGTGGGGGTTGAATAGGGGGGTCATACGGAAGTGTGCTCAGTTGAGAATTTTTTATAAATTTAAGCGAAGTCTATGAATACTTGAATGGATACAAATAAATACCAATTAGACAAGTTAAAAGAAGCGAATTCAACAATAACTTGATTGTTACATAGTGGTGTGGTCCCAACAACCGACATCCACTAGCAGTAGCAGTTTACACCTTCATGAATTCCAGTATACCAACCCAAAGGTATGACCTTGGTTCCTAGGGACATCTTATACCTGATTTTTGCACCAATATAAATCTACAGCAATCACCTTTTGAATCAATACAAGAAAAAAAGTGTAGACTGAGTTCCTAACATGTTGACCTTTAAGAAAAGCAAGCCTAAAGACACTAATGAATTGGTAGAAAGCTCTAGAATGTGTGGGTTATTGTAAATATGTTCTCCACGAATCTTCAGAAGTATTCCCCCTTTAGGAAACCCACTATAAGTCATACCAAATAGTAATGGAGAGAATCAAGGAGGTGATGGTTGACCGCTTTTACTGGTCTGGTACTTGATTGAATTGGAAGCAATCAACCATAATAGTTGATTGCTTGGTCGACTGATATCGTCCAGTGGCATATAACAACTCCAAATCAATCATTGATATTCCGTGACTTGGGAGTATTTATAGGTCGAGGACAACTCAGCCAATCAACTAGATTTTCGTGTAGCGGACTTGCTACTGTTGTTCACTATCAGTCTACTGGCCAATTGCCCAGTACTGATCTCATAGCATGAGAACATGTTTTCTGATAGGTTGCTTCTAAACTCCGTGCATCTCTGCTTCCATATGCATATCAATACAGTCTGTTGGGTTAATACAGTCCCATCTTTCGTACTGCATATTGTTAAAACAGCTAAAAGAGAGAATTGGGTTAAAGGTAACTGGCTAAACTGATTGCCAAGTTACTAATAGGAGGTTACTCGCTATGCCATTTGTCTTGTCACCGCTATGTCTCTTACTACATCACTTGCCACGTTAGCCATCACCTCAGTTGGTTTGTCAAGATATGTTGGTCATTTCACTTGAGTTGTCAGAACATGCCACTTGATACATCGCAGACCTGTCAGAATACACCTCTTTAACATGGGAAGAATTGGAAGGGAAGGTTGTGGTATTAGTTTATCATTTCTGTGATTGAAAGCATGCTATTCAACTATTAAAATCATGTATAGTTGTCATTCTGATATAGCAAAGAACATTGCTGTCCTTCAAGGGTCTAAACACTATTATGATTTTTTCATGGCCAACCTATTTGGTATGCACATGTCAAATATTGATTACTGAAACCGGAAATTGCCACTATCAACTTTGGTACACTACAACTTTGTCACTAGTCCTGATGTGCTGAAGAAAAGATCGTGAAATTATACGAATAGCTAATGTGCTCTCCTTTCTAACTCACCCCTGAATATTAATCAGTACCAACAATTATCATCCAGTTTATAACCATAATTCACATGGATCATGAGCCTCAGTATTGAATAAATATGGCATGTATAGCTTGAGCCACGATGTATCATTGGCTCATGAGTATATGTAGCATGAGTACAACATCATGAATAAAATTCAAATCATACCAAATGCTTTCAGCTTCCTTCCTTTTTCTCTCCCTTTTTTCATCCCTCAAAAGGTACGTTACTGAATGGTGTTTTTTTGATTTTCTTGTGTGTTTGTGTCTCACATTCAATTTAAAGGTTCAATATATCATGACTAATTTTTTTAATTTTTGATTTTTGATTTTGATTAATTTGAGTTTTTTGGGATAAATTTTATTCTTCTTGTTGTTTTTGTTATTGTTGTTATTGTTGTTGTTGTTAGTACTTTTTGTATATATGTATTTCAGTGCCGAACAGATAAGATTGTCTTCAAGCTCTTCGGTAAAGGTCCTAGTGATTTTCCTGTTGTTTTACGATCCCAGGTAATTGACATTTTGTTATTTTTGTGAATTTGTATGCTTGGGTTCTTTTTTTCCCTCTCTGCATTTATTAACTTAATTATCATTATTTTTTAATTTGCGATTTCAGATCCTTGACTGGTTGTCTCACAGCCCAACAGATGTTGAGAGCTATATTAGGCCTGGCTGTATTATTCTAACTATTTATCTTCGCTTAGCTGATTCCGCATGGGAAGAGGTATATATCTATATCTAACTATTTCATTTTCCGTCATCCAATGATCCTTGTTTCATGCTGCTCGTTTCTAATTTATAGTCTCCTTATACATACAGCTTTCTAGAGACCTAATCTCCAGCCTGAATAGGCTGTTGGACAATGCTGGTGATAGTTTCTGGAGGACAGGATGGGTATATGCTAGAGTACAGCATGAAATAGCCTTTATTTATAATGGTATGCGTATTTGTTTCTATGAGTAGTAAATTGTTGTTTCAGTGATTTTGATTTTTTTTTTCTTTCAAGTTTTGGTTTGACCTTTTTACACTTTCTGGATTATCTTGATGGTTGTAATGACTAATGAGTACTCCATATATAGACTAGAACTGTGGGGGGAAAAAGGATAGAAGATTGATGAATGAGTTGAAAATTTGAGAAACATATGAACCAGAAATTTCACTAAATAAATTATGAATACATGACTTCTTTTCTGTGTCTGTGTCAGTCTTTTATCTTCGTCAAGTATTTGTTGTTTTCATCATTCTTCTGTATTTGCTTTTCTTTCACAAAATGGTTCTAAACATGATCTTATTCTGTGTTGTGGTTGCAGGTAAGATATTGCTTAACGCACCGAAACTTCTTGAGAGTCCTTATCATTGTAAAATCTTGTCAGTTACACCTGTTGCTGTGGCTGTTTCTTCAAGGGTTAACTTTACTGTGAAGGGTCTGAATCTATCTTCCTCGATGGGAAGGTATAGCTTATTCTTTTTCTAACGCAGACTTGTTTCATGCACAGGTATTCAAAATGGAATATGGAAATAATAAGTTATTTAAAAACTCTAAAAGGTGTGTTAGAGGAAACCTATTTTCCTATTCCAGTTAGCATATCATGGACTAGCTAGTTTGTTAACATGTTGAAATTGTTGGGAAAATGTGTGCAAGCTCATATAGCTTTCTATCAACCAAAAAATTGAGAATAATTTCTCCCCTTATTCAGGGAAGAGGTGAAATGGCCCCTTTTCCTTGCTTCCTACTTCCTTTTTTCGTTCTTTTGGTTTTTGGATTGTAAGTTCAGTTGTAATAAGTTTTAGCACTTCTCTTTTAATTTAAGCATTAATAATTAGTATACCATCTGCATGTTTCTGAAGAATGCAGACTTACTTTAGCTGTCCCATGCCTCTGGGCTTTTGGGCGTTTGAGTGGGCACTTAGTTTCCTGCACTTTGATTGATTTTAGGAAGTACTTTCAGACTGAGGCTTTTGAAACTAGGCTTTCCAGGCTACTAGATATGAATGAGCAGTTCGTTGGATCATGCACCAACAGTTTCAGTCTTCATTGCAATGGGAATTCCTTATATAAGATCAGGCAACAATAGGAAGGAGAACAAAAATTCTAATTATAAATTAGAGAAGTTGCCAAGTCCTTGATTATTTGGATAATATATGTATTATGTAATCGGAATCAATAATGGACTCATAGGAAATTAGTGGGCTTGTGGGCCTAATTTGTGGGCTTGTAGAAAAGAATGCACCTAAAACATGTGATTAGATTGCACGTAAGTGGAAACTTTAGTCCTACATCGGGTAGGAGCTTGAAGAATAGTGTATAAACAAAATTGCCTATGAACCCAAAAGGACCTAATAAGCTAGTTCTTTTAGTGAGGCTGGCCTTGTGGTTGCGTCGTGGTAGGTTCTTAGACTTGTAAGTGAGTGGGCTGAGTGGCTTAGAGCGTTTTTCAGAGTACACTTTCGACCCCGATGGTGGGACTATAATGGGTGTACACCCTACACACTATTGAGGTAGGGACAATATGTTGGCAGAGAGATCGGGGCAGTACATTGGTGGGACCAGAATCAAGGCATCTATGTGGGCGACATCGGTCGGAAAGGAGATCCATATTAGATTTGGATCCGAGCTTGGGAATTAATTAATGAGCTTGTAGGAAATGAGTGTGCTTTTGGGCCTAACTTGTGGTCTTGCAGACTAAAATGCACCTTGTACATACGTGATTAGATTGCATGAAAGTACTTTAGCCCCACATTGGATCGGACATTGAATTGGGTAGTGTATAAATAAAATTGCCTATGAACTCACCTACTAAGATAGCTCTTTCGGGCAAGGCTAACCATGTGGTGGGGCCGTGGTAGGTTATTAACTCATGGGTGAGTGGGCTCGGTGTGTTACAACATAGGATATTTGTGTTTTGTTTTCTTTTTGGAGAAACAGGATTGGTTGGAATGGGGCTAGGTTTTTTATGTGGAAGCCTGATCAGAAGATTGAGGGAAGACTGGGGGAAGAACCCACTCTTTCATGAATTTTTTAATTTGTATCATTAACTAAGAGGTAATGATTAAATTAGGAAGAAACACAAGTGTACACCATTGAAAGTAACTGTTTATTATTGAGGTGCAATACAAAAGAACAAATGTGTGAGCTAGGGGATTTCAATCTCTAAAAGTCGTTGTTCGACACTTAAATAAACAAATTTGAGCAGATTTGTAGGCGTCTCCCTGATCAGTTTGATCACTACAATGCTATTACTGTTTACTAAAACACTTATAATCCTCTGTTCCTAATGTCCAACACCATCTTGAATGATAATCCTACAAAATTGTATGTGTTCTATAAAGGATTTTTTTTGGTAGACTTAAATTCTTCCATATTGTGTGATGTCTGAGTTAGCGTTGTTCTGAGAAAGTAAATGGATAAGAGAGTATGCACAAGAAGAGTGTGGTCATGTTTCTACATGAGATCACAATAGCTGGAGCACTCTCATTTCTTTCGTTGGCATTCGGCATCATTTTACCTTCAGCAACTATTAAGTCCACTACGTTCCTTTTCTCTGTAGAATATGTTTATCAAATACAAGTATTTAAATACAATACTGCTTTATTGCTCCTGTCAGGTTTCTGTGTGCATTTGAGGGGAAGTATTTGGTCCCGGAAATAACAGAGACTACTGACAATAGCGGTGAGCACGAAGGTTCCCATTGCATCCGATTCTCTTGTTCACTCCCTAACGAAGTAGGCAGAGGATTTATTGAGGTGCTGATATATTATCGCCTGCTTTTCTCTTCCCTTTTGCCATTCAATTTTTACTACGTCCAATTTTCAATTCTGTTTTTCTGGTTTTGGTCTCAGGTTGATGACCATGGCCTCAGCAACTGCTTTTTCCCCTTCATAATTGCTGAAGATGACGTATGTTCTGAAATCCGAGCGCTTGAAAATGTGATTGATATTACCTCATTTGATATAGAAGCAACTGACATCAAAACTCGGGCTCTAAATTTTTTGAATGAAATGGGGTGGCTTCTCCATAGGAGTCGATCAAGACTTGCATCCACACAAGCGAATTCAAATTATTACCTGAATGCCTTTTCCCTGACGCGGTTCAAGTGGCTTATGGCATTTGCCATGGATCATGAATGGTGTTCTGTTGTTAAGAAACTTCTGGACCTTCTGTTTCGAGGATCAATAGATTTAGGCGGGCGTTCTCCTAAAGAGTTTGTCTTATCTGAAGATTTGCTTCACAGTGCTGTACGAAAGAACTGCAAGTCATTGGTAGAATTTCTATTAAGATATAGACCAGATACGGATAATAAGGAGAATCATGATAATAGCTACTTGTTTAGGCCTGATGTACCTGGCCCTTCTAATATGACTCCTCTCCATTTAGCGGCAAGCTTGAGCGGCTCCAGCAGCGTGTTGGATGCTTTGACTAATGATCCTGGACAGGTCAATTTTTTCACCATTTGCATCAGTATCATATATTCTTTGCACAGAAGAAACAGAAAAAAACACCTAAGCATAATATCTGTTTCATGGTTTTTTGGACCTGGAAATAGTTTTGAACTGCACTTGCATTGAACATAAACACGCAACCTTCTCTTTATTATGTTCTGAAGACTGAAGTCCCGAAATGAACGATGAACCATATTATCATTGGTCGCCACTAATTAAAAGTTTATTCATTGAAATAGGGTCTTTGCTTTTAACTCCCAAATAGATATTTAGTGAAACCAAGTTTATATTCATTGAAATAGGGTCTTTGCATTTAACTCACAAATATATATTATGTAAAACCAAGTAAACTTGGTTTATTTGGCTATGACAATTAAAGAACTTCTATGTTCTTAACAAGATCACCAACTTTCTAAAATCAATCTAGCATTTCCTCGCACAATGGTTTCTGTACTGCCAAATATTTTGTTGTTTTGTGATTCATTTTCTCAAGTTAATACATTTTGGTGGGTTTAAGGCTTGTATCTGCAACACATTTGTCATATGTTCTGATTAGGCCAAAACATAGCAAATCTACTTGAATTACTTTGCCTCTCATCATACTCAGTTCATGCTAAAGATTTTAAATACCTACCAGACATTAAGAGAGCACCTCCTGCCCCTTATATCGTACTTGATTTTCATCTATTTGACCTAAGTTTCCTTGTTCTTCTGTGCCATTCATATTCATGGTACCAGGTGGGGCTCAAAGCTTGGAAGAATGCTCGGGACATCACTGGTTTCACACCAGAAGATTATGCACGCACTAGAGGCTACGAATTCTACCTAATTCTTGTCCAAAAGAAGATAGATAAGCAGACTCATGTGGTCCTTGATATTCCTGCTAGTCTCTCCACTACACATGTCACCTCCTTCAAGCAAGCAGACATGCCAAAATGTGGAAAGTTAGCAGGTTTTGAGCTAAAAAAGAACAAACTTAGACCATCCTACGCCCCAAATTGTAATCTCTGCAGCCAGCAGCAGCTGGTAGCACGCCGCTCTTTAGCTTCAGGATCCATGCTTTACAGACATGCAATGCTTTCGATGGTGGGGATTGCAGCTGTCTGCGTCTGTGTAGGGCTGATATTCAAAGGGCCTCCAGAAATCGGTTTCGGGATCCCCCCATTCATTTGGGAGAGGGTGGCATATGGCTCAAGTTGAGAGAATTTGGCCCAAGTGTTTCCATAGTGGTGCAGAGTGTGAACTGTTATGTATATGTTTCAGGCCCTTACTACACTAATACTCCTACTCCGCTAATACTGTATTATAGTTACATAGGTGATACTTCTTTTTTTCCCACTGTTCTTGAAGACTATGAATTCTTTCTCATGTAAGTGCTTGTTTTACTGTTTTGCCACCTTTCTTGTTCTGCCATCAACTCTGTTCGTGTTGTTTTGTGTTTTCTTGACTGAAATGAAAACATAGAGATTTGTTAACTGTGTTATTCAAATATCTTAAATAATTAATGATCTATTGTATCTCTATTTTGTATGCGACTTTTATATGATAATGCAGTGAGCATTGCAATTTGTGCCTGACAGTGGGTTGAGGTCGCAATGTTTATCACCACTAGATTTTTACATGCGATTCAGTTCTACAATTAGGAAAGGCATCACATCACATGTGACTTGTTGATAGAGGATGACGAGGCAATCTTTCTCAACTTCTTTGTACTTTGTAGTATCCTATCCGGTTCATCAAAAAAAAACTTCTTTGTAGTATACTCTTCTTTTTACTGGATAGAGACCAGGCTTTGGTGCTGCAAATATTCTCCTCCTTTAGAGTATATACTAAGAGCATCTCCTACCGGGCTCTATCTCCATCTCCATCTCCAAATATGGAGATGGTTGAAGCTCCAACCGGGCTCTATCTCCATCTCCAAATATGGAGATGGGTGAAAAACGTCTCCAAATTTGGAGACCTTTCATCCCATCTCCATAACACTATTCATTTTTTTTTAATTTCCCATTTTACCCTTTTTTACTTTAATATCTTTCTAAAAATTCCTTCCATATCCTTTAATTAAAATGTGTATTGTATATTTAGTGAATGTATCTTATAAAATATTAAACAAAATTTTATTATTTTGGTACAGTTGAAAATGTCTCGACGATAGCTTTAAAATGAAACCAATTTTGAATATTTTTTTATTGTTTGAAAAAAATAATTGATACAATATTTATAGATAAGATTATTTAGTTATTTTGTATTAGCTTAACATATTTTAAAAAGACTACCCACTCATACAATGTGATCATTAATTGGAAATAGATAATCGACAAATACATAGAATCATTAATTGAAAATACAAACGTTGGACATTGAAATACATAGTACTGAATAATAAAAAAAATAAAAATTATAACATTAATAATCCCCAACTTTTAATCCATTTCATTGCCGTGTCTTGTCCACAAATGCTTTATCAGTGCATTTCTAAGTGCAATATGAGCATTTTTGTCTTTGAGTTGCTTGTGTCGAGCAAGAAATCGTTGGAATTGCTCAGCTTCGTTGTCATCAATCTCTTGAGTATTCTCAATAATTGCAGGAGTAGACAAAACTAGTCTTTTAGAGTCATCGCGTTCATTCTCGATGATCATATTGTGCAGTATAACACACGCAGACATGATGTCATGTAGTACACTTTTATTCCAAAAACGTGATGGTCCTTTGATGATGGCAAATCGTGCTTGAAGGACTCCAAATGCACGCTCCACGTCTTTTCGGCATGATTCTTGCATCATTGCGAAATATTGTTTCTTTGGACCTTGGGGTTGGGAAATAGTTTGTACAAGGGTTGACCATTTGGGGTATATGCCATCGGCTAAATAGTAACCGACAACATATTCTTTACCTTGAATTGTATAATTAGCAGGAGGAGTAATACCTTGAGTTAGGTTAGCGAATAGATTTGACGCTTGCAACACATTGATGTCATTGTTCGAGCCCGGTAGTCCAAAATATGCATGCCATATCCATAAGTCATAAGAAGCCACTGCCTCAAGAATGATAGTTGGACTACCATGACGACCCGAGTATTGTCCCGCCCAAGCCGTTGGACAGTTTTTCCATGCCCAATGCATACAATCAAGACTTCCCAACATTCCTGGAAAACCTCGTTCTTCACCCTTTTGTAATAATCTTGCAACATCATTGGCATTGGGTGTTCTTAAGTATTCATCTCCGTAAACCTCTACAATTGCCCTGCAAAATTTCTTTAAACATAAAATTGCAGTAGACTCACCAATTCTTATATATTCATCGGTACAATCCGCTGCTGATCCATATGCCAACATCCGAAATGCTGCCGTGACCTTCTGCAAAGTGGATAATCCAAGCTTTCCGAGACCATCTCTCTTTTGTACGAAGAAGGTATCGTGATCTTTTACCGCATCGACAATACGAAGAAATAGACTTCTCTGCATCCGGAATCTTCTACGAAATAAATTTTCTCCATATGTAGGATTCTCAGAAAAATAATCATTCCATAGACGAGAATTCCCGTCTTCTCTTTCACGGTTGATCACAATGTGGCCCAGAATTGATCCCCGATGTGCTGGTTCATCATCATCGACAAGGTATTCACTCATGATGGCCTTGTTAGATGCATATAAACGAGCTAATAATGCTTCTTCTGCTTCCCATTCTTTCATTTTCTCCTCCCATTCTGTCGCCGATGGAATCAGAAGATTGGCTGATGTTGGTGAAAGAGGTATTTGTTCATCGTCAAAATTAGAAGATGGTAGATCCGATGACCCTTTTCTAAAGCTCATTGTTAGAGAATGTTGGATTTGGTCGTCTTATATGAATAGATTAGGGATGAAGGATATAGTATTCATGGTTATATGTTGCTTATATAGATATTGATGAGTTACATAACCAGCATTGGATTCTCTATAAATGCATTAATTGGCATTGGATACCCTGTCTTCATCAGTCAAGTCGTTTGTCTTCTCCTGTGGCATTGGATACCCTGTCTTCATCAGCTAATTCGTTTGTCTTCTCCTGTGGCATTGGATACCCTGTCTTCATCAGTCAAGTCGTTTGTCTTCTCCTGTGGCATTGGATACCCTGTCTTCATCAGTCAAGTCGTTTGTCTTCTCCTGTGGCATTGGATACCCTGTCTTCATCAGTCAAGTCTTCCGTCTTCTCCTGTGACATTGGATTCTCTCATAAAGTGGGTTGTCTTATAAATATTGACATCATTCAGTAACCATTTTTCAAACTCATAACTCTTCTCCTATCTTCTGAGCTGAAAACTTTTTCCTCCTTTCCTATGGATACAGTCAAATTTATTCGTGGAAAATCATTCTCTATAGAAGAAGATCAAGCTTTGTGCTCCATATGGCTTGACATTTCTCAAGATCCTATATTGGGTAAAAATAAAAAAAAAGACAAGTTATGGGAGAGAGTTGCAGCAACTTTCGGTAAACGTAACCCTTCTCTTTGTGTTACATATCGATCACCGAAGTCTCTACAATGTCGTATGACCCTAATCGTAAAAGCTGTAAGCAAGTTCCGTGGTTGCATTCGTCAAGTCGAGCGCCTTAATCCAAGCGGTGCTTCTGAGCTAGATATTGTGAGTATTTCATTCATATCTTTCTTCTAATAATATTATTACATTTGTATTAATTACTTTTTACATGTTTTTACATGTAGATTAAACATGCCAAAGTACTATTTTCACAAGATTCAGATGAAAAAAAAGGGTTTATATTTGATCATGTGTGGTTCATCCTCAAGGATGCTGAGAAATGGACCAATACAAATTCCGCATCTCCTGCGGCCTCCAAAGGTTCACAAACCAACATGTCGCAAGGATCCGAAACGGGGTCTCCGTTAGGTCCACGATCCATTGATATGAATATAGACGACGATGAGCGAGTGTCAATCGAAGAGGAACAAACACCAATCAATGAATCATCAAGCCGCCCTACAGGAAGGAAAAAAGAAAAGATGAAAAAGAAACAATTCGATAAGCAAAATTATTTTATCGAATCACTAGCTGAAGAAAATCGAGAAATTCTAAAAACATTGAAAGAGGGCAAGAAGAACGGGAGAAAGAAACATCGTTACGCTACAATCTCTTAATGTTGAATGCTGAAAATGAGAAAAAAAAATTAGAACTAGAGGCTCAACGTCAAGATATGCTCTATATGGAGAAAGACCTAAATTCTATAACCGATCTCATCGAACGAGAATACTTTCGGAAGAAAAAAGAACAAGTTCTAAATAAGAGTAGTAATTCTGAAGTCTTTGGGTCATCCTCTCAATTTATGCATAATAATTTCCCTGACTGTAACCAATATCAAACTGGATACCAATGTGAAGGTGGATCATCCGCAGCTTATTATGGAGCAAGTGGATATGGAGGAACCAGACAGGGAGGACATAGATTTGGAGATGACTTACCGGAATATTAAATTATATCTAATTTTTAATGTTATCGTAATTTGCTATTATGTAATTTGTTTTTCCAGTTATTGTAGTTTGTTGTTATTGTATTAGCTTATCTGTATTTTTTTCATCTTCATGTTGTACTTTCATTTTTAATTATTATAATCCGAAATTTTCTATTTCTGTCAAAATTTAATATTAAAATATACTAAATTAGAAAATTTATTTGATTAATGTTATATATGATATTATTAAATTAATTCCAAAGTAATTTTACACTTGATTATTTTACATTGTTAATACAAGTAAAAATTTCATAATTTAAAATTAGTTCCAAAAAGTACTAATATTAGGCTCGTTTTAAAGCATTCAGCGAGATATTTCCAACAGCATAATTTTTATTTTCCGAAATAGATTATTAATATAAGCAATTTAATGTAAAATTATTTATAACAAAACTAATTAAAAATTCCTAAAAATTATAGAGATGCTTGGTTGGAGTGGGTCTCTATTTCCTCATCTCTATAATGGAATATTCCCAGGAATATTCCATTATAGAGATGAGAAATAGAGACCCCCATTGGAGATGCTCTAAAGGGTGTTGAGAGTAACTCCTTATAATGCTCTTGGAACTCTAATCTCTATTCAAATGCTTAAGACTGCTCGAAGTATTTATTCTACATAAAATGTTATGGGTTTAAACGGTATGTGCATTAAGTGGATGTATTTGTTGTTTTTTTTTTTTTGATAATAGGTGGCCGAGACCATCGTTTCATTAATGAACGATTAAGGAAACAAGGAAGATCAGTCCCTGAATATTACATAATAGTCCATAGCTAGAAGAAAAGCAGAAAACATAACCCATCTAGTACAAGAACACCCTGCATTCAGGACATAAACATAACTGGACCTGAAGCCAAAACCCTCCAAAATGCGACTCAGTAGCCCCTTCTCTGTAGATACCATAAGGAGGTATCCAGCAGCTTCCTAACTACTCTCCTTCCATAATCCTAGCTCTCTTCGTCGCTTCCTGAGCACCTGCCCAATCATGTATAAACAGAAAAATCTTATGCATGGAATGAGAAAATCTATACGACAAATTGCGGAAAAGTAAATCATTTCTCTCTAGCCACAAATTCCAAATTAAAGCTGCAATTGCTATATCCCATGCCCTCCTATCTTCTAATTTAATAAAGGCCTCTCTAAATGATCCCCAAATAACGGTAGTGCAATTCGGAACTTGGCTACACCCGAAACCCCTACAAACAATTTTCCAAGTTAGACTAGCTCTAGGGCAACCGAAAATAATGTGATTGGAATCTTCTTCTGCGTGGGAGCATCTACTACAAGCCGTGTCAATCCGCATGCCTCTCCTCGTAAGGTTCACTTTGGAAAGTATCGCGTTATTATAGACCAGCCAACAGAACACTTTGACCCTGAATGGAACATGGGCACCCCAAATGACCGCTTGAACTGGGCATCTCGTTCCTCCGTCGTTGATCCACTTATACATGGATGACACCGAGAAAAATCTAGAGTTCTCTCTGTCCCACCATCTATCGTCATCTGTCCTGTCGAACCGACCCTCTTCCTGAAGTATAAGACTGTTCATAGCTTCGAACTGAGACAAACTCTCCGGAGAAATATTGTGGGAGACTGTAAATCTTAGTTTTCCCCTCTTCCGCACGTCTGCAACTGATAGGTCTAAATTAATAGCTGCTTCCGCCGCCTTTGGAAATTGATTTAGAAGCGATGTTTGCCCACACCATTTGTCTTTCCAGAACCTAGTCTTCAACCCGTTTCCCACCTTACATCTAGTGTTGGAATGGAACAGCTCGCCTTGTTTAGCTATTCCTTTCCAGATAAGTGAGACCTTCGCCGTCGGGCTTTTGCCTCCGTATCGATATTTACGTCTCTTCCGAAATTGAGCGAACGAATAACTCCACCACCCTTTATGATTATTAGTTATCTTCCACCACCACTTGCATAGCAGGGCTTTGTTCATATCATGGAGATTCATGATGCCCAGTCCCCCAAATTCCCTTTTCTTGCAGACTCTTCCCCACTTAACAAGATTGAAACCCTTATTCCCTTTGTCGGAACCTTTCCATAGAAAATGCCTTCTAAGTCTATCTATACTATTGATGACCCACTTAGGAAGTTCAAAGATGGACATTAGATAGAGCGGGATAGCACTGATGACCGAATTTAACAGAATAATCCTTCCTCCGAGAGAGAGGAACCGACTCTGCCACCCTATAAGCTTCTTTTGAATCTTTGCGATTAGGGGACTCCAATCCTCCCTCGAGAGAGCGCCTGGCCTAATTGGGGTACCTAAATATTTAATGGGATAATCACTAATCTTGCAGTCGAAAATCTCCGAAATCTCTTTAATCAAATTATCTGGAAGATCTGACATCGGAATAATGCTAGTTTTGGTCAAATTAACTTTGAGGCCCGACCATCCTTGGAAGCAGGCCAGCAACCCTCTCATGGCCCCAGCTTCTTCCACCGTTGCTTTACCAAAGAGTATCGTATCATCCGCATATTGAAGTATCGTCATAGGCTCATCGATGCCCTTAATCTGGATTCCTTTGATTGTATTGTTAACCCTGGCTCTACTGATCATTTCCGCGAGGCCATCTGCCACGATGGCAAAGAGAAGAGACGATAGCGGATCCCCTTGCCGCAGGCCCCTCTTACAAACAATCTCTTTTCCCTGCCATCCGTTAACCTGGATAGCCGATTTACCCCCACGGATACACTTGCTCATCCATGACCTCCATCTAGAGCCAAAGCCTTTAAGAGTTAGAGCTTCCTCCACACAGTCCCAAGATACGGAATCGTATGCTTTCTGGAAATCTAAATTAAGAATGAAGCCTTCAGCTTTAGTTCTATGGCCTCTATTTACAATCTCATGGGCGGATGCAATGCTATCCATTATATCCCTACCCCTAATGAACCCGCTTTGCGATTGGGCAATAACCTCGTTGAGATGCGGGGCTAGTCTTTGAGCCAAAACTTTCGTAATAATTTTGAAAGACCCATTCAACAAACTAATAGGTCTAAGATCTTCCTGAGACACTACTTCGCTTTTCTTAGGCACCAGAATAATAGTAGCATAATTTAACCGATCCAATTCAGCTCTCCCTGCGTAGACCTCGTGGAAGATGTTCATAAGGTCCTCTTTGATGATGCTCCAATATGTATTGTAGAAGAAAATCGGCAATCCGTCCGGTCCTGGAGCCTTTTCCTGGCCAAGGCTCTTAATAGCATCTAAAACTTCTGTTTCATCAAAACTCCCTTCGATGCCCTCACTCCCCTCTAGTCTTGAGGACCCCCACATATCTTGTGACAGGGAGCATCTGCCCACTGGAGTGCGGCCTAATAAGTCGTGATAGACCCTGTCCAGATGTCCCTTGATCAAGTCTTCATTTTCAGTCCAAGACCCGTTAACCGAGATGCCCGTGATGTGGTTGTGCCGACGTCTTCCGTTAGCCATCTTGTGAAAATATTTTGTGTTGGCATCTCCTTCTCTAATCCATTGCGTCCTCGCTTTCTGTTGCCAGTAAATTTCCTCCATCTTTGCTATTTGCTGCATCTGTAATCTTTTGGTGGCCAGTTCATCTTTCTCTACCTCCTCCAGATCTCTATCTTCTTGTATAGCTTCCAAACTATCGATTCTAATAGCTAGTTCATCTCTTTGGATGGAGATGGAACACGTTTTATCTCTAGCCCAGACCTTTAGTTGTCCTCTAAGCCGCCTAGTCTTTTCCACCCAGATACCAACTGCAGCCGTCTGCGTAGTGCTGACTTTCCAGGACTCGCCTATGATTTGACGAGTCTCCTCACACAAGGTCCAAGCTTTCTCAAATTTGAACCTGAAAACTTTCTTACTTCCACTGGGCCCTCTCTCGATGACCAGAGGTAGATGGTCAGAGGTATAACGAAGAGCTGTTTTGACCTTAGCAACGGGATGCTCGATCTCCCAATCGTGTGACACCAACACACGATCAAGCTTGATCAGCGTCGGGTTACGTTGCATGTTCGACCAAGTGAATTTCCTGTCGGCTATCTCTAGTTCCAATAAATCTAGATCATCTATCGTGTCGTTGAACGAATCTTGCTCCGCCTGACTGTGCCACCTACCCCTATGCTCGTCTCGGAATCTAGTGATGTTAAAATCTCCTCCTATAATCCAGGCCCCACCCCATTTATTCCTGATGACTCTTAATTCCCTCCAAAACTCGTTGCGTAGTCTACCGTCGTACGGTCCATAGACGCTTGAAACAGTCTGGGTCCAATTGTCACTCCTTCGTCTAATTCTAATCGTCACCGTGAAATTCCCGATGAAATCATCGACAATCTCATACGTCGAAACGCTAGCCCCTACAGCTATCCCGCCGGAATAGCCTCTAGCCATCTTGAATCTCCTGTGGAAATCCGCCAACCCCCTCAGAGAATTGAACTCCTCCTCTGTTGGAGTTTCAATCTTAGTTTCTTAGAGCCCACAGATGTCCGGACGAATCTTATGAAGAGTCACACCTATCGCTCTTTTTTTTTTGTCTTTGACGCATCTCTCTAACGTTCCAGAAGACGTATACCATTAATAAAATGATAAGACGTCTAAGGACCGTTCCCCGCAAATCCGTCGGAATCACTTAGAACTAAATCTAGTATCCTCTCTAATAATGGCTAAATTCTTAAGTTGTGCTTCCCTAGTGGACCCCATAGCCAACCCATATAAGCTTGCGAAATAAATTAACGACTCATCAGATAAAGAATTTAACACATAGCAATTAGTAATGGAGGTACCTTCTTCAGCCGTGCCCTCCTCCTGCTGCTTACTACCTCTTTTGAATAACCCATCTAGATCGTTGTTCTGGCTCTCCGCGCTGACCATCTGTCTTTTTCCTTTCCTCTGGTATTCAGTTATCTTTCTGGTAGAAGAACTTCCCACACTACCTCTGACTTCCCTGTCTTCACCCTCTGTATCTGCAGCTGAGATGATATTGTCCTCTCTAATCCCCTCTAGAGCTCCAATTATGCCATCCCCTGATTCTGGATCCGAATGGGGCTGAATATTGACAGACTGACGCTGCTGCAGACTCGTACCGCTTCCCAGGTTATTGAAGGCCGGCGTAATAATAGCCACAGGATTCTCCTCGCTGAATGGCTTCGACGAGCCAATACCCAAAGGTCCAGTACTATACGGTTGCTGACTTTTTGATTGAATAAGTGCACAAACAGCATTTTTAACCGATAGTTCAATTTCAGCATTTGTAAATCCCATCCAAGGCTCTTTAACAAGGCCCAAGGAATTAACCAGACTCGGGCCAACTTGCTCATTGACCTTGAGAATCCCTCCTTGTTTGTGTAAGTTAGACGCAACAGCCCCATCTTGTTGGATCCTGTAGGCGAGACAACAAACACTAGAGGGGGGGGGGGGGGGGGTGAATAATGTTTATCAAAATAAAATTGCAGAATAAAATTTTTTTTCTTCTGAGCAGTCGACTTAGGAGTGAACCAGTCGACTGAGTTAACTCAATAAGAGATAATACAAACAACTCTGTGAAGTCGACTTAAAGCAGAGCCAGTTGACTTATTTAAACAATAAACTAACAGAGTACAAGTCTGACCAGTCGACTTATAGAGGAGCCAGTCGACTGTCCAGACAAGTTTCACAGTAATAAAACAAGCAGAAAAATGTAAATGCAAGTTCAAGAGATACATCCACAGAGTACACACGATGTATCCTGGTTCGGTCCTTCCGACCTACATCCAGTCCCCAAGCAACCCACTTGAGATTTCCACTATTCTTGAAAAACAAGTTTACAAGAATACCCTACGGCGTTCAAACAACAACCTTGTCTAACCCGTAGTCCTTTCTCTCAACCAGAGAAAGCACCCTACTCTTCCACCAAGAGTGAAACCACTGACTCTACACCCTAGAGTCTAACTCTCCAACCGAGAGTAAAAGAAAAACAAGAAAATGTTTACAATCAACCTATAGCCTTGTATGTGATTAGTGATGTAGTACGTGGCTAAAAGAGGTTGACTTCTATATCCAGTCCAGAATGAAATCAGATGTTATACTGGACTGAATGTAGAGAACCCAAACTTAGAGAATTGAAAGCTTTGTCTCTTGAAGAATTCAACACTTAAAAAACCTAAAAAAGAGTGCTCGGAAATGTTAGATTATGTTAGACCTTTCAACAGTGAATTCTGAACTCTATTTATAGAGTTAGAATTACTGGACGTTAGGAGGCAGTTATTCCAACTGTCAACCAACGGATCTAATCAGCTTTGAATTTGAAAAACACTTTTTAAAAACAGAAAACGGTCAAACGCACTCGAACAGTCGACTGGGTTGCCATAATGAGTCGACTGTTCAGAGTTTGAAAAAGTTTAGTCAGTTTTGTACCGACAGTCGACTGGTATGAGTATCAGTCGACTGGTACTCAACAGTTAAACTATTTCAAACTGTTTTGACTCTTTGATGTTTTGAAAAACACACATTTGTAAAAGAGTGAGTGTATGTGTGTGTGACAAGGCTTTACATCATACTAAGACTCAATTACAACAAGATTACATTTGTTTACAAGACATGATATTAAATGACACTTTAAGCATGAGTCTTGGGTTGAGTCTTGAGTGAAGCTTTAACCATTGTCTTTATCTGGAGCTTTATGCTTGTTCATTTGTTCAGCTGTATAGTAGTGAGTCCTTTGTATATAGCACCTGCAATTATAAAGTATAGCATAGATACATGTGCAGTGTGTTGTGATCATCAAAATCAAGAATCAACATTCTCTCCTTTTTTGATGACAACACAATAGCTGATAAAAACATAAAAAATACAAGCATAGAAATGATATGCTCCCCCTATTAAAAACACAACATGCATACATAAAACATACTGTATCAGTCGACTTATAATGGAAGCAGTCGACTTAACAGAGAAAGAATAAGCACAGTACATACAGTAATATCAGTCGACTTATAATGTAATCAGTCGACTTAACAGAGAGATAAAGACAAATAAAGACAAACACAATAAACACAATAAACACAATAAACACAATAAACACAATAAACACAATAAACACAAACACAGTATTTCTCCCCCTTTGTCATCAACAAAAAAAACATAAGATAACAATGAAAATAACAATCTCTTACAGAAATAACACAGTCTTTTGGAAAACTAATTACAGAAATAGATAAAAAATTACAGAAATAGATTTAAAAAAAAAGTCATCAGTCTTCATCGTCGGTGTCTTCATCTACAGCTTGAGACGGTGGGGGAAATTGAGAAGTAAAGAGGTTAGTTAGGTTGGTGATTTTGGAGTCAAGAGAGTCAAGACGAGAATCAACATTGTCTTGATGATCCATTAGATAGTTGATACATTGATAGAGAGTATTGGGATCATCAAAATCAGCACGAGGACGAGAAGAACTCGAAGCAGAAGATCGTCTAGCAGAAGTTGCTAGAGGAATTACTTGGGAAGGAGGAGGAGACCGAGGGGACGTTCTAGGTGGAGGGTCAAGAAGCTTCATACGGGCTAAACTAGCTCGATCGAAGCATTCATAATGCTTAACGACATTGGTCTCCGAATCGAGATCAATACCATAAGCAATAAAGACACGGGTAAGGAGACCACCAAAAGGTAAGAAATGAGTATGAGCCTGTTGAAGTTTTGAGAAGATGACACGATCCCAAATGATATTAATTTTTCCAAAAATTGCATAAACTGCTTGTTGCAATTCCATAGAATACTGATCATAACTCCATCTTTTGGGAAGAATGTTATAAGCTAGTATTCGTGCAACTAGTTTTGCAACAGGTGTGATATTTTTACTAGTCATGGGGGGTCCATGATTTGGCAAAAATATTTTGGAAAGAATAGAGGAATCATCTAGAAGTATGTCTCCTAAATCAAGTCCCTCGTCATCAATACCCCTAATGAGATTAATTCTCTCGGATGTGAGCTTAATCTTGGTATTTTTGACAGAGGAATAAATAATAATTTCTTCATCCTCTTGTTGAACAACTTTCATGTTTGTATAAAAGAGATAGATAAGTTGAGGATAGAAATTGGGTTGATTTACTAAGGATAGATACTCATAAAGACTACAGTTTTGAAAGATAGGGACAAGATTGAACCTATCTAAGTCATTGAAATTAACAAAACATCCTGGAAAAATTACCATGGTACAAATGAGATACCATTGATCCAAAAGATCAGGACTTCTATGGTATTTGGAATAATCTAGGGATGAAGAACTAGCATCACCATGAGATCTCTTAGATCTTTTAGGTGCCATTAAGAGAAATGCAAGGTATGAGATTTTACCAACAGGGAAGAGAGAAACAGACAGCAAATTGAGAGACGAGGATCAGCAGCTCCAGAAGATGCGGCAGTCGACTCTTCGGGATTGATCTTCTTCTCTCCTTAGGGTTTGAGATTTGGGGGTAAAAGTAAAAAGTGAAAGATGGAGGCTGTGAAGAAGGGTTTTAACTGAAGGCAGACGGCTGAGATCAAATAGGGAAGAGATCAACGGCTGATAGAAAGGTCACGGGTCAGTAAAAGGATAGACATTTGTCTCAAATTCTGTGTGATGAGTCGATGCTGAAGACAGATTAACTCGCGATAGTCGACTGATAGTTTAGTACAGTCGACTTAGTCGAGAAGAAAATAAGTTTTTATATATCAACTGATCAGTCGACTTGTGAAAAGTTCAGTCGACTGGTCAAAGAAGAAAATAAGTATACAAAAAATACGAGGCAGTCGACTTAATGAAAACATAGTCGACTTGACAGAAATATTTTCAACAAATATCAATAAGATTACAGATTCCTAGTTCTCTTCTTAAAGTAATAAAAGTATCTTCTTTAAGGGGTTTTGTAAAGATATCAGCTACTTATTTATCAGTAGAGATAAAATCTAAAGATATATCTCCTTTTAAAACATGATCACGTAGAAAATGATGTCGAACATCAATATGTTTCGTACGTGAATGTTGAACCGGATTTTTAGATAGATTAATTGCACTGGTATTATCACACATAATGGAAGGTTTTTCAAAGGAAATACCATAATCTAATAAGGTTTGTTTCATCCACAAAATTTGTGCACATGCCAAACTTGCAGCGATATATTCAGCTTCTGTAGTAGATAGGGATACTGAATTTTGCTTTTTACTGCACCAAGAAACAAGTGAATGTCCCAAAAAGTGACATGTCCCACTAGTGCTCTTGCGATCAGTTTTACTACCAGCAAAATCAGCATCGCTATACGACAAAAGTTGAAAATTATCGGTGCGTAGATAAAATAAACCATAATCAGATGTGCCTTTAATATATCTTAAAATTCGTTTCACAGCTTTTAAATGAGACTCTTTAGGACTAGACTGATATCTAGCACACAAACATACGCTGAACATAATATCTGGTCTACTTGCGGTAATATTTAAGAGTGAACCAATCATACCTCGATAGAGTTTTTGATCAACACTCTTACCTAATATATCTTTGTCAAGGGTAGTAGTAGTAGCCATAGGTGTGGATTTACTACTTGTACTATCCATGTTAAACCGTTTGAGTAATTCCTTTGCATATTTTTCTTGATTAATAAATATGCCATTTGACGACTGTTTAATTTGAAGTCCAAGGAAATAATTGAGTTCACCCATGTGACTCATCTCAAACTCGTTTTTCATGGTGTTAGCAAACTCTTGACATAGATTATTATTAGTAGAACCAAAGATTATATTATCAACATATATTTGTATGATTAAGATATCATTCTTAATTCTCTTAATAAACAAGGTAGTGTCTACTTTACCTATCTCAAATCCTGTTTCTAAAAGAAAAGTTTTCAGACGATCATACCAAGCACGAGGTGCTTGTTTAAGACCGTATAAAGCCTTTTTCAATTTATAAACATGATTTGGGAATTGTTCATGTTCAAAACCTGGTGGTTGTTTAACATAAACATTTTCTTTAATAAACCCGTTAAGAAAATCACTTTTAACATCCTTTTGATAAAGTATAAAATTCATGAAACAAGCAAAAGATAATAAGATACGAATTGATTCTAATCTAGCAACAGGAGCATATGTTTCATCAAAATCTATGCCTTCTTCTTGATTATATCCTTGAGCAACTAGTCTAGCTTTGTTCCTTACAACTTGTCCTGATTCATCTAACTTATTTTTAAATACCCATTTGGTACCAATAATAGTATGATCAGGAGATCGTGGAACTAAATCCCATACATCATTCCTTATAAATTGGTTTAACTCATCTTGCATGGCATTCATCCAAAATTCATTCTCACATGCTTCTTGTATATTTTTTGGTTCAAAATCCGACAAGAAGGCTGTATGAGATATCATATTAATATGTGATCGTGTCTGAATACCATGGGAGATGTCACCAATTATTAAGTCATGAGGATGATCTCTAACTTCAACAAATGATTTTGGTAAAGTTGGAGATATCACAATAGGATCAGTCGACTTGATAGGTTCTTCAGTCGACTGCTTTGTTTCAGTCGACTTGTAGTCCTTATCGGTCGACTTATCCGCAAGACTAGTTTGTTCTAAAGATGTAATCACTTTATTTAAAGGTGATGAATCAGTTTCATCATCTTTAATTAAATTTGATGAAGGCAGAGATTCATCGAATGTAACATGCATTGACTCTTCAATAGTCATTGTAGACTTGTTGAAAATTCTATATGCTTTACTCCTATTTGAGTATCCTAAAAAGATACCCTCATTAGATCTAGGATCAAATTTATCTAGATTATCTTTAGTGTTCAGAATAAAACACTTACAACCAAATGTCTTAAAATAAGAGACTTTAGGAATTTTGTTAAAAAATAACTCATAACAAGTCTTCTTTAGCTTAGGTCTTATTAGAATCCTATTTAAAACATAACAAGCTGTAGCAACGGCTTCAGCCCAAAAGTACTTTGGTAAATTGCTTTCAACAAGCATGGTACGTGCGCATTCTTGCAAAGTCCTATTTTTCCTTTCGACCACTCCATTTTGTGGTGAAGCTCTAGGAAATGCAAATGAATGTGTTATACCATTCTTGTTACAATATTTTGTAAATGTTTCATTCTCAAATTCTCCACCATGATCACTTCTAATAGTGATTATGGTTAGAGATCTTTGGTTTTGAATACGTTTACAGAAATTTGCAAATTCATCAAAAGCATCATTTTTATGTTTTAAAAAGAATGTCCAAGTGAATCGTGAAAAATCATCTACTAAAACAAATACATATCTACTTTTATTTAAAGAAGCAACTCTAGTAGGGCCAAATAAATCCATATGAATTAATTCGAGCATCCTACTAGTAGAAATTACTTCTTTTGTTTTAAAAGTAGATTTGATTTGTTTTCCTAGTTGACATGCATCACATAACTTATCCTTTTTAAAGGATAGTTTTGGCAGTCCTTTAACTAGGTTATACTTAGATATCTTCGAGAGATTTTTCATATTCACATGGCCAAAATATCTATGTCAAAGCCAAGAATCATTATTAGAAGCTATTAAACAAAAATCATTTGAAAACTCATTTGTATTCAAACATAATTCATAAATATTGTTTTTGCGAAAACCTTGAAAAATGATATTTTGCATAGTAGAATCATAAATTAAACAAGCATCTTTTTCAAATACTATTTTATATCCTTTATCACACAATTGACTAATACTTAACAAATTAAGTTTTAATCCACTAACTAACAACACATTTTCTATAGTGGGGTTAGAATTTTTACCAACCATGCCGATTCTTATGACTTTTCCTTTGTTGTTATCACCAAAGGTAACTGTTCCTCCATCGATGCTTTGTATGGTGGATAGAAGATTGGCATGACCGGTCATATGTTTTGAACACCCGCTGTCAAGTATCCAACGATCTTTCTTTGGTACCTATAAAATATCCAATGTAAATATGGTACCCTTTTCATTGGGTCCAAAACATATTAGTTAGGGGGAAACCAAATCCATAATGAGTTTGATTTTCCTCCATAAGCAGGAATAAAATTAATAGAATTACATACATTTAACATATATGAATTGATATATGCATTTCTATCATTCAAGTTTAAGTTAACTGGAACCCATACAAATTTGTTCTGTCCAGTCGACTTTTTAGCATCCTTCAGTCGACTTCTACTGTAAGTCAGTCGACTGGATGATGGCATAGGTCGACTTATATGAGGTTCTGGTCTCTTTGAATAAGATACAGTTCCTCTGGACAGACGACTGTTGGATGGACTCAGTCGACTTAACCGAACGTTAGACTTGCTTTTATCACTAACATTTGTAACCTTAGGCTTTTCAAAGAATTCATATAGTTTATGTGTAACACTAGAAATAGATTCAGGTTTATTTATACTAGTGTTTTTAGAAAAAGATTCTTTTACAAGAGAGTTTTTGAAATATAGACCATATTTTTGACTAGATTTCACTTGATTATGAAGAACATCATTTAAATTCTCTTTGCCTTTATTGAACTTAGATACGTTCTTAGATATCTCTTCATAATTCTTTTTCAGAGATTCAAGATCCGTATCTAGGCTTGCAATACGAGAATTTAAGGATTTCACTTCATGATCAAGGTTAAGATTTTCTTGAGAAAGTGTTTGATTAACTTTCTCTAGATTCTTAACTCTAATCTTTTCCTTTTTCAACTCCTGAAAGATTTCATTAAAAGCATCAAGTAAATCTTCTGAATCAAAATCATTACTTACTTGATCTTGTGAAGCCATAAAACACATGTTTGCAACTTCATTTGTTTCATCAGTTTCTTCTTCAGAGGAAGAATCACTGTCATCCCAAGTTGCTTGATAAGCCTTTTTGTTTTTGACAAACTTGTTCTTTGTGTATTTGTCCTTCTTGAAGTTTGAGGTCTTTCCCTTATTCTTTGTATTTTCTAGGGGACAATCCTTCTTCATGTGACCTGTTTTATTACACCTGAAACAAGTTGGAGGATCATTAGAATCTCTAAATTTGGAATTGAACTTACCTTTCTTTAGAAATTTCTTAAATCTCCTTGTGAATATGGTTATCTCCTCTTCATCTTCTTCTTCATCTTCTGAGTCTGTCATGGCTTTTAAAGCTAATGATTTCTTCTTTGCCTGTGGTGGTTCTGCATCCTTTTTTCATTCTTCGAGTTGAACCTCATAGGCCATTAGATTTTCCACAAGATTCTCAAGAGAAAGTTGTGACAAATCATTTCCTTCTTCTATTGCAGTGGTCTTCTTTTCCCATTCAGGAGTGAGTGCACGAAGAACTTTTCTCACCATCTCTGCTTGTGTATATGTCTTTCCAAGTGCCACAAGTGAGTTTGTAATGTCAGTAAATCTGGTAATCATTTCGGACACATTTTCGTTTTCCTTCATGCGGAACATCTCAAACCTGTGAACAAGAACAGATATTTTAGATTCTTTCACTTTGTTTGTTCCTTCATGAGTTACCTCGAGTGTATGCCAGATTTGATGTGCGGTTGTAGCATTGGATACACGGTTGAACTCCTCCTTTGTGAGAGCACAAAATAATGCATTCATTGCTTTTGCATTGTTCATAGTTTGGTTCTTCATATCATCATTCCATTGTGCATATGGAATAGTAGGAGCAGTGTATTCCGTTTCCGTCATGTGCCATATTTCATAGTTGATTGATTGGAGGTAGATCTTCATTCTGCACTTCCAATAGTTGTAGTTTGTTCCATCGAATAGAGGTGGCCTTTGTGTAGATTGGCCTTCATGGTACTGATTTGCATTCGAAGTAGTTGCCATAGCCTTTAACCTCGCTCTGATACCAAGTGTTGGATCCTGTGGGCGAGGCAACAAACACTAGAGGGGGAGGGGGGGTGAATAGTGTTTATCAAAATAAAATTGCGGAATAAAATTTTTTTTCTTCTGAGCAGTCGACGTAGGAGTGAACCAGTCGACTGAGTTAACTCAATAAGAGATAATACAAACAACTCTGTGAAGTCGACTTAAAGCAGAGCCAGTCGACTTATTTAAACAATAAACTAACAGAGTACAAGTCTGACCAGTCGACTTATAGAGGAGCCAGTCGACTGTCCAGACAAGTTTCACAGTAATAAAACAAGCAGAAAAATGTAAATGCAAGTTCAAGAGATACAACCACAAAGTACACACGATGTATCCTGGTTCGGTCCTTCCGACCTACATCCAGTCCCCAAGCAACCCACTTGAGATTTCCACTATTCTTGAAAAACAAGTTTACAAGAATACCCTACGGCGTTCAAACAACAACCTTGTCTAACCCGTAGTCCTTTCTCTTAACCAGAGAAAGCACCCCACTCTTCCACCAAGAGTGAAACCACTGACTCTACACCCTAGAGTCTAACTCTCCAACCGAGAGTAAAAGAAAAACAAGAAAATGTTTACAATCAACCTATAGCCTTGTATGTGATTAGTGATGTAGTATGTGGCTAAAAGAGGTTGACTTCTATATCCAGTCCAAAACGAAATCAGATGTTATACTGGACTGAATGTAGAGAACCCAAACTTAGAGAATTGAAAGCTTTGTCTCTTGAAGAATTCAACACTTAAAAAATCTCAAAAAGAGTGCTCGGAAATGTTAGATTATGTTAGACCTTTCAACAGTGAATTCTGAACTCTATTTATAGAGTTAGAATTACTAGACGTTAGGAGGCAGTTATTCCAACTGTCAACCAACGGATCTAATCAGCTTTGAATTTGAAAAACACTTTTTAAAAACAGAAAACGGTCAAACGCACTCGAACAGTCGACTGGGTTGCCATAATGAGTCGACTGTTCAGAGTTTGAAAAAGTTTAGTCAGTTTTGTACCGACAGTCGACTGGTATGAGTATCAGTCGACTGGTACTCAACAGTTAAACTATTTCAAACTGTTTTGACTCTTTGATGTTTTGAAAAACACACATTTGTAAAAGAGTGAGTGTATGTGTGTGTGACAAGGCTTTACATCATACTAAGACTCAATTACAACAAGATTACATTTGTTTACAAGACATGATATTAAATGACACTTTAAGCATGAGTCTTGGCTTGAGTCTTGAGTCTTGAGTGAAGCTTTAACCATTGTCTTTATCTGGAGCTTTATGCTTGTTCATTTGTTCAGCTGTATAGTAGTGAGTCCTTTGTGTATAGCACCTGCAATTATAAAGTATAGCATAGATACATGTGCAGTGTGTTGTGATCATCAAAATCAAGAATCAACACATCTTTCATAGCCAGCACATTACATCTGTCCTTCCCTTCACAGCGTAATGTCACATCTTCAGCAGTGGAAAGGTCTCTTCGAGCTGTCATCTTGTCACCGTGAATTAGGGGAAAAGGTGATGGGTCCGTAGTTTCTTTAGCCCTGACAACTTCTGAACCTGCGACCGAAGCTAACGTGGTAGGAGGCAACTGACTTCGATGGTTTGAAAATTTTCGAATATGGCGCTCTACCAGCTGGTAATTCGAAGTCACTTTGACATCTCCACAGGCTGGCCCTTCACACGTCAGATCTCCAACATCCAACCGCTCCCCTTCATCTTCAACCTCTGGTCTCCAATCTCCACCCTTGAAAGAATTCTTCTTAGCCATTGAAGCTTCTCTAAAGGACACATTTTTCTGTACCTCTACAATAACTCTAACTTCATAAATGACATTGTCGAAGTCGACGAGAATTTTGGAAGGAATGTCGGATTTGTTAGTCACCCCCACTTTGACTCTGGCGAACTTCCTCGCAGCGAGCATCAAAGTCTGCCTATCAATGTCAATCAGCTTGCCAAATGGGCGAACTACGTTTTGAAAACCCGAGCGTACCCAACAATTGTAGTACCCCGATTTTATTTTCTCAATATATTTATGGAAGGAGATTTATTTTCTTATGATAGCCTATTGTTATTACTTTTCTCCATGATAAATAAAGTGTATTATTTTCTTATAAAACATTCTTCTCAAAGCCCAAATGTGACTTGTTTATTTTCTTGTATAAAAATACATATTTTGGCCCAAATGTATTTAAACCCCTAAACTTGACCTTTTATTTTCACAACTTGTATATGTAGCATTTTTTCTCTCTTTTTATTTCCCGGATTAGATGTGCATTTTGGGGTTTTGTGTGTGTACACGTGCACTTCATGTACACGTGCACAAGACACTTATGCCTTGGCCGGATTTGTGGAGTGTGGGTGGTTATATCTTGAGGTGTGGGTAGTTTCTTAACTCCCGACTAGATCTCAGCCTTTGATTCACCAACTCCCCTATTAATCCTAGCCATCTATTCTATCTATTTTCTAGTATAAATACCCCTTCTCCTCTCCCATCTCTTTTACACTAAGATTGTTACTGAAATAGAGAGTATTTGTGAGTTGTGTGGGAGCTCTTCTGTGGAGGCAAGCAGCATTGTTGAAGGAGCTCGGCGTGGAGCAAAGGAGCAAGAAGGTGTTCTCTACGTTGAAGGACTTTGCGGGATTTCGTTATTTTCGTCACAAAAGGTGGGTGTTTCTCAGGACTTCTATTGTAGGAATGTTACTATAATTGTCATGATTGATGCCATGCTACGAAATTGAATTAAACGAAATAGAAATTGTTTGACATGCTGTTATTATAGAAACTAGTCTGTCGATGCAGTCGACTGCCATGTGAGCCAGTCGACTGGTACGAGACATTATTTTGCATGGTTGTGATGATAAATGAACATGATGGTGTGATTACTATTATATAATTTTCCCTATGACACATATGATGGAGGGAAAGTAAATGAATGAAAAGAACGAATGGTGATTAATGTTTTAGAACTGTCGAAGCAGTCGACTGATGTTTCGCTAAGTCGACTAGTGCTTCAATATGATTGTGATTATTTGGTAGTTTCATAAATTGAGATATTTCATCATGGGGACCCAGTTTGATGACTTGGGATTCATATCTTCATGATCGTAAGAAAACATGAGCATTGTGAATGCATGTCTTAAGTATTTTGCCCTCAAGAAAAGAGCATGTTAGTAAATTAGAAAATCCATGTTGTAGTGTTACTGAATGATAAGAAACCTTGTCTGTGGAACATGAACTTATGTATACTGTTAATTGACATCATGATGAGATACACGTAAGAACTGTGAATATTCTACTGAAAATGGATCTGTCCAGTCGACCGATTGCGTGTAGCAAGTCGACTGATCTGGACATAGAATTATGCTGCTGAAATGGCTAAGACAGACGACTGAGGTGTGAACAGTCGACTGTCGTGTGACTAATATTGTGAACTTGAAAGTTGCGGGACAGGCGACTGGAAGTGTATACAGTCGACTATCCCGAGCCCTTTGATAATCCTGTATGACTGTATGAGTCGACTGGTATTCTTCCAAGTCGACTGTACAGAGTGAACTCTGGTATACTTGAATTCATATTATTTGCTGTTGGTAATTGTGAATGTATGATTAAAGTCAATGGACTCTGTTTATGGATACATGAATTGTGTAATTGAATCATAGATGAGAATTGAGAACCAAATGAATGTATGAAATGTGAAATCATGATGGGAAAGTCTGTGAGACTCTAAAATGAATGATGAGCTGATGATGCTCCATTGGATATTGTGAATTTGAAATTGAACGAAAGAGTAGCTAAGTCTCCCCGGCAGTGAAATGAAATGGTATTGAGAAATAGACCAGGTTGGTCGAGTGAAATGAAATGATGAGTCCGGATGATGGAGAGGCTAACTCTAGAGCTTGATTTTATTCATGATTCTAATATAACTTAAATACATAGTGTGGAGGTGATGAAGGTGAGAGAAAAACATGAGTATGAGAGCTAGGGTACGGTGCGGGTGTGTGAGCCGCAGAATGCATGCTTGATGAGTCAAGACATGGCGCGGGCACAACTCAGTAATGATCGGACTCTAGTCACGCTTATGGGATGTGTTGGTGACTGCAAGAGGAGTGTGTTCAGGGAGGAGGCTGAATTGTCGCAGAATGCATGCTTGACGAGTCAAGACATGGCGCGAAATTCTACTCCAGGGGCCAGGATACATGCTTGTACTCATAGATACATCTAGGATACTCATTGGAATTACAGTAGTAGAATAAGTCATGGCGGGGGATTGAACCCTACTAAAATGAAGATCGTTTAAGAGGCTTGCACTCGAACCTATGTAGTATGGGATGCATAGAATTCGAACAAGTATGCATTAGTGCCATAATTAACTAAGTAAATTGCATTAAGGATTTAAGCGCACAATCACGACACGACATCATTAAAAGTTCCCTTACTTTCATACTTATGTTGAACTGGCTTGTGGTTTGTAAGAAATGAGATTCATTATACTGTTCCTGGCATAGAGAGGATGGCCATGTATAATTATCGTCGGTTGAATAAACTGACGTACCCACAGTGTTTTATGCAGGATAATCACATGTAAAAGGAATGGATGCACAAAGAGTTCATTATGTTGATGTTCGTTTATGTAAATATTGTATATTTTGCTTCCGCTGTGTAAATTTAAATGTAACATGTTGTAACTCTGATGTAAAAGTAAAGGTTTTAAATTCCTTGTAAAATTGTATGTGAAGAAAGCGAAAAGATCCTGAAGAACATCTCGAATTCAGTAAAAATGGGATTCGGGGCGTTACAGAGTGGTATCAGAGCCACGCTTTTCTATGCTTTCACACTCGTACAAATTTATAAGGAACGACACCCTAGATGTGGACATTAGAGTGTGTGTTTGGATTTAGAGATTTAAATGTAAGTAACTTACATTTGTGTTGCTCTATGATTTATGCTTCTTCCTCTCTATTCTAAGATGGCTGACCACTTCGACCCTGCTGGAGGCGACGACTGGCACATTATTGAGGAAGAGTACCATCCTGGACAGGCTGATTCTGAGGACGAGTATCACCCTGGGCAAGCTGATTCTGATGATGAGGAGTACCCTGAATCCCGAGAGATCACCCCACCGCCGAACTCACCTGATGATTCTTCTTCTTCCGATGAAGAAAAGGGACCAGCTCTGGGTAACGCTGTGGCTTCTCTGCAGAGGCAAGTGGATACCTTGAAGTATAGAGTTGGAGTTTTGGAGGCTCAGCTGGAGAAGCGAAATGCTGACTATTCTGTTCTTAGCCATCGGATTTGGGAACTTGAGAAGAAAAAGAACCTAACTGATGTGCTGAAGGATGAGGTGGATGAACTGCGGGATGAACTTCGAGCAGCGAAGAGGACCCGTAGAGATTAGATTGTCTTGGTTTCCACTTCCTTCTATTCTGATGTTAAAATGTTTTTCTAATTCGAATGTATAAACTTTGAAATTCAATGAAATGAAAGTTGGTTTAAATTCTTGTTTTATACTTCGAATTTAATGGATCTTTTTGCATCAGAATATGGCGAGAAGGGGAGCCAGGAATGGTGAAGGTTTGGACCTGGATGCCGAGTTTGCAAGGGTTTACCAGACGCTGAATGCAGTGGCTGCAAACCAAGGAAGGGGGCCGGTGAATCCAGTACCCGAGACAATCAAGCTAGTGGAATCATTCAAGAGAATGAAACCACCAGTGTTCGAGGGAAAATCCGACCCGGATGTGGCCGATAACTGGATTCGGCAAGTGGAGACTATCTTCGAGGTGTTGGAAACACCGGAGGGCAGCAAGGTCAAGTTGGCGACTTTGCAGTTGGAGAAGGATGCGGCTGTTTGGTGGCAGTCGATGAAGAGGACTATGGGCGGCTTGTTGCTTGGCTGGGAGGAATTTTTGGAAGAATTCCGCAGTCACTATTTCCCCTCCGACGTCCAGGAGAAAAAGGCCATGGAGTTTCTGTCACTTCAACAAGGCAGCATGTCAGTGAGAGCGTATGAGACCAAGTTCACTCAACTCTCCAGGTATGCTCCAGAATTGGTGATGGATGAGGCGAAGAAGGCTCGCAAGTTCGAGCATGGTCTGAGGCCGAGCTTGAGATCTCGTATGATACCCCTTGGTATCAGGAGATTCGATAAGCTGGTGAAGAGGGCGGCAGCAACGGAGGCGGATATGGAGCAGTTCCATGTTGCTCAGCATCAGAGGAGCAACTGGCAGTCTGGGAAGAGGCCCGCGCCATCGGGGAGTTTCAAGGGGCAACCATCTGCACAGAAATTCAAACCGACAGGGGCGAATGCCGTCAGTGTAGCTGGGAGACCTGGAAACGATGCAGGGAGACCTTCTGCAGTCACTTGCTTTAACTGTGGTGAAGTGGGACATTACCAATCTCGATGTCTCAAACCGCGGATTGGCAATCACAATGTGCCAATACAGCAGACTGGGAAGAGGCCGTACCAGTCAGGGCGAGTATTTGCTTTGACAGAAGCTGATGCTGAGGAAGCAGATCAGGTTATCTCTGGTACGAGGGCTGATGTCTAGTGTGATTTCTTTTTCATTTCTCCTTCCCGATCATAGTGTAAAACTGTTATGTAATGATGTATGTTATGTAACAGGAGAACTCTATATTAATGGAAAGGGAGCTGTGGTGTTGTTTGATACTGGATCCTCTCATACTTTTGTGTCTCCTAGATTTGCTAAAGTGTTGGGAGTTGAACCGAAGATTTTCCCAGGCAAGATCTTAGCAGTGGCTACACCATCAGGGGAAACTTTGACCACTGATCGGTACTATGTTGATTGCGAGATAATGATTGGGGATCGAATCTTTGGCATTGATCTGATCGAGCTGACTATCTTGGGAGTCGATGTTATCATTGGCATTGATTGGATGTCGGTGTACAGTGCGAGCATCGAGTGTAAGGCCAAGACGGTGACAGTGAAGGCTCCAGGTGGACCTGAAGTCACTTTCCAAGGGAAGTTGAAGTGTTCTAAGCTGGTGGCAACTATCCGCAAGGAAGAGACTCCTGTGGAATTGCAAGGGATTCCTGTGGTTCGGGACTATCCGACCGTGTTCTTGGAAGATTTTCCTGGGTTACCTCCGCATCGTGATGTAGAGTTCAGCATCACTGTTCAACCGGGAAGTGCACCCATTTCTAAGGCACCGTATAGGATGGCTCCAGTGGAACAGGATGAGGTGAAACGGCAGATTGAGGAACTGTTGGGAAAAGGCTTTATTCAACCTAGTGCGTCACCTTGGGGAGCACCAGTGCTTTTGGTAAAGAAGAAGGATGGATCGATGAGGATGTGTATCGATTACCGGGAGCTGAATAAAGTCACTGTTCAGAATAAGTATCCAATTCCTCGAATTGATGACTTGTTCGATCGTCTACAAGGAGCAGCTGTATTCTCCAAAATAGATCTTCGATCAGGATATCACCAAGTGCGAGTGAAAGCTGAAGATGTGCATAAGACTGCATTTAGAACTCGGCATGGGCATTACGAATTCTTAGTTATGCCATTCGGAGTGACGAATGCACCTGCAATCTTCATGGACTTGATGAACAGAGTTCTGAGGCCGTTTATTGATTCTTTCGTCGTGGTGTTTATCGACGATATTCTCGTGTACTCCAAGTCTGAGGAGGAGCACACTGAGCATCTGGCAGCAGTTTTGCAGAAGTTGGAAGAGCAGAGGTTGTATGCCAAGTTATCCAAGTGTGATTTCTGGAAATCTGAAGTGGCATTCCTAGGTCACATCCTTTCTAAGGAGGGAGTGGCAACTGACCCTCAGAAGATAGAGGCAGTGAGAGATTGGACTAGGCCTACTACAGTGAAGGAAGTCAGAAGTTTCCTTGGGATGACTGGATACTACAGGAGATTCATTCGAGGTTATGCTCAGATAGCTGTACCGCTTACCGAGTTGACCAAGAAGAATGTGAGCTTCAAGTGGACCGAGCAATGTGAGGCGAGTTTTCAGGAGTTGAAAGATAGACTGACTACTGCACCTATTTTGGCTTTGCCGAGAGCAGGAGTTGAGTATGATGTCTATAGCGATGCTTCACATCGGGGGCTTGGGTGTGTCTTAATGCAAGAAGGTAAAGTGATCGCATATGGGTCTAGGCAACTACGACCGCATGAGAAGAACTATCCCACTCATGATCTAGAACTGGCTGCGATTATTTTTGCCTTGAAGCAGTGGAGGCACTACGTGTATGGTGAGAAGCTGAACATGTACACGGATCATAAAAGCTTGAAGTATATCTACCAGCAGAGGGATCTCAATCTAAGACAGCGGAGATGGTTGGAAGTGCTCGAGGATATGCGACCTGAGATCAAATATCATCCCGGAAAGGCTAATGTTGTTGCTGATGCACTTAGTCGCAAGAGCAGTTTGGCCTGTTTGATTACGACTCAGAGGCATTTGATTGAGGAGTTGGACCGAGCAGGTATTGAGGTTGTCTTGCAAGGATTGGGAGCATCTTTATCTCAATTGAAGCTTCAGCCTACTCTGAATGCAAGGATCATTGCAAGTCAGGAAGTTGATGCTGATATTCTGGAGATGAAGGAGCAGGTTAGTGCTGGCAGGTTGCCCGGTTTTCAGACCAGGGATGGAGTGCTGTGGTTCGGAGATAGGCTGTGCGTTCCAGATCAGGCGGACCTGAAAGAGAGTATTCTTCAGGAGGCGCATGCTACTCTTCTGTCTGTACATCCTGGGAGTACTAAGATGTACAAAGACATCAAGCAGCATTTCTGGTGGTCAGGTTTGAAGCGGGATGTGGCCGAATTTGTCGCGAGGTGTGAGGTTTGTCAGCAAGTCAAAGCCGAAAATCAGAGACCCGGAGGTCTACTACAGCCGTTACCTATTCCGGAATGGAAATGGGATAACATCAGTATGGATTTCATCACGGGTTTGCCTAAGAGTTCTAAAGGCAATGATGCTATTTGGGTTATAGTCGATCGACTTACCAAGTCCGCTCACTTTTTGGCGATGAAACTCACAGCTTCGATGGACAGGTTGGCTGAGATGTATGTTGGTGAGATTGTCCGACTTCATGGCGTTCCTTCGACTATTGTGTCTGATCGAGATGCGCGGTTTACTTCGCATTTCTGGAGGAGTCTTCAGGCAGCTTTGGGTACCAAGACGGATTTCAGCACTGCTTTTCATCCGCAAACCGATGGGCAGACCGAGAGAGTCAACCGTATTCTTGAGGATATGCTTCGGTGTTGTATACTAGATTTCGGAGGCAGTTGGGAAAGGCATTTACCCTTGGTGGAGTTTGCCTACAACAACAGTTTTCAAACTAGCATTGGGATGGCGCCGTATGAAGCTTTGTATGGCAGGAAGTGCAGGACTCCTGTGTGTTGGTATGAGGTTGGGGAGCGTCAGTTGTTTGGTCCTGAGCTTGTACAGCTGACTTCTGAGAAGATTGATCTGATCAGGAAAAGGTTGGTGGAAGCTCAGAGCAGGCAGAAAAGCTATGCAGACAACCGGAGGAGGGACCTTGAGTTTGAGGTTGGTGACTTTGTCTTTCTGAAGGTATCACCCAGCAAAGGTGTGGTTCGTTTTGGCAAAGGCGGGAAGTTAGCCCCGAGATTTATAGGCCCATATAAGATATTGAAAAGGATCGGGAAAACTGCTTACCGGCTTGAATTACCGGAAGAGTTGTCTCAGGTGCACAATGTTTTTCATGTGTCTATGTTGAGAGGTTATATTCCAGACCCGAGTCATCATTTGCCAGAAGTACCGGAAGGTTTGCAGTTAGACCTGAATTACATCGAGACTCCTGTTGAGATCGTTGACCGTAGGGAGAAAGTCTTGAGGAATAAGACGATACCGATGGTCAAGGTAGTCTGGAGAAACCACTTGGTTGAAGAGGCTACTTGGGAATCCGAGGATAAGATGTTAAAGGACTATCCTGAGCTTTTTGCTTGATTGTGTTTGTATTGATTGTATCTGGTATCTTGTATCTTATGTCTTTTGTTCTGGTTGAGTGTGTTGTATTTCTTCTGTTCTCGCTCTTGACTGTAGTTCCGGGGACGGAACTATTCTAAGGAGGGAGTGATGTAGTACCCCGATTTTATTTTCTCAATATATTTATGGAAGGAGATTTATTTTCTTATGATAGCCTATTGTTATTACTTTTCTCCATGATAAATAAAGTGTATTATTTTCTTATAAAACATTCTTCTCAAAGCCCAAATGTGACTTGTTTATTTTCTTGTATAAAAATACATATTTTGGCCCAAATGTATTTAAACCCCTAAACTTGACCTTTTATTTTCACAACTTGTATATGTAGCATTTTTTCTCTCTTTTTATTTCCCGGATTAGATGTGCATTTTGGGGTTTTGTGTGTGTACACGTGCACTTCATGTACACGTGCACAAGACACTTATGCCTTGGCCGGATTTGTGGAGTGTGGGTGGTTATATCTTGAGGTGTGGGTAGTTTCTTAACTCCCGACTAGATCTCAGCCTTTGATTCACCAACTCCCCTATTAATCCTAGCCATCTATTCTATCTATTTTCTAGTATAAATACCCCTTCTCCTCTCCCATCTCTTTTACACTAAGATTGTTACTGAAATAGAGAGTATTTGTGAGTTGTGTGGGAGCTCTTCTGTGGAGGCAAGCAGCATTGTTGAAGGAGCTCGGCGTGGAGCAAAGGAGCAAGAAGGTGTTCTCTACGTTGAAGGACTTTGCGGGATTTCGTTATTTTCGTCACAAAAGGTGGGTGTTTCTCAGGACTTCTATTGTAGGAATGTTACTATAATTGTCATGATTGATGCCATGCTACGAAATTGAATTAAACGAAATAGAAATTGTTTGACATGCTGTTATTATAGAAACTAGTCTGTCGATGCAGTCGACTGCCATGTGAGCCAGTCGACTGGTACGAGACATTATTTTGCATGGTTGTGATGATAAATGAACATGATGGTGTGATTACTATTATATAATTTTCCCTATGACACATATGATGGAGGGAAAGTAAATGAATGAAAAGAACGAATGGTGATTAATGTTTTAGAACTGTCGAAGCAGTCGACTGATGTTTCGCTAAGTCGACTAGTGCTTCAATATGATTGTGATTATTTGGTAGTTTCATAAATTGAGATATTTCATCATGGGGACCCAGTTTGATGACTTGGGATTCATATCTTCATGATCGTAAGAAAACATGAGCATTGTGAATGCATGTCTTAAGTATTTTGCCCTCAAGAAAAGAGCATGTTAGTAAATTAGAAAATCCATGTTGTAGTGTTACTGAATGATAAGAAACCTTGTCTGTGGAACATGAACTTATGTATACTGTTAATTGACATCATGATGAGATACACGTAAGAACTGTGAATATTCTACTGAAAATGGATCTGTCCAGTCGACCGATTGCGTGTAGCAAGTCGACTGATCTGGACATAGAATTATGCTGCTGAAATGGCTAAGACAGACGACTGAGGTGTGAACAGTCGACTGTCGTGTGACTAATATTGTGAACTTGAAAGTTGCGGGACAGGCGACTGGAAGTGTATACAGTCGACTATCCCGAGCCCTTTGATAATCCTGTATGACTGTATGAGTCGACTGGTATTCTTCCAAGTCGACTGTACAGAGTGAACTCTGGTATACTTGAATTCATATTATTTGCTGTTGGTAATTGTGAATGTATGATTAAAGTCAATGGACTCTGTTTATGGATACATGAATTGTGTAATTGAATCATAGATGAGAATTGAGAACCAAATGAATGTATGAAATGTGAAATCATGATGGGAAAGTCTGTGAGACTCTAAAATGAATGATGAGCTGATGATGCTCCATTGGATATTGTGAATTTGAAATTGAACGAAAGAGTAGCTAAGTCTCCCCGGCAGTGAAATGAAATGGTATTGAGAAATAGACCAGGTTGGTCGAGTGAAATGAAATGATGAGTCCGGATGATGGAGAGGCTAACTCTAGAGCTTGATTTTATTCATGATTCTAATATAACTTAAATACATAGTGTGGAGGTGATGAAGGTGAGAGAAAAACATGAGTATGAGAGCTAGGGTACGGTGCGGGTGTGTGAGCCGCAGAATGCATGCTTGATGAGTCAAGACATGGCGCGGGCACAACTCAGTAATGATCGGACTCTAGTCACGCTTATGGGATGTGTTGGTGACTGCAAGAGGAGTGTGTTCAGGGAGGAGGCTGAATTGTCGCAGAATGCATGCTTGACGAGTCAAGACATGGCGCGAAATTCTACTCCAGGGGCCAGGATACATGCTTGTACTCATAGATACATCTAGGATACTCATTGGAATTACAGTAGTAGAATAAGTCATGGCGGGGGATTGAACCCTACTAAAATGAAGATCGTTTAAGAGGCTTGCACTCGAACCTATGTAGTATGGGATGCATAGAATTCGAACAAGTATGCATTAGTGCCATAATTAACTAAGTAAATTGCATTAAGGATTTAAGCGCACAATCACGACACGACATCATTAAAAGTTCCCTTACTTTCATACTTATGTTGAACTGGCTTGTGGTTTGTAAGAAATGAGATTCATTATACTGTTCCTGGCATAGAGAGGATGGCCATGTATAATTATCGTCGGTTGAATAAACTGACGTACCCACAGTGTTTTATGCAGGATAATCACATGTAAAAGGAATGGATGCACAAAGAGTTCATTATGTTGATGTTCGTTTATGTAAATATTGTATATTTTGCTTCCGCTGTGTAAATTTAAATGTAACATGTTGTAACTCTGATGTAAAAGTAAAGGTTTTAAATTCCTTGTAAAATTGTATGTGAAGAAAGCGAAAAGATCCTGAAGAACATCTCGAATTCAGTAAAAATGGGATTCGGGGCGTTACAACAATGGAAGGGTAAATTGTATAATCTAATCCAAACTGGAGGGAGATTATCCGCCTTCAAAGCTCCATAATCTCTAGTCCACCATTTGAACGTGACAAAGAACTCTAATCCCTGAGCATCCCTTCCTTCTAGACCCTTCACCTTAATCGTTTCTTGAGCAATAGATTCATCGTTACAATGCGCGTAGAATACATTAGGAGCTATCTCTTGTATAACCCAGATTGGAACTGTCACCGTGGTAATTGCTGCCTGAAGAAGCTCCAAAATGTCCTTTGCTGTGGGCACTCCTGTCTGTACGCCTCTATTGAATCGCCTTTCAAATTTAGCAATCAGAGGTGTAGGAGTGACTGTAGCTTGGATCACTCTCCGATCTCCGGCGATACTCTCCTGTGTCTTGCTTCCTTCCGAGATCGTATGCTGAACTCCCTGCTTCGCTTTCAAGTTGGATGGAGTGGCTATAACGCGCTTTGGACAAGCTGTAGATATATGGCCAGAGCTTCTACAAAAGTAACAGAACCAATCAAAGGTGCACTTACTAATAGAATGGCCTGGACGAGCGCATTTGTGGCAGTTTAGCCGCCCATCAACACGTGAGCTTTCAGTCTCGCTGTTGCTCCTAATGGATCTCTTGCTCTTTCTTGGCTTGACCAGGATCCAATCTTCCTCGTCCTCAGCTCCGACCTTACGACGCTCTCGCTTTGGGGAAGGTGATCGGTAACGAACTCTATGTTCGTCGACGTCGATCTCTTTGCCCCTTGTGACCTCCGCGTACGACCTGAACCTTTTGTTGCGCTCATCAACAGCTGAGTGGGGGTCGACGAACCTGGACGAACTCTTTGACCGCTTCTGAAGCTCCTCTACCTCACGTCGATGGCCATGGCGAGATGAACGAGCTCTGAAGGCTTCAGTGCTCTCCTTCCTGTCTCTTGGTTGGGGCGAGGACCTGCGACCTTCTCTGGTTGGACTCCTCCACCTTCTCCGCTCGTCTACCCGCTGATGCTCGAAACCTTCTCCTCTACTTCGCTTCGACATCAATGGAGACGAGCACCTAACTTTGTGGTGAGGGATAGAGGAGAAGTTGGGATTAAGTTTTGGAAGAGAAGATCTCATCTCTCTAAGTTTTGGAAGAGAAGCTCTCACGTCAATGACACTAGTCAGTGTTATTTGTCTTACTCAAAAAGTGTGGAATACAGAATTATGGCAAAACCTGTGAAATACGGTCTTACAAATTATGACCAAAATAGTGAAATACGTAATTTTTCGAATATAGCTGAAAATTGTGGACTCTAGTTCAATGGCCAAAATAGTGAAATAAGGAATTTCGCGATTTGTGCCGAAAATTGTAGACTATATAACCAGCAAAATGTGGCAAAAATAATGAAATATGGAATACCGCAAATTTAACTGAAAACTGTAAACTATAGCCCAAAAAAATATGGCAAAACAGTGAAATATGGAATTTCGTAAAATTGCCTAAAATTTGAAATACTGAATTTCGTGAAAATGGCCGAAATTTGTGGACTATAACCCAAAAAATGTGGCCAAAATAGTGAAAAAATGAATCTCACAAAATTGGCTAAAAATTGTGGACTACAGCACACAAAATGTGGCCAAAATAGTGAAATAAAGAATTTCACAAAAAAAACTATCAAAAACTGTGGACTATATAGCCCACAAAATATGTCGAAATAATGAAATACTGAATTTCGTGAAAACGGCTTAAAACTGTTCACTATATATAACTCCTTAATCCAGTTGTACGTATTTTATTACGTGAATTTTTGTACTTCAATTTTCAGATCAATTTTATTTTTTTCTTTGGACCTTATCTAGAGCCAGAATATTTTTCTGGTCAATTCCATAATTTTGTGATTTTTCGATCAGAGTTTAAATACAAATTCTAACCCCAATTATCCCTAATCAAGATTTCTTACATCTGCCTAATCCACTCCCGCTAATCACTCACATACGGCCAATCTCTCCATCTCATTTTTCTCATTCTACGCCTAACTCCCTCATGACTTCTCCTCCTTGTTCTCATTTTTTCCACACCCCTCCTCTCATTTTTCCACACCCTACTCCTAATCCTCTCTTCCGTCAACCTCCCCTTCTGTCTTCTTTTTCATTTTTCTACGCCTCCATCCTTCTTTCTCTATATATCATATATATACACCTATGCAGCCAACCTCTCTTTCTCTCTAATATATAATAATACACATGCACACCATGCATGCATTCTCCCTCCTTATTTTATACACACACACATCAGCACACTTCCATGCATTCACTTTCTCCCCTTATTATATATATAATAATAATAATAATAATACACACACACACACCATGCACATTCTGTCTCTTTCCCTTTTTTTTTTTAATAATACACATGCACACATGCATGCATTCACTCTCTCCTTATTTTATACACACACATGCATTCACACCTTACATGCATTCTTTACACCATGCATGCATTCTGTCTCTTTCCCTTTCTTTTTATAATAATACACATGCATACATGCATGCATTCACCCGCTCCTTATTTTATACACACCTAGCTCCCATCTCTTTTTCTCACTATTATATATATACATGCACATATTACAGCTCACCTTCATCTCCACGTCTCATTCTTCATTCTTCCTCTGCCTTCTTCAAACCTGAAAAGCCAAGCTCCTCGCCACCTTGTTGCGCTCAACCTCGACACCATTACTCATCGTTGTTCTTGCCGCTGCTATTGCAAAAACTCAATCCCAAACAACTCGACACCGCGCCATCTCCTCGTTGTTATTGTCGCTCATCGTTGTTGCTCACCATTGCCACAGTTACTCGCTTGCTGCCGTCTTGCTACCATTCTTACCGCCGTTGTGCCGCTGTCTGTTGCCGATGTCGTTTCTTTTTCCGTGATTAACACCACCATCGTAATCGTCACGTTATAAGGCAAGTATCTTGTACACTCTTTTTGTTCTCGTACAAGCATTTTTCTTTGACTCGTGGCAAGTAATCTAGTTATCATCATGTTTTATTTCATTCTAGTCACTTGTTCTAGGCTATATCAACTCAAGAGTGAACCGTTAACACACTTCGAATTATGTTATCGAATATCGAATATTCAACTTTACTATCTCTAAATATTTTGACCTTGCACTAAGAATTTGACCATGTTCCTGATACTGGATTGAAGGTTTTCTATGTGGAAATCGTAGCCCATCGAGTCCCGAATCCAGACCATCTTACGGTTTCTCAATCCAATGTATAGATTGTGAGATATCGCGATTTTAATACTGTCATATTGTGAATTTCTGAACCTGCACGGGATCACTAACCAGTCTCTTGTACTGAGAATTCGACCATCTTCCCAATACTGGATCGAGAAACTTTCTACATGAAAATCGTAGCCCTTCGATTCTAGATATCCAGAACATCTTACGGTTTCTCAATCCGATGTATAGATTGTGAGAAATTGTGATTTTAGTATTGTGACTCTGAATTTTCAGAATGCGCGCGAAATATCGAAACCAGCGAAGAATGAATTTGTACGCAGAGCTACTGTCTCTAGAATGTATCGTGTGAATATGCGTTGGAACCGGAAGAGAGTCTACTTTCTAGAATCTCTGACGGAATTGGATTTTTTTTCTGTAACAACGGGAAAGTAAATTTGAATGCAGATATGTGATGTTGTCTAAAAATTTATCTTTACGTTTTTGCATATAAACCCGTTATTTTTCATATTTTATGAACTGAACTATATGTATTGTTGTTCTTATAATAATAACTTGCATAGATATAATAGGTTGATATATTTTCTCATGTAACGCATTTTATACCACTTGATAATTCTATAATAACTACTCTCGATACATGTACCCGTTTCATCTCATACCATGATTACTGTCCTTGATATTTTTCTAGATTCTTAATTAATTAGCTTGATTTCACCGTTCCACTAGTTGTACCAACTGCATGTTCATAATTAATTATAAAAGAATAACAAGTCGGGGTTATAAGGGTACGACTTAGTAATGGACAATAAAGGGGAGTATACTCGGAAGGGGGCCCATGTTTTCCGAAATAGTAATTCTTGATTCTTGATTACAAAATTCTTGATCACACAATTCTTGATTACATAATTTTTGATTACATGTCTTGATACTATCACTGGAAGACCCGAGTACATAATCCTATAGAATTCACTATTTAAGTCTAAATGTCACATGATTGATATGCACCGAACTTGTGGTATGGGACACATGATTGCGTGCATTAGATAAGTTAATAAAATAGATAAACTTGAGATTTCCACTAAGCATGATTCTTGTTTACATGATTCTTGATTACATGACTTGATTCTTGATTACACGACTCTTGATTCTTGATTACATGATTCTTGATTATATGACTCTTGATTCTTGATTACATGATTATCGATTAATTGAGCCTAGGTTATGAATCAATTATACTTTGAAGTCTTGAATATATGATTCTTGATTACATGACTCTTCATTACATGACCCTCAATTCCTGATTACATGATTATTGATTAACTTAGACTTGGTTATCAATTGATTATACTTTGAAGTCTTGAATATACTAATTTACAGTTATTACTTACATGATCATATTGTCCAAGTTCCTTGCTTCCTTCCATATTATATTCGCACTGCTAGTTCTTGTTTCTTCCATGTTATATCTTGTTATATTACCCCTTTACTGCTTGTTGCTACTTGTTGCCCGAAGCTTGCTCTAACGGGTTCTTTTCTATTTTTCTTTGAGTTAATGATTATACAGGTACTGATGGACCCGACAAACAGATTCTCTAGACGATCGTTGCTGCTTTCTTACTACTTCATGTTGTTTTTCTTTCAGTCGCTATTTTATCTAGTTGTTATAGTGAACTGCTTATTGTACTGTTTTAATTCCGGCACACTGTATTCCTGGGCATCTTGATTCGATGTTGATGTATTATCCAGATGATGGTTATTCTATTTTCAGCTCATGTTATCATTATATTTGCCTGCGTGAATGTGTTATAAATATCTTGTTGAGCTTATAATTGTACAGCTTATGGATGATGTATATTATTCGCTGGACCTAAGTTGCGTGCCTGTATTTCCATATAGTGGGAAGCGGGGCGTGACACTATAGCCCGCAAAATGTGGCCCATAAAGTGAAATGCGGAATTTCCCAAAACTGTGCACACAAAATGTGGCAAAATAGTGAAATGCATGATTTTAAAAATTTGCGAGCACTATGAACTATAACCCACAAAATATGACCGAAATAGTGAAATACATAATTTCACAAAAACAGCCGAAAACTGTGAACTATAACCCAAAAAATGCGGCAAAAAGCGTGAAATACAAAATTTTGAGAAAAAGAGAAAAAAAACTGGAAATACTATAATTGCCCACCAAATTTGGTCAAAACAATTAAATACAAAGTTTTGCGATTTGGGCCAATAACTGTGCACTATATAAACCTATACAATATGGCTAAAATTATGAAATACATAATTTCTCGAAACAATCGAAAAATGTGGTACAACACACAAAATGTGGCAAAAATAGTAAAATACAGAATTTCGCAATTTGGGCTGAAAATTATGAACAATATTACACACAAAATGTTGCCAAAATAGTGAAATACGGAATTTCACAAAATTGGCCGAGAACTGTGGACTACAAAATGTTGCCAAAACAACGAAATATGGAATTTCGCAAAATTGGCCAAAAACTGTGGCCCACAAAATGTTGCTAAAACAACGAAATTTGATCGAATATGGTTAAATTAGTGAAATAAGGAATATCATGAAAAACGACAAAAAACGACAAAAAACTATGAAATAACCTACAAAATATGGTCAAAATATTGAAATATGTAATTTCACGAAAACAAACGAAAACTGTGGATTATAACCCAAAAAATATTCCGTAACAGTGAAATACAGAATTTCGCCGAAACGACCAAAATTTGTGGAGTATGCCTACAAAATATGGTCAAAACAGTAAAATACAGTATTTGCAAAAAATGGCCGAAAATCGTGGAGTATATAGCCCACAAAATATGGTCAAAAATAGTGAAATACAGTATTCGCAAAAAATGGCCGAAAACTGTGAATTATAGCCCATAAAATGTGGCAAAAATAGTGAAATACAGAATATAGCGAAAGTGGCCATAAACTATGAATAGCCCACAGAATATGGTTAAATCCATGAAATACAAAATTTATCGAATTTAGTCGAAAGCTGTGTACTATATAAGTCACTAAATGTAACCAAAATAGTGAAATATAAAATTTTGAGATATGGGCAGAAAATAATGGACTATAGCCCCAAAATGTGGCCAAAATAGTGAAATATGAAATTTCACGAAATTGGCCGGAATTGTGGACTATACCTCGTAAAATATGGGCAAATCGATGAAATATAGAATTTCGCAAAAAATGGCTTAAAATTGTGGATTATAGATCACAAAATGTGGCAAAAAAATGAGATACAAGATTTTGCAAAAAAAGGCTGAAAACTTAGAGCCCCACAAATTATGGACAAAACTGTGAAATACAGAATTTTACGAAATTGGCCGAAAACTGTGGATAATAGCGTACCAAATGTGGGGAAAACAATAAAATATAACCTACAAAATGTTGCCAAAACAATGAATCACGAAATTTCACAAAATTGACCAGAAACTATGGACACAAAAAGTTGCCAAAATGGTGAAATTAATTTTTTTGCAAAGTTGGTCAAAAACTGTAGACTATATGCCCAAAATAGTGAAATATGATTTTTTGCGAAAATGGCAGAACACTATGGACTATACCCCACAAAAATGGCCAAAATAGTGAAATACGAAATTTCGCGTAAAAGGCCGAAAATTGTAGCCCACAAAATGTGGCAAAAAATATGAAATATGGAATTTTGAGAGATTGATCGAAAACTATGTACCATAATAGCCCACCAAATGTGGCAAGAACGATGAAATATGGAATCTCACAATCTGGGTCGAAAATTGTAGACTGTAGCCCAAATATTATGGCAAAAACCGTTAAATACATAATTTCTCGAATAGAGCAAACAAAAATTATGAACTATATAACTCACAAAATATGGCCAAAATAATGAAATACAGAATTTCACAATTTAAGCCGAAAACAGTGACTATAGCAACACAAATTGTGGCCAAAGCAGTGAATTGCGTAATTTCACAAAAAAAGGGCAAAAAATTGTGTAATAGCCTACAAAATAGGGTCAAAACAGTGAAATATTGAATTTTCATGAAATCCAATGAGAACTGTGGACTATAACCTACAAAATATGGCAAAAATAGTGAAATACAAAATTTTAAAAGATTGACCAAAAACTATAGACTAGCCCACTTAAATGTGGCAAAGATAGTGAAATATAGAATTTCGCTATAATGGCATAAAACTGCGGATATAGTCCACAAAATGTTGCCAAAAGTTTAAAATACGGAATTTCGAGAAAACAGTTGAAAACTGTGGACTATTGGGCATAAAATGGACTTTTTTTAATATGCCACTTTTCAAAACTATTTGTATAAAGAAGATAGTTGCCAACTTGTGGATTTAGCAACTAAACTCGCCGTTCCCAACATCGAGTTTAGTTGTTTCATGCTCCGCGTTGGGACACGACGAGTTTAGTGCTATGAGAAACTCACCGTTCCCAACGGTGAGTTCAGTTCAAAATTTTCAATGAAGACTCACCACTGGGAACGGCGAGGCCATTTATACTAAACTCGCTATTGGGAACGACGAAGATGCAGGAAATTTCACAGAGAGTGAATCACTTTGTTGGACTTAGTGAATTTATTAAAAAAAACTCCATAGAAATTTTTTTGAACTAAACTCGTTGTTCCCAACATTGAGTCTAGTATAAAAGTACTCACTGTTGGGAACAACGAGTCTTCTTTGAAAATTTTGAACTAAACTCGCCATTCCCTATAGCGAGTCTACTATAAATGTCCTCGCCGTTGAGAACAACGAGTTTCTAAAAAAAAGCTACATTCTTCGTGTTCCAATGGCGAGCATGAAACAACTAACTCGCTGTGAGGAACCGCGAGTTTAGTTAATGAGTCCACGAGCGCAAATACTTTGGCAACTGTCCGCTTTCTGCAAATTGTTTCAAAAAGTGAGATATGAAAAAAATCTACAAAATGTGGCAAAAATAGTGAAATACCGAATTTTGCAAATTGGTGGAAAATAGTGGACTATAGTGCAGAAAATATGGAAAAATAGTCAAATACAGATTTTTCCTAAATTAGTTGAAAACTATCCCACGTAATATGGTCAAATTATTGAAATACAGATTTCACAAAAAAAAGCTGAAAACTGTGGACTATAGCACAAAATGTGATCAGTGTGAAATAGAAAATTTCAAGAAAATGACTGTAAATTGTGTACTACAACAAACAAAATGTGGCCAAAACAATGAAATACGGAATATCACAATTTAGGGGCAAAACTATGGACTATAGCCCACAAACTGGTCAAAACCGTGAAATACAGAATTTCTCGACTACAGCCCAAAACTGTGGACAAGCTCACAAAATACGGCAAAAATAGTGAAACACAAAATTTCGTGATTTGACTGAAAACTTTGGACTATAGCCCCAAAAAATGTGGCAAAAACACTAAAATATGGAATTTTGCAAAATTTGCTGAAAACTAGTCCATAAAATGTTGCCAAAAAGTGATATAAGAAATTTCGCCAAATGGTCGAAAAATGAGCACTATCTAGCTCACAAAATATGGTCAAAATAGTGAAAAACATAATTTCTCGAATACTTCACAAAACTATGGACTATATAGCTCACAAAAAGTAGTCAAACTACTATAGCCCAAATAATATGGCCAAAATGGTGAAGTGCGGAATTTCACAGTTTGGGCCGAAAAAGTGGACTATAGAAACACAAAATGTGGCCAAAACAATGAATTAAGTAATTTCGCAAAAAAAAGGTTAAAAACTGTGGACTATAGTCTACAAAATATGGTCAAAACAGTGAAATACAGAATTCCACAATTTGGGCCGAAAATAGTGGACTATAGCAATACAAATGTGGCCAAAACAGTGAATTACATAATGTTCTCAAAAACGAACAAAAAACTGTGGACTATAGCCTACAAAATATGGCCAAAACAGTGAAATACTTAATTTCATGAAATTCAACGAAAACAGTGGAACCTACAAAATCTGGCCAAAATAGTGAAATACAGAATTTCACAAAATTGATAAAAAAAACTATAGACTGGCCACCTGAATGTGGCCAAAACGAAATACGAAATTTTGCAAAAACGGCGTAAAATGTGGATATAAACCACAAAATGTTGCCAAAAGTTTGAAATACAAAATTTCGTGAAAACAACCAAAAAATGTGGACTATTGGGCACAAAATATGGCTAAAATAGTGCAATATGGAATTTCGCAATTAGGCGCTGAAAACTATGGACTAGCTCACAAAATGTGGCCAAAACTGTGAAACATCAAATTTCGCAAAAATGGCCGAAAACTGTGGATTATAGCCAATAAAATGTAGTCAAAACAGTGATATACGAAATTTTGCAAAATTAGCCGAAAACTGTGGACTAGCCCACAAAATGTGGCCAAAATAGTGAAATACTTAATTTCGTGAGAACGTCCGAAAATTGTGGGCACCCAAAAAATGTGATGAAAAATAGTAGAATAAGAATTTCACAAAATTGGCCAGAAAATGTGAACTATATCACGTGAATAACCAATCATTTTTCCTCTTTCCTCGTTGGATTGGGCCTTTCCCTTTCTAAAAGAGTAGGGTTCCATTCTGCAAGATAAAAATAAAATAGAAATAAGTCATCTTGATAAATGGTTCATTCATGCTTTTCACTATCTTTCTGTCGCTTTTGAGATCTCGTAGTGGTAGCTAAATCAATGGTTATCGAGAATGCCAATTTCAATCAGACTCTTTAGTGGAGTTCGTGCCCCTCGGTTACAAATGTCAAAGTGGAGTACAAGCAAAAAGGTGTCATAGTCGTTGCAAAGGTTCAAGCAAGGACTAACAAAGCAAGGAGGAAGTACGTCTCAAAAGAAAAAAAGGAAGGGAGGATTCAGAATTACGAAGCGCCTAGTCAGTTGAAGGGTCAGTTCAAGGTTTGCATCTGATTGTGTTGCGCACAATGAATAAATCAATGTATTTGTGAAAAATGGGACTCTGAAGGTCAAGGGTAGCAGCAGCCGATGTTAGCACCTTCTTAACCTGGCTGCACCTTCTTTTGAGTGAAAGGTGAGCTACGGTGCCCCAAACCACAAGCAAAGGTTTTAGGAGTAGAGATATTGTCTCTACAGGTTCAGAGCTCCTATCTCCATACTGAGCAAAGTGCAATGTGGTAATAAAGAAAAGTCTGGGTTCGGTCTTCCCTTGGTGGGTGGACGACATCGATCGTAAGATCTACAGTCTTGAAGCTCCTTCTCCTGAGTCAACCTTTGCTTTTGGGCAAAAGTTTGCTTCCTTGCATGTTTTTGTAGTTAACTAAGTTGTGGTGCCTTCTTTCCATTGCTTTGGAATGGTGTCTGTTATAATCCCCCGTTCATTTACTTCATTTGGTTTCCCCCTTTACTAGTAAGAGAAAGCCAACCTCAACTACATGGAATATCCGACAATTATTCAGATAATTCTATTCTGCATTCTCCATTCAATGTTTAAGTGTACTCTATAACTAAAGAAAGAAGGAACATTATTGTTACCGCTGATTTCGGTGTGGGGGTAAACAGATAGAATTTGTGAGTCCGGGAAACACCTGAACGATTGACTCGGCCTTCTTGCTCCTGGCACAACCTGCAAGGAAGTGCGAAACACCGGGGTTGATTCCGGCGACGCACCCTCCGACGCTCTTGTCAGTAATCAGGAAAAGATCAAGAAAGAGCTTAAGTGGTGAAAAAGTGATTAACCTGGTCTCGGTGGTAGAGGGGGTGTATTTATAGTCGCCTTTGGAACCATTTGGGGCCTAATTTCCTGCCTAACAAATAGGAGAAAAATCCTCCTATTCTGTTTTGGGAAGTTAGACCTTGATTCCCTGGTGAGAGCTAATCAGGTTTATTGATTTGACCAAATCAGTGGCCTGATTCTCTTCTTGAGGGATTGGGCTTGTATCGGGTCGGGACCCGTACCCAATTGAAGTGGGTCTATTCGCGGGTGGTTGGTTCTGTAAGAAGGAGGCCCAATACCCGTTTTGGATCCATCTGTATGTGAAATTACCTTTTTACCCCCGTGCTTCAGGATTCGTGATCGATCTGGACGGTCCCGATTTAACCCCAATTTTAGCCATATCACGAGCCCCCCACTCCTAAAGACTGAGTGTGATCAGGCTTTGAGGAGTAGTTTAGCTGTTTTTAGTGGCTGATGGAGTTGTATTGGAGTCCAGACGTGGGATTTTGAATCAAGAAAGGGGGTAGTGAGGCAACTTTTGATGCCGCTGGCAGTTCTCTGGTCACATCGGGTGTTCAAGAGTTTTTATCTATTTTTTCGGACTACTTGTTTAACTTTGCGACGCATTTGCTAATCATTCGGGGGCCTTAGCCGTACATTCTGGGCGATAATTGTTTGTTCAAGGGTTCGAAAATGCGCCCCCTAAATCTCAATTACTCTCCAGAATTTTTGGCTAATTTTCCCGAATTTTTAACAATTTTCTCGCAATTTTTAAACAAATAAAACAAATTAAATAGATAAAAAATGATTTAAATACCAATTTATGGCGTGGCTCGATCTGGGCCGCTGATCGCGGATGGGCGCAAATTTCGGAAAGATCTGACGGCTGCTGTTGCTCGGCAGCGTTTTTCTCCGTTTACCAGTTCGGGAAGGCCTCTGCTCGGCAGCCGACCGAAGGCATGGGGGGTTCGGCAGCCGACCGAAGGCTTGAGTGACGTGGCGTAATCTGGGCCGTTGGATGTTGGCACGCATCTCGAGACGGGAATGGTTCCCAAGAAAACGCTATCTTGTCTTCTAGCGCACGTGGCGCAATCTGAGCCGTTCGCCATTGGGGGCGTGAATTTCTGGGAGATCCAACGGCTGAGATAGCTCGGTGCTTTTTTTCTCCATTTACCAGTTCGGGAAGGCCTCTGCTCGGCAGCCGACCGAAGGTATGGGGGTTCGGCAGCGTCGTGGCGCTATCTGTTCGGAGGCGATCTCGCTTCCGAGGGTATTAATGACGCTCGGGGTTTGTGCGGCATTCCCCTTCCCCAGGTCATTAAGAATAATTCCTTTGATTAATGCGTGACGTTTCGACTTCCGGGGATCAATAATTCCCTCAATTAAAACGCGGCGCTTCAATTTTCGAGGGTAGTAATGGCTGGTTATTGGAGGCGGGCTATAAGTACCCCATCCCTTTCGTCATTTTCGTCACAACCAAATTGGGTTCCAGACCTCGGAGGCATCTGCCTTGGATAGCTTTTCTCTTGAAGTTCAGAGTGGTGGTCGCTCTTCTGCCTGGTTTTCCCTTTGTTCCTGACGGCCCCAAAGTGGATGTCAGGAGCGAGGGGGAACGAGGTAGTAGTGGTGACGACCGTAGTCCGCACTCGGGGGACGAGTTATCTCCGAAGGACGGGTGGTCGCTCTCTTACCTTGTTCTTCTCCCGTTCCGGACGGTCCCTAAGTGGGTGTCGGGAGCGGAGGAGAATAAGGCAAGAGTGGTGACGACCGTAGTCCGGATCCGAGGGATGGGCCTTCTCGGAAGGACGGGCGGTCGCCCCGCTGTCTTGTTGTTTCCCCATCCCTCACTGCTCCGAAGGGGTGTGAGGGGTGGGGGGCAACAAGACAGTAGCGTCGATGGCCATGGTCCGGACCCGGGGTGTGGACCTCTTTCGAAGGACGGGTCGCCGTTCTCTCACCAAGATCTTCTGCCTTCTTCGGTTGCTCTGAAGTGAGTGTCGAAGTAGGCGGAGATCTTGGTGGGAGAGTGACGACCCCTGTCCGATGTCGATCTCCGGGCCGTCCGAGTCCGTTTGTTGCAACTGTGAAGGCGCCGCTGTTAGAGTCTTTCGACAAGCCGAGCCTTCCAGTTGCAACCAACTAGCTCGGGATGGTGCGTCTCTTTCTACCTCTGAGTGTTGATGGGTTCCCTCCCATCTCTGTCTTCCTTCTCGGGCTGATGGCTTTTGACGGAGGTCAGCCCGGGGGAGTTAGAGATGGGGGAGTGCCGATCTGCTTCCGACCGGGGCCTGTTGTCGGGGTAATACCGACCGAGGCATGGGACCCGGGGGGCGCCTGCCGAGGGTGGCGCCTTAAAACATAATCAAAAATTTTCCAGGTTCTTTTATGCATAGGCGAGGCGTCCGAGGGTCCGATCGTCCGAGGGACGTGGCGCCATCTGAGCCGCCGGATGCTGACGCGCATCTCGAGATGGGCGCGTTCTCCAAGAAAACACTATCTTGTCGTTTAGTGCTCTCGGCGAGATCTGGACCGTCTGATGAAGATCAGGCGCGAAAGTTGAGGGAGAAGGGAGTTTTCCCCATTTACCGGCTCGGGAAGGCACTTGCACGGATTCCGAGCGGACTCTATTGCAGCCACGTTCGGTTTGCTCGCAGCTCGGATTCTCGTCCCATCTTGCCGAGCTGGTTGACTTTGTGGTGGGCCTTCGAGATGCTTCGAGAGTAGCCCAAAAGTCGCTCTGGAAGTCCAAGAGGCGCCTCATTTTCACTATAAATCTTTACCCCCCCTTTGACCAAGTCTTCACTTTTCACTTTTACTCTCTCTCTTTCGTATTTACTTTGCTTCGAGGTCTTTAGCTCCCTGGTGGTGTCGCTAGCTGTCGCGGTAGCGTTCCTAGTTCCGGCGAAGTTTCCGACCGTAGCTGTCACTTCAAGGTCAGTCTCTTTCCCTTCTCTCTTTAGGAAAATATGGTTAAGATTTTGGCTGAGACCCCCGCCTCGGAGCAAGCCGTTGGCCGAGGGGAGAAAGAGAAAGGAGTAGTGGAGCCGAGCGAGCAGGACGTTGTTCGTCCAGACGCGGAGGGCGGAGTGGCCGAGGTGCCCCAAGAAGTCGCGGCGGAGTCCCGAAAGGGCAAAGCCGTAATTACTATAGTGGAGACGCCGAAGAGAGCGGGGGAGTTCGGTCGGCAGCCCATCGCCGTGTCGAGCGTGGGAGGAGTCCGGGATTATACTGAGGATATCTTGGAGAAGGTTACCCAAGGTACGGCTAAACTGGTGGAGGAGAACGAGCCTAGGGAGCTATCCGAGGTCGATCGCAAGATCTCGACTCTTAGTGAAGCGGACCTTCATCTGGTCCGAGAGGGCTTCCAGATCCCTCTCGAGTACACGTTGCTCCTCCCTGGGCCGGGGTTCCGAGCCAACACTGCATCCTCTCCGGACATATGCGTCTTTCCGGTCGACTCCCTCATTGCCGGTCTTCGCTTTCCCCTCCACCCGTTCGTGGTTGACGTCCTGGTTTGGTATGGTTTGAGTCCCGCTCAACTGATGCCGAACACATGGAGGCAAGTTGTGGCGTTCCTCCTCCGATGCCAAGAGATCGGCGCCAAGCCGACCATGTACCTCTTTCGAAGTCTCTTCCGACCTGTTCAGCCGAGAAAAGACGAGAAGAGGTTTTATCTTTCGCCCCGGCCGGGCGTGAAACTGATCGAGAATCCGGACTCGATCAAACACTGGAAGGACAAATACTTCCTCGTTCGGAATCTGACGCCATGGGTGATACCGACAGTTTGGGCGGACGGACTACCCAAGCGCACAAAGAAGGACGTTCCGCTGGACGCTGCGGAGACCGAGGTCCATAAGAAGATCCTTGCTCTGCCGACGCTTAGCTGGAAGGATATCACCGAAGAGCATCTGTTTCGTGGGGGTCTCAGTCCGATCGACCCTCGTACGATTCTGGTATTTATACTTCTCTCCGTAAAGTTTGCATTCAATTTTCTAAGTTTTTTCGTTCGACTCTTGCAGAGACCATGAAGCTCGATTACAAGGCCCTGGTGGCGAAGGGCAGGTCCGAGCAGGAGAAGAAGAAGAGGCTGTTGGCAGCGCCTCAGGACAGCCGAGCTTCGAAGAAGGCCTCGGTCGTGAAGGCAGCCGACCAACCGAAGGTTGCGGTCCTGAAGGAGGGAGAGGTTGAGGTCCTTGTCCCTTCGGCAAAGGTCGCGGTCCCCGAGCAGGGTGGGGTCGTGGACCTCGATCCCTCGGCCTCGGATGCTCCTGCTCCTACCCCGGAGGCGGACGCTCCTGGTCCGTCGAGCAATGAGTTCGGAGTGGCTGATGCGCTGTCCCTCCAGGTTCCGCCACTTACCCCCGGCGCGGAGAAGATCTTGACCGAGCGTCATAAACAGATCTTCGTCCCTGATTGGCAGGTGATGAACGTCGACGGCTTTTTGGGCGACGGGAACATCTGTATGGAGGCAGTGAGGCACCTGCCGACCCCGAAGGACCGAGCGACCCTGAGGGCCGGGATGGCAGGGGACAACGTGATGCAGATGGCCCGGAGCACTATGTCGGTAAGTGTGTCGAACCCTTCTTCATTCATATTTTTCCTTGGAATTTTTTCTAAGTTCTTGGGCTCGGATTCTAACGTGTTGTTCTCTTCCAGACCCTCTGCCACTTCAGTTGGCTGGTCGAGGAGATGGCAAGGAAGGATCAGGAGAAGGAGAAGGAGAGGACGGAGCGCGTCCGGGTGGCGAAGCGGCTTGAGTCCGAGCTGCTTCTTTCGACGAAGAGAGTCGCCGAAGCGGAGGACCTGGAGAAGAAGCTGGCCGACGCTATCCAATCGTCGAAGGATACGGCGGCCAAGTTTGAGAAGGAGGTGGCCGAGCTGAAGGAGGAGCTGGCCAGCGCTCGGTCGGGAGCCGAGAAGGAGGTCACCGAGCTGAAGGATGAGCTGGCCAAGGCTCGGTCGGAAGGGGAGACTGCTCGGAAGAGAGCCGAGAGGATCAAGGCCAACCACCTGAGGAAGGTGAAGGAGGTGAAGAAGGCCGTGCAAGAGGAGGCCGCACAGCACATGATCCAGAATATGCTGGACGCCTACGGCCGTGCCCTGACCCACGTAGCCGCGAAGAACCCGGGCTTCGACTCGTCCTCCTATGACTTTTACGAGCCCGTGGAGGGGGAAGAAGGGATCACCGAGGGTTTACTCGGACCCGATGGTGAGACGGAACCCGCCGAAGGCGATGGCGAGACCGAAGCCGAGGCCGAGGAGGAGGAACTCTCCGAGGAGGAGAGCTGGAGCGAAGGCGGGGGCGAGGGTGACGGCGACGGCAAGGCCGAGGGGTCGACGAATCCGAGCGGCAAAAAGGTCGACCCCTGACTCGGTTGTCTTCCTACTTTCAGTCTTTTTGGTTTTGTTTTCTTTTTGTAAGCCTTATTGCGGACTGGCCACCGCCTTTGTTTTGAATGAAAAGTATTTTGTTTGGCCAAAAATTTGTCCAAGTGTTGAGCCTCGGACTTAGTGTGCGTTTATTTCTCCAACTGTTGGGCCTCGGATTTATCTCCGCTTTTCAGGTGATGTTTGGTCCGGTCACGGAGCTGGTTTTCCTTCGGAAGGAACTGGCCAGTTTGAAGCGTGAACTTTCGGACAGCCGGCAGAGGCGGTTTCTCCTGCTCGGCCAGGCGGAGGAGGTCAGGGCAGTTCTGAGGAGGAACTGTCGCGAGTTGCATCAACTCCGGAAGCGCTCCCAGGGTCCTGGTTCCGAAAGGGAAATTGAGCGGCTTCGTGGGGAGCTTAAAGCCGCCGAGCAGAAGAACGACGATCTTTTGGCCGAGGTACAACACTTGGGGCTATCGGAGAGAGAGTGTTCGGCGGAGAGGGAGAAGATGGCCTCCGAGCTGGAGGGGGCTTTGGCTGAGCGTAAGAGACTATTGGCCGAAGTCGACATGCTCAGGAGGATCACAATAGATAGTGGGATTGAGGTCACCCACTATCGGCGGCTTGCAACCGATAGTCCCAATGCCTCCGGGTCGTTGAAGGCCCCTCGATCAAAGAAATTGGCGAAGGACGTCGTCCTGAGGGATCGGATTATCGAACTGGAGGAGGAGATCGCGTTGCTTAAACCTGTGCCGGAGAGGGCTAATGTTCGTAGCACGTCGTGCACTCGCGAGGAAAGTGAGGGGGGGATCACGTTTTATGAACTCGCGACGCGCCCGCTAACGACCAGGCGGAGTCCGACTGACGCTCAGAGCAGCGCGGCTATCTCGTCGAGCGGGGCATCGGTCGGCGCGGCTGTTAGGACTAGCAGTGAAGGGGGGTCGCGCTTCGTTGGTTTAGGGTCGAGCTTAGAGGGTCGGCCTCGTCGTCCTCGCGTTTCCCTAAACCGAAGCATTCCCCTTCCGAAGAGGACTTGATTATGTCACTTTCCCTTTCTGTTGGCCGTTGTAATAACTTAGTTGTAGGGTCGGTCGACCGTTTGTAACACTATTATGTCTGAATGCAAAAAATTCTGAAAAACTTTTTAAGTGTTTGTCTTCGGCACTGTATTGAAACTGCTTTGTTCGTTTTTTCTATTTTTCAGCTTGTCGCGGCGATCCATGGATCGGACTCCGGGCGTCCGAATGATGACTCCGCATCCGAGGCGACCTCTGGGACGGTGGTTCTGAGCCCCAGGAGTGTCGATCTGAAGCTACGCCGATCCGAGGGTGAGTGGAATCACCTTTCGTTGGTTCTCAGTCTCCGGAAGGCCGAGACACAACGCTTGGAGAGCAAGATCGTCGAGCTGAGCCCCGTAGGGGAGGACGAGGACTCGCAGACCGCATTCAGCAATGCTCTTCGGGTCAAGAGTATTCGGCACATTCAGTCGAAACTCATTGCCGAACGAGACGACTTGCTCTCGGAGATGGGACAGCTGCGGGCGGAAATGGCGAAGCTTCGAGGAGAGGCGGAGGAACCGTCGGCCGAGGAGGGCGAACAAGATGGAGAGGATGCATTTTTATGAAAGACAAGTGTAGTGGGTCGGGGGTTGTATGTTTTGTTTGCCGACACTTTTGTAATGGTCTATTTTGTACTGTACGCCGATATTTAATAAAATTCCCTTTCGGGGTTTTGTACGTCTGTCTTTGTTTATAACTGTGTTGGCCATGCGGAACTATTTGAACTGAGTGTGTCTATTTAGCCGAATGGATCCCCAGGGGCACGGCGATTTGTCGCTTAGTGGGTCTGACACGGCGATGTTCTCGAGAGTGCTATTTCGACGTGGCGAGATCTGAGCCGTTGAATGTAGGCGCGGATCTCGAGGTGGCTCGTTTTCCAAGAAAACGTTATCTTGTCGTTTTGCGCGAGTGGCACGATCTGAGCCGTCTGATGAAGATCAGGCGCGAAAGTTGAGGGGGAAGTGTGTTTTCTCCGTTTACCAGCTCGGGAAGGCACTTGCTCGGATGCCGACCGGATATGTCTGCCTTCGACCCTCGGCTGTCAGTCAAGAGTGGTCTGGATACGTGTTCCGGACCTTAGGCATAGTCCAACGGCTGCGGGAGAAATTCCGAACGGCGATCTACCCCTGGTTCGACCGGAGACGAACCGAGGAGGTAAAGTCGAGCCGAGTGTTGGACTCCGAACCATCGGTGTAGTTCAACGGCTGTGGGAGCAATTCCGAACGGCGATCGACCCCTGGTTCGTCCGGAGACGAACCGAGGAGGTAAAGTCGAGCCGAGTGTTGGACTCCGAACCATCGGTGTAGTTCAACGGCTGTGGGAGCAATTCCGAACGGCGATCTACCCCTGGTTCGTCCGGAGACGAACCGAGGAGGTAAAGTCGAGCCGAGTGTTGGACTCCGAACCATCGGTGTAGTTCAACGGCTGTGGGAGCAATTCCGAACGGCGATCTACCCCTGGTTCGTCCGGAGACGAACCGAGGAGGTAAAGTCGAGCCGAGTGTTGGACTCCGAACCATCGGTGTAGTTCAACGGCTGTGGGAGCAATTCCGAACGGCGATCTACCCCTGGTTCGTCCGGAGACGAACCGAGGAGGTAAAGTCGAGCCGAGTGTTGGACTCCGAACCATCGGTGTAGTTCAACGGCTGTGGGAGCAATTCCGAACGGCGATCTACCCCTGGTTCGTCCGGAGACGAACCGAGGAGGTAAAGTCGAGCCGAGTGTTGGACTCCGAACCATCGGTGTAGTTCAACGGCTGTGGGAGCAATTCCGAACGGCGATCTACCCCTGGTTCGTCCGGAGACGAACCGAGGAGGTAAAGTCGAGCCGAGTGTTGGACTCCGAACCATCGGTGTAGTTCAACGGCTGTGGGAGCAATTCCGAACGGCGATCTATCCCTGGTTCGTCCGGAGACGAACCGAGGAGGTAAAGTCGAGCCGAGTGTTGGACTCCGAACCATCGGTGTAGTTCAACGGCTGTGGGAGCAATTCCGAACGGCGATCTACCCCTGGTTCGTCCGGAGACGAACCGAGGAGGTAAAGTCGAGCCGAGTGTTGGACTCCGAACCATCGGTATAGTAAGAGGGGAGGAAAAAACAGGCAAATTCAAAAACAAAATGGAGCTTTCTTTATTTGATATTTGACGGCGAACCGTTTTACATAGTAGAATTTATAGAACAGGTTACAAGTTAAAGGAGAGGAATGGCGCGACACCTCGGATTACTTAGAGAGGCGCCGGGGCGCTCTCTTGGTATTTCAGGAGGTGATCGGCATTCCAGGTCCTCGGGAGCTCTCTACCGTCCATGTCCTCAAGTCGATATGCCCCAGGCCGAACAACTTTTGTGACCCGGTACGGCCCTTCCCAATTCGGAGCTAGCTTGCCCTTCTGACTGGGGAGGGATATGGCTAGCTTTCTCAACACCAGATCTCCTTGCTGGAGGTTGGCGGGCCGGACTTTCTTGTTGTAGGCTAGCTCGACTCTCCTTCTGTAATTTTGCTGCCGAATCGATGCCCTTTCTCTCAGTTCATCTATCAGGTCCAAGTTTCCTCTGAGTTCCCTGGCGTTCTGCGCCTCGTCATAGGCGATGAGCCGAGGGGAGGGAATTCCGACCTCGAGGGGTATTACGGCCTCGGCCCCATAAGTAAGGCTGAAAGGGGACTCTCCAGTGGGCGTCCGCTTGCTTGTGCGGTAGTTCCACAACACATTTGGGAGTTGGTCGACCCACTGTCCTTTGGAGAACTTGTCCAACCTCTTCTTGAGCCCCGCGAGGATCTGCTTGTTAGCGTTCTCGGCTTGTCCGTTCGACTGGGGGTGCGAGACGGACGAAAAACGCTGTTGAATGACGAGGTCGTCGCACAGGGTTCGGAATGCTGAGCCAGTGAACTGGGTCCCATTATCTGTCACGAGGACGCGCGGGACGCCGAATCTGCATATAATGTTCTTCCAGAAGAACTGCACCACTTTGTTCTCGGTTATCGTGGCGAGGGGCTCGGCCTCGACCCACTTCGAGAAGTAGTCGATAGCCACGACTAGGAACTTGAGCTGACCAGGAGCTGGGGGGAAAGGCCCTATCAGGTCCATTCCCCATATCGCGAAGGGGATAGGGCTCGATAGGGAGGTGAGGTTGGCTTGAGGGAGGCGCCGGATGCTGGAGTGTTTCTGGCAGGAGCCGCACTGCCGAACGTGTCGCTCGGCGTCTTGGAGAAGTGTCGGCCAGAAGTACCCATAATTCAGAGCTTTTCGGGCTAGGGACCTAAATCCCGAGTGTGCCCCGCCGATCCCTTCATGAAGCTCCTGTAGGGCGTATTCCGCCTGATCCGGAGAGAGGCATCGTAGATATGGTCGGCCGTCTATTTGGGAGAAGGAGCGCTTGTATAGGATGCCTTCGATTAAGACATAGCGCTCGGCTCGGGTTCTAACTCGGCGTGCTTCTTTGGGATCTTGAGGCAGAACTCCATCCCTTAAGAATTCCACCAGTGGTTTCATCCAATTGTCCTGCAGCGCGACCGGCAATGTCTCCATCGAGCTAGGCGTCTCGTCTTCGATGCTCGGCTTGGAGAGGACTTCGATCAGCACGGTCTGTTCAAGACCCTGCAGAGAAGATGAAGCCAATTTGGAGAGAGCATCGGCCTGTGAGTTCTCCTCCCGAGGGACACGCTGGATGATGGCTTCTTCGAACTGACCCATCAGACCCCGGACCTTGGCGAGGTACTTGGCCATTCGCTCATCCCGGGCCTCGTACTCGCCCAAGACCTGATTCACAACTAGTTGGGAGTCACTGTGAATCCGAAGGCGCTGCGCCCCAGTGCTTCGTGCGAGTCCGAGGCCAGCTATGAGGGCCTCGTACTCCGCCTCGTTGTTCGAGGCCTTGAAGTTCATGCGGATCGCATACTGTAGGATGAAGCTATCAGGGCCGTTCAGGATAATGCCGGCGCCGCTTCCTTCACTGCAAGAGGATCCGTCCACAAAGACTGTCCAAATGGGGGGTCCATTCGGGACGTGGCTGACCTCAGGGATGGTGGATTCTACAATGAAGTCGGCGAGAGCCTGCGCTTTAATTGCCGTCCGGGGCTGATAAGTGATGTCGTGCTGACTCAGCTCTACGGACCATTTCATCAGCCGACCCGAGGTCTCGGGCTTGTGGAGGACTTGCTTGAGGGGTTGGTCGGTGAGGACGACGACCGAGTGAGATTGGAAGTAGGGCCGGAGCTTTCTTGCTGCCATGACGAGGGCGTAGGCTATCTTTTCTATCCTCGGATAACGGAGCTCGGCATCCCGAAGTACCTTGCTCACGTAGTAAATAGGCCTCTGGGTCCGGTCCTCTTCTCTGACCATGACAGCGCTCAGGGACTGCTCGGAGGCTGCCAAGTAGAGGAAGAGAGGCTCGCCTGGGACCGGCTTACTGAGCAGAGGGGGGTTCACCAGATAGGCTTTCAGCTGGTCGAACGATGCTTGCTGTGCCTCGCCCCATTCAAATCCCTTAGCGCCTCGGAGCGCTCTGAAGAAGGGAAGGCACTTTTCCCCTGACTTGGAGAGGAACCGACCAATGGCCGCGAGCCGACCGGTGAGCTTCTGCACCTCTTTGACGTTCCGCGCCATGTCTAATATGGCTTTGATCTTTTCGGGGTTAGCTTCAATCCCCCGCTGGCTCACCATGAAACCGAGGAACTTGCCAGAGGAGACTCCGAACGCACACTTGTTCGGGTTTAGCTGCATGTTGTACTTCCTCAACACGCCGAATGCCTCTTGGAGGTCGGCTACATGGTCGGTGCCGCGGATGCTCTTGACGAGCATGTCGTCAACGTACACCTCCATGTTTCGGCCGATCTGATGCTGAAAGACCTTGTTGACGAGGCGCTGGTAGGTGGCGCCCGCGTTCTTCAAACCGAACGGCATTACTCGGTAGCAGTAGAGGCCTTGGTCGGTGACGAAGGAGGTCTTCGGGATGTCCGGAGGGAACATCCGGATTTGGTTGTACCCCGAGAAGGCATCCATGAAGCTGAGGAGCTCATGGCCCGAGGTGGCGTCGATTAGGGTATCGATGTTCGGAAGAGGGAAGGGATCCTTCGGACACGCTTTGTTGAGGTCGGTGAAGTCGATGCATATCCTCCACGAGCCATTGGACTTCTTGACCATTACAACATTCGACAGCCACTCGGGATAATTCACCTCCTGGATGAACTTGGCCTTCAGCAGCTTATCCACTTCCTCCTTGATTGCCTGCTGTCGCTCGGGAGCGAACTTTCGCCTCTTCTGCTGAACCGGTTTGCACCCCGGTTCGACGCTTAGGCGGTGGACGAGCAAGTCTTCGGAGATGCCGGGCATATCCGCGGCCGACCAAGCAAATAGGTCGCGGTTATCCCGGATGCACCTCACCAGGTCGGAGAACAGCACGGTCGGCAAGGACTTGCTGACGAGGAATTTTCGGCTTGGATCCTCGTCGGAGAAGAGTACTTCTTCTAACTCGTCCGCTGGCTCGGACGTTGGGCGAGCCTTTGGCTCGGGGATCTCGAGTGTCTCGAGCGAGAGCACTGGTCCCCCGGTGGAAGTCATGTAGCACTTCCGAGCTGTTTCCTGGCTTCCCCTTACTTCCCCTACTCCCGACCGAGTGGGGAACTTCATCTTCAAATGGTATGCTAAGGGGACGGCCTCAAGGGCGGCTAGGCCGGGGCGACCGAGGATGACATTGTATGCTGCCGGGACGTCAACGACCATGAAGTCCATGGGCTCGGTCCGGGTAGTAGGGGTGCTCCCCGCAGTAACGTCAAGGGTTATCACCCCTTCGACGGTTACCGGGACCCCCGTGAACCCGTGTAGAGTGTATCCGGCCGGCTTGAGACGGTCTCGGGACAGTTGGAGGCCCTGGAAGGCCGAGAGGAATAGGATGTTGACGAACTCCCGTTGTCAACCAAAATCCTCTGCACCTTGAAGTTGGCCATGCGGAGGTCGATGACGAGGGCATCACAGTGAGGGGTTCGGACTCCTTCGAGATCAGCGTCGGAGAAGGACACGGGCACACCGAAGCCCTTGGGAGGAGGAGCACTGTGGACCGAGTTCACCTTTCGGACGAAGGCTTTCCGAGACGTATTAGAGGAGCCGCCCATGGGGCCCCCGTGGATCATATGCAGAACCCTTTCTTCTTCGAACTCAGGTGTTACTTCGCGCCGCTCAGAGCGCTTGTTAGCCCCCCGAGGGGGAGGAGAGTTCTGATCTGTCCGATCGTTAGCCTTCACGAACTTCGCCAACTGCCCCCTTCGGATGAGGGCTTCGATCTCATCCCTCAAAGCCCGACAGCCATTCGTCTCGTGCCCGTGGTCTCGGTGATACCGACACCACTTGTCTTTGTCCCTCCTCTTCGCCGGTTTGTGCATCCTCGGGGCTGGAGGGAGGACCCCCTCCTTCTCTACCTCCATGAGGATAGTGGAGACATTAGTTGTGAGGGGCGTGAATTTCTCGAACCTGGGGGGAGGACGACGCTGGCCGCCTCCGTCCTTCATTGTCTTCTTGGCCCCCTCTTCCTCCGTTGCCTTCCTCTTCGAGCTGGAGGAGGGTCCTCCGAAGTTCGGGAGGGACTCGGCCTCCTCGGCTCGGATGTATTTCTCGCACCTCAGTAGGAGGTCGGCGAAGTTGGTAGGCGGCTTCTTTGCTAGGGACGAGCGGAGGTTGGAGTTGAGGACGTTCGACTGGAACGCCACTGTTGCCACGGACTGGTCTAAGGAGGCGATCGACCTGACTTCTGCAGTGAACCTCTTCACATAGTCCCGCAGCTTCTCTCCCCTTTCCTGTCGGAGGTTCAAAAGGGAGAGACTCGTTTTCTCGGCCCGTCGGCTGCTCACAAAGTGAGTTATGAACAGCGTCTCAAACTGCTCAAATGAAAAGATGGAGGCGGGGGCAAGCCTGGAATACCATTCCCGAGCCGAACCCCGAAGGGTGGCCGGGAAGGTCCTGCAGAGTATGGCGTCGGAGACTTGGTGGATCAGCATCAGAGTCTTAAAACTCTCGACGTGGTCTACTGGGTCGGACTCGCCTGAGTACGTTTCAAACTGCGGAGGTTTGAAACCCCTCGGTATGCGAGCTTCCATGATTGTCCGAGAGAAGGGCGGTCTGTTCGGGCGAACAGTCCCTGCTCTGGACTCCTCTTCTCGGTCCATACGGACAATGCGCCTCTCCACCTCATGGAGGCGGCGGTCAAAGGCATCGTCCCCTCGCCGGTACCCGTATGACCCTTCGGACTCTTCCTCATAAGAGGGAGAGCGTGGACTTCGGTGCCGGTATCCCTCGGATCGGCGGGGACTGTACTGTTGCTGACGACTGGGAGCCTGGAGAGGACTTCGCGACCGGCGGCGAGGACTGGGAATCCGAGGGGGTGTTGGGATCCTCGGGGGGTTTTGGTTGTTGGCACGGGCGTTCAGGGCCTGCAGTACAGTCTCCTGAAACTGGAGGAATTCGGCACGGCTGATGGGTACCTTACGGTCCCTCGTACGATGCCGATCCTCGGGGGAACGCGGCCTCCTCCTCCGGTGTTCGGGAGATGCCGCTCGGCCTCTCCGGTACGGGGATCTCCGCCTGTCTCGGCGACGAGGTGACCGCTCACCCTGACGCTGTCGGGAGGCTCCCGCTCGGGCCCGCCTCTCGTCAAGGTGCGTGCGGAGGTCGTTCTCCTTCTGGCGGTTCTGGAGCGTGAGGCTGAGGTCGGGGTTATGGGAGGCCATCGAGTCCGAGGATCCATTACGGACCGAGACATGGTCCTGGATGGGCTGCTTCAGCTTCTGGCCGTTGAGACCGGCGGGACCATTGTTGGGTTGTTGCTGAGGATGATGAGGCTGGACCGGTTGGGTCGGCGGAGGAAGCCCAGATTGGGGAATTGGGTTGACGGGGGTATCCTCCGTAGGGTCGGCGGGGTTGGCCACCCGGTTGGATCCTTTGGATCTGTTCTTCTTCGGAGGCATGGCGATGGAAGGCGAGGAAGGAGAAGCTGAGGTCGTTCGTGTGGTGGTTTCCCACAGACGGCGCCAATCTGTTACCGCTGATTTCGGTGTGGGGGTAAACAGATAGAATTTGTGAGTCCGGGAAACACCTGAACGATTGACTCGGCCTTCTTGCTCCTGGCACAACCTGCAAGGAAGTGCGAAACACCGGGGTTGATTCCGGCGACGCACCCTCCGACGCTCTTGTCAGTAATCAGGAAAAGATCAAGAAAGAGCTTAAGTGGTGAAAAAGTGATTAACCTGGTCTCGGTGGTAGAGGGGGTGTATTTATAGTCGCCTTTGGAACCATTTGGGGCCTAATTTCCTGCCTAACAAATAGGAGAAAAATCCTCCTATTCTGTTTTGGGAAGTTAGACCTTGATTCCCTGGTGAGAGCTAATCAGGTTTATTGATTTGACCAAATCAGTGGCCTGATTCTCTTCTTGAGGGATTGGGCTTGTATCGGGTCGGGACCCGTACCCAATTGAAGTGGGTCTATTCGCGGGTGGTTGGTTCTGTAAGAAGGAGGCCCAATACCCGTTTTGGATCCATCTGTATGTGAAATTACCTTTTTACCCCCGTGCTTCAGGATTCGTGATCGATCTGGACGGTCCCGATTTAACCCCAATTTTAGCCATATCAATTATATAGTACACTTTGCTTCTAGAAGACATTCTTAGCCCCATTTCTTTGGTTACCGAATTGGAGTCATTGCCTTCGAACCAAAGGGTTCGCCCACAAAATTTTACCAAAATAGTGTAGTATGGAATTTCGTACAATTGGCCTAAAAATGTGGATCAAAATATGGCCAAAACAGTGAAAATAGAAAATTTTAAGAAATTGGCCGAACAATATGGATTATAAACTACCAAATGTGGCCAATACATCGAAATACATAATTTTGCAAAATTGGCTGAAAAGTGTGAACTATAAGCTCACAAAATTTTGCCATAACAGTGAATCATGGAATTTCACAAAATTGGCAGAAAACAGTGGACACAAAAAGTTGTCAAAAAAGTGAAATATAAAATTTCACAAAGTTGGCAGAAAACTGTGGACTATAGCACAACAAAATGTGGTCATAATAGTGAAATATGGAATTTTGCAAAAAATGGTTGAACATTATGGACTTATAGCATATAAAATATGAACACTAGTGAAATATGGTTTTTTTTCGAACTGCATTGTTGGAGGACATTTTTTTCCGAACTGCAATGGTTACCTGATGGAGTTTATGGATTTGTGGTAATCCTATATTGGATTTTTTTTCCAAATGCAGTGGTAGTCATTGCCTTTTTTGGGAAGAAGCAGTGGTTAACTGATTTTGTTTCAATTGTTATTACTGCCTCTTAACTGATTTTGTTTCTAGCTCATGATAAAGAACACTTTTTACCATCTCTTAACATGCTTGTTGAATTTATGGTGAGTTAGAAATGCTTTTAAATTTCTAGCTCTTGCCTTTTGTTGTGTGTATTGGTCTGGGTAGTGATGACAAGCACTATTTTACAAGCAATATTTTGAATTTGTCTCCCCCCTACATAGAGAGATCTGTCCAAGTGTTGGAGGACATTTTTTTTTGAACTGCAATGGTTACCTGATGGTGTTTATAGGTTTGTGGTAATCCTATATTGGGTTTTTCCCCCAAATGCAGTGGTAATCCTTGCATTTTTTTGGGAGAAGCACTTCTTACCTTAACATGCTTGTTGAATTTATAATGAGTTGGAGGGGGGGGGGGGGGGGGGGGGGGGGGGAAGGGGGGCAGGGGGGGGGGGGAGCACAAATTTGGAACTAGTTGGCATGACATAATTATGCAGCCCTAACTACACAAGGATGCTTGATTTGAACAATCCTTATATACAAGTGTGTTCTGAGCCTACAACTAATTTCAAATCATGGATCTGTTGAGTTAGTAATGCATTTGTAGTAGTCTTCAATTGTAGTGGATTTGTTGAGTTAGTAATGCATTTGTAGTAGTCTTCAGTTCACTAAATACCCCAAATTAGAATGGATTATATAAAGTGTATATGATCTTCAGATTCATTTTTCTGCAGATTTGCTATCAGATCCATTCTCCATAATTTAGTGGAATTTCATTGACAACAACAATATTTTATCCAAAAAAAAAAAAATTAAGTTTACCTAGGTGAGATTTAAGCATGACAGTAAAATTAGGGCCATCTTAGGATGATGCATTGAAGTGAGAACATGCTATGCAGATAGATTCCTCTGTGTTTAATTGAGTTTTGACTAGATGGAGGACATATATCATGCAATCCTAATCAAAACATGAATTTTGGACCAACTGATCCGCTCTTACTACATTTCTTATACTTTATTTGCCTTGTTCAATATTTTTTTTTCTAATGCTTTTTACCCTGCAACATTGTCTTTTTTCTAGCTTTATGCTGTCTGTATACATATATCATGCTCCTTCTTTATACATATATCATGCTCCTTCTTTATTTGCCTTGTTCAATATACATATATCATGCTCCTTCTTTGTGCTGTCTGTATATCTTATATATGCTGTTGCTCCTTCTATATCAGTGAATGCTTATATATCTTTGATTTTTTTCCGAAGAAACAGGCATCAAAGAGAGGCATTTGGGAAGAGATATGGATGTGAACTGTTGTATATGTTGCTTCAGGAGAGGCATTCAGGAGCAGGGGCGTATCTGAGTTTCAGGGGGCCCTAAGCAAGTTCTCAAATTGAGCATTCTGCAAGTTGACAAAATAAAAATAACAATTATTTAAATGCAAACAAACTTGGAGCATTGGAGAACAAACTATTTAAATGAAAACAAATTTATGTATATGTCTCCAAAAAAAATTTAATTGATAACATATGCTTTTTATATGAAATACCTCGTCGCAAAAAAAAAACTCGGACAAACTCTAACAACAAAAACAAAATGTCATCTCAAAGAGGTAAATATGATATATTAGAGAATACGATCAGAATGAAATGATGATGAATATATGTATATGAGAATACTAGTTGGAAGCTTAAAATGTAGAACAAACCATATGCACTTGAAGATTTGGTTAGAAATTTATCATAAATAGGTAAATATGATATACCACAGAACATTGAAAAAATATCATAAAGTGACATACATGGGCTAAGTGAAAAATAATTTTAAATTCATAAAATGGTAAAATGGCATGCATGGCTATGTGAAAAATAATTAGTTTTAAAAATAAAAAATGATTGAAAAATTAATTGGCTAATGCAAGTTTTGAACCTACAACCTTCACATTATTAACATAACACTCTAACCAACTGAGCTAATAAACCAACTGTTAATACAGTGTAATTATATCAGACAATATTACAATTTTCTTTTTAACATTGTAAATACTTAAAAAATATGGGGCCCTATAAAATTGGGTGCCTAAAACAATTGCTTGTGCTGCTTGGGCCCAGATCCGCCCATGTTCAGGAGCAAAGTAAGGATGACTAAATTTTTTTCAAGACTTTGTTGGATCCTGTAGGCAAGGCAAATAACACTAAAAGAGGAGGGGGGGGGGGTGAATAGTGTTGTTTAAAAATTACTTAAGAAATTGAACTTTTCGAGCTATCCAGTTGACTGAAAATAGAGATACAGTCGACTGTTGCGTCAGAGTAGAAGAGTATCTTACTGAAGAGTTACTAGTCTGATCAGTCGACTTAGCACGGAAATCCAGTCGACTTACCAGGCAAGTTTTCGAAATAAAACACAGTAAAATTAAAATTGCAAGTTAAGAAAATACAACCACCACAGAGTCAATCACAGAGTACACAATGATGTATCCAGTCCCCAAGCAACCCACTTGAGATTTTCCACTATTCTTGAAAAAAATACAAGAATACCCTACGGCGTTTGACAACAACTATGTCAAACCCGTAGACCTCTCTCACCACTAGAGAGAGCAAACCCACTCTACACCCAAGAGTGAAAAACAGACTTTACAACCAAGAGCCCTAGTCTTCAACCGAGAGGACCACTCTCACAACCCGAGAGTGAAAAACACCAACAAAATGAGTTTACAATAACCTATAGCCTTGTTTGTGATTTGTGCTTTTGTATAGTGGGTATTAGGTTAACTTCTGAAATCAGTCTAAAACGAATTCGATGTTATACTAGACTGAATTTCAGAGAACCAAGACTTAGACAATTTGTATGCTTTTGAAATGTTTGTTCTTCTCAAAAACAAAAAGCTTGAAACTTAAAGAAATGCTTGGAATTGAGTTGTAACCTTTGCCAAATGAGTTCTATACTCTTTTCATAGAGTTAGAAACGTTTGGACGTTGAGAGGTTGAATCCTAACTGCAATACAGCGGCAGTAAAAATATTTGATTTTGAAAAACAAGTTTTAAAATCAGAAAACTGTCGAAACAGCTTGAACAGTCGACTGGGTTACCATAATGAGTCGAATGGACAGAGCTTGTATGAGTTCAGACAGTTTCGTACTATGACAGTCGACTGGTTGCAAGGAACGGTCGACTGGTACTCAACAGTTGAACTTATTCAAGCTTGTTTTGACCTTTTAATTTTGTAAAACACACAGTTATTAAAAAGTATGTGTGAGTGTGTGTGACAAGGCTATTACAAGTTTCTAAGACTCAAAGAATGAAAATTACAATATTACAAGACACTTTTTACAAAATATTTGAAGCACTTGAATCTTGTCTTGAACTTTGACTTGAGCTTGCACCTTTGTCTTTATGTCTTGAAGCTTGCTTGATCAATGTGGCTTGAGCTTAAAACTTTGTGGCTTGATCAATTACTCTTGAAAGCTTCATTGGATTGTTTTGCCTTTGTGTATTTCACCATGGTATTGACTTTGATACACCCTGCAAGAGATAAGTGATAGAACAACTTTGTATTGTGTTGTAGTCATCAAAATCAAGACTCAACAGACTTATCATATGTATATTTTTTGGCGGTTGGCTTGCAGGAATGAAGAGAATACAATGGGTACCACAATGGTTTAAATTTGTTAATGTTTCTTTTCATAGTAGTTGTTGTGCGTATGGTTTGGTATTGCTATAAATTTTTATTGTCTATAGCAATTGCAATTTATATTTATTGAGTGAGTCTATAGCAATTGCAGTTTTTGAACTGCGTAGTGTACATAACTGGAGTTTATTAAACTTGAGCTCCAACATTTCTAAGTGTACAACCTTGCTATGATAATTTCTTCTCATTGACAACATTTACTCAGATTCACAAATCCTTTCACTTAAACATAATCTAATTTCTTCTCCTGGACATTTAGTGATTATTTCTTCTCCTGGACATTCAGAATGCAAACAAGTAGAAACAACATCGATAGAACATAAACATAAACAGAGTTCAATCAGCCAAGTTACAACATAAACAGAGTTCAATCAGCCAAGATACAACATAAACATCCTTCAATCAGCTCGTAAACAACATAAAAAAGAGCTTAATCAGCCATGATACAACATAAAAAAACAGCTCAATCAACCAAGATACAACATAAACAGAGGTCAATCAGCTAATAAACAACATAAAAAAGAGCTCAATCAGCTAAGATACAACATAAACATCCTTCAATCAGCTCATATACAACATTAAAAAGATCTCAATCACCCAAAGATACAACATAAACATATCTCAAGCAGCTGATAAACAACATTAAAAATAGCTCAATCAGCCAAGATACAACATAAACATCCTTCAACCAGCTCATAAACAACATAAAAAAGAGCTCAATCAGCCAAGATACAACATAAACATCCCTCAATCAGCTCATAAACAACATAAAAAAGAGCTCAATCAGCCAAAAATACAACATAAACATCTCTCAAACAGCTCATAAACAACATAAAAAATAGCTAAATCAGCCAAGATACAACATACACATCCCTTAATACGCTCATACACAAAATAAAAAAGAGCTCTATCAGGTCAAAATTCCACTGCTTGCTTGAGCTGCTACTGCTACTTGCTTGAGCTGCTGTTGCTGCTCCTAAAAAAATTAATACAACAATCTTAAACATGTATTCATGAACTAAATTACTACTACAAAATGCCAAGTAGTACTAATCAACAAAATCATGAATTGAAGTAGTACTAAACAACTAAATTATTGAAGTAATCTACTTGTTTGACACACACATACCTAATGTGCTAATATACATAAGAAAATGAGTTAATAAACATAAGGAAAAAAAACTATAACTTAAGAAACTAAAGAAACTTAGTTATTTTTGAAGTCAGTAAAGAATAGGTCGAGATGATGACAAGCACTTGGCCAATTAATCCAGCATCTACTCTAGTTAGTCTATGTTTATTGGTAAAATATTCAATCTAAGCTTCACAATAACGAATATATTTATATAAAATAACTTATTGGACATGTAATCTTCATTTTCGTATATGAAGCTCTCCACAAATTATTTTAAAAATAAGTGAACAAGATTGTTTTTCTTTTTCTCCATAACTCAATCTAAGCTATGTAACAAGGCTTGCTTCCAAACCAAACACGAAAATCACCATCCTTTGCAAATTGTTCATAAGTCAGTAGTAACAATATTCTCATAAACAATTGCCTCCCACTTTCTATTCTAAACAATACAAAAATAAGACCAAGTGCACAAATTCATGAATCCAATAAAACTAGGGTTAGGATTTAATACCTGAGAGTTTGGGGGGAGTTCGATTTGGGGTAAGGTTTAGAAGTGAGAGGGGTAGGGAAATGAGTGCGGGTGGACTTGGCCGTCGAGAACTGAGCATCAGCCAAGCTCCAGCGATTTGGGGGAGTAGAATAGCGCCGAGCATCGGGGAGAAGCGTCGGTGTGGGTTTACAGCGACGGGGAGAAGAGTCGGGGCAGGGATTTGAAGCGGCGGAGAGGAGGGGCAGCTAATCGAAGTTGGGGATTTTTGGAGGAATGAGCTATGGCTTCAATTTGGGGGCAAAGAGAGATTGGGAATGAGCGTGAGAAAAGAAAGAAGAGGAAAGGGATGAGATTGTGAGAAGTGAAATCCCCAAAATGCCGTTGATAACTTAGACAAATCTTTTCATTTGGGCGGAAAAGTTCTCAGCCGGCTGAGATCTTCAGCTCACGGTAAGGAGCTCAGCTCACCATCTCATAATAGACTCACTCATATATATATATATATATATATATATATATATATATATATATATATAAGCGAGATGGCCCATATAGGGAGCCCTTCGGTTGAGAACTAATTTTAGTGAGAACTTACAGAGTAGACCCCTCATGAAAAATCCGAACCGACCATCTTGTTCTACACACCTTAGATAGCATAACATAAAGAAATCAAGTAATTTGAAGTTCATTTGCCTATCCATCAAATGGGGTAGAATTTTCAGCCATACAATTTTGCGATGACGTCAATCATGGGCAAATGAACTTCAAATTATTTGATTTCTTAATGTTATGCTATCTAAGGTGTGTAGAGCGAGATGACCGGTTCGGATTTTTCATGGGAGGTCTACTCTGTGAGTTCTCACGGAGTTCTCACCAAATTAGTTCTCAACCGAAGGGCTCCTGGGAGGCCTTCGGTTGAGAACTAATTTTGGTGAGAATTCTGTGAGAACTTATAGAGTAGATCCCTCATGAAAAATCCGAACCGACCATTTTATTCTACACACCTTAGATAGCATAACATAAAGAAATCAAGTAATTTGAAATTCATTTGCCCATCCATCAAATGGGGTAGAATTTTCAGCCATACAATTTTGCGATGATGTAAATCATGGGCAAATGAACTTCAAATTACTTGATTTTTTAATGTTATACTATCTAAGGTGTGTAGAGCGAGATGGCCGGTTCGGATTTTTCATGAAGGGTCTACTCCGTGAGTTCTCACTGAGTTCTCACCAAATTAGTTCTCAACCGAAGGGCTCCATATATATATCTATAGAATAAAACACAAAGAAAGCTATCAAGTGGCTCTCCTTCAATCCCCCTCAAAATCAAAGGCCCAGATCTAACCTCAAAAAACATATTTTCCCCCCAAAAGTTTTCCCCCAAAATTCAAATTTAAATCCCCCACCCAAAACAACTCCTTTCTTTATGTAATTATTTCTCTCTCTCTCTCTCTCTCTCTCTCTCTCTCTCTCTCTCTTCTATTCAAAAAATACAGAAAATAAAAAATTTAACTTAAAAAAAAATTTAAAACCAAAAAATTTAAAATTTTAAAAACTTTAAAAATACTTCAAAAAAAATAAAAAAATCAAAAACTTATAAAAAAATTTATTTTTTTTTAATTTAAAAATATTAATTTAAAATTTAAAAAGAAAAATAATTTTTTTAAATTTTTTGAAATTTTAGAAATAAATCTTTAAAATTTAAAAAATAAATGTTTAGATTATTGGTACTGTAGATACATTCACACGCGTTAGCATTGTATTTAGACATGCTCATAGTGGTTATGGGATTAGAGTAAGCTCTATAAACCTATATGATAATGTCCTTGCATAACTATTACAAGCATCTAAAATTGATGCTAAAGTTTAAAAAAATTTTATGCAGTGTTTCTAACAAACTATATGCATTTCAGGTAAGTTCAAGCTAATGATCAGGAAGACGATAATTGAGCTTAAAGGTAGATATACTGCTTTCTCATATAATATGTTTACTACTTCAATTAATTTGCTGGACCTCCAAAACTATTTTATATAATCAAACCAGGTGACCGTTTCGAAGACGTGCCGCAGGCACGTGTCAACGGGCAAACCTAGTATGTATATATATATATATATATATATATATATATATATATATATATATATATATATATATATATATATATATATATATATATACTATTTTAATGGGAGAGTTGGGGATGTAAACAAACAAACCCTAATTTTGTAACTGAGTAAACACGTGCAATATACGGCAAGCTAAATCCACCAAACATACCCGTGTGATGCACGTGTAGCTCCTAAAAAAGGAATATTTCTCTACTATTTTAATGGGAGAGTTAGGGTTGTAAACAAACAAACCCTAATTTTGTAACTGAGTAAACACGTGCAATATACGGCAAACTAAATCCACCAAACATACCCGTGTGATGCACGTGCAGCTCCTAAAAAAGGAATATTTTAGCAAATGCCCCCATTTAAAATGTGAAAATTAGCATATACCCCCACTATTTTTAAAAACTAAGAAATACTCCTGTTTCTAATCTAATATTATAATGGGAGAAGACCTTAGTGTCATTTGTAAATGTTTTGTCAATCTATAACCCGTGCAATACACGTGCATAACTATTATAAAGGAGGTTCTAAGTTCAAATCCAGATTATGTCTAAATTTTTATTTTAAAAAACTATATTTATTAAGACGTGCATCGCACGTGCAAATTACTAGTATATAATATATATATATATATATATATATATATATATATATATATATATATATATATATATATATATATATATATAAGGAAATGCTCAGTATATATATATATATATATATATATATATATATATATATATATATATATATATATATATATATATATATATATATATATATATATATAAGGAAATGCTCAGTATATATATATATATAAGGAAATGCTCAGTTGAAAATGCAAATGTTGTGGAAAACGTGAAAACAAGCCTAGGCTGTTGTTTTTTTTTTTTTTTTGATAAAAGATGACTCATCAGTCATCGATTCATTAATACTGCATTAATGAAGCAGAGTAGTACAGACTAATAACAAAGAAAAGGGCGAAGCCCAACAACCCACCCCAAAATACATCGACATCGACGGCTCCCCCGAGCCCGCCCCCAAAGTACAACCAAAATACGATAAAAAAGAGAAAGAGATACATCATAGGTCGAAACAGGAAGTAGCCATCTAATAACCTCCTACTTCCACTAGGAGGAGCACTCGCCCTCCGCCCCAACTGACGGACTAGCCCTCTGAATCCATCCTTAGCTTCTTTCTTGCACCCACGTGACCTGCCCAATCATAGATGAGACGAAAGATCTTATGCATCGAAGTAAAAAAAAGTATAGTTGCATGAACGAAAACATAAGTCATTTCGGTCTAGCCATAGACTCCAAAGGGTCGCCGCTACTGATATGTCCCAAGCCCCTCTATCTATACATCTAATATGACTCTCTCTCCATGCTCCCCAGACTTCTGTAGATGAAGTGGGGAACCTCTCACACCCGAATCCTCTACAAACTACTTCCCATGCTAGAGCCGCCTTATAACAAGTGAAAAAAATGTGGTTTGTGTCCTCTTCTGCTGCTAAGCATAGAGCGCATAAAACGTCGGTCTGCATATTTCTTTTTCTTAAGTTGACTTTCGTTAAGACAACGTCGTTATGAACCAGCCAACAAAACACCTTAACTTTCAACGGCACTTGCGCGCCCCAAATGACATTCTCTAACGAGCACCTGATCCCTCCGTCGTTTAACCACTTGTACATTGAAGCTACCGAGAAAAGCTTAGATGGTTCAAGGCTCCACAATCGCTCATCTAGTTCGTTATTCAATTGTCCCCCTTCTGCTTGTATGTACCTGTTAAGCTCTTCGAACTGACCGCTGCTTTCTGAATTCCAGTTCCCAGATACAGTAATGGTAAGCCTCCCGTTTTTCCAAACGTCAGCCACTAATGCGTCCGGATTAACTGCATTCTCCGCCGCCTTTGGGAAGATATATCTCAGCGCTCTGTTTCCACACCATTTGTCTTTCCAGAATCTAGTGGTCTTTCCGTTCCCTACCTTGCAGATAGTGTTGGTGGTAAAGATATCTCCCTGCTTCGCAACACCCTTCCATAAGTAAGAGACCTTGCCATAGGGGCTCCGGCCACCGAACCTGTATTTCTTCCTTTTACGATACCGGTCAAAATAGAAGTTCCACCAGCCTTTCCCTTTTTTATAGATTTTCCACCACCATTTACTAAGTAAAGCCTGATTCATCTCTTGCAAATTAAGAATTCCCAAACCACCAAATTCTTTTCTTTTGCAAACTCTTCCCCATTTAACTAGGTGAAAGCCTTTGTTCCCCTCGCCGGAGCCCTTCCATAGAAACCTTCTTCTTATTTTGTCTATTTTGTTGATGACCCACTTAGGAAGTTCATAAATAGACATAAGATACAATGGGATAGTACTTAGCACCGAGTTAAGCAAAACGATTCTCCCGCCTAACGTAAGATATTTACTCTTCCACCCTGCCAGAATCTTAGCAATCTTGTCAATTAGGGGTAACCAGTCTTCTCTGAGTAGCTTCCCGGGCCTGATTGGCGTTCCAAGGTATTTGATCGGAAATACGGCGGTCTGACACCCTAGACTTCCTGCAATTTGCTGAATAGGGGTTGATAGCTGATCGCTGATTGGGGTGATGCAGCTTTTAGAAAGGTTTATTTGCAATCCTGACCAGCTCTGGAAGCAAATAAGAGCCGCTTTGATGGCCTCAACCTCCTGCATGTTTCCTCCGCCGAATAGCAGGGTATCGTCCGTATATTGAAGAATGGCGATTGGCTTCTCTATCCCCTTGATATGAATGCCCTTAATGTCGTTGCTTTCTTGAGCTCTACTGATCATCTCGGCCAACCCGTCTGCGACAATAGCAAATAGAAGCGAGGATAGGGGATCTCCTTGTCTAAGGCCTCTTTTGCATCTAATTTCTTTGCTCTGCCAATCATTCACTATAATTCGCGACTTTCCACCTTGTACGCAAAGCTTCATCCATGATCTCCATTTGTCACCAAATCCTTTGAGCCTAAGTGCCTCGTCCAGGCACTCCCAGTTAATCGAGTCGTAGGCCTTTTTGAAGTCGATTTTAAGCAGAAAACCATCTACCTTTTCCTTGTGTCCTCTGAATACTGCCTCGTGGGCGGCTGCTATGCTGTCCATGATATCTCTTCCGCGAATGAAACCGCTCTGGGTCGTAGCGACCACGTCCTCCATGTTAGGTGCTAGCCGCTCAGCTAGGACTTTTGTAATAATCTTGAAAGAACCATTTAAAAGGCTAATCGGGCGTAGATCCTCCGCCTTGCGGACCTCCTGCTTTTTGGGAATGAGGATGATGGATGCGTAATTTAATCTTTCGAGATTTGCCGCGCCTCCGTGGAAGTCAGTGAAGATCTTCATGAAGTCCTCCTTGATGATCTCCCAATATATCTTGTAGAAAAATATTGGTAACCCGTCCGGTCCCGGTGCTTTATCCTGACCCAACTTGTTGATAGCCCTCCTGACTTCCTCTTCCGAAAATAAGTTCTCCAAACCGTCGCTCCCTTCTATCCTTGAATGATTCCACATATCCGGTGAGAGACAACTTCTAACTTGATCGTTTTGACCTAACAGGTCTTGATACTTCTGTTGTAGGTGCGCTCTAATCCGTTCTTCGTTCTCATTCCACTCATCGTTTATCTCTAGCCCTATGATGTGATTGCGTCTTCTCCTTCCGTTGGCCACTTTGTGAAAGAACTTTGTATTTGCGTCCCCCTCCTTCAGCCATTGGATTCTTGACCGTTGCTTCCAGTGCATCTCCTCCATAATGCTTAAATGTTGAAGTTCCAACCTCCCGCTTGCTAGTTCATCTCTCTCTGATACCAGAAGGTCCCTATCTTCTTGGACCATTTCCAACTCTTGATTCCTGCGTCCAATCGCCTCTCGTTTAGCATTGTTGTCCCCAAATTTTACCTTTGCCCATCCCTTTAGATCCCTTCTTAGCCGCCTTGTCTTTTCTACCCAAATACCCACTGCCGAAATTTGTGATGTCGCTCTATTCCATGACTCCCGAATCTGATCCCGCGTCTCTTCGGAGGTGATCCACGATTTTTCAAATCTGAAAGGAAAATGCGACCTCTTGGACATCGCCTCGCAGTCGATGATCAGGGGCAGATGATCTGATGTAAAGCGAGCTGCCGATTTCACCTTTGTAAAGGGGAAGACATCCTCCCAATCGGTGGACACCAGTATTCTATCTAGTTTCGCTAGAGTTGGACATAGTTGCATATTCGACCAAGTAAATTTTCTGTCGACCATCTCAAGCTCCATCAAATCTAAATCGTCAATTGTCCTGTTGAACAGTTCCTGATCAGTACGGCTGTGACCCCTACCTCTATGTTCATCTTGAAATCGGGTGATATTGAAGTCGCCGCCAACCACCCACGCGCGGTCCCATCTTCTTCTGATAACATCCAATTCTTTCCAAAGATCCTTCCGTAATCTAGAATTGTATGGCCCGTACACAGTCGTCACCACGTGCTCCCAATTGTCGCGTCTCCTTCTCAGCTTAATCGACACCGAGAAAGCTCCTATGAATTCGTCTATAATCTCGAAAAATCTCATATCGGCCCCTAAAGCGATCCCACCCGAATATCCGACCGCGGGCTTGAAACGCCAATCAAAGAAGGCAGCCCATTTCATAGTGGCGAATTCCTCTATGGTATGATTTTCAATTCTCGTTTCCTGAAGCCCACAAATAGTCAGCTTTATATTGTTAATAGTAATCGAAACCATTCTCTTTTTGCTTTTTAACCTCAACCCCCTCACATTCCAGAAGACGTACGTCATAAATACCAAACGATAACGCCTATACCCTATCCTCTCTAGAATGAACAACGCCAGGGCTTAAGCTAAAGTCCTGCTAGACCCACCCTCTAATGATGGCTACTCTTTCTAATTGCTCCGCTCTATTGGAACCCATGGCTAGACCGTAAAGACTAGCGAAATATAAAAGCGAGTCGTCATTTAAGGAATTTAAAATTGAATATGGGGTAGTTGAAGTACCTTCCCTGGTGCAATCCTGCTCCATTTCTTTAGTCGTATCTTTGCCAAAGTCTAAATATCCCGGGGCCTGCTCCGTACCTCCTCTGTCAACTTGCCTCTTTCCCTTTCTTTGATACTCTGCAAATTTCTTTGTGTTACTACAGACACTGTCACTTGCTTCCTTATCCTCCGCGTCTGTATCCGTAGCCGATACGAAATTGTCCTCCCGCACTCCCTCGAGAGCCCCAATAATCCCTTCTTTCGTGTCTAGATCCGGGGAGCGGATGTGTAGAATAGGAGCTTGGATGCTAGCTGTCCCCTGATTATCAACTGTTGATATTTTAGTAGCAATCTCTCCCTCCTCAATAACCGATCCCATCTGATTCTCCTTGCCCTTCAAAAGAGGCTCATTAGACTCCACTGGATAAAAGCTAGAAGACTTATTCTTTAGTAGGGCATTTAATGCTTGTCTAATAGATTCCTCCACTTCAGCCTTAGAGAATTGAGCCCATTCCTGGATACCCGCACCAATATCTGTGGTTGGCTCCAATCCGCCAGTCGCAACCGATTTGAGAATCCCTTGAATAGGTAGAGGACTTTCGACTACTGATTTGCCCTTGTCGCCAGTGTTAGCTACTCCTAGGTGTTGCTTAGGATTGGACTGCAAAGCTGAGGATACTGATGCCTTGGTCTTGAGCCGCACGCCATCATCGTACTGCTTCGACTGCTTTCGGCGCCAAGTTGATTTTGAAAAAGAGCTGACTCCCTCGTCTCGAGACAGCAGCGTACCATCTTTGAGAAGTGAAGGGTCAGGATTGATTGAGTCCCTGATGAGCGGCCCACGCTGGGTACATGCGTGATGAGATGAAACGTTGCTGTGCATGATCTTCTTCCCATTCGACGGTCCTTGTGTTTCTTCTTCCTCCAACTCTTGATCAGGGCCGTCCGTTCCCTCTTCAACGCCGAACAACCTATCCCCTGTAAACGAGACGCTCTTCTTTTTTTCGACAATCACCAGCACTTCGAATGCCTCTCCCTCAAAATCAGTGATAATTTTGGAGGGGATATCCCCAAGCTTGGACACCCCTACTCTTAACCTGGCGAACTTGTGGCCTGAGTGGGTTAGCGTTTCCCTATCGATTTCGATGAGGGTGCCGAATTTGCGAACCAAATTTTGAAAACCGCTCTTGACCCAACAGTGGTAGGGGAGGTTGATCAAGCGAACCCAAACGGAGTGGAGCGACGCTGAGTTTACCGAACCTAGGTTTCTCGACCACGGCTTCAGGGTGAGGAAGAACTCAAGTCCCCTAGCGTCTTTACCTTCCACCCCCTTCATGTTGATCGCGAAGTCAGTAGAAGCCTCGTCACTGCAGTGCAAGAAGAAGTTGCATGGGGACATCTCCTGTACAAGCCACGGAGGAGAGGGTGCCACCACTGCTTCGAGAAGATCTTTGATGTCGCTTGGTTGTGGGAATCCCGTTTGAGCTTTAGCAACGATGCATCTTTGATATCGCTTTTCCAGGTCCGCCATAAGAGGCGTTGGAACAATCATGGCTTTGATAATCTTGCGTTCGCCCACTGCGCTCTCCTGAGTGTTGCTCGCCCCTGAGTTTGCCGAAGCTGACTTTTGCGTCTTTTCTTTGTTCGCAGTGGCTGAGACTGGTCGGAGATTCAAAGGGCAGGCGGTTGAGATGTGTCCAGTGCGCTTACAGACGTAACATAGCCAATCGTTCTTGCACGAGTTGATGGAATGGCCGATTTGCGCGCATTTGTGGCAAGATTTGCGTGCCTCAGCCTTCCCATCGCCGGAGTTGCTGTGAGCTTGGTCGCTCTTCTTGGGTCTCCTAGGTTTGACGAGCACCCACTCGCCCTCGTCGTCTTCTTTCCTCTTTGGTTCATTTGCTTCCCTGGGCGGCGAACGCCCTTGAGCTCTATGCTCAATGGCCCCTTCCGCCCCGCTGCCTCTCGTGACCTCCGCGAACGTCCTCTTCAGACCCTCGGCAGGCCTATCTCTCGCCGCGAGATGGGTCGTTGATGGCCTCTGGCTCCTATCCCCGTAGTGCGCTCTGGATCTGCCTTCCTCATGCTTCTCAGTTCCCTCCCTCCTCGCCGAATACCTGAATCCCTCCCGATCCCTATGGCCTTGGGGTGAAGGACTCCTGCGATAGTGGCTTCTCTTCCTTCCTTGCGACTCCCTCTCCAAGTCCCTGGCGTGCTTGGGCATCGCTGAGTCCCTGTGGGCTTGGTTATGTCTCTGCTCTGTGGACGGGAGATGGTAGGATTTGTGGAGATGGGTTGGGGGAGATGGAGGGGACGCTCTTCTCTTCATTCTTTTTTGCTTCGTTTTATGTAAAGTAACGCATGCCTAGGCTGTTGTTGGAAACAACGACCTAAGTTATAATGCATTATAACCTAGGCCGTTGTACCAAACAACGGCCTAAGTGGTTTTTCACGTTTTCACAGACATTTGCGTTTTCAACTGAGCATTTCCATATATATATATATATATATATATATATATATATATATATATATATATATATATATATATATATATATATATATATATATAGAGTAAATCTATTAAGAGATGGAAAGCTGAATTCCTTATCTGAGCTGGAAGTGATCAGCCGTCCGATCTGGTTTGATTCAGATCGAATGGCTGAGATCTGATCCCGTCTCGAGCCTCTCTTTGTTGAGGGTAAAATGGTCATTTGGCCCCCTCTCCTTATCTTTTGGCATGCTGGTTCCCAACTCAAATCCCGCTCTCTTCTCGATCGTAAGAAACCCTAGCCGCGCTCTCCTTCGAATTACTCCCGCGCTCTCCTTCTTCGATGAAACCCTAATCGATCTGAGAGAAACCCCCATTCTCCTTCTACGATTTCTACTTTCTTGAGCTCATTCACTCACTTCGACGAGAAACCCTAGCCCCCAATCGCACTGGATTCAGTGGTCTCTTTCTCTCTCTGTCTGCGATCGAAGACCCAAATCGCCATTAGGGTTGCGAGGCTCTCTCTCTCTCTCTTCGACGTCAAACCCAAAGTACGATTAGGGTTTCGATTCCTCAGCGATTCGAATAGAAACCCTAGCCCCCAATCATTCTTATCAGGTATTCTCAGTTTCAAATTACATTTCGTTTTCTTATTTCAAGTTTCACTATGAAAAATTGAGTCAATATGGCCTCTAGATCTGTTGTTTTCGTTTTCTTATTTGATGGGTTTGTTGTTTTGGGTTGAAACTAGATCTGGGTCTTGGTGGGTTTGGGGTTTTGGGTTGAAACTAGATCTGGGTTCGAAATTTTTCGGTGTTTGAGATGTTGGGTTGTTATGGGTATGTTTAGATCTATTGAATATGATGTGTTTTTTAGATGGATCTCTAAGATCTGCATCAAAGAAGTGGAAAATGAATCACCCCATGTAGAATTTATTTACATCTTTCATTGCGTTAATGTAAAATAACTCTCTGTAATTGATGATTAAGTTTCTATACCTTAAAAACAGTCCTGATAAGCACCTGGCGATCTACCATTACAAATGGGTAAAGGTGTTTGGGCTCACTATTCAAACCCTAATACCGATGGCATCCTCATTGCTGAATCCAACCACTTTGATATACAATTAATCCTCTACAATTGGAGTAGGTTAGTACATACTTGTAAGATTACATATTACAAGTATCAACTAGCATTACAATCTGTCGGCGACCTTCCAAGTTGTATATATGTTAATCAGCTTAATTTGCTTTGTAGGTACTGCACTGCAATGCATTTTATAATCAATTTTCTAACTCTGCTTTATTATAATAACAGGGGATGATTGCGTAGCAATCGGAACAGGATGCCACGGGTCAATGTCAATCAGGTCATGGCATAAGGTTCATCACAATATCTAAAACACATTGATGACTATTAAGAAACTGAACAAAGCTCTGTTGATTTCGGCTATGTTTTTCAATTCATCAAGTTTTTCAGTTTATGTCAGTGAGGTTTAAACATGTTTTTCAATTCATCAAGTTGGACCCTTGTTATATTTTATCACCCTATGTTTTGTAATATATATAAGCTCCTTGAACGTTGCGGACTGCATCCTTCTGTCTTCTCATATTAACAACGGTATGTTTGATAATATGCAGGAGAGGATCAGGTCAGGGTATGCTACACATATCGTGTTTAAAAATATAGAATTCAATTCAATTCAGTGAAAACTCCCATAGTCATCGACCAATTCTGTTGCCTGGCCACAAGGAAACTGCCCGCCCTAATAGGGTAAACTTCTGATTGAGCTATATTTATCAACCGGTTTTTACAACAAATTGGACCATGATTGATTTTTTTTTTTTTTTTTTAACTACAAATAAAGATGACATCGGCAGTTGCAATAAGTGATGTGGTCTACAAGCATCTGTATGGAACTTGTGTTGATCAAATGGCGATCCATCTAGCATGCAGTGAGAGCCAGGGTTGCAAGAGGTTAACTTTCAAGAATATCAGTTTCACTGTCCAAGGCTCAAATGATGTGCTTACTAACTCAATCCTCTACTGCTTCAATGCTTTGGGGATTATGGCTGAAAGTTGCTTCCCTAAACTTCCATGTTTCTGATGATCATATCTAGCAATATACTCACAATCGTTACTTAATTAGATGTTTGATATCTTGTCATACATTTTAATAATAGAGATGTATTCATTTTGGAAGTATTCTTTTAGATCACTTCTTTAGTTTTTCTTGCGAAAATTAACTATAATAAAAGTCTTTCGTTGCACTAGATTTTCTGAACTTGGTGCAAGATTTGTGCAAGTTTTGTGTAATAGATACAAAGCTAATTTCTTTGTTTTCTCTCTTTTTTCAATCTTCTACATTTCACTCAATATATTCGAATGCTGGCAATGAATAAACCGTTTTTTTTTTATTGAAGAAAGATGGTCCTGCCATCGTTTCATTAATGATCTGTTAACGAAACAAAGGAGTTCATAATACAACTAGGACAGTTAACAAAAGGAGACACGACTCGCGTCAAAATTGTCTAATACATTTACATACAACAGTAAAATACATCAACTGGAAACAAAAGAAACAGAACGAAGACATCGTAGTCCTTGCTGCTTTTGACCAATCACTCTTCCCCCACACGCAAATTGTTGCTATGTCATGCCTGACCCAAAAGAGAGCATCAAAACAACAGATAGAGAGAAGAAAAGTTATTGCTTTTTTTTCTTTTTTTTTTTCCTTCTTTTTTTGAATCAGTGTAGCTTGCCTCGTTGCATTTACTTGATGCAGTAAGATTTGTTGACTGAAAGCAGCTTCAAATTTAAGCAGACTCCAGCAAGAGTAAATTAACTATTAAATACATGCGAGGTATTGAAAGAAACTACTACATGAACATACAGTTCCATGGATTAATCTCATGTGAGATGTAGAAAGAAACTCATACACCAACAAAGTTCATTAAATTAATCACATTATCATTTTATATACAGGGACAATAGTTTGGCACAATTATTCCCAAAAGAAGAATATATAGATACAAGATATCGATACACACATGTAAAATAACTTAAGCCGGATCGTCTTTAGAAATCCTCTGTAAATGCATGATATGATGTATATATTTCATTCCCGGGAACTCATGCTAAGATGGTTCCTGCAAGTAACACAGCACAAACTTTCAAAAAACATTATGAATATATACTCGAGAAAATTTGAAAAGATGGTTCATGCAAAGCCAATATCCATTTCTTTCCTTTTTTTTTTTTTTCTTCTTTAAGCATTTATTTTACATCTCCCTTGAGATACATCATTCATATGATAATGTTCTTAACTCACATTTGAGGGTTCAGATATTCAGCAGGGGTTAAAGGTTTTGGACCACCAAACCAATCAATTAGAAATATGTTCTCGATTTCTAGCTTGAAGAATTCGAAGTTGTGATCTTTTGGCCAACCTGCACCCCAAAAAGGCAAAAAATAGCAGTAAGGTCATATAAGTAATTTGGGCATTGAATCGATATAGTCAATCAGTTTTGAAATGACATAAGCTTTCCATATTATAAATTCACATGCTTTGCTCACCCTCCATTTCTGCATGTTTTGCAAACAGGGCTCTTTTAGCAAATTCAGCTTCGGTGGAGTTGCCTTCTATTAATTTCAGCTGCAATTTGGTAATAAAGGATATTAATGTTAGAAGCTACCATATGCAGTATATACAAAAACATAGGTTTCGATATTGTGCCAAAGTCACAACAGATGAAAAGTTTTGTATATAGGTTTGGTAATAGGTCAAAATGTTTTGAAAAACACAACATAAAATTGCAGTTGGACACAATTCAATCATGACCTGACTATCTGAAGCATCACCCCCATATATCAGTTAATCATAATTGATTTTTAATGAAAAGTCATTCTATTCCGTTACCGATTATTTTAATGCACTTTAAAAAGTTATTTTCCCAATGTGAAGATCAAATTATCACATTATTTGCAGTTTCACAATTGGAATTCACTCTTCCAAGCATTAAAAAAAGATTCAAAATAAGCTGTGTACAGATTAAGAATTTGTTTCCTACCTGTCTTGAGTTGTTTGAGAATGGTAACAAAACATACCAACAAAAACCCCATCTCTAAAGCCGCTTGCATTCTAAACCAGTAGACTAACAAAAACTTATTAGTGCATAGCAGATTCGTCAAGAACTTAATATGCACTAGCTCTTGCCAAAAATTTTGTTAAAGTGAAGATCCCAGAACAGAAGCAACTACAATCGTCACTTTTACTACACTAAACATCCAAAAAGGTAATGTAGACCGATTAATTGTATCTTAGCACCATAATCATGGTTATTCAGATAGACTAATAAAAAGGTTATGTAGATTGATCGGTACATTTAGATATGTATTAGTTTATTTGGATGATTTGGATGTTTCAGGCGGTTCAGAACAATCGTCAATCGATATTCCTATCCAATCCATTTAGAGACAATGGATGACAGATATTCAATAAATGGATATGAAGTGAAATTCAAATCAGATTATTTGTATCCATTTATACACCATACATAGGCTACATTATCAGGTGAAGTAATGAGCAATTACTAATAAGTGAAAATACATGGAAATTTATTTTTAAGAAAAAAGATATCAAACATAATTAAAACTTTCCATACATGGAATGTTAAGATCAGGGAAACCCTAGCCCCCAATCATTCTTATCAGGTATTCTCAGTTTCAAATTACATTTAAAGTTTCTGCTAGTTATGTTATCAAAGGTTTTCTGCGGATATTGATTTGTGATTGCTGCACAGGTATTCTTTCCAAAAAAAATTAACTATGAGTGCTAGCAATCATCAAATTTAATCTGAAACAAACCTGAAACTTTAGTATTTATCAGTACAATGTAACAATTGCATCAATTTAATCTGTGAAGAATTGTTACAACTTCTCTCTAATTAATTACTTTGGTCTATCCTCTTTTAGTTTTGTATTATGTGAAGCCTCAAACTGCCAAGATACATCATTAAAAATAGCTGAATCAGCCAAGTTACAACCTAAACAGATCTCAATCAGCTCATGAACAACCCAAAAAAGTGCTGAATCAGCCAAGTAACAACATAAACAACCTAAAAACAAGCTCAACCAGCTCATGTAGTTGATAAACAACATAAACACCCTTCAATTAGTTCATAAACAATATTATAAAAGGCTCAATCAGCAGAAATGTAATTTGAAACTGAGAATACCTGATAAGAATGATTGGGGGCTAGGGTTTCTATTCGAATCGCTGAGGAATCGAAACCCTAATCGTACTTTGGGTTTGACGCCGAAGAGAGAGAGAGAGAGCCTCGCAACCCTAATGGCGATTTGGGTCTTCGATCGCAGACAGAGAGAGAAAGAGACCATTGAATCCAGTGCGATTGGGGGCTAGGGTTTCTCGTCGAAGTGAGTGAATGAGCTCAAGAAAGTAGAAATCGTAGAAGGAGAATGGGGGTTTCTCTCAGATCGATTAGGGTTTCATCGAAGAAGGAGAGCGCGGGAGTAATTCGAAGGAGAGCGCGGCTAGGGTTTCTTACGATCGAGAAGAGAGCGGGATTTGAGTTGGGAACCAGCATGCCAAAAGATAAGGAGAGGGGGCCAAATGACCATTTTACCCTCAACAAAGAGAGGCTCGAGACGGGATCAGATCTCAGCCATTTGATCTGAATCAAACCAGATCGGACGGCTGATCACTTCCAGCTCAGATAAGGAATTCAGCTTTCCATCTCTTAATAGACTTACTATATATATATATATATATATATATATATATATATATATATATGCTTCATTGAAAATGGGTCTAGTTTTCACGGGTTGGAAAACAGCGATCTGAGCCGTTGGATCGCTCTTGATCGTGATCAACGGCTCAGATCTGAGCCACCCATCACCCATCTCACTTAAGTGGCGAAAGGTTATTTTGGAAATTTCGTCCCAAATAACTCTTCGCATCACGGATTCTAAAAAATGAATTAACCTAGGCAATTGTTGGGAACAACAGCCTAGGTTATAAAAATTGAGAACAAGGCCGTTGTTTAGTTCTCAATTTTTATAACCTAGGCCGTTGTTCCCAACAACGGCCTAGGTTAATTCATTTTTTTAGAGCAAATCAGGCGAAGAGTTATTTGGGACGAAATTCCCAAAATAACCCTCCGCCACTTAAGTGATAACGGGTGATGGGCGGAGGCGATCTGAGCCGCTGATCACGATCAAGAGCGATCCAACGGTCCAGATTGTTGTTTTCAATGGAGCATTTCTCATATATATATATATATATATATATATATATATATATATATATATGGCAAATGCTCCATTGAAAACGGGTCTAGTTTTCCCAGGTTGGAAAACACCAATCTGAGCCATTGGATCGCTCATGATCGTGATCAGCAGCTCAGATCGAGCTCCCCATAACCCGTTTCAATTGATCAGCGGAGGGTTATTTTGGGAATTTCGTGCCAAATAACTCTTCGCTGAACAGATTCTAAAAAAATTGATATAACCTAGACCGTTGTTGGGAGCAACGGCCTAGGTTATAAAAATTTGAATTATAGGCCGTTGTTTGGAACAACAGCCTTGTTTTAAATTTTTATAACCTAGGCCTAGGTTATAAAAATTTAAAACAAGGCGATTGTTCCAAACAACGGCCTATAATTTAAATTTTTATAACCTAGGCCGTTGTTCCCAATAATTCAAATTTTTATAACCTAGGCCGTTGTGCCGTTATTCCCAATAATTCAAATTTTTATAACCTAGGCCGTTGTTAGGAACAACGGCCTAGGTTATATTCATTTTATCAATGCGAATCAGGCGAAGAGTAATTTGAGATGAAATTTTCAAAATAACCCTCCGCCACTTAAGTGATATAGGGTGATGGGCGGAGGCGATTTGAACCGCTGATCACGATCATGAGCGATCCAACGACTCGGATTGGTATTTTCCAACCCGTGAAAACAAACTCGTTTTCAATGAAGTATTTGCCTATATATATATACACACAGAGAGAGAGAGTATCTTACATAATCTAAACAGTACTATTAATACCTTAAAAGAAGCATAAAAAAATTTATAATTGTAAGCATTGATGATGCAAGAGTTGGAAAGTAATCCTTCCTCCATTCTTGACAAAGCCAAAGTTCACATATTACAACCCCTTCGAAGTACAGTTCACACTAACTTTACTAGTAGTTTTCACGCGCCCGAAGCACATTTTGACAAAAGTTGGAAAATTTTTACTTGCAATAGGCAGGTTAAGTAATAGTTTTAGAGTTGAACGTGCATTGCACGTAATTGAAAAAATATTTTAAAAAAAAACTACAATTTGTACATGCAATACACGTATTTATAAGTAGAATTTAAGTTGTACGTGCAACATACGTGTATATTTAGTGTTAAAAACATATTATAAATTTTTTTTGCACGTGCGTTGCACGTTTTAAATAGGTAGAATTTTATTTATTTATTTATTTTTGTTGTAATTAATAGGAGAGTTGGAGTTGTACGTGTAATACACGGGTGTGTATGTTGACAAATGTCAACCCCAACTCTCCCATTGTAATAGTAGAGATTTAATGTTCCAACACGTATTACATCATATTATGGTGATAACCATAAAAAGAAAAAATAACCTTATTTAATAATTCTCGAAAGTTAATTTGGATCATAAACCTCATACAATTCAGTTCATAACAATATATAATAATATAATTATTACATTTGAAATCATCTAAATATACATCACATTTGCTTACAGACACAAACCTCTCTTCCTATGAATCGAACAGTGCATACCGAAACATCTCCATGTACCATCTCTTCATAATTTGGCGCTATCATGCTAGGCGTGCACATCTTCTGATACACACTTCAAATCAGTGTCTAGGATAATATTTATAGCTCAAAAAGTTACGAGTTCAAAACAAGATTCCGGGCTCGTCGCTGTCCAAATAAGTAACGAGATTGTGGTAAATAACGTTACTAGTAATATACTCGTGCGATGCACGTATTAATTTTTTTAAAAAAAATTAAAGTAAAATTCTGATTTATATGTGCGATGCATGCCATAAATAGGATTATATATATTTAAAAGTAAACGTGAAAACTATAATGAGAGAGAGTTGGAATTGCACGTAAGTAGGTAGATTTACAACTCCAGCTCTTCCATTATAATATTAGAGATTATATTATATTATAGATAGATTGATAGATAGATAATAGTTTACACATGTGACACACATTTAATATATTAAAAAAAATTAAAGTGAAAAATCTAATCTAGTGAGGACTCGAACCTGATACCTCCTTCATATTAATTATACACGTGCAATGCACGAGTTGGTAGATTTACAAATGACACTAAGGCCTTCTCCCATTATAATATTACTAGTATTATACACGTGCTGTGCACGTGGAGAAAATTGGGAGAATGAAAAGGGCAAAAAAAATAATCTACTAGTACGTGCATTGCACGGGTTGGATTAAGGACAAATTACACTAAGGCCTTCTCCCATTATAGTAGTAGAGATTGGATATTAGATAGCTCAAAAAGTTACGAGTTCAAAATAAGATTCCAGGCTCGTCGCTGTCCAAATAAGTAACGAGATTGTGGTAAATAACGTTAATAGTCAGAACACTTATTTATCATACCTAGCTCAACACCGAAGGTATTTTGCTTTCACATCTCCCACAATAATACTTTTGGGCTCTCGGAAGCATTACCAAACAGAGCCTTTATATTGCTTTCCGGGTGTCCGCAAATTTGATCAAAACTAGATAACTGTACACTGCTGCCACCCTGCAGTGCATACGCAATTCAAAACTATCAGCAACAAAATTAATAATCTATTTGTACAATAGGAAAGAGGACATCAATCAATTCTTATAAACTGAAATTGACACTAGACACATTCATTAGAAAAACAAACACATGAATACATAAATGTCAAACAATCTAGTTTTCAAAACAAAAAAAATTCTAACAAGCTATTTCAACCAGATTTTAACTAACTCTTCTACACTATGTTATGGATAAACTATAGCTGCCAAGTATGACCTCTGACTTACTGGGTTGAATACATGATTCCAACTCCCCTTGTTCCTGCAATCCTGCTTCTGATAATTAACAAGTACAATTATACAGAAACTACAGATCGAATAAGAATCCATCCTATATGGAATAAATGTCATTCTATAACCTGCAGCTTCAGATTGTATCGGTTCGAATAAAAAATTTCGCACTTCTAGCACACAGACAGAAAGACCAAGCATAACATTAATAAACAATGAATGTAAGTAATTGTATAGATAACGGATATTCTGCCCCTCGGAGATAACTACGACATTGCTAACATTTATTGAGCGTACAAGTGAGCAAGCTAATATCATGAAAAGTACTTGTTTGATAAACATTATTGTATTGGGGAGAGAGAGATGCTACTTTCAAAGATATCCATTTACACATACTCGCAGTCGCAGATCAACTCTAATCAGATGAATGATTGACCAAGATCGTGTCATATCAGATGAATGACTGACCGAGATTGTGCCAATCAGATGGATGATTGACCACCGAAAAGAAAATTCAGACTGTTGGATATCGTCTATATTATAATAACTCAATCACAGAATCTTTTAATGAATTTTACTCCAGTAACAAATTATATTGCTTAATTTCATGATCCTTGATGCATAAGCAGAATACATCTACCATAATATTCTTGTTTTAACAAGTAGCTAGATCACATCTAACAGCAAGGATTTTTGATTTGGAGAATTGACCACTCAACTTTCTTTACACATTTTACCTGCACAGGCATGCGGCACCAATACCTACACACAGCACAACTTTTACCTTGATGATGCAGGCATTTTTTTTTCCTTCCAGAAGAATGGTTTGAACCAAATACACCTGTGCAGGAGTTGAAGTGAACTTCAGAATGCAATACATCAATAAATGAATGAAATACAATACATCAAAGAATGAAGTCATGTCGACTGAGACAGTTGTAACTATACCTTCACATGCGCCTTCAGTTTCAAAACTCTTCCCTTCAATGGCGCTGCAATTTAAAATTTCAAATCTGAGCACCATGTCCTCCCGTATGCAATGTCGAAAGTATGTCCCTTAATTTATATGCAGATGTGAAGAATACGTCTTTACATATGTACATAGAAAATGAATCTTACTTTGTGAGCCTTCTCATCTCTGAAATCCTACACTATCAAGCATGGCACAGATAACAGAGATTCAACAACCAGAGTCCACAAGGTTTGTGCTAGAAGATGTAGGAATAAGCCTATGGCCGTCGTTACAACTCCATCACTCAGTTTCGCGAAAGAGTACAAGCATCAGGTCCGGAAGAGATGAGGACGATGATGAGTATGAGCTTCATTGGACAGCGATTGAGAGGTTGGGACCCTCAACAGGATGAGGAAGTCAGTGCTTAATACTGGTGAAAAGAAGGTGGTAGATGTCTCCAATCTTGGAGCAGCAGAGAGGCAGTTGCTCATCGAGAAGCTCATCAAGCACATCAAAAATGATAACCTACGGCTGCTGCAGAAACAAAGAGAGATGGAGAGGTGAGCTTAAATTCTTTATGCATTCTCAACAAAAACTGATGTATAGATCATCATTGACTAAAATGGCTATTGGGTAACTTAATTTAAAATCAATGTAAGACCAGGTTAAGTGGTTAACTAGTAAAAACTTATTATTCAACCAACCAAACTAATCTCACGAAGTTCCAGCTTCATAATACAATAAGCAACGATTTAATTGTTAATATATAACATGTTTTTTTCAGATGTACACACTACACAGGGTATAACAATCATATGTGCACAATCCAATAAGTATTGTAACACAAATATAGAAGTCTCAAATTATTATGAGTCTTTAGGTGTGCAATAACACGTACACTATTACATTATTCCATATTGATCCGTTAACTCCATGGACTTCATTCTGAGGATTCTTTAATTTTTACAGAAGTAAATGTTAAACAACCAACTATCAAGTGAGATACAAGAACTTGTGTGTGGAAGCAGACTGTGAAGTGGTTCAAGGAAAGCCGCTGCCCACTTTATGGAACGAAGGTCTTGTCAAGGTAACAAATACACTTGAAGCAATCTTCCGATATATACTTTTGGGAACTGTTGGCGGGTTGGGGATTCAATTCCTATTTCTGCAGAATTATTTTCAAAATAATACTGAAGCTTGTGAAGAATATTCACTTCTGATATAAGAATATGTCCATTTATTTGATCAGGTTCACTTAATAATAGCATCCATAGCTCAGCAGCCAAGCGATTGATAGTAGATACATAGGTTAATGCATTAAGTTGATAGCAAACTACTATTGTAACGATATTGAAATAACTAAACTTGTAAAATGTGTTTGGACAGATCATAAATATCAATAAGTTCATCGCGCACTAGTGTTGATAATCACATAATAATAGTCATATTGCAAGAACTGAAAATAACTTGAATAAATTAAGAAGAAAGGAAAATGCAACTAAAAAAAATTTAACAGAGAAAGAAACACGAGAATAAATGGTCATAAGAATATACACTAATGTACTGTGCACACTACTCAGTGAGTTTTAGCTGTTTATTTTTCAAAAGTGTTTCTTAAGCTAATGAATCTTTAATTTTCGGAACAAAATCTTGTGAAGGTTCCTGATTGAGAGGTTGGAGAAGCAAAGATAAGCATCCTCAGAGATCAATGGCATCATCAAGCCTTCCAGGAAAGTATACATTATTGTTTTACTACAATATTTACCTAAAATTAATATATAGTAATCACACTAAACAAATATAGCTGTTGGTGTTTCTAAGGGAAAGTAGAAGTCATACCAGTTGGTTCGACTTCGAAGGGAACACTTTCCTTGAGGGCATCAATGTTTAGAATGGATGGCAGAATTATATATTTTGCACAACCTCGATATCAGAAATGTTAATTAGTTTGTTTTGTACTTTCATATCTACTTACAAAGAATTAATGTGGACTGCACTGACTCTATTACTGGGACCTCCAGGATGTGGAAAAACTACTCTTTTACTCTCACTTGCCGGGCAATTAGACAAATCCCTCAAGGTTTTTTTGTCTTTCTGTTCAATCCAATGGTTAACAATAGTTAAACATTGTAGATAACTTCTCCGTTACTGTTAGGATCAAACGGAAAAGGGACCACTGGGAGCAAATGATCACGTCCGTTTATGGCCCCTGTGACTACGGGCGAAGAGAAGAGTTCTGGGCGGAATTGCGGGGTATTCATGATAGATGGACTAAACCTTGGGTGGTAGGGGGGACTTCAATATCACTAGGTTTAGTCATGAGCACAGAGGGAGGGATCCGAATGATAGAGATAAACAACGTTTCAACCACGCTATCTACGACCTCAATCTCATCGAAATAAAGGGGAACGATAGAAGGTTTACCTGGTCGAACATGCAGGCCATCCCTACTTTAGCCAAACTAGATAGAATTTTGATGTCCTCGGAGTGGGAAGACGCTTTTTCGTTAGCGCATGTTAGATCGATCCCAAGATCGACCTCGGACCATATCCCATTGATTCTGGACTGGGATAGGGGTAGAAGAACGCTGGCTAGACAGTTTAGATTTGAGAAATTGTGGTGCTCCAATCCTGGGTGTATAGGGGTCATCGAAAAGTCCTGGGGGGAGTTTACTCGGTCAAATGATGCAATATCAAACTGGAACACCAAATTGAGACGTCTGAGGAGAGATCTCAAAGCTTGGGCTAGAAGCGAAAACGATGAAGCTAGGAGAAGAAAGGATTACCTAGCGGGGAGGGTACAAGAACTGGAAACGATCGAAGAAGACAGATGTCTTCTGCAAGCGGAACTGGAGGATCTCTCATCCAACAGAGTGGAGCTTCATGCAACCGGGGAAAGAGAGAAATGTTACTGGAGACAGAGATCGAGAGTTCAGTGGCTTAAGGAGGGGGACGCAAACATGGCTTTCTTCCATAAGGTGGCTAACGGGAGAAATAGACATAACAAGATAGGGTGGTTGCTCGTAGGGGAAGATTGGACTCAGGAGGAGCCAGTCATTAGGGAGCACATAGATTCTAACTTCAGAGAGCTTCTGGGGAGTAAGAGAACTTTAAGATGCAACTTGAGTTCAGAAATGTGGGCCAATTCGAGGATTGAGGGGAGTGACTGCCTTGAGGAGCCATTAGGGGAGGAAGAGATTATTAAAGCAATCAGGTCTTTGGGTCAGGATAAGGCTCCGGGACCGGATGGATTCTCCATTTTTTTCTACTCACTATATTGGGCCATTGTGAGAAAAGACCTGCTAGATATTTTTCAAGAGCTTTGCGAGGGAGACTCTAAGATAGATAGACTGAACTATGCCAATGTGGTGCTGATTCCGAAAAAGACTGAGGTTCGTAGGATTGACGATCTGCGACCGATTAGTCTGCTGAATGGTTCGTTCAAAATCCTCACCAAAGTAGTGGCTAATAGGCTATCGCCTCTATTAACCGAAATCATCGGTGCATCACAAAGCGAATTTGTTAGGGGGAGAGACATCACGGATAGCATTGCGTCAGCCAACGAAGTAGTATTCAGAGGATCTAAAGATAGAATATATGGTTTCCTTCTGAAACTTGACTTCCAAAAAGCCTATGACACTGTCGAGTGGGACTGTGTGGATGAGGCATTTCAGCTTAAAGGATTCGGGGTAAAATGGAGAAGATGGATGAAAATGTGTATCAGAAACGGCAAGTCGTTCATTCAAATTAATGGGGAGGAAAAGAAATTAGGTGCAAGTGAGGGTTGAGACAGGGGGACCCATTATCTCCCCTAATCTTCACTTTTATTGCGGATGGATTATCAGAAATGAACAAGAGAGGAATGGAGGGAGGCATTATCAAGGGGGTCAAAGTTAAGGGGATCGCTAAACCAATTTCTATTCTACAATACGCTGATGACACTATCTTGTTTAGGGTCTCCCAAGTAGAAGAATTATTGGACATTAGGATCCTTCTTAGATGTTTCGAATTCTGGTCTGGGCTTCAGGTAAACCTGCACAAGAGTTGTGTCATGGACCTTAGTAATAACAATGCAAACTCTTTGGAGTTTTCCTCGTCAATCTTAGAGTGCGGTACAGGGGATTACCCTCTCTGCTATTTAGGCACCGCTATTAGACCGGGCAAAATGAATCATGATGATTGGATGCCACTAATTGAGAAAATTGAGAGGAAACTCGCAGGGTGGAAAGGCAAGTGCCTATCCCTAGGGGAGAGAATTACTCTCATCAACTTTGTACTTAGTAGCCTCCCAACCTACCTGATGTCGATTTATGATATACCAAACTGGGTTATTGAGAGAATTGATAGATGCAGGAGACGATTCCTCTGGAAAGAAAGTCGGGAGGATAACAAGGGCTTTCATTTGATGAAATGGGATAGGGTCTGTAAGAAGAAAGAGTTTGGGGGTCTAGGCGACATTAACTTGCGAGATATGAACAAGGCGCTGCTCTCTAAGTGGTGGTGGAAGATGCACAAGAAACTTAAGGCATGGTGGAGCAACTCGTTCATGAAATATCGAAGAAGAAAAATTTGTAAATTCGGGGGGAGTCGAAAACAGGGGAAGGCATCATTTCTATGAAAAGGTATCACAAAGGTAGGGGATGTTTTCCACGCTAACACGAGATGCATTATTGGAGATGGCAGGGACTCTAGATTCTGGAAGGATAAGTGGTGTGGGGATAACACCCTACAATCGATCTTCCCACAACTTACGTACGAAGTAACTGGGACAGACGACTTAGTAGCTGACGTATGGAAGAAACGAAGACTGAATTTAAGCTTTACAGGAACACTCTCGACATTAGCTGAGGAACAACTGGGTAACTTGGAGTTGTTTCTGAGTTCTATAAGGCGTCCTAAAAAAGGGGAAAAGAATGAAAGAGTGGATATGGGGAACATCGTCAGAGTTCTCGGTAGCTTCGATGTATGGATTTTTGAACGATGGGGGGATTAGAAATTCAATGGCGAATACTATTTGGAACGCTAGTGTCCCAAACAAGGTGAAAGCTTTTCTTTGGTTGGTACAACACGACGCAATTTTATCAAAGACGAACCTCAGAAAGAGAAATATTCCTATAGATGTCATATGTATGCAATGTAACACTGAAGATGAGGACACAGCACACATATTCTTTACATGCCCTAAAGCTAGATTAACTTGGGAAATCTTGGGAATTGGATTCAACACCTACATCATTCCGAATTGCATAGAGGACATATGGGGTAAAGGGAGATCGATTAACATTTGTAAAGACCATAGAAGGTTGTGGGATATCACGACTGGTGCGGTCTTGTGGTCCCGAATGATCTTTGTTTTCGTAATTATAGGTGTTCTTTCAAAATGTCTTTGCATAAAATACTGGCTCTAATAGAATTTTGGACAGGTAACACAGCCACAAGGAAGAGAATCCACTTCGAGGGGGACGAATAATCCATTAGGAAGGGAGAGCAGGCTTCTTCTAGAGGTTGGGAGGCTCTCACTCCCGCATTTTGGCACTTCGTGCCATCTTTTGTATGGGCATTTTGAGGGATGGTAGTAGATCCCTAGCTTGATGTATCTTCACTCTTTGTTGTAATGTAATATTTGGGGGAGGGCCGGTAGTGCTCGAAGGAACTGGAGATTTGTAATATGGTTATTTTGTGGTTTCGTTAATTTTTCATTAATGGAATCGGTGACCTAGGTCACTTTTATCTCCCAAAAAAAAAAAAAAACAATAGTTAAACAACTTCCTAAGATTTTAAAAAAAAATCCAAAAGAAAAAAAAGGATTTAAATTACAAATAAAATTTTACCAATGGAAGGTCAACTCTTTGGACTTTGATCAACAACTAAAAAAAGAACAGACCAAAATAATTGCATCAAGATATGTATATTGTCACTTGCAACTATTCCATATACCAAAAAAATTCAAAAGTTCTACTGTTAAGTATGTTCCTTTGATTGTCATATTGGAGGCCAACGACAACAAATATCCATCAGCATATTCGAAAAAATAAAAAAAAAATCATTTTTTTCTGAAGGGTATTGCACTTATGCTAATATACTAGATTGGTACTACAGGAAACAAACAAGTGAAGCAACAATAAAATTAATAAATGCGGACTCCATATGGAACCACATGTTTGTTTCTTGGAGAATCAAACTAGTACAAGAAAGTAGTAGAACTTGCGATACCCTTTTCCAAATCCATTCTAGACAATTCATGTGTATCAGTGTTCTGTATGAAGATTTAAATTTGGACACTGAATTCTTACTCAGGTTCGAAAGCGGTGGAGAGTTATACTGAATCTGATAGAGATGGAGAGTGATACTGAATTCCTTACATAACCAGAGTAAGAATGACCTAAATTCTACCAGACCATAACCACATCTCCACTCCAGACATGTGCAACAAGTTGTGTTTGTGAGAGGATGTCATGTTTATGTGGAAAATTTAGATGCACAAGTGACTGAAAGAGAACTAGAAGATGAATCCCGGGCTTTTGGAGTTTTACGAAGTGTATAGGTTGCAAGAAGGCCACCAGGTTATTCTTTCGTCGACTTTGATGATCACATGGATGCTCTTGATGCTATTTGCGATTTAGGCAAGAATGGATGGAGAGTCGAACTTTCTCACACCTCACGTGGTGGTGGTGGTTATGATTGTTATGATGGTAGTTATGATCTGAAATGTTACTAGTGAGGCAAGCCTGGTCACTTTGCTCGGGAATGCCTTTTGTGTGTTTGTTCTGGCGGACGTCACTGTCCAAGCCTTAGTTCAGTTAGCGTCTAGTTAAATGAGAATGAGATTCAGTTTCTCCAGCACTATCGCGTTTCCTAACAGTGGTCTTCTCCTTCTGTCACATTAGCAATGTCAAATGTGACATACTTAATCACTTTACCTCCGCATCATGTGTAATAGATTCATGTGCTTATGATTATATGACTGGCTAAGCAGTTAAAATCGGAATTAAACGCTGATTAATCGGCAAGTAATTGGTAATTGGTCTAGGTCTGATTAGTTCCTAAGGCGATTAATCAGCGTCTAACTGGAAAATCGCAGTTTGATCGGTGAATAATTGATAATCAGACCTAGACCGATTAGTTCCGAAAACCATTTTTAACTGCTTAGATGACTAGGAATCCAAGTATATTGTCCTCTGTTAGTAGGTACTTTCATCCACCTATTAGACTTGCTGATGGTTCTCCCTCCCCAGTTAGGGGGTTAAACATGTAATGTAAGTCTTACTTCCACTTTACCACTTAATTTTGTTCTTCATAATCCAAAATTTTCCTTTAACCTAATATCTATTAGCAAAATTACTAAAACATTGAATTGGTCTGTTACCTTTTATCCTAATCACCATGTTTCGGGAACTTGGGACGGAAAAAACGATGTATCAGAGGGTCTTTATCAGTTTGACAGTGTTCTTACCTCATTTGCATGCTTGAATGTTTGCACGCCTATGGATTTGCATTGCCAGTTGGGACCTCCATCCTTATAGAATCTGGAAAAAGTTCAGACCTGAATTGTCTTCTCTTAAGGAATTATCTTGTGAGTCATGTTGATTAGGTAAATACTTGTGTATGTCTTACTATCGTGGAGTTAGTAAACGGTCAAGTCGACTTTTCGGTTTAGTTCATTCTGATTTTTGGGGACATTGTCATATTCAAACTAAACGGTCAAGTCGACCTTTCGGTTTATTTCATTCTGATGTTTGGGGACATTGTCATATTCAATCTCAGTTTGGTGATGGTTTTAGATATTTTGTTACCTTTACTGATGACTACTCTCGAGTAATTTAGTTATATTTAATAAAATATCGGTACAAAGTTCTCTATTTTAAAAAAAATTATGCTAAGATAAGAACTCAATTTAATATTTCTGTTCAAATTTTGCATAGTGATAATGTCAAAGAGTATTTTACTTTTGAGTTCACTAGTTGTATGTCTTTTTATGGTATTCTTCATGAGTCTTCATGTCCTTACACCCCTCAACAAAACGGTGTTACAGAGCGCAAGAACCGTTACTTGTTGTAGGTTGAAAGGACCATTCTCCTTCATAGATATGTTCCTTAACGCTTATGGAGTGATGCGGTCCTTACTGCATGTCATCTTATTAACCGCATGCCCTCGTCTGTGTTAGATGGCCAGACACCATTCTCCAAGTTATTTCCATCAACTGATCCGTTTACACTCCCTCCCAAAAAATTTGGCTGTGTTAGTTTTGTTCATGATCAAGGTCCTGGTCGTTATAAGATAGATCCTTATTCTATTTTATGTATTTTTTTAGGGTATTCGCGTTCCTAAAAAGGTTATAAAAGTTATAGTCTAGAATTGCATCGTACTTTATTTCTTCGATGTCACCTTTCTCGAGTCTCAATCTTATTTCTCTACAACTTCATCTTATTTGACTCCACCTCCATTCAATGAGAGTGATACTGAATTCCTTACATACCCTGATCTTTCGATCTCTACTTCTTCGGCATCTGTGAAACAACGGTCTTCACCACTGCCAACAAGGCCTACAATCACTGAAGTGTTCCAACGACATAAGAATACCGCTTTCGACCCTGTTCACACTACTGTACCTATTGTTCCATCGACTCCGGTTACTAATACACCATTGTCTGAGGCTACAACGACATCCTCTGTTACATGCACTGAACCTACACCTACTGTTGCCCATGATGGCGAACCTTCTGATCTTGCTCTTCCCATTGTTATACACAAAGGGAACCGCTCCACTGCATATCCTTTATATAGTCGTCTTTCCTATGCTCACTTGTGGCCTGCCCAGTTTGTCTCCATCTCTACTTTGGACACTTACTATGTTTCCAAGTCATTATCAGAGGCACTATCACACTCTGGTTGGAGCCAGGTTATACGGGAAGAGATGACTACTCTAGAGGAAAATCGTACTTAGGATCTGGTTCCCTTTTCATCTGGCAAACATTGTGTTGGTTGTAAGTGGGTGTACACTGTTAAAGTAAACCCAGATGGTTCTTTGGCTCGCCTAAAAGCTTAATTGGTTGCTAAAGGTTATTCACAGAACTATGACATTGATTATGATGAGACATTCTCTCATGTAGCCAAAATGCTTTTTATTCAGATCATTATTACCTTGGTTGCTTGTTCTCATTAACCACACCACCAACTTGATGTCAACAATACCTTTCTCAATGGTGTTCTTAAGGAAGAGGTTTATCCCCCCCCCAGCGGTTTTGTTAGTAAAGTTGATCCTACAAAAGTATGATGCTTGAAACGATAGTTGTATGGACTCACACAGTCTCTCCATGCTTGGCTTGACCGTTTCACTGAGGTTGTCATGATTTTTGGGTTGAGTGATAATGACCATTCTGTGTTCTATTGACATCATCAGAGGAAGATAATCATTTTAGTTGTATATATTGATGACATTGTGATTACAAGAGATTACCAGAATGACATTGAAGATTTAAAGTTGTATATTTAACAAAAGTTTCAGACTAAAGATCTCGAGCAATTGAAGTATTTCGTAGGGATCGAGGTAGCTCGATCTAAGGATGGAAATTAGAAAAAGTATGTGTTGGACATACTTATTGAAAGCGGTATGTTAGTGTGCAAGCCATCACACACTCCGATAGACTCAAACTCTAAGCTATTGCAAGATCAAGGAGACCAATTGGAAGATCCAGCGTGATACAAGAGGCTTGTAGAAAATTTGGATAATCTTACAGTTACTTGTCTAGATATTTCATATTCGGTGAGTATAATGAGTCAATTCATGGCTTTATCTCGTTCGAGCCATTGGATCCAGTTATGAGAATTCTTCGATACTTGAAGAGTTCTTCAGACAAAGGATTGATATGCACTGATGGTGGACATTGTCGAATTACCGGCTTCTCAGATGCTGATTGGGCTAGTTGCCTGACCACTAGGAGATCCACCACAAAATATTGTGTGTTTGTCGGGAGAAACTTAATTTCTTGGTGGAGCATGAAACAAAATATAGTCTCTCGTCCGAGGGCGGAATCTGAGTATTGTGCGATGGCTAATGTCACATGTGAGATGACTTGGGCCAAGCGTTTGCTTAGTGAGTTGGGGGTTGTCCAACGTGAGTTGATACGTCTGTATAGTGACAACCAGTCTGTCATACTCAATGTTGTGTTTCATGAACAAACCAAGCATATTGAAGTTGACTGTCATGTGATTCGCGATAAAATTAGTGGCACTCCATACGAGCCTCTGCAGATAGAGACTAGACATATCAGCGCTGATCACCAGCTAACCGATCCTCTCACAAAGCCCCTTGCCAGCGTCATGTACAATTCATCAATGACAAGTTGGGCATGTATAATATATATGCTCCAACATGAGGAGTATTAGATATATTGTTGTAGTTGTATTAGTTGTTATATTCCGAGTAAAGCCCATACTTATGTATCCTGTATATACACTAGACATTATAACCAGTTAAAAGAATGAATAAGCAACATACCATTTCAGACTTCAACTTCAGAATTAAAGACAAATGAATGATTTATCTTAAGATTATATCATGATACAGTGCCGTTTTCTATATGCAACTTTAGATTACATCGGTTTAAATTCGAACAATTTCACAATAAGTAAAGGCAGATCAATATAAACAATACCAATTACCAAGCATAACATTAATAAGTAGGCCTTTTCCAACGCAGCTCACCAATAAATATTAATATTTTATAAAAGTACCCCTACAAATTACTATTTCCACATTTGTCGCTGATCCACTTTAAAAATTATAAAAAATGATCAATTTGAGACTCAAGTACAATATTATGAAAATTCTAATCTATTGAACCAATTTTAGAGAGAAAAATCACAAGTAGAATGGTATATAAGAGAATAAGATCACAACAGTAAAAAGACTCTTTGAGAGAACTAGACCCTTCCACTTAAGACTTATTCTTGAAAATTGGTTCAGTGGATTATAACTTTCATGATGTTGCAATAGAGCCTCTGATTGATCACACTTATAGTTGATTAAGAAACTAATATAAAAAACTTAAGTTGTCGGGGACCCGTGCGGAAAAAACCCTAATGAATAACAGCTGAACTGCTGATTGGTGACCAATATAAGATCCATCCTTAATAACCACGACATTGTTTACCTTTATAGGGTGTACAAGGAAGCAAGCAAATGTCGTGAAAAGTATTTGTTTAATGAGATGCTACTTCAAAGATATTCATTTATAGATACTAGACTCAAATTCAGATGAATGACTGACAAAGATCGTGTGAAATCAGAAGGACTTACAGATGAATGATTGACAAAGATGGTGTCAAAACAGATGGATGATCAACCACTGAAAATAGAATCTGTACCGTAGGATTCATCTACACTAAGGGCGGCATGTTTGGTTACCTTGAAAATCACTGTAGGAAGCAAAATCAGCCGAAAAGCACTGTTAATGCGGTTTGGTTGGCTTGGATTTATTTGGATTTAGATTCGCACTGTACAGTGCGCAAATCTTGTTGTTTAGCCCGATCTCACTTCGGCCATTTTTTTCTCCGAAAACACTCACACATCACTGTTCATTAATATTATATTCATTTATTCATCTCCCACTCTACCTTTTCCTTTGTCATTAAGAGCATTTACAGAAATGCTATTTAAACCGGATCAAAGTTTCTCTCCTGGTCGATGTGGGACTAAAGCCCCATACATAAGTGATGTGGACATCAGTAGGTGTATGCAGTCAGCAGTTATGTTGCAGTTAGTGTGTGTGTATGCAGTAAGTGTATGCAGTCAGTTATGTAGCAGTTAGTGTGTCACGCAGTGGCGGAGTCAGGATTTCCATCCAGCAGGAGCGAAATCTCAAGAATTAAACGAAGAAGAAGCGAGCATCAGAAAAAGAGGAGCGGATCGAGTGGTGTCAGGAGCGATTGTATGGGCCTTTACTTGTGAGCCACGCTCAGGGGGAGCGCTGCATGGACTTCCATTTATAAATAAATAAATAAAAATTAAAAATTAAAAAAAAAACTACACCTATACAAAGCGCCTGCCCAAACTCAGGGGGAGCGGCAGCTCACCCTGGCTTGGGTGTGGCTCCGCCCCTGAGTGTGTGTATGCAGTCAGTGTGTATGCAGTCAGTATGTGTGAGTGGTAGTAGCCTATATAAAGGCTTGGGTTATTGTAAAAAGGGATGATTTGGAGAATGAAAAAAAATCAAACAAAGAGAATGTGTGAAACTTTAAGGCAATGTGTGAAACCGACTATTATCCTTCTTTCTTCTATTGATTCATCATCTTCAAGGTTACAAGCCTCCTCTACCATTCCTCTTCTCATCCAACATTCCTCCATGTCCATAGTTGGTAAATTTTTCACGTAATTAAGTCTATCAAATTTCACTTTCACTATCTCTAAATTACTATCTGTTGACTCTGCTACTATATATGAGAGTGAGAGTTTCTACATGCCTGTAGCTTATAAACTTTTATATCGTCAGTTTTAAATTGCACAACTTTAGTTTTATTGATAATGTTGTCTAGGGTGTTAAATGGAACCGCTAGTGAATATGTAATTCTTGTAAAATCCATTAACCCGTAAATGTTTTAAACTTCAATTTATAACTATGCTCAAACGTGTTGGTAAACACTACTTGATTTAATTTACTTGGATAAATCACAAGTAGTTTCACATCATTTTGGTATCGGAGCCAGGTTATTCGTAATTCGGCTCTTGCATCACTCCGTTTAGGTCATTTAGTTTCAATTTCAGCAAGCATTTAGTCCCCAAAAAAAGTCATTTAGGTTGGTTTATTTTCTAGTTTGTGCATTCATCTTAGGTCTTAAATTCATTTAGTTTTAGGTACATTAGCCATTGTCCCAGGTATTTTCAGCAGTTAGATACTTTAGGATTTTCCTCCCGTGTCCCTCCTTCGTCCCTGCCTAGCGCATGAGACTACGAAGCACTGTTAAGGACCCCGAAGAACCTTTCTTAGCTATTCCTAACCACTCAATTAGGAGACGTAGGATTAGGACGATAACACCTCTAGGAGAGTCTAGTTTAAACAGCCCTTGTCCCTTCCTTTCTTCTGATACCTCTAGTGTCTTTCTATCCAACCTTTCAATGGATACCCTCCAAGCAACCCTTACTGAAATTATGGACCGGCTTGCCAGAATTGAACAAACTTAAGCCAATTTCCCAACTCCTGACCGTACAAAATTTCGACATAACGGTCAAAATCATCATAGACAAGCTCGAGACCCCGACGAACAATACCTGAAAAGTGTTAGACCTGATGTTGGCACTTTTGACGGTCGTTTAGAGCCCCAAGCCTTCCTCGATTGGATCCAAGCCATGGACCACTACTTCGAGTGGTTCGATGTGACTGAAGAGCGAAAAGTTAAGATTGCGACAATGAAATTAAGAGGACAAGCTCTCAAGTATTGGACTAACGTGAGAAGCACTCGACGAGCACGAGCCCAAAATCCCATTGCCACTTGGGAAGCGATGAAAGACGAACTCAAGGGAAAATATGTGCCTATCTCTTTCCATTCTCGTCTTCTCGACTCGTGGAACCAACTATATCAAGGCAGCAAATCAGCGAAAGAATATGTTGCAAAGTTTGACGAGTTCTTGATTCGTTGCAATGCTCTAGGCTCCGAGCCTGAAGTCCAGACCCTGTCTCAATTCCGAGCTGGACTTCGAGAGGACCTCCGCAATGAACTCATCCATTGAGATGTGGAAACTTTAGAGAAAGCTTATGCTCTTGTTCAAGATCTTGATGACACGAAAGCAAATTCAGCTTATAAGTCCAATGATTCTAGAAGTCAAAATTCTAGGTCGACCCTAAGTCAAAATTATGGATCCAGATCTTCTTCTCATTACCCTAGTAAGTCTACCCCAAACTCTTCGCAGCCTAGGAGTGACCCCAAAGGAAAGAACCATAATAGAAACTTTTCCAAGATTAGCCCACTCACCAAGTGCTACAAATGCCAAGGCTATGGACATGTTGCAGCCAACTGTTTTAGCCCAGTCAAGGTAGCCATCGTGAACGGTAATCCCGTCCTTGACAACAAAAAATCAGACACCGAAGGGTACACCTACGAAGTCAACGATAGTGCTGAATTTGACGATGTTGAGGAAGATAATCACCTCAACTGCATTAATTTTGAGCCTTCTCCCAGTCTATCAGTTGTTAGATGCACTTTCTCCCAGCCAAAAGAACAAGATGATTGGAGACGCACTAACATTTTTCACACCTTCACCAAGATAGGCGATAAGAATTGAAAGGTAATCATAGACAACGGTAGTTGTGTCAACGCTGTATCTTCTGCCGTCATTTCCAAGACTGGCCTTAAAGTTGAATCACATCCCCATCCTTACAAAGTAACTTGGATTGAAGGTACCTCGATGCAAGTCAACCAACGTTGTTTAATCCCCATTGACTTTAACATCTACAAGGATAAAATCTGGTGCGATGTGTTGACCATGGATGTAGGCCATGTCATTCTTGGTAGACCGTGGTTGTTTGACCACGATGTAACCATTTTTTGCCGCTCCAATCAGTGTGTCTTTCAGCACAACAACAAAAGGATAAAGCTTAATCCTTCCCAACCACGAACAGGTCCAGTGGCTTCTAAACCCACTGACAAGAAAGGAAAAGGAATTTCTTATATTGGCATTAAAGAACTAAGTCAAAAGCTACAAGAAGGAGCAGCAGTCTTTTTTCTCGCCATTAGAGAAGTTCCCAAGAAAGCTGTGACGCCGATTCCTCCTCAAGTTGTTCCTGTCCTTCAAGAATTTTCTGATATCTTCCCCGAGGACCTCCCCAACCATCTACCCCCATTGCGTGACATTCAACATGCTATTGATCTAGTCCCGGAAGCAAGTCTTCCCAACTTGCCGCATTATCGAATGAACCTAACTAAGCATGCTGAGCTCAAGCAACAAGTTGATGAACTTCTCAAGAAGGGCTTCATCCGAGAAAGCCTAAGCCCTTGCACAGTTCCTGCACTTTTGACGCCAAAGAAAGACGGAACTTGGCGTATGTGTATAGACAATCATGCCATTAACAAGATAACAGTGAAGTACCGTTTTTCCATTCCACAACTGGATGATATGCTAGACATGATGGCAGGTGCCACTATCTTCTCTAAGATTGATCTTAAGAGTGGTTACCATCAAATCCGTGTTCGTCCAGGTGATGAATGGAAGACTGCATTCAAGACCAAAGATGGTTTATATGAATGGATGGTTATGCCTTTCGGGTTGACCAATGCCCCGAGTACATTTATGAGAATTATGACTCAGGTCCTCCGCCCGTTCATGAAAAAATTTCTCGTATATTTTGATGATATTCTCATCTACAGCCGATGTGTACTGAGTCATCTGGACCATCTGAGGCAGGTTTGTAGTGTCTCAAGGAAAGAAGAACTCTATGCTAACCCCACCAAATGTACTTTCCTTATGGACCAAGTCATCTTTCTGGATTTTATAGTGTCTGCTAAAGATGTATCAGTTGACCCAGAGAATGTGAAAACCATTGTCAATTGGCCCGAGCCCCGTAATATTAGAGATGTCAGAAGTTTTCATGGACTCGCAACCTTTTACAGAAGATTTATACAAGGCTTCAGCAGCATAACTCCTATAACGGACTGTTTGAAGAAAGGTGAGTTTGTTTGGACACCAGCTGCCACAAAAGCATTTAATGAGATTAAAAAAAGAATGGTCCAAACTCCTGTTATGCAGTTACCCGACTTTTCAAAAGTCTTTGAGGTGACTTGCGATGCTTCTGGTATTGGCATATGCGACATTCTTAGCCAAGAAAATCATCCCATTGCCTATTTCAGCGAAAAATTAAATGAAGCAAAACAAAATTACTCCACCTATGATAAGGAATTCTATGCGGTGATACAGTCTTTAAAGCATTGGCGTCACTATCTTCTGCCGCAAGAATTCATTATCTTTTCTGACCACGAAGCCTCAAGGTTTATAAACTCCCAACATAACTTGAGACCCAAACATGGCCGATGGGTTGAATTTCTTTAGGAATATTCCTATACTATCCGACATAAAAAAGGAGTTGAAAACAAGGCCGCCGATGCACTCAGTCATTGCCACATGCTTATATCTTTTATGCGCACCCAAGTCATTGGGGCTTTGAGAGAATCAAAGATGAGTATGCATCCAGCCCTGATTTTCAAGAAATTTATTCTCTTTTACAGGATGGCATAACTCGAGTGATAAATAACTACCTTCTTAAAGATGGTAATTTATTTTATCTATCTAGGCTATGCATTCCCCACACCTCTCTTCCAGAATATCTTGTTTGGGAATTGCATGTTGGTGGTCTTACTGGATATTTTGGGCATAGTAAGAAAACTGATGTTGTCGAATATCGTTTCTTTTGGCCCAGTTTAAAGAAAGACATTGTAAGGCTTGTTAAATGATGTCATACCTGTCAATTAGCCAAACGTAAGCAAAACACTGGGTTTGTATACTCCGCTGTCCCTAACTGCCCATGGCAAGACATCAGTATGGATTTCGTGCTTGGTCTCCCAAAGACCAAAAAGAAGCATGACCCCATCCTTGTTGTTGTGGACCATTTTTCAAAAATGGCCCACTTTCTGGCTTGTTCTAAGACCTACGATGCCTCATGTGTTGCTCAAATTTTCTTCGACGGCGTCGTTAAACTTCATAGACTCCCCAATTCTATTGTGTCTGATAGGGACGTTAAGTTCACCAGCTACTTCTGGAAAACCCTGTGGCACAAGATGGGAACAAAATTGAAGATTTCTTCGGCCTTCCACCCTCAAACCGATGGACAGACCGAAGCTGTGAATAGGAGTCTAGGAAGTCTGTTGAGATCATTAGTAGGCGAAAACATGGGAACATGGGATCTGAAATTGTATATTGCTGAGTTTACATATAATTCATCTAGGAGTCGAATCACTGGTATGAGTCCGCATGAGATGGTTTTTGGGTATTGACCTAGACAACCTATAGACTTAGCACCTATGTTAGAACCTCACAGAGAGTCTGAGTCTGCATCTGTATTTGCATCTCGCATACACGAATTACACAGAAATATCCAAGAAAATTGAAGAAAGTAATGCTAACTACAAGTTGAGAGCAAATGCTAGAAGGAGGTTTAAAACTTTAAGGTGGGTGATGAAGTAATGGTCCAGATTCGTCAAGGAACGGTTTTCCCCGGAGCCGTTAAGAAGTTGCATGCCCGCTGTGCAGGTCCATTTTAAAATCTTCGAGAAAATTAATGACAATGCTTATGTTGTCGACCTTCCTGAAGGTCTCGGCATTAGCAAAACTTTCAATATCGAAGATTTAGTAAGCTACGAAGGCCCAAATTTGAACCCTAGCAACCCATTGATAGAAGAGCCATCCCAAGAGCCTAATGGTGAGATTTCTCCACTACTCCCACTCCCTGACATCACATACCCCTCAACAGAGGATATTGATAATATTTTAGATGATGAGATTCTGTCTACGGGAGATGGTGGAATTCACAGGTACTTCATTAGGTGGAAAAACAAACCAGAGACTGAGGACACATGGCTGGACCGTTCAGATCTTCAGAGACTTGATCCAGATAAGCTGGAGCAGTATGAGAGCCACCCTAGCTTGGATGCACCGACACCGAGTTCATTCCAGAGATTTGGCAAGACCTATCAGCGCCGGCTACATATGGTTCCTATATATTTCTGAGACAGAACAGGCACCTCGGCAGTATCAAATTTGACTCGACAGAGTCGAGTTCTCTCCCACCCGGAGAGAATGATGTGGACATCAGTAGGTGTATGCAGTCAGTTATGTAGCAGTTAGTGTGTGTGTATATGCAGTCAGTATGTGTGAGTGGTAGTAGCATATATAAAAGCTTGGGTTATTGTAAAAAGGGATGATTTGGTGAATGAAAAAAATCAAACAAAGAGAATGTGATGTCTCTGTGTTCATGTCTTGAATGTGTGAAACTTTAAGGCAATGTGTGAAACCGACTATTATCCTTCTTTCTTCTATCATCTTCAAGGTTACAAGCCTCCTCTCCCTACCATTCCTCTTCTCATCCAATAATCCTCCATATCCATAATTGGTAAATTTTTCACGGAATTAAGTCTATCGAATTTCACTTTCATTATCTCTAAATTATTATCTGTTGACTCGGCTACATATATGAGAGTGAGAGTTTCTACATGCCTGTAGCTTATAAACTTGTATATCGTCTGCTTTAAATTGCACAACTTTAATTTTGTTGATAATGTTGTCTAGGGTGTTAAATGGAACTGCTAGTGAATATGTAATTCTTGTAAAATCCATTAACTCGTAAATGTTTAAAACTTCAATCTATAACTATGCTCAAATGTGTTGGTGAATACTACTTGATTTAATTTACTTGGATAAATCATACTCACAAGTAGTTTCACATTAATAAGCCCCGGTTTATTTTTTGGCTCGATTTTTTTTTCTTCGGGTTTTTTTTTGGGTTCAATTATTTTTTTAGCTTCATGTTTTTTTGGGGGTTCGGTTTTTTCAAGTTTCGGTTTTTTTTGTTTAATTTAAATTAAGATAAATTTAGTTTAATTAGTTTAAACCCTAATTAATTGAGATTAATTTCAAATAACACCAAAAGTTAAAAAGTATTTTAAATTACTTTCGTTACAATGTTCTTATAACTCAAACAAAGCTAATCTTTCATATAAAAATATTACAGCTACAGTAAATCTACATCCAACCAAACCACTTTTCCAGAACTCATTTCCACATATTTCTTTTCTATACAGTAATCTTACAACTTTGAAAAAGTTTTACAGCCAATCAAACACACCCTAAGATTTGCATTTTAAGGCGAAATTGCAATTTTTTTGCAAATTTGAGCAAATTTGCAAATGCTCAATTGCAGAAAATCTCTGACATTTATGTCTGAACGTGCAAATCTGATGTGGGCCCCCACCTCCACATCAGATTTTTTGCAACATTTCGGCTGTAATTTCTGACAATGACATTTGCAAAAAGAAACTGATGTGGATGTGGGGGCCCACAACTCTTTTGCAACAACAAAAAATACGTTTGCAAATTGGGGGAAGTGCAAATAGCATGCATTTTTGCCAAAATTTCCCAACTACTTCAAATCCATTCACCCCTATAATAATTCAATATAAATAAAATATATCATAGAGTAGTCTACGGGTTTCTCTTTAGATTTTCTAGAGAGAGAAGCTCCCAAAACAAAAAACCCAACCAAAAAAAGGAGAAAGAAGCTAAGACCGGGAAGGGGGGAGAACTCCCTCGCCGCCACCCCTCCACCCCCACCACGCCACCGACGTGGAGTTGGATAGTCGGAGTATCCGACTAAAGGTATAAACGTGAGTTTTTCTTGGAGATGTGGGTTATAGATGCGGTCGGCGCAACGGGGATGTTCAACGTCAAGATGGCTGGCATCGAGGGAGGGGGTTGCGCCGCCGAGTTAGGTGGAGGCTGCGCGGGAGTGGAGTGGCTACCGCCGGAGGGATTTGATGACTTCGGGTTGGTCACGGCCGGAGTTGGACGCTGCAAGCATCGAGGCCAGGGTCGATGTGGCTTTGGGGCTGTCGGTGAGGGCTTTGAAGGCTTTGAGGGTTATGCGGGCTGCCGGTGTTGACATCGAGTTGGTTGCTGCCGGAGTTGGAAGATGCAGGCATCGGGGCTGTCATTGATGGGGCATTGAGGGCTGGGAGGGCTTTGAGAGTTTTGTGGACTGCCGACATCGATGTGGTTGTGGTTTGCTCACCAGGTGTTTGTTGGAATGACCATTAGAAGAAGTGGGGGTCGAGGATGGTAGGAGGAAGAGGGGTTCGGACGTCTGATTCGGAGTTGCATCGGCGGCGGGGGTGTTCGTCGACAGCGTCGGCGTGGTGGATGAGACCTACGGCTACTGTTGACGGCTGAATTTGACGCTATCGGAAGATGGCGTCGTGGCAGAGTTGGTTCGGTGGATGTGCTCATCGGCAACATCGTCGAGAGGGGAGGAGACAGGCCGGTAAGAGACAGTGGTTGTTGTGTTGTCGGGGTAGACGTGTGGGGGAAGGTGGAGGGAGTTTTTGGGAAGAAATTTGAATCTCAAATTATGTTTTTGAAATTCAAAATATATATGTGGGTGTGGAGGGGGAGATTCCAATGAATTTTGATTTTCAAATTAGGGTTTTGAAATTCAATTCGAGTTGAGATTTCGATGAATTTTGAATTTCAGATTAGATTTGTTTGAAATTCAAATTATAGTTTGGGAGTGGAGAGAAAATTTTGATGAAATTTAAATTTCAAATTAGATTGTTTTTCAAAATTCAAATTACATCTGGGAGTGATGGGTGGGAGAACAGGATGCAGGCGTCATCGTCTACAAGTTTAGCTAGGGGATGGACTAGTTAATGTTGTAGGTTTAGCTATGTATTTGTTTTTTGTTGTTCTGTTTTAGGAACAAATAGATATAATATATTTGTAATACTTATTTCGTTAATTATTTATTAATAAAGCAGTGACGTTGTCACCTTTTTCTCAAATAAAGAACATAAGATAAAATATTAGAAACTTAACGAAATTTACTCCTCGGGTCACAAGTTTTATGATCCTCACTGAATAGGCAAAAAGCACGCCGCCATCTTCTTTTTGATTTAGTAAGTACCTAAGATCACAGCATAGTATAATTTTTAATTTGGAGGGTCAGCCATCCATCTTCAAGTGAGAGTATTAACATTATGATATATATATGAAAGTAGCCGCATTCAACTCTCCTCACACATGTATGCCCACTTACATAGCTTACCTCCAAATGCGTGCCACACCGATACCTACACAACAAATGTTTCTTTTTTTACCTCCATAATGCAGGCTCCTTCCAGAAAACGATGCATTAACCAAGTACACCTGTGCAGAAGTTGACGTCAATTTCAGAATACAAGACAAATGAATGAATCATCTTATACTGAGAAAGTTGTAACTATACCATTAATACACAGTGCATGTACTTACCTTCAGTTTCAAAACTCTTGCCTTCAATGCTGCTGACTTCAGGACCATGTACTTACCTTCAGTTTCAAAACTCTTGCCTTCAATGCTGCTGACTTCAGGACCATGTCCTCCCGCATGCAATGACGAAAGTACATTTATATGCAGATGTCTTGTACTTGGAGAACAAGTCCTTACATAAGTACATATAAATGGGCCTTCTCCTCATCTCTGAAATCCTATACTGTCAAGTATGGAACAGATAACTGAGGATCAACAGGCTGAGTCCAAAAGGTTTGAGCTAGAAGAGAATCGAAGAAGAAGCCTAAGGTCATCGTTCCAACTCCATCACTCATTTTCGCAAAAGAGTTCAAGCATGAGGTCAGCAAGAAATGGGGACGATGATGAGTATGAGCTTCAGTGGGCAGCGATTGAGAGGTTGGAGACCTTCGAGAGGATGAGGAAGTCGGTGCTTGATACTGATGAAAAGAAGGTGGTAGATGTCACCAATCTTGGAGCAACAGAGAGGCGGTTGCTCATCGAGAAGCTCATCAAGAACATCGAAAATGATAACCTCCGGCTGCTGCAGAAACAACGAGAGAGAATGGAGAGGTGAGCTTAATTTTCCGTCAACAAAAAAAGTGATGTGTACTTGAGATTGCATTCTGCAGTTAAATTTTTTTTTAAATGCAAACTTTCATATAAAAGAGTTCTGTTTCAAGACCAAGAATAACAGAATTTGATAACATCATACGTGAAGACATGATTCATATGAACATAATCCAAAGACCACTACGATTTCATTGTCAATATAAAGCATAGTTTTTTTAAATGCACACTGGCTACAATGTGATATGTACTAACACACAAATATAAAGGTTTCATACTATTGAATGAGTCTAGGCGTGCAATAATATGTAGACTATTAAATTATTTCCATACTGATTGGATTACTACATGCATTTTATTCTGAAATTAATTGACAGAGATGATTCTTTTTTTACAGAGTAAATGTGAAACAGCCAACTATCGAAGTGAGATACAGGAACTTGTGTGTGGAGGCAGAATGTGAAGTGGTTCAAGGGAAGCCTCTACCCACTTTATGGAATGCTTCCAAAGGTCTTGTAAAGGTAACATATGCGCTTAAAGCAATCTTTTGATAAATACTTTTGCTATATACTTACGCAAACTGAACAACAGGGTTGCAGACATCAGAAATACTACTGAAGCTTGTAGGCAATATTCACTACTTCTTTTTTTTTTTGATCATTAAACAGTGGGTTGAACATCCTCCGCGTTTGATTAAAAAGATTTTAACAAAACATACAACAAAAAATAAAGTTTATGAAGTTCAGATCCCAACATGCTGAAACTCATACACCCCAACCAACAAAAAAAAAAAAATACAACGAAATCTAATCCTACTGATCGACCGACCTTGTTCAAGTCAATTTCTCGTGCCAATTCGAGCTCATTCTCTCTCTCAGTCCCTCGTTTGTACACCGTTTATTAGTTCCGTTGCTCGCACGAACACCTCTCGCCCCCATCCCCTATCAGTGACTCATACGTCAACTTCAAGCACCATATGAGAGACCGCAGGCACTCCACCAATCTGACAACTCTCTGTACAGATTGAGACATGGTTTTCATCCCCTCACTTGACCCTCTTTGACTCTCACTGGCACCTCGCAACGAAGGTTGTCCTCTCCGTCACTTGTACACCGTTTATCCGCTCTGTCGCTCGCACGGACACATCCGTCGTCCCCATCAGTGACTCATACGTCAACTTCAAGCACCATATGAGAGACCGCAGGCACTCCACCAATCTGACAACTCCCTGTACAGATTGAGTCCTGGTTCTCATCCCCTCTCTTGACCCTCACTGACACCTCGCAACGAAGATTGTCCTCTCCCCTAACTGCTTAACAAATGCCACCACCACCTACAAGCCCCCTGACATAAGAGACCTTAGGCACCCCTCACTTTGATCTGAATAGGACAAAATAGAGCCCAAACTATAAAATTGTCGGAATACCGTCGCCCCACCAACTAGGGTACATTTTCTTGCTAATTGTAAGTTGGTTGTAATTTGGATATTAGGAAAAAAGAAATTTGAATATTAGGAAAGCAATATTGGAGAAGGAAGAGCCCCCCCCCCCTCCCCGCGTTGGTTTCGGATTGGGAGGGAGAGAAGAGGGGAAGGGAAGGGTTTTGGCCGGGCTGGAGAAAGGACAGACAGTGGTCGGCGGAGGGAGGAGGGAAAGACGGGAGGGTTACCGGAAGTGGAGGAGAGGGGGGCTACCGAGGGTGGAGGAGAGGTAGAGGAGGGGGATGAGCAGGGTGGGCGGGAGGAGGTGGAGGGCTACCGGAGGGGAGGAGGAGAAGGTGGCCGGAAAAGGGAGGAGATAGGAGAGAGCGGAGGAGTTGGAGATCGCCCAAAAATCACTCCCAGATTTTCGGGAGAGATCTGGGAGGATTTTCGGGAGGGGTTTGGCAATATTCACTTCTGATATAAGAATATGTCCATATATTTAATCAGGTACACTTAGCAATAGGGTCCTTACCCAACCCCAAAAAATTTGGGATAAAGGCTTCGTTGTTGTTCGTCTAAAAAATAGCATCAGTAGCTCAGTGATTGAGCAATTGATTGTAAGATACATAGGTTAACTCAATTGATCGCTATTTAATAACTGTTAGTTGCATTTAGAAATATGTAAGACGAAGCACATCCACAATTCATGTGTAAGTAATCTAGTTTCCACTATTTCAACCACAATAATGTGTGTAGGGATTAGCAAAAAAAAGCTAATATGTGGAGGTAGCCTAGGATGTACGAGAAAACAAACTCTGTTGAAAGCATGAAAACAAACTTCATTGAATAGTGTCAGATAATTAAATGCATTAATTTATAGGTATGTCAAAACAAACTCTGTTGAAAAGTGTCAGATTTTTATAAAATGCATTAATAAATTAAACGTTTTAGTAGAACCGTTACTGTGTGACAGAGGATATGACACTTTAGCTCAGTGGAGGGAAAGAGAGATTTGGCATAAAGCTATCTTCTTGTATTCTCTCAGGGTATTCTAGATTGCAATATTAAAAAAATTGAATTCATAAATTGTGTTTCCACAGATCATACATCAACTATATGAATAAGTTCATGGCATACTGGTACTGCATATAAAAATAGTGAAATATTTGATAGTATAATAACAGTGGTACTGAGAGAACTAAAAATACTCGAATGGAATTAAGAGGAAAGGAATACACAAGCATTAAATAGAAAACAGAGAGAAAGAAACATAAATAGATGGTCTTAAAAAAATCTATACTAAAGTAGTGCGCACACTACGAATTGAATCTTTTGCAGTCTATTTTTCCAAAGTGTTTCTTAAACTGATGAAACTATAGTTTTTGGAACAGAATCTTATCAAGGTTCCCGGTCTAGATGCTGGAGAAGCGAAGATAAGCATCCTCAAAGACATCAGTGGCATTATAAAGCCTTCCAGGAAAGTAATCAGAATTGTTTTTCTACAACTAAAGTTTATCTAAGTTTTGCATAGCAATCAGACTAGACAAATACCGGCTGCCGGTGTTTCTAATGGAAAGTACAAGTCAGACCAGTTGGTTTGACTTCCATAGGAACACTTTCCATGAGGGCATCGATGAGTAGAATGGATCCCATTATACATTTTGCACAAACTCGATATTGGACCTATATTTTGGTTTGTTTTGTGCTTTCATGTTTACTTACAGAGGATCAGTGTGGACTGCAGATTGACTCTATTACTGGGACCACCAGGATGTGGGAAAACTACGCTTTTACTAGCACTTGCTGGGCAATTAGACAAATCTCTCAAGGTAAATACATCTTCCTAAGATTTGAAATACAAATAAAATTTTACCAATGTAGGGTAAACTTTTTGATAATCAACAATTAAAAAAAGAATTCGCAAGGAGCAAAATAATACCATCCACATATGCATAATTTCACTTGCAACTATCCAATAACATCATTCTATAAATAAAAGAAAACTATCAATTAACACCAAATGAATTTAAAACTTTCCATGGAGACATCATCAACAACAATTATCCATCAACATATTAAAAAAAAGGATATTTTTCTTCCTAAGGGTAATGCAGTAATGCTAATTGTACTAGTTTAGTACCTAGAAACAAACATTTTAATCAATGTGGACTCCATATGGACCCACATATTCATGTAGTATCAAACTAGAACAAGAAAGTAGTACAACTTGCATTAACCTTTTCCAGATCCTTTCTCGAAAATTAACGTATATTAGAGATCTATATAAATACTTAAACTTGGATATTGAATTATTTCTCAGGTTACTGGTGAAATTTCTTACAATGGCTTTAAACTAAAGGAGTTTGTCCCAGAGAAAACTGCAGCGTATGTGAAACAACACGATCTGCACATCCCTGAAATGACAGTAAGGGAGACATTGGATTTCTCTGCACGCTTTCAAGGTGTTGGAAGTAGAGCAGGTAAGGCCTCCACATCCATCCAAAAAATTTCTAAATGACTAACTTGGCACCTATGTAACAACATCCTGAACTCAAACTGTTCTTTACCTTTTAGAAATTATGAAGGAAGTTAGTAGAAGGGAGAAGCAGGCTGGAATTATTCCTGAACCTGACATAGACACATATATGAAGGTAAATCATGACTTCATTGCAGCCAACTTTTTCCTCGAATCACAACACATACACTTACTGTACACTATTAGCTTTGTACACAATTATAACTCTCTCAAAACATTGAACTATACGAGCATTAGATATTTGTTTGATAACTTTATGCAGTAGCTTGGGTTCTATCATAAAACGAACTCCAAATGAACTGACAGAAAGATTTGTTAATATAGGCAATTTCTGTGGAAGGATTAGAAAGAAGTCTCCAAACAGACTATATACTAAAGGTAGTTTTCTCCTTAAAAAAATGTATTATGCTCAAAATCCAACAAATCTCTTTGAAGTGACTCTAAAAGGTGTCTGGCATGCAGATAATGGGATTGGACATATGTGCAGATACAATAGTTGGGGATATAATGAGAAGAGGTATCTCAGGTGGCCAAAAGAAAAGATTGACAACAGGTACATATACTATTAAAAGATACAGGAATACATTTCTGCTACATTTTTCTAGTTATACATGTCATTTCTAATTCAACATTTGATTTTAATAGGAGAGATAATTGTTGGACCAACAAAAGCGCTTTTTATGGATGAAATATCAACGGGGCTAGATAGCTCCACCACGTTCCAAATCGTTGCTTGTCTTCAACAATTAGCTCAAATCACAGAAGCTACGGTCTTGGTTTCGCTTCTTCAGCCGGCACCAGAGACTTACAATCTCTTTGATGATGTCATCTTAATGGCAGAAGGAAAAATTGTATACCATGGCCCTCAAAGCGATATTCTAAAGTTCTTTGAAGAATGTGGGTTCAGATGCCCAGAAAGGACAGGAGAAGCTGATTTTTTACAGGAGGTAAACCTAATGTGTATTTATAACTAGGTAATCTGATTACAGAGTTCTTAAAAACGTGCTAGCTGACATTTGAATTATATTCAGGTTCTATCCAGAAAAGATCAAGAACAATACTGGTCTCGTCCTAATGAGCAATATCATTACGTTTCTGTAGATCAGTTTTATGAGAAATTTGAAGCATGTGACATTGGACAGAGACTTGAGAGGGAGCTATCAGATCCATACGATAAGTCCCAATGTCGGGAAACTGCTTTATCCTTCAGTGCTTATTCACTACCGAAATGGGAACTATTTAAAGCCTGCATTGCAAGAGAATTTCTTCTCATGAAAAGAAACTCTTTTGTCTACATATTCAAAACAACCCAGGTACCTACATTCATAAGGAATATGTCTTAATCTCATTTACTACCAAATAAGCGTACAACTAAAATAATCAATAAAATCTTCTTTGCAGCTCACTATTGTTGCAACAATCATGATGTCGATTTTTCCACATAGGCATCTGGGTGTCGATATACTTCATTCCAACAGCTACCTTGGCGCGCTATTTTACACACTTATAATCAATATGGTCAACGGAATTCCAGAATTGTCCCTGCAAGTTTCTAGGCTTCCGGTTTTTTACAAACACAGGGATTTCTACTTTTATCCTGCATGGGCATATGCAGTTCCAGCCTATATCTTAAAAATCCCTATTTCATTCATTGAGTCTTTACTGTGGACATGCATTACTTACTACCCAATAGGATTTAGCCCTGAGGCAGTAAGGTAAATTTAAAAATTATGTTTGTTTACATGATGATATTGAGTTGATACTGTATCCAATATGACACAATTATTTCTTGGTTGGCTAGGTTCTTCCGCCAATTCCTTCTACTTTTTATTGTGCACCAAATGTCAATATCCATGTTCCGATTTCTTGCTTCATATTTCCAAACACCGGTGCCTTCAATGGTCAGTGGCATTTTTACCTTGCTGGGCATTCTGTCATTTGGTGGCTTCATTATCACACATAGTAAGTCCGAGCCATGTCATAGTTCCCAAAATGATCATTTACATGAACATGATAGTCTTCGCTTTTGCAGATTCTATGCCTAGTTGGTTAAAGTGGGGATTTTGGTGTTCTCCATTATCATATGCAGAGATAGGCCTGGTAGGAAATGAGTTCCTTGCATCAAGATGGAAAAAAGTAAGAAGAAAAACACACGCCTTCCATATTATAAGTCTCATTTGAAATACTGAATATCTCCACCTTCCCTAATTCTTTATCTTTCATATTTTACAGATTTCATCAGCAAATATAACCATAGGGCAACAAGTTCTCATAAGTCGTGGGCTGAAATTTAATAGCTACTTTTACTGGATATCAGTGGGTGCCTTGGTTCGATTCGTTTTACTCTTTAATATAGCATTTACTTTCGCGCTTACTTCCAAAAATCGTAAGAAGGCCCTTAACTCTGAATCGACTTATAATGAAAACCATATATTACCGTTCTTGTTTTCCCCTTTTGGATGATAAAATTTTCTTCAATTTCAGCACCTGGGGCATCTCGAGCAATTATCTCACGAGAAAAGCTCTCTCAACTACTAGAAGGCCCTACTGATTCTAAGGACCTAAACAATACTTCGGCATCTGCATCTTCCATATATGCTCCAGAACATAAGAGAACAGGTAAGGTTACTTTTTCCGATAGAACAAGAAAAAGAAATGAAAATAAACTGAAGTTTAAGGAAATATGATTGCAGGCAGGATGGTTTTACCTTTTGTGCCCCTCTCAATGACATTTCAGGATGTGCAGTACTATGTTGATGTTCCTCCAGTAATCATTTCCTAGCAACCTTTCAATTTCTGCAATATAAAAAAATTTATGGACATTAGCATTATCGATACTCATTTTAAATACTAGGAAATGCAAGAGCAAGGACATACAGAAAAACGACTACAACTTCTCCACAATATTACTGGAGCATTTCAGCCTGGAATTCTTACGGCGTTGATGGGAGTCAGTGGAGCAGGGAAGACAACGCTATTTGATGTTCTGGCCGGGAGAAAAACTGGGGGAACTATTGAAGGAGACATAAGGATTGGAGGGTATCCTAAGGTACAAGAAACATTTGCTAGGATATCAGGTTATTGCGAGCAAAATGACATACATTCTCCACATATTACTGTAGAGGAATCAGTAATATATTCAGCTTGGTTAAGGCTTCCGTCTCAAATTGATCCAACTACTAGATATGTGAGTTCTCCCACCCCTTTTTGGGGCATTGCGTATTAGTAAACATTTGAGCTATGTAGTATGAACATTTTAATCATGGTCTCATACCCATGTCAGGCATATGCTAACACCGAAACTTCATGATGACTACTTTGACATATTCCAAACAATCTAAAGATGTCATAAACTTCAAAAATATATACCACAGTGTGGGGACTTCTTAACACTTCCCAAATAATTATTGAAACTGAATCAACATTGTTCAATCACTTTTTCACTTTTTTTTAAATACTAGTTAAGTTTGCTTTTGTCATGACTATGGCACTTTTCATATTTTATAATATCTTATAGGCTATAAAATTGGTATTTCTTATAGGCTATAAAATTATTATTACTTTTTATTTCTAGGACTATATGATATTTACTCTTGATTAGAGCTGTCATCATACCTGGTACCGATCCATACATACCTAATTTATTTCAGGAGGGTAGGCGTAGAAATTAGAAGAACCCAGATTTCAGTTACACATATATATAATCGAAAAGGATTTTTCAAATTCTTGAAGAATGAAGGAAAGGAATTGAAATCACTTGTTCCTACTAGACTAGATTTGCAAGACAGTGATTTGATCCGCATATGTTTACTAGACAGAATAATCAACTACTTTAATCATAAAATTTGACTATAAATGAGAGGTGTTCGATAGCAGCACTAATTGTGATCATGTAACCAAATTACTTGGTCCTAGCACCAAGGTACGTAGACCTGACCCAATAACAACATTAACTTTGATCGTGTAACCAAATTTCATTCTGAGATAACGAATTAACCTATGCATAAATGTGAAATATGATATTATAATTATGTATTATGGTCATGTTCCTATTCCCTACATTTTTCAAATTGGCTGTGTCTAGTAACCATACAGGCGTCGGGTCCTGTGCAATACCTGAATGACTGTGTCTACCCTTCCTAGCCTCTGATACAAGCACAAACATGTACAAAACACAAGGACAATAATACTATTACTCAAATTTTAGATATATCTTCTGTTAGGAAAAGGGTATCCTCAGTAAATAACTTGTTTCTATTGACCAGGAATTCATAAATGAAGTCCTAGAAACAATCGAGCTTGATGGAGTGAAGGATTCTTTAGTTGGGATGCCTGGGGTTAATGGATTATCTACCGAACAGAGGAAGAGACTAACAATTGCAGTAGAGCTTGTTTCAAATCCATCTATCATATTTATGGATGAACCAACTTCAGGTTTGGATGCAAGAGCCGCAGCAATTGTCATGCGTGCAGTGAAAAATGTAGTTCAAACAGGAAGGACAGTGGTTTGCACGATTCACCAACCTAGTATTGGTTTATTCGAAACATTCGATGAGGTAATCATTATTTTAGCTCGAAAATATGGATATAATAAGATTGCTGTTTTTTCTATTAGATTGAATTTTTAACTGACGGACATAAATTCTCTCTTCCTGCAGCTGATTTTAATGAAAAGAGGAGGAGAATTGATATATTCTGGGCCATTAGGTCAGCACTCGAGTAAAGTTATTGAGTATTTTGAGGCAAGTTATCAATATACTTATTTTAATTCATGAATAATGTTTAGATAAGACCAGGTAGCTTATAGGTTATGCTCAGTAATTTAGAATAGCAGAGTGCACACTTAAGTAAATTGAAACTGACCTTCAAATTTTCAACACCCTAACTCACAAGCTGTTAGACACATTACAAATTTACTGCTAGAACCATTGCAATTATTTGTTTTTTTACTAAAACACATTGCTCTGGCTTAAGATATACAGCCATCATACTGAATGTGTGACCGACTATAATGAAAAACTACAACAGCTTAAGGTAAGCCATATTCGAGCTCAACATTCAATGCAGAGAATACAGTAATACTCTGATATTAGTTAACTATCAACATTGGATAATAACCATCAAGTACATTATCTCATGTTTAAATTTACCTGAGAAAAATCAATATGACAGACATACGTATAAGATAAACTTGTGAGATGAAAAGCTACAGAAGCAATCAATAACATGGGAAAAAGTTTTGTTGCATGAACAGAATTTAACATCTATATGATTTGAGTGTTATATGTGTAGTTCTTAAATAATGCAAAACAAACAGTACAACAAACTAATATGCAAAATAGGCTGGGAACAGACAGAGCAAGATGTTCTACGGTTATAGACTGTAACATAAGGTAAACTGATAATCTTTTCAAGTATAAATTGGAAATCACAAAACCATGCTCCTGATTCAAATTTCATTGACTAGATTGATTAAGTTTTCGCCAGCAGTTATTATAAGAAGGAATCATTAGATTGACAAAATATTACAATTTTGACTAACCAATGATAACCAAGTACTGTCTCATGAGCATGAACATTTAGACAAATCTGACCAATACTACAGATTCACTACTCAAAGAATTGTGGCAGAGTATCATCCTTGCAAAATATAATGAATATACAATGTCCTTGTAGTTACCTTGTGTTTCTGCAACCCAATAACAGGCAATAGCAGAATTCCGATTTTTAAATTTTTTTCATTGCTCCAAGCATGGGATCCAGATGCCGCAAGTATCTACAATATAAAAAAGAGAGTCAATGATCTTGTACTTGCAATATATATTAGCATATTGATATAAATAAAAGGGGAAAAGATTTATTATTCCAATTATTTACTAAAGATAATAGAAACTGTGGATAGAGACCATCAAAATATTTGGAACAGTTAACAAAGATATGGATAACAATACCAACACAAATTGCATCAAAAAAAAAAAAAAAAAAACAATACCAACACAAATAAAGACACCATCAATACCACAAAACCAGTTATAGTGGAGTTTTGACCATGGTCTTAAAATCACAGCCGACATTGAGATGCATTACCAGAGTCAGATTGGAAATTAGCCAACCAATACTCCCAATATGCCTGACACGACCGATAAATAGCAGCCAATACATGACGCAATTCGTTTTAACCCCATTCTTATGTTTGATTCCTAGTCTTCTCTTTTACATCTTACAATTTCGCGAATCTGACAACTTAATTTTTCCATTCTGCCTTGCTGGAACTATGATATTCACATCATTGGAAGGATATAGTAAAACTGTATGTGTAGTGCATGCATAAATTAAACAGTTTCCTATTTAAAAATCATTTTGGTCAATATATATTCAATAAGTGTATTAAACTAAGAGTTGATTGCTTCACTTTCTCAGGGCATTACTGGTATACCAAGGATTAAAAATAATTACAATCCGGCAACATGGATGTTGGAAGTGACCACTACTTCTGTAGAGATGCAACTAGGTGTAAATTTTGCAGATATATACAGACAGTCTTCCCTTTACAGGTGAGAGTAATTACTGAAAAAGTGGTCATAGAAGCCTCTATTTAGCATTGCTTATCCAACAATATTTTGGTCCACAATATAAACATATTATGACGAAAGATATTGCACAACTTCAATTATATCTCAACCTTCTCTCTCTCTCAGGGATAATCAACAGCTAGTCAAACAACTTAGCGCACCACCACCAGGTTCTACTGACTTGCACTTTCCTACTCGTTTCCCACAAAATGGTTGGGGGCAATTCAAAGCTTGCTTATGGAAGCAGTACTTGTCATATTGGAGAAGTCCTCAATATAACTTGATGCGCATGATGTTTATATTCATTTCATCAATAATATTTGTGGCCCTACTTTGGAAGCGCGGGAAGAAAATGTAAGCCAATCTCTTTGTATTATTTGTATTACTTTTCAAGAAACTTATCAAATCAGACATGAACATCCACAATTAAGTCTTCATTAAATTATATAAAGAACAACCTGATACTGTACCGTACATAAAAGTAACTTTTTTTGCTGCATCAAGTCATAAAAAGGAAAGAAACCAGAAAATGATAAAACGCTGATACAGAATCAAGGAAATAGTTGTTATACTGATATCTCCTTTTATTCCTTTTATTGAAGAAACAACCAACAAGATCTGTTCAGCATGTTAGGATCAATGTTCGTTTCCACTCTCTTCTTCGGCATAAACAACACATCATCAGTGATGACATTTGTGTCAACTGAACGCACTGTTGTTTACCGTGAAAGATATGCAGGAATGTACTCTCCATGGGCCTACTCATTTGCACAGGTTCTTCAGCTAATTTTGGATTTTTGTGTATACATCCATCACATAAAGAAAAAGTAACTACCGAATTTTTTTAACAACATTTGACATTCTCTATTTTCCCCAGATGGTCATAGAGATTCCTTATGTATTCATCCAAGTGGCATTATTTACGGTCATCGTGTATCCATCAATTGGCTACTACTGGTCAGCTGCTAAGTTGTTATGGTTCTGCTACACAATGTTCTGCACAATGCTCTATTTCGTTTACCTCGGAATGCTGCTTATTGCATTAACTCCAAATCTACATGTGGCTTCAATATTGCAATCGCCTTTCTACGCACTTATAACTCTCTTTAGCGGCTTCATCGTTCCTGCATCAGTAAGTCATCATCACTTCTTCTTTCTAATATTATGTAATACTTAATAAATATACATTTCCCTTAACTTAAAAAAATTAATTGATACTAGTCGTAAATATTTCAGTATTCAAGCCTAACATTTGAAACATGTATACTTAGAAGCAGGTTACTACGTTTAGTTACAGTTTTTAATTACAACATTTGAAGTTCGCTACATCTATATTGTATATTGCTTATTGGTTGATATTATATGCAACAACAAGAAGAGTTTGTTCCGAGAGTCCAAGTAAACAAAGTTTGTAAAGTTGTTAATCTTGTATGGCCCAAAGCAAGCCCCTAAATAGTGGCATGAAAAGTTTGATCAATAGGTTGTAGCACATGGTTTTAGAATAAATGAATCAGACAAATGCATTTATTCTGAGTGTAAACAAGGTAGAGGTGTTGTAGTATGTTAATATGTAGACAATATTTTAATATTTGGTACATATGAGAATATAGTTAGGAGTATTTGGTTTGAACGCAAGTACGAGCAAAAGAAATGAATTATCCCCACAATTTTTTTATTCAATTACCAAAATAACCTCTATTTCTCTTTTTTTTTTAACATTCCCACTGAACCATTTCATTCCAAAAGATGAAAGATATTTTTGGCAATTGAACCAAACAAAATTGGAGTGAAATTCAACTTACACTTGCAAATTCAGTTTGCACTTGCGTCCCACCAAATACACCCTTAGTGAAACTAAGGCTTTTCTTTCTATATGTTTTGTATAAAGTATATGGAAGAGGCTAATGCAATTTTGAGAACAAAAATTGTTAGTTCCTCGAACTCAACATCATCAACATTCTCATTAAATTGAAATGATGTTGAAGAAATTCAATCATGTGGATAGTAAAAGTGTTACTAATCTATTCAATCCTCCATAAAACTTATGGTAGTTTAATGTCTGTTAAACATTGTACTCGACTGAATATAACTTTTGCAGTAGGAGTATTGGTAGATAGATATACTAACAACCGTGATCAAAGTCGTTGAGATGCAAATTTGTACAAATTGAAGTTGACTATATCTATATTGCTGACTATTTGACATATGAAAACTAATTTCTTGGTCATTTTTGTGATACCTTGCAGAGAATCCCAAAGTGGTGGATCTGGTTCTACTATATCACCCCCATGTCCTGGAGCTTGAATCTCTTATTTACTTCACAGTACGGAGACTTAGACAAGAAGATCATGGTCTTTGGAGAAACAAAACCAATTTCAAACTTTTTAACAGACTACTTCAAATTTCACCATGATCGTTTGGGAGTTGCGGCTGTCATTCTTCTAGTTTACCCTCTCATCTTGGGTTCTCTTTTCGCACTTTGTATCCAAAAGCTAAATTTCCAAAAAAGATAAAGTCATAAAAATTCATGCATGTAAGTTTATCTATGGATGTTTACTTGTAACTGCAAACTTCATTTAAGAGTGGGTTCATTTGTTCATATATCATTCAAAGTCGTAAACAGGTTGCAAAATCACTGAACAAGAACACAAAACGAAATCTGTCATATAGCGCAGGTATTGCAATAAATAACAGAAGGGGTATTTTAAATTAATGTCCAATTGAATTTTTGCGTTCAACTATTCAAACTTCGGGACATTAGTTTACGCATCATTTTCAGCATGATCATGGGAATGAGCTTTGGGCTCTTAAGATGGGACCTAATCTTTTTAGGTTAGTTTATTTTCAGGGTCGGGCTTGTGAGATTGTATCAAACTTGTTTGTCCTCCTTAGTTGGGGTTGTTTCGTTAAATGCTTTTTAATGGAACGTCACGGGGTTTCTAACTTCCTGGTTTTACCTTAAAAAAGAAAATTGATTCAAACTTTTGAGATCAATGTTTTTTCCTTAGTTGGGGTAATGTTGTCTGCACAAGCTATGTGCACAAGTTTTACTCCACAAGCTGATGTGGCACAATCTCTGCTATACTACATCAACCAAACTTGTTTGTCCCCCTTAATTGGGGTTGTTTCGTTAAATGCTTTTTAATGGAACGTCACGGGGTTTCTAACTTCCCGGTTTTACCTTAAAAAAGAAAATTGATTCAAACTTTTGAGATCAATGTTTTTTTCTTAGTTGGGGGTAATGTTGTCATCACAAGCTATGTGCACAAGTTTTACTCCACAAGCTGATGTGGCACAATCTCTGCTATACTACATCAATCTTTGGAAATAGATGGGCGGTCAGATACTATGTCATATTGCCTTGTGCAGTAAAATTTGTGCACAACACTTTACGCTATTACCCTCCTAGGTGGCATAAACACCTAAATTATAAGACTTTAGGATAAATTCTTACCATCGTTCCTACAAACAAATCACCGTGAACAAAACAATTAGCACATCAATCTAATCAGATATGGGAACACTTTCACCAAACGATAAACCCTAATCCCTTCTCTCCCCAAACCCAAAACCCTAGCTCAAGAACCCAACATGAACAGCAACTCAAAACATAAACCCTAGCTAACATCACAATCAAACAACCAAAACAAGTTTCAAAACTACGAAATGAAAAGAACGACAGAGAGAGAAAAAACGAACCTTGGTCGCATTTTGGAGAGAGAATCGCTTTTGGCGAATAATTATAAAATGTGTCATAGCTTTCGGAAATGGGAATATATATACGGTAACGGGTAACCGTATTGGTTTTTTTAGTCCCATATCGGAGGGGAGAAGGGAGGGGTAGAAGCGAGGGTATAAGATAGCGAGGGACGGGGAATTTTTTTTCCATACTCTGCTACAATTTAAAAATATTTGCGAAAGAAGAACACTTCTGAGACTAATGTTAAGACTAATGCAGAAAGTATCGCCGAATTTGAAGCTTTGAACAGACAGGTCCTTCAAGAGGGTAGGTCGAATGATAGCTTAGAAGACGAAAGGTGGTGGGAGAAGGAAGACTCCAAACAGTTCACTGTCTCATCCATGTATACATGGATCAACGACGGAGGTACGAGATGTAACGTTCAAGCAATAATCTGGGGGTCATTTGCCCCACTCAAAGTGAGAGTTTTCTGCTGGCTCGCCCACAAAAACGCGATTCTTTCCAAAGTTAACTTGCGAAAGAGAAACATGAACATCGATGCGATCTGCGGTTGGTGCTCGACCGCAGATGAAGACGTTAATCATATCCTTTTTCAATGCCACAAAGCTAGAGTTACCTGGGATATTATTTGCAGGGGATTCGGGTGTTATACTTTGCCTAATAATACCTTAGACACCTGGGACACCATTAGAAATTCACTTATTAGAGTAGGGGACATTAAAGCTTGGGATTTATCAACAGCTGCAACAATGTGGAGTCTTTGGCTAGAAAGAAATGATTTTATTTTCCGCAACACCCAATTTAGATTATCTTGCACTATTAACAAAATCTTTGTGTTAATCCGTGATTGGGCAGGGGCAAAGGAGGCTAACAGGAGAATCAGAGCCAACGATGGAGAGTGATCCGGGAGGTGGTCTTCATAGAGGGGTGGGGCTTGTGCAATCCGGCAAGCCATCTTCGTAGAGTGGGTCTCTATTGGTTTGTGGCAGTCGCCGATCAGTGTGTTTGTGGCAGTCGGCGCTCAGTCATTGCGCATTGCGAGGGATTTCTTTTGGTTTTATCATGATGTAGTCTTTCTTTCAAAGCTTGTCCTCATTTTGTTGTTGCTGTTATTTTGTATCGGGTAGGTCCGAGTACGTTGGTGTTCACACCAGGTCTGTTGTCTGTAACTTTTATTTCTGTTGTACTACTTAGTTTCGTTATCTCTTATTAATGAAACGGTGACAAGAGTCATCTTTTATCAAAAAAAAAAATGTTAAGATTGAGTTAGAGCATCCACAGTCGTTTGCTATTCTTATTGCTAAAATTAGCATTTAGCAATAGAAATCGGAGTAGTTCGCTGCAGTGGGCAAAATCCTAAAAGGTGAGTAGACGGATGAACATTATCCGTTTATAGTTTTTTTTTTTTTTTAAATTTTTTATAATACTTATCGGTGAATTTTAAAAAAAAAAAAAAAAAGTCAACAAAAAAAGTCAAACCATTCCAAACGGATCATCATCATCCGTTTGGATGGTTTTGGGTTTTTTTTTGAATATTTTTTTGTATTTTATATTATAAAAAAAACAAAAAGTACTAAAAAAATAATAAAAAAAAGTCAGAAAATGAGGAAACGGATCATCATCATCCGTTTGGATGGTTTGCCTTTTTTTTTGAATTTTTTTTTTGGGTTTTATATTATAAAAAAATCAAATAGAAGTAAAAAAATAATAAAAAAAATTAGAAATTGAGCCAAACGTATCAACATCATCCGTTTGTTCAGTTCGGAATTTTTTTTTTTTTTTTTAAAATCAAAGAAAATAAAGAACGGATGAACATCATCCGTCCAAGGCCATAAACGGATTATCATCATCCGTCTTCTATATTTAGCAATCGTCCATCCGGCCTCCTAACTTTAGCAAAGTACTGTACATTCCTATTCTAATTTTTGAGTTTTTAGCGAACCACTGCACGTCACTTTTCTAAATGGATTTCTAAATTTTGAGTATTCAGCAAACCACTGTGGATGCTCTTAGTCGTTACATCAGCAGCGATATCTTCTTTTTGTGGCCGATGTTATTTAATATCACTTTATATTCAATATCACTTTATCAAGTAAAATACACAACATCATATTTATAAATATAGCTTTGTCAATATTTAGTTCGCATTGCTACTATAGTATTAGTAGATAAAATCTTATCAATTATATCTCCAATATCTCCCGTAAATATAAATAATCTCCGTAGTGCTATCAGTAATAAAATTACCAAGATCCACTATTTTTATCTTAACATCATTATCTTCACATATATATATATATATATATATATATATATATATATATATATATATATATATATATATATATATATATATATATATATATAGGGAAAGGCTCCGTTGCACACTACCTTGGTGCTCACGGCGTGAACACTACGTCTTCGGGCGTTCAAATCGAAAATCCGAACCGTTCACATTGATCTGCACATCTAAATTAGTCTAAATATGTAAAATCAAATCATTTGAAATTCATTTGCCCATCCATCACGCGACTATAAAAACAATGAATTTCAGCCACAATTTTGTAATACTTCAATGAATGGGCAAATGAATTTCAAATGATTTGATTTTACATATTTAGACTAATTTAGATGTGTAGATCAATGTGAACGGTTCGGATTTTCGATTTGAACGCCCGAAGACGTAGTGTTCACGCCGTGAGCACCACAAGTAGTGTGCAACGGAGCCTTTTCCTATATATATATATATATATATATATATATATATATATATATATATATATATATATACACGTATTTATATTTTTCTCCTTTAGTGCCCACACAACTGACTGATCTTCAAAGTCAACACAGGGATCTCTATGTCTCCCCCCTTACGGCCTTACCTCAATCCCGCTATCCCACTATAAAATATCACCTAGATCCAGATGTCATATAATAATCTATAAGTAGTGGGTTGGATTGACTGTACGGTTGTGCGCATATGATAAATAGACTAAAGCTGATAGCCTAGTTAAAACTCCTCCCAAGTAGAACTTGGGTATAACACGCGGATCGCTGCCACATAGGTCTTACACATCCGAGGCTACGTCTTCCTCCTATCCCTATACCAGCGAGGGAAAAACTCCTCCCAAGTATAACTTGGGTATATATATATATATCCTGTCTCCAGGTAAAACCTGTGCAGGTGGGGTCTAGCCCAAACCCCCGGGAGATTGTGCGGCACTGCAATATTAAAATATCTCCTTTATGCCTCCGTATATAAGTATATCACAAGGCATATACATATGTATTACCATTGCTCCTTATGTGATTATCATAAATCTCCATATCTTATACACATATTTCATACACATACGCATAGATATATAAATATATGTTATGACGCCTTATTCCCGTATTATACATACACCATGCCATGTATCTCATCATATTATCATACATAATTCTCATATATCACCCGCATATCATACATACACCATGCCATGTATCTCATCATATTATCATATATAATTCCCATATGTCACCCGCATATCATACATACACCATGTCATGTATCTCATCATATTATCATATATAATTCTCATTTATCACCCGCATATCATACATATACCATGCCATCAATCACATCATTTATCATGTATATAATTCTTATTTATCACCCGCATATCATACATGCACCATGACATTAATCACATCATCTTGCCATGAAAAAAAATCCAATTTATCATTAAAAGGACCTTAAAATTTTACCACATCATAAAATATATCTAGTATATTCATACACACCTGACGAACCGACGGGAATACACCTCACACTCGCCAATAAACCTCTCATATATATAAACTCCTATAATTCACCAACCTCACCCGAGTCACTTGTATTTTTATACACAAGCTCAACAAATATACATATATATATCAAGCATCAATCTATTATCGCATAAGTAAACATTACCCCACTCATACATTAATCAAATTACCACTAGGATATCAGCGGATATAATATCATATTATCATCACCACTCTCACCTGTACATATATATATACTCGAATTCCCAGTTCTTCGTTTAATGTTACATAGATACCTATAACAATCAGTAAAATAGTATTACCTATTATACATATAAAATCATCTCAACGTCATCACCGATATCCTATCACCAATATCATTAATATAACATTAACAAGAATGTCACCAATCTTGATCACCAATATATTAATAGAACATTAACAAGAATGTCACCAATAATATATATCACCAATATATTAATATAACATTAATAAGAATATCACCAATAACAAATATCACAAATATATTAACACCATAGGTGTGTGTGTGTGTGTGTGTGTATATATATATAGAGTCCCCTTCGGTTGCACACTACTTTTGGTGAGCACTCCGTGAGAACTCACGAACTAGAGACTCTATGAAAAATCCGAACCGCTCGTATTGTTCTATATCCCTTAGATAGCCTAACAATAAAAAAATCAAGTAATTTGAAGTTCATTTGCCCATCCATCAAGCTGTTCGAATTTTCAGCCATACAATTTTGTGATGATGTAAATCATGGACAAATGAACTTCAAATTACTTGATTTTTTATTGTTAGGCTATCTAAGGCATATAGAACGATATGAGCGGTCCGGATTTTTCATAGGGTCTCTAGTTCATGAGTGCTCACGGAGTGCTCACCAAAGTAGTGTGCAACCGAAGATTTCTTTTATATATATATAGGAAAAGGCTCCGTTGCACACTACTTGTGGTGCTCACGGCGTGAACACTACGTCTTCGGGCGTTCAAATCGAAAATCCGAACCGTTCACATTCATCTACACATCTAAATTAGTCTAAATATGTAAAATCAAATCATTTGAAATTCATTTGCCCATTCATTGAAGTATTACAAAATTGTATGGCTGAAATTCATTGTTTTTATAGTCGCGTGATGGATGGGCAAATGAATTTCAAATAATTTGATTTTACATATTCAGACTAATTTAGATGTGTAGATCAATGTGAACGGTTCGGATTTTCGATTTGAACGCCCGAAGACGTAGTGTTCACGCCGTGAGCACCAAGGTAGTGTGCAACGGAGCCTTTCCCTATATATATATATATATATATATATATATATATATATATATATATATATATATATATACACTAGATTTTTCCGTGGGAACATGCCTACGGCACGTCTTCGGAACGATACAACACACGAAAAACCCTGTAAACAGTAAAACAACAATTATGTAGCTCAAGTTTGAATAGTATGACAATAATTAGTTGTAAATAAAAGTCCATGTTTCTATTAGTATATGTTGAAAAATAATTATAAATGGGGGGTGTAAAATCCAACTTCTTAGAACTTTAAGAGTGGAAAATGATGAAATTTAACTGTTGAAGAGATATTTACTATTTTTAATATAACATGTGCAATAAAAAAAAGCATAAAAATTCTAAAAATTTTACAAACCTGAAATCCAACTTCTTAGAACTTTAAGAGTGAAAAATGATGAAATTTAACTGTTGAAGAGATATTTGCTATTTTCAATATAACATGTGCAATAAAAAAAAGCATAAAATTCTGAAAATTTTACAAACCTGAAATTTTAAAATCTGATTTTCTAAGTAAATAAAGAAAGAATAGGAGAGAGAGAGTGATATGAAAAAGTGAAGAGAGAAGAGAGAGATAGTAATAAAGTAATGAATTTTTTAGTTTTGGGGGAAAATTTTGGTTTTGAGGTTTGAAATTTGGGGGGGGGGGGGAAGGGGGAATGTGTTTTGTGAGGTTGGATCTGAGCCTTTGATTTTGGGGGGATTGAAGGTGAGCCACTTGATAGCTTTTTTTTGTGTTTTATTTTATATATTTATATATATATATCCAACGTTATATAATTACACAGATCGCTGCCCACCGAGGGTCCTAGGCATATGAAGATACATGGATCGCTGCCCACCAAAGGTCCTACGCATCCGTCAAGACTAAAGCCGATAGCTCAGTCAAAATAAATTCACACATCGCTGCCCACCAAGGGTCTTACGCATCCATCAAGACTAAAGCCGATAGCTTAGTCAAATAAATTCACACATTACTTCGGAACAGGTCATTGCCTCTGATATGTGTCCAGGCAGGTAGTTCCCCTTATTTTTATCAAAATGGGGGCAGTAGTTCATAGGCACACTACCGAAAACTTCGCTCATCAATTGCATTTTATTTCACCAATATACTATCACCGATATAATATTGCTAATAATATCACCAGGAATATCACCCATATATTTAGGTTATATATCCCGCAACCCATTTGCATAATATAACACCAAGTATATAACATTATTTCTTTCCATAATCCTCATGTATATATATGGATAAGATACACCTAGTATATAACCTATCTAACATCATATCTATATCATCATCTATCAAAATGTACAATACACTCAAGATCCAAAACGTAAATCACCATTTAGGTCCTAAATGAACTATAATTTTCTGTATTCTCTATTAAAACTCCAATTCAACCTATATGCCATACCTCAGCTCAAGTAACCACGAAACTCTACTAGAACATGAAGAATAATAAGTATAATCGTACTTACATACATTTTGCACACACCCCATTTTCTTTATTCCTCAATATTTTTATATAAGTGTGCATCCTTTGAATAATTTAATAATATATTATATGTAAAATAAACAGTCATACTCACCTGCCAAAATGCAGAAACTCGGTATACGGCTCTTCAGCTATACGTCCGAGGTCGCTACCACTGCCTATTACCAAGTTATATATATATATCAATTAGTGTTAAATACTTCCAAACCAGTCCATATTTACAGCAGGAAATGCTTGAGTTCTTACAGGCATTTCATCGAACACCAGGCGTGCATTATACGTATGCACACACTCAATTCTATTAACTAAGTTTTAAGCCTATAAAATCCTCCAAAGTTTTTTCTAAATTGTTTTCCCATAATTTACAGCAATTCCTATCGCCAATCTCTAATAAATTCCAGACATAATCTCTTTTAATACCTAACCCAAAACCCTAACTCTTTTCAAATTTACTCCTACCCTACCAATTAAAGAAATAATCACTTCTATCCCAAAGATAATCCCCTAATCTCCCTACTACACTATTTTTTTTGCTAAAAATTGAAAACTTACAACCTTACACAATTTAATGAAATTATTTCTCACATTCCATAATGCCAACTCGAGAAACCAATGTTGGGATATTGAAGAGCACCCTCAAATTAGTTAGAACCCTTAACAATTTTTTTAAAATGCTAAGAATTGATGGGATTTGAAAACACCTAATTGAAGAAATGAAGAAAGAGTGGAGATCGGGCGCGCGCACGTGTGTGTGTGTGTGTGTGGTGGTGGTGGTGGGGGAGGGGGGGGGGGGGGGGGTAAGAAATTAAATGAAAAATTTATAATAAACCCCTCCCAGACTATCTTATTATTTATATACCCATATATTCTATTTTTTATAATAAACTCTAATAAATCCCACTCCACCAAATGAATAAATAAATTAAGTAATATATATAAGATAAAATGGCATATTTATGCATAATAATAACAATATCTGATAGCAATAAAAGAATTACAAAGGACTATTTTGAAATTATAAAATAAGGGGTGTTACAAATAACAACTACAACTATACTGTAGTCGCTATTCCCACTAGCGACCGTAGTTGTGTGATTTTTTTTGCAAATCTAACAAAGAGCAAGGAGAATTCATCCCAATTGAGGTGGCTAATGGAATCGGCAACTTCAGTTCAACTAAGGTCGCTAGTCCCACCAGCGGCCTCAGTTGAAAGCTTTGTTCGATATCAAAAATTAAATATCAATGCTTCTCTGTTTACAAATCAAATTTTCTTCGACAATCAACATAATGAACCAATATCACAAACTAAAATTCCCCATCATATCCAACCATTCAACATATCTATTTATAATATCCATCCACTTTCAACACTAGGCCAATATCACAAATATCACCAACTAAAATTCCCCATCATATCGTTCGCAAGAAAACACACATCTACCATCACCACATCACAAAATATCACAAACAATACAAATTATTACAAACATCTCTCAAATCAACACTAGACTAATATCACAAAGATCAAAAAGTTACACATCTCCATCTACAACATCACCAAATATATAGCTCATCATAAATTATTACAAGAACATAAAAAAAATCACAAATTTAAGCCAGATTTTTGTTTATTTAGGAATCTGTGCGTCTGCGTCCTCCACCACCGATAGTGGAAGGCTCGGTGGAACTTATCGGGGATCATCCATCGTGCGTTCATGCTCCCCATCCACAGCCACTTCTAATAGCAGCTTGATTCATCTCATTGCATAAATAAATGAGTTTTATTAATAACATGAAAATAAACAAATTCTTCAAACATAAAAAAACATACAAATTACATGTGACATAGAAGTACTACCCAAGGGTCCTCCACTTCGGCAACGATGCTTGTTGTGTCATCTTTCACCGCATTTTGAGCAAGTTAGCCCATGCGCGAACCATCTCTGACGTCCATGTGATTGAAAATGTGTGTAGTTCTTAACAAACCTTTCCTACATTATCTAAATGTCATATTAGCTATGAGTTTCGATCCAAGTTGGACATGCCAATATGCTTGATCTTGCGTGGGATATAATGTGGGCATCCAAGTAAGTGATAAGCAATTGTTAGAATAGAATGGAACAACATAAGTGTTATGGAATTTAATTCCCTTTTCTACTAGGATCTTATTGAGTTTAGCGACACAATCAACACCAAACACCAAGCAAATAGAAGATCACACAAAACACACCAAAACACACAAATTTGTCCTGGTTATGACTTTCGCCTTAATCTGGGAAAGAAGAAACCGAGATGTTACGCAACTAAAGAAGATATAAGAATAGTACAATTCTCACCACGACCATCTCTCTAGCCTCACCAGAAAATGCTAGTTGTTTACAATTGGAGAACCTCTCAAACTCCCTTCAGTGAAGTACTTTTTCTCTTGGCTCTCAATGGAGGCCATTTACAACAATATATAGAGATATAGAGAAACCCTAGTTTGATATCTTGATACAATAGCCATTATATATTCATGGAGAGATAACCCTACGATAAGAGACGTATAATCTAACTTGAAGAGAAAGTTCGGGCTTCCAACGAATCCCCTAGATCCGCACCCAAAAAGCTACACCCAGCCGTGTGCGGTCGACTGCCAATCTTGCGGTCGACCGCACTTGAACTCTAGCCAAGCCCGAGGGGTGACAGTCAACTATCCCCTTCTCTGTTGTTGCTGCTATTGTTTTGCTCTGCTTGCTTCCACTCTGCTTCGATCGCCTCGATTCTTCCATCGTTTCATCGTCTTCGTATCCAACTTAGTATGCAATACATAAACCCAATGATAAGGCTGGCTTTTAACAGCCTAAGCTGCACAAGTGGCTAGTACATGAGAACATGGAATATGGTTGAGTTGGAATTTCTGACAAGTACAAGTGGCTTTCCCATGACAATGGTATGCAAATTTCCACCCTTTTGCAGGCCATCTTCAACTCAAATACTTGTTCTTACTTGAAATACGACATGATTATGATGAAACATTATAGCCTAATGCATATTAGCTTTCTCACGCCGTATATTGAGAATTTCTTAAATTCGCGGAGCCCAAATCTTCCCTTCACTTACAAGCTTATGTGCCGATTGACGACGTTCGATAAAGTAACTATTGGGATGATAGAATATCATCTTCACAATTGCCATCATGGGCAAACTACGACCCCCCTTCAAAACATATCAAAATTTTCTGATAAATTCATAGTCATCATGCCATATCGACATCCTTCATTTGCAATAAGTGCCAACTTCTCGATTGATTTCTCATTGAGCAAATCTCTGCCATACTTTTTCTGTTGATTTTGACATTGATATTGGGTAAAAATAGAACAAAATCAGAACCGTCCAAATCGGACACGGATCTTAAAGCTTTCAGGGGTAAAACGATAATTTCAGCAGGTGCAGGCCCGATGAGATGAGATGTGCCATTTTCAGGCCTATTGACCCAATCCATCCTGTAATAGGGAATGTTTCAACAACTTTAACACAAAGGAGTACAAATCCATCGAACCCAGTTTAAGCCCCCTAATTCTAAGGGGTAACTCTATCCCTCCACCCACAAGAAACAGTTTGAAAGCTCTATCTCTTTGTCAAGAGAGAGCCCATACTCGATCTCTTCATGTGAAAGGGATAATCGACTCTATCCAAATACCGGGAAGTAGAGATAGATGAATATCTTGAAACTAACCCCCCTTGGCGACTATATATACCTCAAGTCCTCCTCAGAAACCAGGTAACTGATAACTCTGCTCTCAAAACCCATAATATCTTCGAGTTTCTAACCTGGGCATCGGAGGGTCTGTCGCCGGGGGCCACCCCTAGTGTTTCAGACTTGTTTGCAGATCCATGGGAGCGATTTTAGCTGTTCCCGATGATCAGATCTTGGAGTTAATTGCAGTTTCTGGCGGTCAAAGTCGACGAATAGCAAAGGTTTGATCTTTAATATTTTTATTTATAAGAATTCACGTATTTGTTTGCTCCCACGTAGAAACAAGCAGCAAGAGATTGGCGTCATCTGTGGGAAACAGAAAAGATCAATGATCCAACCTCGTCGATTTGAAACTACCTTCTCAACCATGCCTCCAAGAAGGAAGGCGAGGACGACGACTACACGTCGGTGAGCCAGTTACCTTCCTTCACCTCCTCCCCTCGAGGAGGACACACTTCAACCACCTGTACAAGTCCAATAGTTTCAAAAACTCAACTCGAGCAACCCCATCTCCAATAGATCCAACCTCGATTTGAAGGAGCAACACCAGAGGGCTCATGCTGAAGCCATCCCGAACAACCACATATACGGCCGTTTATAGAAAACAGAGGTTCTATCCGTACCGCGACCCCTTCTATGGTGCCCCAACCACAACAAGATCTTCGTCAAGTCATCGTCCACCGCCAGCCGGGGTTCGACCTCCGAATCCACCTCAATGAGAGATGAGCCCAGGACGAAGCTCCCCATCCAGAATAGCAGGGAGGCGAGAGGGACCTCTCTCCCCGAAGACCAAGGTCTTGAAGATCCCCCTCTCGAAGGGGGAGAAGAAGACCTCCCTCTCCCAGGGGCGAAAGTCTCCCTCTCCTAAGGGACGAAGAAGGTCCTCTTCCTCTCAGCAACGAAGAAGCCAGACGGCAGCTAGCAGACCACTTCACAGGGCCGATAGAAATGAGGAGGCACTCCTCACCAAAGCAGAGTTCTAAAATTTTAAATATAAAATCCTCAAAGCCCTCAACGTCGCCCTAAACAGGGGTCGAAAAACATCGTCGTCTCGCAGCCGTATATGAGGAAGAGTCTTGTGGGTCGATCAGACTCGACCAGAGGGACGGCTCAGTCCTTCATCGCCTCCGAGAGATGGAGGACCGTCTCAACAAGATCAACCGAGAGGAAGACCAACATACCAAAATCTTTCATCCAAGCAGACCTCCTTTCTCCAAGTCAATCATGGAAGCCCCGGTCCCTGAAACCTTTAAGCCGCCTCACTTTGAGTCCTACAATGGGGAGTCTGATTCGGCTGATCATATCAAGAGTTTTAAAACTCTCATGATGATCCATCAAGCCCCAGACACGCTTCTCTGCAAAACTTTCCCTGCCACATTAAAGGGCCCAAAAGGGAGTGGTACTCCCGCCTCTATCTTCTCATTTGATCAGTTCGAAGAACTTTTTCTCATCAATTTTGTTAGCAGCTGCAGAATCGAGAAGACAAGTGCATCCTTGCTGGACCTAAGTCAGAGAAAAGGGGAATGACTCAGAGACTTTGTTCGATGTTTCACAGCTGAGTCCCGGTCTATCGCTTCCCTTGATCAAGCATTGGCAGCCGCCGCATTTAGACACAATCTCAATAACATCGACCTCAAGGAATCCCTTGCCAAGAAGCCTCCTCGGGACTTCTCGAAATTTCTGCTTAGGAGTGAGAAGTATATCCAAGCTTAAGAGGCCCTCGAACCCTCTGGCCAAGAAGAGCCCTCCTCTGGGAACAAAGAGAGAAGCGTAAATGAAGAAGGATCCCAAAAATTTCAGAAAGATGACAACGGTCTGTGCCACCCTCCTCCTCGTTTTGAGAAGTTCACCCCCCTCAATGTCAGTATTTCAACAATTCTCATGGAGGTGGATAAGGAAGGGCTACTCCGCGCTCCCCCTAGAATGAATATCCGAGCGAAAAGGAGAAACAAAAATAAATGGTGCCGCTTTCACAAGGACCATGGCCACGATACAGATAATTTTCAGGCCCTCGAAGAAGAAACGAGGAGCTTATCCAGCGGGGTCATCTATCCAAGTTCATCCGGAGAGACAGAGCCGACCCTCCACCACCTAGAGGAGCTAACAAGCGGACAAAGAAGTCCTCTGAGTCCCAAGAATCAGAGCCAGGAGCAGTTCTCTATTCCATTCATGGAGGGCCGATGGGGAGAGAATCAAACTCCGCCCGAAAGGCCTTCATCCGAGAAGTTAATTCGGTACAGAACATCCCTCCACCCAAGGGCTTCTGAGTCCTCGTGGCATTCTCAGACAGAGACCTAGAAGGCGTCTGAACTTCCCACCGTGAAGCACTCGTAATTATTCTCCACATGGACAACCACGAGGTGCACTGAATCATAGTTGAAAATGGCAGTTCCGTCAATATCCTCTTCTTGGAAGCCTTCCAAGGCCTCAATCTTTCTCGATATCGTCTCAAGCCTGCCGGATACACACTCCACGGGTTCTCTGGGGTTCCAGTCTCAATCGAGGAATAGTCACTCTTGATGTGACCGCGGAAAAAAACCTAACAACCCGGACATGGGCAAGGGACTTCATGGCCATCGATGTAAAGGCCGCTTACAATGCCATTCTGGGCCGACCAGGCCTAAAAGTACTTCATGCTGTACCATCAGCCTTTCACATAAAAATAAAGTTTACGACCTTTGCAGGAGTATGAGAAGTCAAAGAAAGCCAAGAGTGTAATATCCCGAACGGATATTATATTGTAATAATTATTATTTTTTTAAATTAAAATATTTTTGGAAATTCTTGGTTTTTCTAAATAAAAAGTTACCTGGACCTATATACTAGTAAGTATATACATGTATTGTATCAGTTTTGTGCACTTGTACAAAATCTTGAAAAATGCGTTTTTGAGAAAAATGTCTGGAAAATCCCAGGCAGACACTGAAAATTATTATTTTATTATTATTTTATTATTATTTTATTTTTATTTCCAGAACTGAAATATTTTTGGTGGATATCACCCGGTTTTGTTAATAAACATTATCCGTATATATATACCAGTTTGTATACAACTGTATTGTATCAAATTGGTACTGAAATTTTTCGGGTTGATAATAAAATTTATTTTATTATTATTTTCGTAATTAAATTATTTTTGTACGGATTGAGCGGTATTACAAACGAAAATTATCGGCATATAGATATATACATACGTAAGTGTATTGTACCGATTTCGTACGTTTGTACAAATCATGTAGTATATGTTTTGAACAAAAATATCTTATTTTTGTCATGATTGATCAAATTTGGATGGCTAGGATTTATTTGGAGGCTTAAACCTAGGGTTAAGATTAATTAGGGATACATAAGAATATTAATATGTGTCTTCTACTAGAACCCTCGCATCCACCTCACCCCTCCACCTCATGGGATAAATAACCGGCCAAAGTAACCCCAAGGGGGTATGTGCAATTGTGTAGGTGTCTTATGCACTTTCCACCCTCATTTCATCCTATAAAAATTCCTCCCCTTCACACTTTGCCTCATTTACAAGAAAAAAAAGAGAGAGGAAAAGAAAGAGGAGACCCTAAGTGTTCTTCATTTAGGATTTTCCATAAGAGTGTTCTTCATTGAAGGTTTTTTGTAGTAGAAGCCAAGGAGGAAGGAGAAGGTTGCTATTTAGTCCTTCCTACATAGATTCAAAAGGTGGGAATTCTCTACTTCTAATTTTTTTAGTTGTTTTGTTCTTTTATTTTTTTTATGTAGAAAAGAACCCATCTTTAGGGTTATTTTTGGTTCTATGTGAGTAAGAACCCATCTTTGATGGTTGATTGTTGTAGGATAAAAAGAACCCATCTTTATGATGGTGGATGTTGTATGTGTATGTTCTATAACAACTTAGACTATTTTCTAAGCATATAAGTGATTGTAGGTTAAAAAGAACTCATCTTTATGATGTATTGTTGTGTATTTATATTCCTAAATAACTTGGACTAATTCCTAAGCATAAGGTGATTGTAGGGATCAAAATGATCTCATGAAAAAGATGGATTGGTAGAACTCAACAAAATCACATAAAGATAGTCTTAAACTTTGCTTTGATTATTGTTGTCCTTATAATTATTTTAAACTACTTGGACTAAGATTTGTGCATAAGAGTGGTTGAAAAATCAAGGGGGGATTTCTCTTTTTATTTGTATGGATTCTTGTCCACTTTTATCGTATGTGTGTTCTAAAAAATGACTTGGACTAAGTATTAGGCATAAGGTGGTTGTAGGGATCAAAAGGATCCCATGAAAAAGATGGGTGGGGAAACTTAAATAAAACACATAAAGGTTGTTTTTTAACCTTGTTATGACTATTGTTGTTATTATGGTTATTTTGTTAACACAAATGACCACTTGGACTATACCTATGTGCATATAAAGATTAGTGTAGTACGAATATTTACTACCCATTCTAGGGATTGTAGACCCATCTAGCTATTTTTTTAAAGATAAGTTTTGTTGTATGTTGCTCTCTACTTTGTTAAGAAATCATTCTTTACTAACCCTTGTTCATAAAAGGTTGCTCTTATTGTATGTAGGAACTTGTAGGATTGAAGAAAAAGTGGGTTGCAGTATGTACTAATTTGTAGACTAATAAATGTAGTCTTTGTAATATATAGGACTTGTAATTTTCTAAAAGAGTAGTCTTGTAATAATTTATTTTTAGTCTTTTAGCAGCATGTTCTAAACTTTTATAGGTTGCTAGAAACCCATTCATGCTTGTGATATTTAGTTGTTCTTAGTAAAGAACCTACCATGCTTGAGTTGTAGCAAAGAACCCATCCATGCTTATGTGAACCCATGAACCTACCATGTTTGTGTTCTATGTCAAAAAGAGAACATATTCATTCTTGTGAACCCATCCATGCTTAAGTTGTGTAGCAAGGAAACCCACTCATGCTTATGAACCTATTCCTGCTTGTGAACCCATCCATGCTTAAGTTGTGTAGCAAGGAAACCCATTCATGCTTATGAACTCATTCATGCTTATGAACCTATTCATGCTTGTGAAACCCATGAACCCACTCATGCTTGTGAACCCATCATGCTTGAGATTTGTAGTTGTTCTAGTAAAAGAACCCATCCATGTTTATGTGAATACATGAACCTACCATGCTTGAGTTTTCATTGTTCTATGTCAAAAGAATGCCATGCTTGAGTTGCTAATTATTTTTAGTGAAGAACCATGCTTAAGTAGTTGTAGGAATCCATGCTTAAGTTGTAGATTTTTGTAGCAAAGAAACCTATTCATGCTTGAGTTGTAGGAAGAAACCATGCGTATGTTGATTATAGTAAGTATACCATGCTTGAGTTGTTGTAGAAGAAACCCATGTTAAGTTCTATACCATGCTTGAGTTGTAGGAAGAAACCATGCTTAAGTTGATTATAGTAAGTATACCATGCTTGAGTTGTTGTAGAAGAAACCCATGTTAAGTTGTATACCATGCTTGAGTTGTAGGAAGAAACCATGCTTAAGTTGATTATATTAAGTATGCCATGCTTGAGTTGTTATAGAAGAAACCCATGTTAAGTTGTATACCATGCTTGAGTTGTTGTAGGTTGATTATAGTGAGAATACCATGCTTGAGTTGATTATAGTAAATATACCATGCTTGAGTTGTTGTAGGTTGATTATAGTGAGAAACCCATGCTTGAGTTGATTATAGTAAGATACCATGTTTGAGTTGATTATAGTAAATATACCATGCTTGAGTTGTTGTAGATTGTTGTAGTAAAGAAACTCATGCTTAAGTTGTATACCATGCTTGAGTTGTAGAAAGATACCATGCTTGAGTTATTGTAGTTGTTCTAAGTAAAGAACGCATGTTTGTGTTATTGTAGTAGTTCTAGTAAAGAACACATGTTTGAGATGTGTAGTTGTTTTAGATTCAAAAGAATCCATGCATGTTTGAGTTATATGATTGTAGTGGTTTCGGTTAAATCCTAAAAGAAACCCATGAGTTTAGCTTGCATGCTAATCCAATTGAATTATTGAAATGAACCCATGTTCCATAGTTGTTCTAGTTCAATTTTTAAGAAGAAACCCATGAAACTAGCTCCATGATAGTTCTAGCTCGAATTGACGAGGAACCCATGCAATTAGGTTCTAGGTGGTTCTAGCCCAACCTTGAGAAAGAACCCATGAACCTAGTCGCATGTTGTCCTAGTTCAAATTTATAGAAAGAACCCATGAGTTCTAGTTGTATGCGGTTCTAATTGAGATTGGACCATATGATGTGCACATGCTTCATCTTCAATATATGGAAAATAATGGTTGGGAAAGTTACTAGTATTGTTAGCTAGATAAAAGCTAGCCTAGGGGTCATCGAACATCAAGACTCGCATCTTACCACCTTGGAAACTGTGGATAAATCACACCTCGAGCACCGACGGATCTTAACTGATGTGGGTTGATCGCGGACCGAGAGTGTTGACGAGATCCGAGTTAGGGGTAGAGATAGGGTCTCATAATTGTCGTAGAGGCCATCGACCATCAAGAATCACATCTTACCACCTTAGATCCTGTGGATAAATCACACCTCGAGCACCGACGGATCTTAACTGATGTGGGTTGATCGTGGGCCGAGAATGTTGACGAGATCCGAGTTAGGGGTAATGATGAGTGAGAGAGATTTCCGTCACCGGTGTCTTGGATCGATAGGCCATGAGTTGAATCGGGATAATCATAAGAAAGTTATTGAAAGCCCCGTGAGATTGTTTGGGTTAAGTGACATCGTTAGGGTAGTAACTTATGGCTATTACTACTTAACCTTTACTTATTATCATTTTTGCCGAACGGAAAGAGTTTGTGTTAAGGGTGATTCCTTATGATCCGACCTATCCTATAGGCCGACACTAGGCGGTGTTATTGGATTGTACCTTCCCGTCAAAGGGATATGTACGGTGTCATCTCACGAGTTGGGAGCACAGGTTGCATATCTCGTCTGTTAATTCCTGAAATATCGTGGCTTGGGGTGCCACAGGATGCTACGTGCAGTCCTGCGTTTGCGAGACCCCAAGGGTGCCACAGGGTAGGCTTAGCGCAACCCTGCGCATGCGAGACCCTATGTTCTTTTGATTTTCGAATGAGGCCCGATACACTGGGCAATAGTGACAAACATGGACACCACTATATGACTACAGTAACAGAACTAGACCGTACCTGCAACCTTGTTTTTGAGTGAGGTCCGGCATGCCAAGTAGTAGTGGCAAACAGAGACACCATAATCGTACTGCATTGGTGGGACTTGACCCACCTGCAATCTCACAGTCACGTTGTATTATCAGGAACAGGATTGTGTACAATGCAGAATTCATAACGAGGGTTCAAATCCCTATATATGAAGAAACGGCTTGAGATGGGGCGTATGTAGTATGGGCTGCATACTGTTCCGGAGACTTGCTTGCATTAGAATAAGTGCATAATTGCGTTAGTCAAACTTGCATTAAAGTCTAAGGCATAGCATATACTGACACATCAATTATATATACACGTTTTTCTTTTCATCAATCTGTTTGCTTTAACAGCCTTAAAAACGTCAGTATATGTACCGACGTCCCCATTTCAATAGGTACCAGATTGCAGAAGTACAGGTAAAGGATTCAGGAGGACTCAAGGCGAGAGAAGCAAGAGTCGTTTTATTTCCGCTGCATTATATGTTGTTTACTATTGTTCCATTGTAACAATTTTATAATCTATTTATTTGTTGGAAAGCATCCAAGTGAAATGCCAAGTGTTGTTCTTTATTCATTGTACTCTGGTGTAATATGTTGAAAGTTGTAACACTTGGGATTGTAAAGGTATTATTGTAACACTGTTGTAATGTATTGCAATTTTGTAACATTCGGATTTGTAATACATTTGTGTTGAATAAAAAGTTTTAAATTTTTCTGTTTTTATGTGTATTATGGCTAATTGAAGAAAAGATTCTGGCTTATTTTACGGTTTTCCAGTTATCGGAAATCGGGACGTTATAAAGAGACTGCCTAAAGATGTTACACCACTACAATGGAGGGCTTGGTCCTCCCACTTGAAGCATTAAAGCTCCCCCAACGGAACAGTCAAGTCCTTCCCGAACTAGTTGATGAACCCAAGGAGATCCCCTTCTTCTGGGAAGGCAGACTTGGAATACAGTGCATCAAATGAAGTTCCACAAGGGCGTCTAACACCCTCTCGTAGAACTAGGTTTTCAATTTTCAATAAGGTCACCACTTGCGATACGGCCAAAGCATGTAATAATGGCTCGCCCCCGTCAAAGCAGCCACCTAGTTTTTCTTCCAATAAAACATAATTTATTTTTCTCGCAAAAATCTTTGTATTGTCCTCACACCTGTTCACCCGAGTCACATCTACGACTCATTAAACAGCAAGTTCGGAGTCCAGCTTGTCCCCATGACTGCTCCCACAACTTGCTAGGCTTAAATTGCGAGTTTGGAGTCCAACACTTGGTTCGATGCTGCTTTAGTCGCTTGCGAACAAGCAAGTGCAGAGTGGTTCACCATTCGGAATTTCTCCTACAACTCGTGAACCCCCTCAAACAACGAGTTTGAAGTTCAACACTTGGTTCGATGCCGCTTTAGTCGCTTGCAAACAAGCTAGTGCGGAGTGTGTCACCATTCAGAATCACTCCTACAACTCGTTGGCGACTCTTAAAAACTAGTTCGAAGTTCACAATCATGGCTCGAAATTGTCCTCACAACTTGCAAGTATGTGGGTTCGAGGATCGAAACGACCATTCGAACTACTCCCGAAACTGGATGATTTTCCAACAAGCAAGTTCGAAGACTAGCTCATTCTCAAGGCTATCCCCAAAACTTTACTCAATCATATTTAATATAGGGCCTAGCTCGCCCTTTAGAGTTGCTCTTGCGGCTCGAAAACCCTCAACAGTGAGCTTCGTGGTCAGCTCCTAATCCGAGCCACACCAGTAACTCCTTAACTCCATACAATGGTGCTGGAGCTCAGCTCATCCACAGAGCTTCTCCCACAACTAGCTCATCTTCAAGCATCAGGTATGACATCCCACTCTCTTGTCAAGTTGCCTCCACAAGCTTGTCGGGCTCAAACGGCAAGTTCGGAACCAACTCCCTCCTCGGGGCGCCTCTACGAACTTGTCGGGCTGAAACAGCAAGTTCGGTATCCATCTCCCTTACCGGGTCACCTCTACAAACCTGTCAGACTCAAATAGCAAGTTCAGTGCCTGATTCCCTCCTTGAGTCACTTCTATATACTTGCTTGGTTCAAACAACAAATTTAGAGTCCAATTCACCCATTGAGATGCTCCTTAAACTCACCACCTGAACAGCTCTCTCCTAGAGCCCGACGAAGCTCTTTATCTCATTAGCATCCGGAGCGAACATCTTCCTCTACAGTGGGTTTGTAGCTCAACTCACTACTAGAGTTGCTCCTAAAACTCTCCTCCTGAACGGCTTTCTCCAAGATCCAGGTGATGTTCTTCATCCTGCTCGCCTCCCGAGCAGCCGCCTTCCACAACGAGTTCGAAGCTCAACTCACGCCTAGAGTTGCTCTTCAAACTCACCTCCTGAATAGCTCTCTCCTAGAGCCCGGCGATGCTCTTCATTTCGTTTGCATCCCGAGCGACCATCTTCCTCTACAGTGAGTTTGGAGCTCAAATCACCCCTAGAGTTGCTCCTCAAACTCTCCTCCCGAACGGCTCTCTCCAAGAGCTTGGTGATGTTCTTCGCCCTGCTCGCCTCTCGAGCGGTCTTCTTCCACAATGAGTTCAGAGCTCAACTCACCCCTAGAGTTGCTCCCCAAACTCGCCTCCTGAACGGCTCTCTCCTAGAATCCGGTGATGCTCTTTATCTCGCTCGCCTCCTGAGCAACCCTCTTCCATAACGAGTTCGGACCTTAACTCAATCCTAGAGTTGCTCCTCAAACTTGCCTCATGGACAACTTTCTACAAGAGGCCCTAAACTCACCTCCAGGAAAACTTTCCACAAGAGTCTTACGAAGCTCTTCTTAGTAGCACCCTGGGGTCAAAGCTCCCCTTTATATCTTTCCCGTGGCGATGTCCAATTCTTTGCTCATATTCTCACCTCTCTGCAGGCAGAGACGGTCCGGGCAAATTTTGACCCTCAAGACGTACGATTTCTCAATCGACTTCTGAACAAGACTTGTAGATTTGCGATTCCTCTTCAAAACAACTGGTTATACACCTCAATCGGATCTGTTTTACTGCAAAGCTTCTTAACTTCTGTGGGCGGAGACTTTGTGGGCCGATTTTGACAATAAAAATGGACGATTCATTAAACAAGCTCTGAACAGAATGTACAATGTTTTACATCCACCACCCATTGTCCCATTGTCCCTTCATTAATTTTTTGTTGTAAGAGCCCTGGCTTCTCATCCCAGGTGTACCCCACTACCTCCTCACTTTCTTTTTTTTTTTTTTTTTGAGTTAAAAGGTGGAATAACACCACCCTGTTTCATTAATAAGAAATTAATAAACAACCCCGTAGAACCGGGAGAAAACAAAAGTACAGTGCAGGAAATAAAACATAAACCCCCAACAGGACCCTGGGGGGTGGGTTTCATCGTCTAAACCACAAACAACAGGAAATAAAACATAGACCCCCACCAAAGCCCTGGGGGGTGGGTATTAACCTCTAATCCTCAAATAAAGCACAAAGAAAGAGACAACATAAAAAGACACAGAGAGTGCCATTGACGCAACTGGGATGTGAGACTGGTGCACTCCTCAGTCCAAAGTTGGCCCAAACTCTATCTCCTCATCGTCGTATTCTTCCACCTGGAAGACCTGTGCAATCCTCCCTCTCGCTCCTGAAGCAGCAGCTGTAGCCCAAAAGGAAATCAGATGCATGATGAGAGTGAGATTACCAGAAATAGAATTACAAGAAGCACGGAAATAAAAATTGTTTCTATCTAGCCATAACACCCATGTGGTAGCCGCAATGGCAATGTACCATGCCTCCTTCATGTCGTGTCGTGTCTTCGCAAATCTAGGGCCAACCCAAAGTTCCTCATACACTCTTGGGTAGTCATTTGTGCCTAGGGCTCTTAGAACTTCTGTCATGACGGCCTTGCTTCTTGAGCAGTGAATAAACAAGTGGTTCAGATCTTCCATATGTGTGTTGCAGAATCCACAGTCAGTCGCAATGTGAGGTTGCCTCTTGGCTAGGTTTTCTCTGGTAAGGATAGCATTGTTGAGCACAAGCCAGAGGAAGACTCTGACTTTAAGAGGTGTTTTTGCCTTCCATAACACCGTTGCCCAGGTGGGTCTGCATCCCCGATAGTGAATTCGGTGGTAAAGGGATCTAACCGAGAACACTCCCTTCTTCTCAAGACCCCAGCGCAACTGGTCTGGGCCTTGTGCACACAACACCCCAGATTGGGTAACTCTCGTCTGTAGTTCCCGCAGTTGCTGGCGCAGCTCTGGTGAAAGCATACCTTGGAACGATGGTCTCCAAGTCCCTCGTTTCCAGGCATCTGCCACCGACATATTAGGACGGCTCGTTTTTTCATACAGCTCTGGGAAACTGTCCTTAAGAGCGAGTGGACCACACCATTTGTCCCACCAAAACCTGGTGGACCGTCCATTACCAATGATAGAGGTTACTGCTGAGTTGAACGGTCCACTGGCTTTTGTAATACCTTTCCAGAAGCGGGAGGTCTTGGGACCCACTCGGAAGCCTAAACTTCTCGTCCCTTTATCACGGAGGTAGGGTTGAATAAATTCTTGCCACCCTTCCCCGCAGTGGTGAAACACTTTCCACCACCATTTGCCTAGGAGAGCCAGGTTCATATCTCTAAGGTCAATGATACCTAGCCCTCCATGCCTCTTTTTCATGCAGGCAATATTCCATTTAATAAGATGGTAGCCTCCCTTATTTGACTCTGCCCCTTTCCAAAGGAATCTTTTTCGAATACGGTCAATCCTTTGGATCACCCACTTTGGGAGTTCAAAAAACGACATGTAGTAGATGGGCAGGTTGGACAACACTGAGTTGATTAGTACTACTCTTCCCCCGATTGAGAGCGCTTTGCCCTTCCATCCAGACAGTCTGTCTTCCACCCTGTCAATAATGGGCATCCAGTCAGCCTTAGAGAGTCTCCCTGGTTTGAGCGGGAGCCCTAAATATTTCACCGGGAACTCCTCCGTCGCGCAGTTTAGAATGGAGGCATGCTCCCGCGCTTCTGCTTCTGATAGGGAGATAGGGATCAACGCGCTCTTGTGGAAGTTAATCCTAAGACCTGACCAGGCCTCAAAACAATACAGGATCCCTTTAAAGCAGATTGTTTCAGATATAGAGCCATTTCCAAAGAGTAGGGTGTCATCAGCATATTGTAGGATCGAGCATCCTTGTTTAGTGGGGCTACTGGCCACAGGCTTAATCCACCCCTTTCTGTGACAGTTATCCATCATTCCTCTAAGCACGTCCGCAACAATAGTAAATAAAAGTGGGGATAGCGGATCTCCCTGTCGGAGTCCCTTCTTGCACGGGAACGATGGACCGGATCTTCCGTTCACCGAGATTGCCGTTTTACTAGAGTACAAACATTGTTTGATCCATTTAATCCATTTGTCTCCGAAACCTCTGCCCCTGAGCGCCTCCAGCAAGCATTCCCAGTCCACGGAATCATATGCTTTCTCAAAATCCAACTTTAGGAGGAAGTTCTTGGAGTTGCACTTGTGGCAGTGGTGGATAACTTGTTCAGCGGTGGCCACGCAGTCCAGAATACATCTGCCCTTAATGAAACCCGTCTGGGTCTTATTGATAAGGCTGTCCATCACATTTCCCAAGCGGATCGCTAGGATCTTAGTGATGATTTTCGCCGAGCAGTTAATCAGGCTAATAGGTCTGAAATCCCCTACGCATTTGGATTCCTCACGTTTGGGGATCAACACCACTTCTGCAAAGTTGAACATTCCCAGTCTCAGACTGTTGTGGTAGAATTCCTCCATAAGATCCATAAAGTCTCCTTTAATTTCTTCCCAGAACACCTGGAAGAACATCATCGGGAAGCCATCTGGACCCGGCGATTTGTCTGCTCCCATCTGATTGACGGCTGTTTTGACTTCTAATTCTGAGAAAGGTGCCTCCAAGGAGGACAAGTTTTGACCTGATGCATTCTGATATTCCCGCCAGTAGTTCTCGCTCAGAGGTACCCTATACTCATTCTTCCTCCCAAAGAGGTCCTTATAGAACCTCTGAAAGGTCGTTGAAATGACCTTTTCATCTTGTGTAGTTCCAGAATCTGTCTGAATTGACAGGATAAGATTGGATCTCCTTCTGGCGCTCGCAACCCGATGGAAGTAGGCCGTATTCGCGTCTCCCTCTTTGAGCCACGAAATCCTGGACCTTTGTTGCCATTTGATCTCTTCAAGTCTATAAAGATTGGCTATGTTATCACGGAGTTGTAATAGCCTGTTACGCTCATCCTGGGAGAGGACTCTGGACTCTTCAATTCTCTCTAGCTCATCAATACCTTCCAAAAAGGATTCTTTAGCCTGCCAGATAGTAGAGAACCTAGATCGGTTCCATCTTGCCAGCCTCTTTCTCAACCTACGTATTTTTCCACACCATCGAGATGCCGCGTCCCTGCCAGCTATAGGGAGCGCCCAGTTCTCCATCACCAAGTGATGAAATCCCCGGATTTCCAACCAAGCCTTTTCAAATCTAAATTTCCTAGGCCTGCGTTGTCCTCTAACTCCCGCATCGAGGAGGATTGGCGTGTGATCTGAAGTAGGTCTAGGTATCGCTCTAGCCGACACTAGAGGGAATTTAGCTTCCCAATCCATGGAGACTAAGATCCTGTCCAACTTGGCCATAACCGGGGCCGCCTGCATATTAGACCAGGTAAAGAGTCTGTCATTGATTGGGATATCGATCAGTTCCAGTTCCGTGATCAAACTATTGAACTCCTCTCTGTGCCTGTCACTGGCACCTCTCCCCTTGTGCTCAAAAGCAAATCTTGTGATGTTGAAGTCCCCACCTACAATCCAGGGCCCTGGCCACCGTCGTCGAATGTCGACCAGTTCTAGCCAAAAGGCCTCCCGGTCCGCGGCCACATTCGGCCCGTAGACAACAGTAATCGTCTGAGTCCAATCATCGGACCGCCGTTTCAACCGTGCCGTCAGGGAGAACGTTCCTTCGTGTACCTCTAAGCAGGAGAGGATATCCGAATTGAAACCTAAAGCAATCCCCCCTGAGGCGCCAACTGACGGTCGTAGCAGCCATTCCTTGATTCTACTACCTCCAACTCTTTTAAGTTTGAGCCCGTGCTGGAGTTTGGTCTCCTGCAGCCCAACAACTTCCGCCTTGGAGTTGTTAATGATGTCCCTTACCATATCTCTCTTCCCCCTATCCCCCAACCCCCGAACATTCCAGAACAGTGTATTCATTGGGGGATATTGTCAGATGAGATCGTTGGTGAGAGTGCGGGGCTGGCAACATCCTCATGAATGATAGTCGGCCCAGTACTCCCACAAGTAATGGAGCCTACAACCTCACAGACACTAGCCTTTGCTCTCTCAGATTCCCAACCCCGCATTTTGTTTAGCAGAAACGCGTTGCGTTCTCTATCACACACTTCCAAACCACAGGTAGCAGCTAATATAAAGACTTCAGAATCAGACATGAAATTTAAAATATTAGCAAGAAAAGTTTTTGTACCTCCATTGACGTGTTTTGCCGCTTTGGCGCTCGTCGCTCTCTCCAGAAAGTCATCCAAGGACTCCGCATGAGCCCTCTTTGGTGAGCGGAGAACTCTGCATCCAACTGTCCTCTGAGACACCCCTGAGCATCCTCTGGGGGCTGTGTCTGGCAGTGTGGACAAAACTATCTCTGGTGAGCGCCTCCCCTGGGTGTCTGCGACGAATTCAAGATCCTCAGAGTCCTCGTCTGTAAGAGTGAAGTCAACCTCCAGGTTCAACCGCTGTTCTGAGTCATCGTCACTAACTGCTAATGTGGACTCCTCTACAAGCCCAACCATCGCTGTTTGCCCCACCTCAAAACCTTCATTTCCACCGGTGGACCCCTCACTGGGCCCACACTCTAAAAAATTTGGCGCGCTGGTATGATCTGATCCAAGAGTAGTAACAGTCTCTATGGGCCCCTCATTGGGCCCAATAGATCTTGTCTCAAGCTCAGTAGATGCATTTGGATTCAAACCCTTCTCAGACGACACAAAGAACTCGTTGCACCCGCGGGGCATCATACCGTGTTCCTTGAGAACAACGCAGCCTGTCAGTTCGCTGCTGTTGAGGCTGCCAACTGTCGCTGCCCCATTAGCGAGCGCAGCGGCACGGACAGCTGCATTCGTCTGCTTCGAGGCGATTGAAATGCCATCTGTCGCTGCCCCATTAGCTAGCGTAGCGGCACTCTTCGACTTCTTCGAGGCGCTTGAAGTTTTCACAGATGAGGCAAAAGGCGAATCAGTTTCTTCCCCTTCTCTATCACCCACGCTCCTCCCATTCTCCTCAGAACCCCTGTCAAATTTCCCCAAATCGCTTCCTTCCAAAAGCACCCTCCTCCTACCAACTCCACCCTTGCTCAACTCGAGCGACAAAGCCCCCTCTGTCTGTACTGGGTTCACCACTTTAACCAGTGGTAGCTCTGAGTCCCGGCGCAGCAACTCCACAGAAGGTTCTTTTGCTTTTTCTGGTGCATGCCACAGCCTTTCGACCCACTCCTTGGTCGAAAGCTTACCAACTTCTGTCGCCTTCCTCAGTTTTGTCGTCTCGCTCGCCGTTGGCGTTTTCTGCCTGGCGCTGCAGTCTGTAGCCCTGCCACTTTTTGGGCCTGTCTCTGTCCCGCCCCTCTGACTACCTGTGCTTTCCACCCATGATGAGGGACCCGTTGGCTCCACCGGACGATCCACCGTGTTGAAGGCCCCACAGGGTTTTTGACCGGAGGGTTGAACGGCGAGCTCCCTTCGAGGTGGCTCTCTGAGCGGTGGGTCAGGATCCGATCGCTCGAGACACTTTTGAGCTCTCGCAGCCATGAGGATTTCTCGATGGGCTCGTTCTACTTCGTGCGAGCCGTCAATCGTGAGGCAGTCAGAAGGCGAGACGACTTGTTTGTAAGTCCGGTGATCTGTAAGGGCTTTGGAAGTTTTGGGGGAGAGAGCAGGCGCCGTTGTCTTCGTTGCCTCAAGCTTTTTTGCAAGCACAAACCTAATCAAGTAAGCTTCCTCAAATGAATGAACTTTGGCAAACCGCGGCATCGCCTCGATGTCGCAGCTCCTGATAAGGATCTTAGCGGAAACCAATTCCGATCGTCTCACTGTCTTCTCATCAATTTCTTCAATACTCCCAAAGTCGGCGACCATTTCTTGGAGCGCCTCCTTCTTCCAAAAATGCATGGGTACGTTGTGTACCCATACCCAATACAATTCGCCTTGCGGTGGCTCGGCTCCGAAGTTTGGGGTCCAGGTGGTGAACTCAACTTGGAAGTGTCCAAACTCAATGGTCCCCAAGCTCACCGTCGCCTCCATTTTCGCCGGTGAGGGGAACGACACAAGAAACTGCATGTGACACAGCTTTTTGGCCACCCAATCTCTATCGGCCCCCGCTGGCCATTTTTCATTGAGAGCTTGCAATAGGTGCGCTTCCGAAGGCCTACCAGACTTCACCTTGGCAATCGCACACCAGCTCCTCAACCATCTTTCCTCATTTTTGACTATATCCAGGCTCTTTGCCAGACGAATGATGGTGGGGTGGTCAGGGGATCTTCCCCGTGTCACTTGCCGTTCTTCGTCGCTCTTGGACTCCACCACGTTGGTGCAAACGTATGACAGGTGTCCCCACATTAAGCACTTAAGGCACCGCACTTCTTTCGTACATTCACTTCTAAAGTGGCCGAGGTCGCCACAGTTAAAGCAGGGGACTGGTTTCCGTTTACCCTTCCGTTGCCTTTTGTGGGTCTTATGGTACCCTTCCGCATCAATCTGGTGAGTGTCCAAAGTCTCTCCTCTTTTCTTTTTACTCCGCACAACTTCCCATTGACCCCCGCCTTCTTCATCTACGGAGTGTACCTCCATCAAGTTTCCGCCCTGCGGCACCCCCACCGGGTCTCGCTTGGCTTTGGAGAGAGGTGCTGGGCACTCCGGAGTTGTTGCAATGGCGTGTTGGATGGTGGATGGTTTTGAGGAGTTGGGGGGGGATTTGGTTTTGGGACTTGACGTCTGTATAGGACTTGTGTGGACGTTGTGGGTTTTTGGAATCATGGGGTGGGTTTTTTGGTGTTTGTTGACATCAAGTTGCCAAAGCTGTTGTGTTTGTGGTGGCTGTGGTGGACCTGGTGGTTGTCTCAGAACCTGTTTTTGGTTATTGCTGTAATGCCTGTAGTGTTTGAGCGGTTGTGGTTGTCTGTGCTTCAAAGCAGCTGAAGCATCCTGGTAGTGACCCCTGTGCGGAGGTGGCTGATGCTGATGCGGTGGGGGACTCTTCCGCCTATAATGGCCTGGAGGAGGACCCCATCGTTGGGCCCTACCTCCGACAGGCTCCCCTCGCTGGTGAAGGGAATAGGGGCGATGATGAACGTGTGTCCTCCCTGAATTGCGATGCCGTGCACTCTGATGTGCACGCATCGGGGAGTGATCACGCCTGAGCCCACTATCTCTACTCTCCACCAGGGACATGGTCACAAGTCCAGGATCTTTCAAGTGTTTGTCCACAGCGCACACTGCAGCGGATTCCACCACCGTGAGAGACGCTTGATCATGGACGTTGGCGGCAGTTGTGGTAGTATTTGGTGTTGCAGTGGTATAGTTAGCCTCGCCGGCGGTGGAAGAGGGGTTGATCGATGGGTGGCGGACCCCTTCATTGGGCCCGCACCCACTGAGTTCAAGGACAGATAGTGAGTAATGTGCCATGGAAGTGATTCAAGGTTGAGAGCAAAGTATGAAGCTCCAAGCAGGGACTGGAGATAGAGGAGAGGGGGGGGAGAGGAACTAATGGTTCAAAGGAAGGAAAGAGAGAGGATAGGCTGTGACAAGGGGCGGGGGAGTAGAGGCTAGGGGGCAGCGATGCAGGGGATGGCCGGAGCTGGTGAGCTGGGGGAATGGGGGGGGTAGTTGGTAGGAGACATTTTCTTCGCCAAAGGCTAATATTGCATAATCAATTTTCTTGATGTTCGAGTATAGCCACATGAAGCTTTTTTTGAATTGGATGGCTTTAATCAAACCTTTGAAGATCCAACGGTTGAGTATTCTTCCACTTCGACGACCAAAAAGAACGGATCCGATCACTTTTAACCAAATCCAACGGACATGGGCCATCGTCTACCTCCCGTGGCCTGTCCTGTTCAGCTTCTTCATTTGTTTCTTCACCATCGCACCCAGTCGTACCTTGAAATGAGACGCTTTTCCTCTTCTCTACGATTATTTTGACATCATAGATCTCACGATCCAACTCAACAATCCCCTTCGATGGGATCGTCTCCTAACTATCAATTCCTATCCGAATTCTTGCGAAATCTCGTCGATTTTGAAGCATGGTGCTATTATCGACATTTATGACATAATCGAAGCCTCTAACAAGGTTTTGTAATCCTGAATGAACCTAAAAGTGAAATGAGAAATTATACACTTTAATCCAGACAGAGGGCATCGACTCAATCTTCACAGACCCGAAGTAGCGAGACCAACACCTAAGACCTACGGAAAAATCTACACCTTCCAATCCCCCCAAAAACAGCACCACTGTAGCTATCTCTTCGTTCTGGCATTGTAAGAAAAAACCATCCTCGCTAGTCTTTTGCACTTCATGAATCCCAATCTGCTCCTTCCTTAGTATTAGCCGCCAGGATCGTTGTGATCTCCTCCGTCGACTGCTTTCCTGAGAGCACCTTAATCAAAACGGTATTCATGAATCACTTCTCCATCTCCGCCATGACCGGAATTGGAGTAATAACTATTGTCATCACTTTTTTTCCACTAGTGATGCTCTCTTGGGTTATACTGAGTTCGGATTTGTTTGTGTATGCTGATTGATATGGGTCGGATGACGTGGCCCCTCCTGGGCCACAGGATCCCCTCAGGAAACATGCATCGCCGGATCATCCGGATCTGCCACGTCAGCATCAGAAAACTGCCCGGGCCTCAGCCACGTCAGCCTGGAAACCGTCCAGGGCTCTACCACGTCAGCCCTATACCGCCTGGGCTTCCACCGCTTCAAGCCCACGGGCAACCGGGTCCAGACCCGACCCCAAACGGGTCCAGACCCGGTTGGCTTCTCCTATAAATACCAGACCCTCCACCCCTTATCCAGGTAATGAATCTTTCCCACTCAAAACCCTAGTTACTGTTACTCTCTCTCAGTAGCTGACTAGATCGTTGGAGGGTCTGCCACCGGGACCAACCCCGGTGTTCCTAGACCGTCTATAGGGTACTCAAGACCTCGGATCCGAACCGAGCATGTAATACCCCGATTTTTCTTAATACTTAAAGATTATTTATTTATTTTCCTATGGTGTGCTTGCGTAGCATGTGACTATTATTTTCTCCATGATGAATAAAGTATATTGTTTCCTATAAAGTATTTTTCTTAGAGCCCAATGTTGATCTATTTATTTTCTCTTTTAAAATATTTATTTTGGCCCAAATGGATTTAAGCCCATAAGCTTAACCTTTTATTTATTTAATTCCTACAACTTGTATGTGTAGCATCTTTTTCTTCTTTTTCCGGGTATTTGATGTGCATTTTTGGAGTGGGGTTTGTGTGTACACGTGCACTCCATGTACACGTGCTTAAGGCACACAAGCTTGGCCGGATTGTGGGTAGTGGACTTGAGTCATGGGTAGTTACTCTTGAGGTGTGGGTAGTTTCTCAACTCCCGATTGGATCTCAGCCCTTGATTCTCCAACTCCCCAATGTATCTTAACCCTCCATTCTATTTATCTCCGAGTATAAATACCCTTCCTATTTCCCTATCTCTTTTACACTAAAATTTTCTAAGATTATTGTAAGTGAGTGTATTTGTGAGTTTGTGTGGGAACTTTTCTGTGGAGGCAAGCAGCATTGCTGAGGAGCTCGGCGTGGAACAGAGGAGCAAGGAGTGCAGTACCATATTGAAGAGTTCTTGCGGGATTTCGTTTATTTCTTCATATAAGGTGGGTGTTTCTCAGGACTTCTAATGTAGGAATGATACTATAATTATTATGATTGATACCATGTTACAAAAATGAATTGAATGTAGTTGAAATTGCTTGAACATGCTATTAACATTGAGAACGAGACTGTCGGTACAGTCGACTGCCATGTGAGCCAGCCGACTGGTACGAGACACTATTTTCCCTAATGTGCTGATAAATATGTGTGCGAATAGACATGATGGTGTGATTATTATATGTATATTTTTCCCTATGACACATATGATGGAGGGAAGGTGAATGAACGAAAAGAACTAATGGTGATTAATAACTTAAAATTGTCGGAGCAGTCGACTGATGTTGTGCTAAGTCGACTGGTGCTTCAATCTGAATTTGATGTTTGGAAGTTCCATGAATAAAGATATTCCATTATGTAGACCTAGTATGATGACTTGAGATTTATATCTTCATTGTCGTAAGAAAGTATGAGCAATGTGAACGCATGTCTAAAGTATTTTTCTTTAAAGAAAAGAGCATATTAGTAACTGAACATTCATGCTGAAATGTTACTGAACGATAAGAGACTCTGTTTATGAAACATGAATTTATGTATATTGTAATTGACATCAGGATGCAAGTACACGTAAGAACTGTAAATAATCTCTTTAATGGAAAATGGATCTGTCCAGTCGACCGAATGCGTGTAGCAAGTCGACTGACCTGGACCTTGAATTGTGCTGTTTGAAATCTCCAGGACAGACGACTGATCGATGAACAGTCGACTGTCATATGGATAATATTGTGAACATGGAAAGTTGCGGGACAGGCGACTGGTTGAGTACAACAGTCGACTATCCCGAGCTTTTATGAGGAACCTGTATGTGACTGTATAAGTCGACTGGTGTTCTTCCAAGTCGACTGTACAGAGTGAACTTTGATATATTTGAATTCATGTTATTTGCTGTTGGTAGTTGTGGACTGTATGATTTAAGTCGATGGACTCTGTTTATGGCTGTATGAATTATCTAAATGAATCATAGATGAGAATTGAGAATTAAATGAAATTATGAAAGGCTAAATCATGATGAGAAAGTCTGTGAGACTCTAAAATGAATGATGAGCTGATGATGCTCAATTGGATATTGTGAAATTGAGATTGAACGAAGGAGTAGCTAAGTCTCCCCGGCAGTGAAATGAAATGATGTGAGAAATAGACCAAGGTTGGTCATGTGAAATGAAATGATGTGAGAAATAGACCAAGGTTGGTCATGTGAAATGAAATGATAAGTCCGGTTGATGGAGAGGCTAACTCTAGAGCTTGATTTTTATTCATGATTCTAATGTAACTTTAATACATAGTGTGGAGGTGATGAAGGTGAGAGAAAAACATGAGTATGAGAGCTAGGGTACGGTGCGGGTGTGTGAGCCGCAGAATGCATGCTTGATGAGTCAAGACATGGCGCGGGCACAACTCAGTAATGATCGCACTTTAGTCACGCTCATGGGATGCTTTGGTGACTGCAAGAGGATTGCGTTCAGGGAGGAGGCTGAATTGTCGCAGAATGCATGCTTGACGAGTCAATACATGGCGCGAAATTCTACTCCAGGGGCCAGGATACATGCTTGTACTCATAGAATCATCTAGGATACTCATTGAATTTACAGAAGTAGAGTAAGTCATGGCGGGGGATTGAACCCTATAAAAATGAAGAACGAATAAGAGGCTTGCCCTCGAACCTATGTAGTATGGGATGCATAGAATTCGAACAAGTGTGCATTAGTGTCATGTGAAAATTAAACAATTGCATTAAGGATTAAGTGCACAATCACGACACGACATCTCTAAAAGTTCCCTTTGATTTACATGCTTATTATGAACAAGTTGTGATTTGTTAAGAAATGAGATTCATTATACTGTTTCTGGCGTAGAGAGGATGGCCATGTATAATTATCGTCGGTTGAATAAACTGACGTACCCACAGTTTTGTATGCAGGATAAATTACATGTAAAGAGGAATGGATGCATAAAGAGTTTATCATGTTGTTGTTCATTATGTAAATGTTGTATTTTTGCTTCCGCTGTGAAAATTTGAATGTAATATGTTGTAACTCTGATGTAAAAAGAAAAGTTTATATTTCCTTGTAAAATTGTACTCGAAGAAAGTGAAAAGATCCTGAAGAACATCTCGAATTCAATGATTTGGGATTCGGGGCGTTACAGAGCATCCAGCCTCCACCTCACTCCCGCCTACATCCTTACCGTTCGCCCGGCTGAGGGTCGTCCGCACCGGAGCTTCCTCCACCAATACACATCGAGTAAGAACTCATACCTGGTTCATCCACATGCCTCCCAAAAACAAACCGCATCAGGTTGGCGCCGTCTATGGGAATGCTCTCCTAGTGCAGACACCGGCCCAAGTTCAGCCATCAACGGTACCCCGTCAACCCGAGCTCACATGGCGCCCAAAGCCACGAGAGCTGTTACCTCAGCGCGTCGGCAGGACGTGCCCCCACAGGGCATCAACACCGACGCTCAGGCATCCAACAACCCGGGGGTAAGTCATGGACTCCAACCGGGTGCCTCCCGTCCGATCCAACCCGACCTGCGGGGGGTAATCCAGAATCGACAGGCAAGCCAGAGTAGGGGAGGGGCCGCTTCCAACTCGGCCCCGAACCATCCCAAACCTCCGTCCCAAGGGAAGGGGCCGGCACTCAGCCGCGTCGGCCGGTGCCCACCGGCTCAGCAAAATCGAGCTGAGCGAGCCCTAGTCACCCACCAGGAGTTCCAAGACTTCCGAAAAGAAATCATGGAGGCCATCCGGGGAACCCCCGTTGACATGGACGTCCGCCGCTCTCACTCCCATTCGGATGCCGAGGCCAGCGTGTCTCGCATCCCGAAAGTCTAGCCGGAGTATGACGACGACATCTTGAAGCGCCTCCAAGAAATGGAAGACCGCCTCGACCACTTCGAGGACGGTGGCCCGAGGCCGACCCAGGGATACAGGCCCATCCGACCTTCTTTTTCCACCGCCATCTTGCGGGCGGAAATACCCCGGAACTTCCGCCCACTTCAATTTGATACTTATGACGGGGAGGGCGATCCTGCTGATCACATGGAGGGCTTCAAAACCCTCATGATGATTCACAGCGCATCGGATCCCCTCCTGTGCCACGCCTTCCCTGCCACCCTCCGGGGTCCGGCTCGGGAATGGTTCTCCAAGCTTGCCCCTGGCTCCATCTATTCTTTCGACCAATTGGAGGGAAACTTCCTCGCCCACTTTGTGACCAACCGAAAGGCCGAAAGGACAAGTGCGTTCCTACTTGGCCTTCGGCAGAAGGAAGGGGAGTCGCTCTGGGTGTTCGTCCAAAGGTTCACCATTGAGGCAAGATCGGTCTCCTCCCTCGACCCCGGGGTCACCTCGGCAGCATTCCGGCACAACGTCCGTCATGGACAGCTAAAGGCTTCCCCGGCGAAGAAGCCCCCGGTAGATTTCCCTGACCTCCTCAATCGGGTCGAAAAGTACATCCGAGCGAAGGAGGCCCTGAATTCAGAGGACTCGAAAGAAATCCCCAGGAAGGGAAAATGCAAGGCCGACGAGGTCGAGCCAGCGAAGAAAGTTCCAAGAGACGGGGGCACCACGAAAAGGGTTCCTCCGGTCCCTCGCTTTGAGAGATACACTCCGCTGACACAGAACGTGTCAACCATTCTCTTAGCAATCGAAGACAGGGACCTCGTGCAATTCTCCCTCGACCAAACAACAACAACAGCAAGAAGAGGGATCAGCGGTTCTACTGCCGCTTCCACCGGGACAACGGGCACGACACGGATCATTGCCGTGCCTTGAAGGACAAGATTGAGGCCCTCATCCAAAGGTTGTACCTCCGAGAGTTCAAACGTGAAGGCGCTCGGGACCAGAGGGATACGAGGAACAGGAGGGCTTCCCCTCCTCCTCGAGCACCCAGACAGCCACCCGAGTGGGATCAGGAGCCTGAAGACCCTGAGGGTCAAGCCATCTTGCATTGCGTCCACGGAGGGCCCATGGAGGAGGGGGGGAGTCTAACACCTCCCGCAAGGCGTTCGTCCGAGATGTCAATGTCGTCCAGGGCCCCCTCTCCCCCCAGCTCCAGCGACTCCCTGTCTCATTCTCAGGAGAAGACTTGGAGGGAGTTCGGCTCCCGCACTGTGAGGTGCTCGTCGTCAGCCTCAGCATGACGAACTTCGAAGTCCGCCTCATCCTCGTTGACAACGAAAGCTCGATAAACATCCTCTTCCTGGAGGCCTTCGAGAACTTAAAGCTCTCCCGGGACAAGCTAAAGCCAGCCGGATACACATTGCACGGATTCTCCGGCGTCTCGATGCCAATAGAGGGGATCGTCACTTTGGACGTCACAGCTGGTATGACCCCACACCGAAGGACCGAATCAATGGACTTCATGGTTGTGAACGTCAAGACAGCTTACAATGCCATACTCGGCCGTCCCGGGCTCTGTTCCCTCCAGACGGTTCCCTCGGCCTACCACCAGAAGATGAAGTTCCCTACCAACACTGGTGTCGAAATTGTCTGAGGAAACCAAGAAGCAGCACGATCGTGCTACATGACGGCGATCGGGGGCGGGGTATTTCCCCTCGATGCCGTCGAGCTGCAGTCCAGAGAACCTAGCCGGAACCAGAACCGGCAGATGAGCTAGAAGATGTCTTGTTCGAAACAGAGGATGCATCAAGGTGCTTCCGAGTAAGCTGCTCCCTCGCTCCCAACCTCAAGTCCTCCCTGATCGACTACATTCGCCGCAATGTCGACCTCTTCGCATGGAAACCTTCTGACATGCCCGGTATTTCCGAGGATCTCATCATGCACAAACTCAGCGTGATCTCCGGGTCAAAGTCGGTTGTCCAAAAGCGACACAAGTTCCCTCCGGAGCGACAGCAGGCGGTAAATGTGGAAGTGGACAAGCTCCTGTCTGCGCGCTTCATACAAGAGGTCAGTTACCCTGAGTGGCTGGCGAACGTCGTCATGGTCAAGAAGGCGAGCGGGAGCTGGAGGATCTGCATAGATTTCACCGACCTCAACAAGGCATGCCCCAAGGATCCGTTCCCTCTCCCCAGCATTGATGCTCTTATCGACGCCACATCGGGTCACGAGCTCCTATCCTTCATGGATGCCTTCGCGGACTATAACCAGATCCGGATGTTCCCTCCAGATATAGCCAAGACGTTCTTTGTTACGAACCAAGGGCTTTATTGTTACCGGGTCATGCCTTTCGGGCTGAAGAACGCCGGTGCTACTTATCAGAGACTCATTAACTGAGTCTTCAAGAATCAAATTGGGCATAATATGGAAGTGTATGTCGACGACATGCTCGTCAAAAGCAAGCGGGGAAGGGATCACGTCGCCGACCTGGAAGAGGCCTTTGGGGTCCTTCGAACCCACAACATGAGGCTCAATCCGACGAAGTGCGCGTTCGGCGTCTCCTCGGAAAAGTTCCTCGGGTTCATCGTCAGCCAGCGCGGCATCGAGGCAAACCCCGAAAAATCCAGGCCATAATAAATATGGCCCCTCCTAGGAACATCAAAGAAGTCCAGAGACTAACGGGAAGACTGGCGGCCATCATCCGTTTCCTTTCCAAGTCTGGAGAAAAGTCCCTTCCATTCTTTAAGGCACTGCACGGCACCGAAGGGTTCGAGTGGGGTACTCAGCAGCAAGAGGCCTTCGCCCAATTAAAAGAGTACCTTGCCAATCCTCCTCTCCTCAGCAAGCCCGAACCAGATGAGACACTCTGGCTCTACCTTTCGGCTTCGGAGAACGTGCTCAGCGCCGTCCTCGTTCGAGAAGAGGAAGGAGCCTAAAAGCCTCTGTACTATGTGAGCAAGGTCTTGCTCGACGCCGAGACCAGATATTCCAGGATGGAGAAAGTAGCATACGCCTTGGTCATGGCCGCACGGAAGCTCTGTCCATATTTTCAAGCACATTCAGTCCAGGTGCTTACGGATCAATCCTTGAAGGCCGTGCTCTATAAACCCGAGAGCTCGGGACGACTAGTCAAGTGGTCGATCGAGCTCAGTCAGTATGACATCGGCTATCAGCCAAGGACGGCCATCAAAGGGCAGGCCCTCGCCGAGTTCATCATAGAATGCACCATCTCCAAGCAGCTGACAGGCAAGGAAGACAACCATACGTGGGAAGTTTATGTCAACGGTTCCTCTTGCGAAGCGGGGAATGGTGTGGGCATCATTCTGCGGGGTCCAGACGGTTTTCTCCTTCAATACTACCTCCGCCTCAACTTCCCGGCCTCTAACAACGAGGCCGAGTACGAGGCCATGATCGCCGGGCTCACCCTGGCTCATCAGGCCAGTGCCATACAGATCAGGGCCTGAAGCAACTCTCAGCTTGTGGTCAACCAGATCACTAGGGAGTATGAGGCCTGTGACGATCGGATGATCAGATACCTGGCCGTAGTCCACCGGCTATTAACGTCCTTCACGAGTCGGCCGTCTTAAGGATCCCCAGGGAGCAGAACGCCCAGACCAACGCCCTGTCAAAGTTAGCTTCCTCATCCTTTGAAGGCCTCGACCGAACCATCCTGATTGAAGTCCTGCTGAAGCCAATCACAGACTTCCCTAAGGCTCTATGCGTTGAAGACGGAGCTCCTCCCAACGACTGGACCACTCTTATCAAGAAATTTCTAATCAAGGGAAAGCTCCCCGAAGACCGGGCCGAAGCGAGGTGGGTCAGGGTCCGTTCAAAAAGGTTCTCCATAATCGATGCAACCCTCTTCAAAAAGTCCAACACAACAACGGATGGCAGACCCTACCTCCGCTGCCTGACCCATGATGAAGCAAAGTATGCCCTCAAGGAGCTACATGAGGGGATCAGCGGATGCCATATGGGAAGCCACTCTCTAGCACGAAAGGCTTCGAATCACGGGTACTACTGGCCCACTATGCTGTAAGATGCCCTCGCCCTAGTGAAGAAGTGCGGTCCCTGTCAACGGTTCTCCCCCGTGAAGAGGGCTCTGCAAACAAATCTCCGTTCCATGGCCAGTCCGACCCCCTTTGCAATGTGGGGGATGGATCTGGTAAGCCCATTTCCGAAGGCAATGGGCCAAAGGAAATTTCTCATAGTGGCGATCCAGTTCGACTACTTTACGAAGTGGATCGAGGTAGAGCCATTAGCAACGATCACCGAGCAACAGACCCAACAGTTTTTCTGGAAACATATCGTCTGTCGGTTCGGGATCCCACATGTGCTCATCACGGACAATGGGACTCAATTTGCGGGTAAGCATTTTCGCAAATTCTGCGAAGATATCGGGATCCAGCAGCGCTTCTCCTCAGTATGCCACCCCCAGTCCAATGGTCAGGCCGAGAACGCGAACCGCCAAATCCTTGACGGCCTCAAGAAACGACTCGATAACTCTTCTAAGGGGTTATGGGTCGATGAGCTACTAAGCGTTCTCTGGGCCCACTGGGCGACAAAGAGAATCCCCACGGGAGAGTCGTCATTCAACCTGACACGGTGCGGAGGCCGTCATTCCCTTGGAAATTGGGATCCCCTCACCCCGGATAATAGCCTTCGATGAAGCAAGCAACTCTGCACAACTGCGAGCCAATCTGGACCTCATAGACGAGGTCAGGGAGAAGTCCGCCATTAGAAGGAGCATCTACAACAAAAAGGTGCGTCCCACCAACATCAAGCTCAGAGACCTCGTCCTCCGGAAGCTGGGGGTGTCCAACCCCGATCAAAAGAGAAAATTGGCCCCAAACTGGGAGGGCCCTTACAAAGTATCTGAGGTTGTGTGTCTGGGAACGTACCGCCTAACCAACTCAGAAGGCAAGGCCATCAAGAGGCCCTGGAATGCGGAGCACCTCATCAATTTCCTAGGAGGAGAGGACTACCCTTCATCCCATGTAAATTATGAAGAATGTAATCGACACGTTGTGCCTCGTTTTGTGTAAAATTCAAATATGTTATAAATATGCCAGCTTTCTTAAAACAAGTTTTTTCTTCGTTTTGATTCCCATTAAAAGAACATATCTCGGCGCTCGGATGGCATCGCGAGCCAGAAAAGCTTCCCTTACAAGCTTACGGCTCGGCACTCGGATGGCATCGCAAGCCAGAAAAGCTTCCCTACAAGCTTACGGCTCGGCGCTCGGATGGCATCGCAAGCCAGAAAAGCTTCCCTTACAAACTAACGGCTCGGCACTCGGATAGCATCGCGAGCCAGAAAAGCTTCCCTAACAAGCTTACGGCTCGGCACTCGGATAGCACCGCGAGCCACAAAAGCTTTCCTAACAAGCTTACGGCTCGGTGCTCGGATAGCATCGTAAGGGGGCTTGTCGTGGCCCTCGAGCGAGGCCGAGGCTTTCTTCAAAGCACCTCGACCAACACGCTCGGCGATGACCTTCAGCTACGCCCGTTACTGGCTTTCTCCCCGATGTGGGGGCATGACATCTGCCCCTAGCACGGTTTGGGCTTCTTCAAGCCCATCAACCTGTGCGCAAGGCGGCAACTGCCAGCCACACCCGTACCGTCTTCCTGAGAACAAGTGTGGGGGCTCGTCGTCAACACCGAGCAAGGCCGAGGCTTTCTTTAATGCACCTCGACCAACACGCTCGGCAACGACTTTCAGCTACGCCCGTTACTGGCTTTTTCCCCGGTGTGGGGGCTCGGCATCTGTCCCTAGCACGGTTTGGGCTTCTTCAAGCCCATCAACCTGTGCACAAGGCAGCAACTACCAGCCACACCCGTACCGTCTTCCTGAGAACAAGTGTGGGGGCTCGTCGTCGACACCGAGCAAGGCCGAGGCTTTCTTCAAAGCACCTCGACCATTACGCTCGGCGACGACCTTCAGCCACGCCCATTACCGGCTTCTCCCCGGTGTGGGAGCTCGGCATCTGCCCCTAGCATGGTTGGGGGCTTCTTTAAGCTGACCAACCCATGCTCATGGTGGCAACCGCCAGCCACGTCCGTACCGTCTTCCTGAGAACAAGTGTGGGGGCTCATCGTCGACCTCGAGCGAGGCCGAGGCTTTCTTCAAAGCACCTCGACCAACACGCTCGACGACGACCTCCAGCCACACTCATTACCGGATTTCTCCCCGGTGTGGGGGCTCGGCATCTGCCCTAGCACGGTTTGGGCTTCTTCAAGCCCATCAACCTGTGCACAAGGCGGCAACCGCCAGCCACACCCGTACCGTCTTCCTGAGAACAAGTATGGGAGCTCGTCATCGACACCGAGCAAGGCCGAGACTTTCTTCAAAACACCACGACCAACATGCTCGGCGACGACCTTCAGCTACGCCCGTTACTGGCTTTCTCCCCGGTGTGGGGGCTCGGCATCTGCCCCTAGCATGGTTTGGGCTTCTTCAAGCCCATCAACCTGTGCGCAAGGCGGCAACTGCCAGCCACACCCGTACCGTCTTTCTGAGAACAAGTGTGGGGGCTCGTCGTCGCCCTCGAGCGAGGCCGAGGCTTTCTTCAAAGCACTTCGACCGACACGCTCGGCGACGACCTCCAGCCACGCCCATTACCGACTTTTCCCCCGGTGTGGGGGCTTGGCATCTGCCCCTGGCATAGGTTGGGGCTTCTTCAAGCCGATCAGCCCATGCGCACGGTGGCAACCGCCAGCCACGCCCGTACCGTCTTCCTGAGAACAAGCATGGGGGCTTGTCGTCGACCCCGAGCAAGGCCGAGGCTATCTTCAAAGCACATCGACCATTACGCTCGGCAACGACCTTCAGCCATGACTACTTCAGCAAAATTTTCATTAAAGTTTAGAGCGTCCGCCTTCGGCAGACGCCCCGAGCCTCAGGTCGATTGGTTGACCCTCCTCTCGCCCGCTCAGGGTTTGCAGCTTTCGCGAGCCAAAACCCCAAACTGTTCGAGGACGGCAGGGGAGCCACCAACCCTCGGCTCTCTCCGACGCTCTGAACCAATTGGTCGGCCCACCACTCACCAACGAACAACCCGGGGTCTTACGGCCCTCGAGACCCAAACCCCGAATTGTTCGAGGGTGATTGGTGTGCCTCCAATCCGGAGCCCTTGGAAAAGTTTTAATTTTGGAGCGGGCAGGCACCAAAGTCAAGCGACAGATCAACCACTCTTCTTGACAACCAACAAGGGGGAGTGGAGGTTATATAGCCCCTGAGACGCGCAGTTATTGCATCTGGGAATCCCCAAATGGCAGAAGGCGAAACGTCGCCATTAATTCTTATTGGGAGGCGAAACGTCGCCATTAATGACTATCGAAAGGATCAATGCCACTGCGTAGGCACCCGCTGCACCAGGTCACCCCGGCGGCAACCCCCTGTGTGCCGAGTTCAGCGACCATACTCGCCCAATAAGACTATCAGGGTTCAGAAAATCGAATGTTCTTATTATACTCATCGCTTACAACTCAATAAACATCGGTACAAAGACAATGCACAGCTTACAACTCACTTACATCCGGCTTAAAACTCGAATTCAGTGCTCCCTTCAGGGCTCCTCTCACGCTCGGCCGGACCAACCAGGGAAGAGACCCCTGCCACCGAGCTTCCCTCATCTTCAGGTTGGGCACCCTCCAATAAAAATGTCGGAGACCGCCCCGGGATCGAGTTGCTCGCCTCCTCGATCAAACCCGTGCCCAATACCAGCTTCAGCCTGTGGATCTCAAACTCTTTCACAACAACGGCCTCACGAAGGAAAGACTCCGAAGCCGATCGCCCACTCGAGGCATCCGAGATGGACCAGTCCGTCTCGATTACCCACCAGTCCCGATCGGCAATGGCTTTCTTCAGATGAGCCACCTCCAGACCGAGCTCCCTAGACTTGTTCAAGAAATAATTGATTGCGGCGGCTCGGTCCCGAGCCTGTTTTCGCTGGTGAGCCAGAGCTGCCTCCATGGCCTCCTTCCCGGCTTGGACCAGGAATTCCTCAGCGGAAACAGGGTCGGCAACCAAGACCTTGTGCGTCTATCAAAGACGAGAGAAAACAAACAATCACAAAGGAGAACTAGAAAATGTGCAAGTTACGAAGCCTCTGCCAAAAAACTATCTTCCATTACTTTCAAAGATGGTGATACAAAACTGCGGTGGCCAGTCCGCAAGAGGCATACACATTCAAAAAAGAAAAGAAAACCTAGTCTATTCTTAGGGGGGGTGGTGGCACCTCTTCGTTAGCCTGGTCGCCCCCCATCTCCTCGCCACCGAGAGTCGGCGAAAGGTCCGGCTCCCAACCGTAGTGGAGGTGGTCCACATTCTGCTCCGGATAAATCCTCCGGAAATGCTCCTTGGCCCGGTCGTATGCCTCATCCTGCGCCATGATCAGGGCGTCCGTCGAGGTAGCCTGCATCCTCTCCAAGGCCTTCCGTCCCTTCACCACCTCCTCTTCGATCTTCTCCTTAAGGCGATCCACGTCCTTCTTGTGATGCTCGAATATTGAGGCCATCTGGGCCTCATGGACGACCGCCATGTTTTGAGCCTCCTTCAGGTCGTCGGTCACCTTGTTCAACTCACGAAGATACTTCTCTGCGTTCCTCCTCTCCACAATGACCTCCTTCTCCACGCACTTTTGGAAGTGCTGCCCGTGGAGCATCGCCTGTCCGAAGGAGAAAATGTCAGAAAACATCGTCACAATCCAAACCAAATACAAATACAAAGTCTGAGCACTTACCGAGATCGACACCTGAGACCAGCACATTAAGGCCTGTTCAGACGTCTGCGTCGCCAGCACCACCTGATCCCGCTCGGTGGCGGCCTTCCTGACAAACTCGACGGCTACAGGACCCTCGAGCAGGGAGTCCCCCTGAACAATCGACCAGTCAGGGACGAAGGGCCGCAGCCCCTGTTGCCCCACCATCTGCTCGGCAGTGGGCCGAGGTGGGGGAAGCCTCTGCCCTGGGGCCTCTACAATCTTCTTGCTGCCCGAACTGCCCCCCGCATCCCGAGGAGCCCTCGGCATATGGGGCTGATGCCTTTTGGCCTTCTTCGCGGGAGAAGGCTCCTCGGCTACCGGGGTTGGTCCCTTGCCGGACCCCCCACCTTGGGTGGCCAGCTTCTCCTACTTTGCCTTCTTCGCCCTCCCTGCTCTTGCCTTCTCGGCGACAGCTAACAAGGCGCGCCTGTCGTCGACCTGCTGGGAAGTCATCCCTGCAAAAATAAAAGAAGAAGGGCTAACGTTAACACGAAGGCAGAAAGATGCAAAAATTCAGAACGAAAACATACTAGGGTCGGCTGGGCTCAGTCCGACCCGGGCCAGGTGTAACTCCGTCACTCGAGGCCACGCTATGCTGTGCCCCCCAACAATTTTCTCAACCCTCTTCCACTCCTTTTCCGTCAAGTCACTGCGCTTCGGAGGTTTGTGGTTCGGCTTGAAGAAATTCCACGAGGTCGGAATCCCCCAAGACTTCTCGCTCCGGACCACGAAGTATTTTTCTTTCCACCCTTTGATGGAATCCGGATGGCCGTGCATCACCTTTTTATGCCGCCTAGGCAAGAAGTAAAATATCCTCTCCGCATCGCCAAGCGAGCTGATCCCTAAGATGGCTCGGAAGTAAGTCAACCTTGGTTTCACGCCTTTCTCTTGGCACTTCAGAATGAAACAAATTAAGTGCTTCCAGGAGTTTAGGCCATACTGCATCGGGCTTAGCTTCGCCCAATTTAAAACCCTCTTGACGAAGGGGGTGCAGCGGCAGCCTCAGTCCCGAGACGAAGGCATCATCGGGAAAGATACAATAGCCCGGTGCAAGAGTTGTGGTGGGTCGAATGTCGGGGCTCGGAATAAAGACTTCAAACTCCCGAGGAATGAAGTAGGCAGCCCTCAGGATATGAAGATAGTCCGCCTTCAAGACACACGGAATGCCGTCCATCCAAATCTTCACTCGTCTCTCCTCGCCCGGTACAGGAGGAAGAGGGTCGATATCCTTGACATCGTCGGGGTACATCCTGATCGACCCCAGATTTTTTAAGGATACAGGGGGAAATTTGAACCCCGGTCTAGGGGCATATTTATCCGGAGAAGGCGGACTATCCGAAAAACTTAACTTCCTCTTCTTCCGACGAGGACGAGCCTTCCTCTAGGGTGACGGCGTCGACAAAGGTGGTAGAGGCGGAAGGTCGTCTCCGACCCCAACCGCCCCTCCTGATGTGCCTTCGCCAGCACCTTCCTGAGCGCCCTCCCCATCATCTCCATCATCTTCATCATCATCAACGGCACCCTGACCCTCGGGATCCTGATCCTCCTCATCCTCCTCATCACCCTCGGGATCCTGATCCTCCTCATCCTCCTCATCCTCCTCATCGTCGACATCCCCCTCTCCCTCTTCCACCTCCTCGCCCTCGTCCATGGGCTCCTTCCCCGACCTTCGGGATCTCAGCGGCGACACTACGAAGACGACATCATCACCTCCGTCCGACCCAGGATCTGTCACGACTTCCTCCTTAACCTTGTATTTGCTAAGGGACGAAGACATCTCTGACCCTGAATCCTCCGCGGAGCGGCCCGACGAACTAGCCTCGGATCCAGACTGAGAGCGCGACATGACTAAGCAAGAATACTAACCTGAGATATATACCACGCGATCACCGGAAAATCTCGCCAATGGCAAGTGAGACCCTGTTCTTATGAAATTGGAAAGTAAGAGTAAATAAATGAAGAAAAGAAAAGTGGGGAAGGGGGGAGATTTATAGCGGAGAAAGCGACTCCTCGATTTCCGCAATCATATCTGGACGTTGGATCTTAAATCATCAAGATCTAACGGCCGCTAAGATTTGGCGTCGCTTTGATTCTTGCGCTCATGACGTCAGCAGTGGGTGCGAAATTACCCAACTACCCCCCCAGGCATTTTTCCAACAAACAGACTTTTTCGACAAGTCAAGAGGGGTCGACGCTCGGATGACATCGCGAGCCACAACTTCCTCTTCTATTTAACAGAAGGGTCGACGCTCGGATGGCATCGCGAGCCACAAACTCCCTCCCTATTATGCATGAAGCTCGGAGCTCGGATGACATCGCGAGCCACAAATCCCTCCCTATTATGCATGAAGCTCGGAGCTCGGATGACATCACGAGCCACAACTTCCTCTTATGTTTAACAGAAAGGTCGGAGCTCGGATGACATCGCGAGCCACAACTTCCTCTTCGATTTAACAGAAGGGTCGGAGCTCGGATGACATCGCGAGCCAAAACTTCCTCTTCTATTTTACAAAAGGTTCGACGCTCGGATGGCATCGCGAGCCACAAACTCTCCCTATTATGCGTAAGGCTCGGAGCTCGGATGACATTGCGAGCCACAATTTCCTCTTCCATTTAACAGAAGGGTCGACGCTCGGATGGCATCGCGAGCCACAAACTTCACAGAAGGCTCGGAGACCGGATATCAACGCCAGTCGTCAAGGCTTCTACTCCCAAAAAGCATTGAGTACGGGGGCTCGGACCTCGGATGACACCGCGAGCCCCAGAAGCCCTCCTCTATTCAAGGGGGCTCGGAACTCGGATGACACCGCGAGCCCCAGAAGCCCTTCCCTATTCACAGGAGGCTCGGAGCTCGAATAACACCGCGAGCCCCAAGCGCCCTCCTCTATTCAAGGGGGCTCGGAGCTCGGATGACACCGCGAGCACCAGAAGCCCTCCCCTATTTACAGGGGGCTCGGAGCTCGGATAACACCGCGAGCCCCAAACGCCCTCCTCTATTCAAGGGGGTTCGGAGCTCGGATGACACCGCGAGCCCCAGAAGCCCTCCCTTATTCATAGGAGGCTCGGAGTTCAGATGGAATCGCGAGCCCCAAAACCCTCCTCTATTCCACAAGCGAGGGGCTCGTCTGCTGACCCCCAATGCTCGACAAACCGAGCTCCAACCCGACAGATCTCGACGTCCCCTCGCTCTTCCAACTAGCGAGAGGATCGTCTGCCGACCCTCGGAGCTCGTCTACCGACCCCAGACGCTCGGCAAACTGAGCTCCAACCCGACAGACCTTGATGTCCCCTCACTCTTCCAACTAGCGAGAGGATCGTCTACCGACCCTCGGAGCTCGTCTGCCGACCCCAGACGCTCGGCAAATCGAGCTCCAACCCGACAGACCTCGACGTCCCCTCGTTCTTCCAACTAGCGAGGGGATCGCCTACCGACCCTCGAGGCTCGTCTGCCAACCCTAAGGCTCCGATAGGGGATCCCTTCCTCCTACCCCCTGGCCTCTCCTGGAAGTAACATATCCTATTTTCTCGCCGCACACACCACCCTTCTCTTCCTACAGAGACAAAGTACCACTCCTACATGGCTGGATCACCCAGCCCTCCAGGAGGGCTTGTGATATGGGTCAGATGACGTGGCCCCTCCTGGGCCATAGGATCCCCTCAGGAAACGTGCATCACCGGATCATCTGGATCCGCCACGTCAGCATCAGAAAACTACCCGGGCCTCTGCCATGTCAGCTTGGAAACTGCCCAGACCTCTGCTACGTCAGCCCTATACTGCTTGGGCTTCCACCGCTTCAGGCCCACGGGCAACCGGGTCCAGACCTGGTCCCAAACGGGTCCAGACCCGGTTGGCTTCTCCTATAAATACCAGACCCTCCACCCCTTATCCAGGTAATAAATCTTTCCCACTCAAAACCCTAGTTACTGTTACTCTCTCTCAGTAGCTGACTAGATCGTCGGAGTGTCTGCCACCGGGACCAACCCCGGTGTTCCTAGACCGTCTGCAGGTACTCAAGACCTCGGATCCGAGCCTCCTGATCCGAACCGAGCATCCAGCCTCCACCTCACACCCGCCTACATCCTTACCGTTTTCCCGGCTGAGGGTCGTCCGCACCGGAGCTTCCTTCACCAATACAAATCGAGTAAGAACTCACACCTGGTGCATCTACACGCCTCCCAAAAACAAACCGCATCACTGATATTAGTAGATATTTAGAGGCCGACTTCGTAGCAACTTTGTATCTAGCGCAGGTTGACGATATATGCCCATAACCCTTACAAACGTAGCAGAACAAATCATTTGGGCAGCCATGGATGGCAGGCCCCTTCTGCGCGCATTTGTAACAGAAGTTTCATCACTACTGTCGGCGAAGCCGAAGAACTCTGGCTGGCCATCTTCTCTACCTTCTTTTCTTCCCTTCTCTTTTTCCTCGAGCGAACTAGAATCCATTCCCCTTCATCGTCTACTCTCTTCTTAGCTTCCTCGACCATCGAAGAGTCACTACTCCTGTGAGCTCTATGATTCTCAAATCCTCTGTATTTATTCAATGCCACCACGACGTATGATTTTCTACGGTTCTCCGAGACCCGAAGCTCTTCTTTCAACGAATCCGGTGAGCACCATTTTCCTCTATCCTCCTTTCCGCTCACGTCTTCGGATCCTCTACTTACTTTCGAGTGACCTCTATGGTCGACTCGAGACTCGTCCCTCCTCAAAAGAACTCTTCCTCTCTAAACGCCTGCCTCCTCTTCCGTCTCTCTTTTGGACATGGAAGATTGACTGACGTTCCTAGTTAGCTTCATTACCGGCTACTTGCTTGGCAACTTCATAAAGTCTTGCTAGAGTAGGGTAAGGAGTCTCCTTTTCGACTAATCCCCTTTCTTGTAATGCTATTTAATGTACAAGTTCTGGAAATATTCAAAAAGATTATAGTGTAACTTGAGAGAAAAAGTAATTAGGTTCTTATTCATCATGATAATAAAAATGCATATACATATAACCATACATAAGTTGGGCACAAAGAAAGCCCTTTAACCCATAGACATTTACTAAAAGCAGCCCATATAATGATACTGTATATTCTGCTAAATATAGTGTTGAACATAGTGCTATAATAATGCATGTCAAATTTCACCTTGATTGGTAAAAAAGTTCATTGAAAAGCTCCATAAATATAAAAAGTTGAATGACCATTTTGGTAAATTATATTGGATAACTTGGTTAATATATGTATAGATGAACACTCTCATAACATTATTTCTTTAATGTGCAACTTTACATGTTACAGTAACTAGTTTTTATAAAGTATCCATCTAACTACAACATACTCAGTTTGGGCTCAATTTTGACCTATTCAGATCAAATTGGGTGAGTGGCTGGAGTTACTCTCATGCCAGTGGGCTTGAAGGTGGCGTTCGTGTTATAGTTGGGACGACGACAAGTGGTGGTTGTGATTGTGGGTAACAGTAGACAATGGACAAACTAGGTAATGAGAGAAATGACTCAATATTGACATATTCAGGTCATATTGGAGGGATGCATGTATTTCTCTTATATCTATGGGTTTGGAGGTCGCGTTTGTGTTACCGTTGGGGGCGACGGTAGCTATGGTTGTGGGTGGCTGTGATAGTGGACGGTAGTCAAGCTAGGGGATGAGGACCCAATTTGGACCTATTCAGGTCAGATTAGTGTGGGTGCATGTGGTGTCTCACGTGTCAATGAGATTGGCGACGATGTTTGTGTTATCGCTTGGGGAGACGACAGTTGTGGTTGCAAGTTGCGGCAACGATGAACGGTGTACAAGCGAGGGAATGAGAGAAAAAACTTAAATTTTTGACTTATTTAGGTTAAATTGGGTTGGCGCAGGAGGACTTGCGTTGGCTGGGTCGGTCGACAAGTAGGATTATGTTTTGTTGTATTATTTGATTGTTAGTTGTTATTATTTTTGACAATGAAACTCCTCTGTTTGGAGCGAGTTCTTTTTTTTATAGAGTATGAGTTTCATGATCCAGCCTGTTGGGTTTCATGAACTTCATAATTCATATTTGGATGTATGTTTCGTTAAACTCTTTTTAATGGAATGTGGGAGATTCTTTCCTTTTTTGTTTCCAATGGGATTCAGCAAGAGAAATTTCTCACGCATTGGTGATAATGTTATTGCTCAAGGGCTTTATCTAGCTAGGTAAAATTTCTTCATCGGAGTACAGTCCAGCTAAACTTTTCCTCAGAGGGTGGTCCATGTTAGAGATTATGAGAGATTATAACAATGGAAATTAGGGTTAATATCCTAAACTAGGGTGCTTGAGATATTTACCCTAGGTATCAAGATTGAAATACCTAGACTACTATCACAAGCCAGTATTTATAGGATAAATACTGGTTTGGGTACTGGGTTCTCAACCCACTCAACCCGCGTTCCGATATCCATACAATTAGTACGTGTAACACACGTGTAACCCATAAAATAATATTACACATAATATTATTCATATAGTGAGAATATACCTATATATCCAACAATCTCCTTCTATATTCTCAATATATAAACGTACTGGATTATCTCATCAGTTCAACATGAAGCTGACTGGCTGATACCAGTCTTTAAATAGAAGAAATGCATCACTCAATGTACAGTTCATAAAGACTAAATCAATTATAAATCCGAATAGTTCAAAAAGACTAAACCAAAATAATTAAATAGTTTCCAAACCATATCACAACAGAATAGTTGACAATGACTAAACCAACTGGAATAATCTGTCATAGTTTCAAAATCAAATAAAGCAAATAAACTTCAAGAACAAAATAACAGTTTTAAACTTAATGAACACAAGAGTCTTAAACTCAACAGAAGTTTTACCAAGCAAGTGACTAATTTATTTTCGAAAGAAATAAACTGAAACTCTATCCTTGCACACTAATTTATGTTTACTCCTCCATTTTGAACAAATCATTATTTTGAAATCTATGTTGACAGATTCAACTCGTCCATCTTTGCTAGCTTATTGAAAACAAGAAAATCAAGAGACACATCTCTAAGGATTCCAACGAATTTCACAAAGTATCTAGTTCCACAAAAGAACTTAGTACAATTCATAATTAGCTTAGCAAAAATATAACGCAAGCATCACAATCAAGTTTCTTTAACTAAATAAAGAACAAGAACTATGATAGTTTTTACACAAGAACTATACTATGTTTCATATTGGAATGATAGAACAATCAAATCAATTATGGTTAATTCTGAATTATCAAAATTGGAATGAAACAAGAATCCATAAAAGAGATATATCATCAAAATTGGAATGATATAATGACATTCTAAACATCGGAAACACATCGACAAGTTTTCATGTTTCGTATTGGAATAATATGATTATTCTAAGTAAATTCTCAAGATATATAATACCATCAAAATTGGTGACAATATATAATTGTGGAATTTATGTGGAATCATCAAAATTATCTAAAACATGTCAATTGCCTAAAATTGATGCTTAAGTTTGAACTTCTCTATTGCTCCAATTGGATTCTAAATTTCAAAACAATTAGAATGTTAAAGCTTTGACTCAATAGCTTTAACTCCATTTCCCCCACAGTTTTGATAATTAGATCACTTTCAAGTCTCTTAGCAAGAGTATTAGCCATATTTTATTTCAATTGCACTTTATTTATGAGAAAGTTCAACTATGCTTCTTTCAGCCTTAATATACTTCTCTTACTATAATAGAGTGAGTTATGAGTTACAGTGCATTATAGCTTGATAGTCGCATAACAGAATTAGAGAACTTATGTTAAACTTCTCAATGGATGATTAGCAACAATTCATTCAATCCACTCAGCCTCTTTCCCTGTAAAGGATAATACATAGAGGTCTGATTTCTTGGATGAGAACGCAATGCTTGTTTGCCTTTTAAGCTCCATAATTTTCTGCTCCTCCTAGTGTGGATACATATTCACTAGTTGCCGACTTTTCACTAAACTTTGAATAGCACATAGTAAACTCTTGAGTACCACTCAGATATCCCATTAGCCTTTTAAGGGCACTCAAATGTGTATGGGATTATTAGTGATCAATCTGCAGATCATACCTACCTCAAAAGCTATGTCTATTCTGGTGCAGATCTTTGTATATATGAGACTTTCAATTCTTTTAGAATGATCTACCTATCTCATCGTTGCACTATCATTAGGTGTCAACCTTTTATCATAATCATAAGGTGTTTCAAAACACACTTTCAGTCACTATATCCCCACTTTTGATATTTTGATTTGATGAGTTTGACTAAGAGTTATCCCTTGCCAACCAAAACTTACCATTATACCTAGGTGTTTCATGCTGAATTCTTTGGATAACACAATTTTAACTTTATTTGTAATAAAAAGGTCACTTCCAAGAACACCATGTCAACAGAACAAGTAAATAATAGCCATTATATTTGACATATCACAAAGTTAAAGGCACTGATCTGAATTACTTGATTCATATACTGGGCTCTTTTAAGAAACTTGTCAAATTATTATTCGTCGGCTATACATATTTTAAGAACATAAAATGATTTTACTAAATTGTAAATCTTGTTCACTAAACATATTATTCAAAACTTTCCAGTGCAAAACTGTTTAAATATCCTTTATGAATAACAAAATTTTCAATAGATGTAAAGGTAAGAAGAATACTTATTGTAGCAATATGACAAACATGTGAGTAGACATCAAATAAATCAATCCCATTTTCTCAGTCAATCCGTTAGCTACTAAAATGCATTAAAATTGCTACTGAACAATCCAAAATTAAGTTTGTTCTACAAAATCTCACTTACTTACTATAGTTTTAGCCCATTTCAGCAGATCAACTAATTTAAGTATTATTGTATGACACAAATTCATCTCATTGTCTACTAGAGACTCTTCTTAGCTCATTTGCCATTGAAGTTTTATGTGTCAGTAAGGCTAGTTCTTGATTCCAACTGTGAATCATTGACCGTGTCTGTAGGATTAGATCATCATACATTTATCTTTGAACATCCTCAAAGAACTCTGCAAGTCTAGATTCTTCTAACAAAAATTAGATAAATCGAGCATCTGTCCACAGAACTACATTATGCATTTTCTAAGCAGACACAAATATTTGTTTTAGGTCCTACTTTAGGCCTTCTAGGATCAAGTACTCTAACAAATGTTTCACAACACATATTTTCACTTTAACAAAGTTATTTGTGTTTTCATACCATGATCTACAAGGTGTATTCAATTTAGATTGTAGTAACACATTAGAGATATGATTAACGATACAATTTCACCCACAATTACACAAAGTTAAACAACAGTCAATAATATAGAATTCAACATTTCACTAAGTGTTTGATTCTAACTTTTATCAATGTCGTTTGACTTTTGTAAGTAGAGTGTTGTAGAGATTATGTCATATGCAAACTTCCCTAAAATCATTGAAACATATTCACTACCTCTATCAAATCTGAACCTTTGATTTTTAGCATTTAACTATGTGTGTGTGTGTGTGTGTGTGTGTGTGTGTGTGTGTGTGTGTGTGTGTGTGTGTGTGTGTGTATATATATATATATATATATATATATATATATATATTAAATTCTTTAAGAATAACAAGTGCTTCATTCTTCATATATATGACAGACGTAAATTAATCATCTACAAAAGCGATTACTTCTAACCAACAATTATCTCACATAGTCACAAATCTACTGAGATCACAAATATCAAAATGTATTGATTCAAAAAGTTGTGAACTCCTAGAGACCATAGAAAATGATTTTTATTGATAAAAATCTGAATTCAAACTTCACATTTGTCATAATTAATGAAGCGTCATTTAGTAGAGTTATAAGTTTTAACAAGAACAAACAATTTAATATATAGTTCTCATATCTTAGCCAATTATGCTATGTTCAAGGACTATACACAATTAGAACTATTATTATTAATTGTCCCATTTGTTAAACTCAACTTATACATGCGATTGACAATATATGCACATTATAAGAGTTAATACAAATTACTCTACCACATTTTACAAAATTGTTTGTTTTCTCTAATGGTTCTAACAATGTCCACTTGCTCAAACACAGTAAGCAAAATTTTCTTTATTTGTTCTTTATCATCTTCGAAACGCTAAACGAGATAATGAACAACATGTTATAATTCAACTTTGCACACACAGTACAATGAACGAGAAAGAACAAAACGTAACTAATGGAGTCATATCATACATTAAGAGATGCTCTCTCCTAAGTTACAGACATTTGTTATACATCTTATACATCAAATTATTATTATGATTTTTTTTATTTTTAGAGAAGCAAATATGTAATCTCACACAAACTGCAAACAATAGATTTATTAAAATATCTATACACATAGTATGATAAAACATTTAACAACCCTAAATATGCTAGTTTTCAAAGCAAGAATAACTATGATCTAAAACTCTCAATCATGTGATCAAACGCACAAAATGTTAACATATTCATCATAGGGGTGGGCTCGGTGCGGTACCAGACTTTTTGACATTGTACCATTACCATACCAAACTAGTTCGGTTTGAAAATATACAAACCGTTACCAACCAAAAAGTTCGGTAAACCAACTACTTCGGTTGGTACGGTTCGGTATTGGTGTTATACCTAATATGACCCAACAAATACCTTAGCTTATCGGAGTTGACATGTGAGGAGGACAAAGTAAAATTTGAATACAGTTAATTTGATATTCAATACCTTGATTAAAAGCTCTGTGAAACGATATATCAAAGACTCCTTCACATATCTCCTAAAAGCATTTGTGTACACAAAGTTTCGATATCTTGTTCAAAATTGTTGAGGATTTGGAAATTGGATGTTACCAAAGGGTGTGAATGTTGTATATGTGTAGTCATAGTTCCATCACCACCATCGCCACCAACAGGGTTTTTATCTAATGACTCCTGCAACATAAAATACTAATAAAAACATGGTTAGGGAGCCTATTTTAACAAAACTGAAGCTAATCAGTCAAAACAAAGTTCACCTTAGACCGCAAGAAGATTGGGATGAATTAATCAACGAGCAAAGAAGCCATGTCAGCTTCATCTCTTGCCATATTGCAAGTATTCTTATGAATATGCTTGAAACACTGAAGCAGTAATTGCACGTCTTTCAACATAGTAAGCAGGTTATCGAATAGATGCTGCAAAGTTAAAATAAAATGAGGCGTATCAATTCTCAGTTCAGAATAGCAGATATAATTTTAAACAGTCATTTGCATACCTTTTGTTGCTGCATGCATTTGAAAATATTCGGTGCGGTACGGTAAAATACCGACTAAACCATATTCATACCGAAACCGAACCGGATTTTAGAACTCGGTACGGTTGTACCGTACCATACTTTTGGTAACCGAATTTTTGGGTACCGAATCGATTGGTTCGGTTGGAAAACCGGTCGGTTGGAAAACCGGTCGGTTGGCTCATTTCGGTATGATCGGCCACCCCTAATTCATCACATGAAAATACTAAGAGATTTGAGTAGATCATACCAACACTTCAAGTTAGAAGTGTTTTTCAAATTCGATGGAGAAGACTGCGTAGTGCAGACTTATTCAACCGTGATGCATATCCATCGTCTCCAATACACACAATTTGTAAGTAACTTTGAAGTTCCTATATTCATCAAGTTGTTAAAGATTAGTCAATTAAACAAATTATTAGCACTATCTACAGGGGCGGAGCTATGTGGGGGCCCGGGGTGGCCCGGGCCCCCCCAAAATTTTGAAAAACCCCTTAAATTTTTTGAATTTTTTTTAAGAACCCCCTAAATCTATTAAATTTTATTATTTGCCCCCCCCTAAAAATTATGAAAAATACCTATATATTTATATATAGTTATAGAATTTTTTCTTGGCCCCCTGAAAATTTTGTTCTGGCTTCGCCCCTGACTATCTAATTCACAACAATTTAATTGGAGATTAAATTTTATAGTCAAAGCCTATAATTTATCAAAATAAATATTTGATCCTTAGTACGTAGCCAAAGCAGTTATTCAGATTTGTATTAAATAAACAATGCTTAATACGGTTTTGAACTTTAGCACTTAGCAACAAAATTCAAACAAATAATTAAATAACTATTTAAATTTGGTGAATAACTTATCTTTCATTTAGATCTGATCCAGTCCAAACATATTTGGATCTAGTCTAAACAACATTCTCACTACCCACACTATTTCCAACAACTACATCCACATCTCTTATTGTGCTTTCACTTTCCAACTGTTAACTTTTTCTGATAGAAGGGAAGAGTAGGCGACATTCTTCACTATCGACCAAAAACTTCACCTATGGAAGAGCTAGTGATGCTGCTGCTGCTGATCAAATATTCTTTTTCATCCCTTGTTTCAGCCATTTGCTTAGAAAGAGCTGCATGTAGCTCCTCAAATCTTGGATCGCAGTACGTAGGGCCAAGTTCTGGTTAATGTAGCCAGGTTGCTTAATGCGAGGAGCCCATGATGGTTATATTATTACCTTTTGTGTTCCCTTTTTACTATTAGCCTAACTTATTAGCCCAGTGTACTACTGATAAGGTCTGCTTCTTTAGATTGAATATATTCGATTGGCAGGAATATGGGATCTTCAAAGGCCATCAGGACGGCATCTCCAGCTTCTCCGTATGTATGAAGCCAGGAGAGACCAGGACGTCGTCTCTGTATCCAGAAACAAGATTGCACTAACCTCTCTTTCTCGATCGGGACACATATGAAAAGTATATAGTATGTTCCATGTTTCTTTTTGCCACATCTTAATTGGTTTATGACTTATTGACTTATAAAGATAGCATTGTTTCTTAAGGTACTAAATTTTTTGGTTGCAGGGAAGAGGACAGCAGCAGATGTCGCCGCAAAGGTTGTACTCAGCAGACAAGGGGATGAGGAGCTGATCACATAGTTGTTATGGATCTAATTTTTTTCTCTGGAATGCATCGATCCTCCATAAAGGAGCCGAATGAAACAAAAATTTCATGTTCGGTTTTGAATTAGATACATTAAAAATGATAAATCAACGTCGATTATAACCCCTAGCCTTCAAAGCTAATGATGCAGGTTTGATTCCCGCTACCCACTCCGCTCCATATTCCTTAGGGGGCGTTTGGTATGTGGAAATGTGTAAGGGAATCTCATATTTCCTCCTAGATTTTCTTGTTTGGTATGTGGCAAGCATAGTTTTGGAAGAAATGATACATTCCTAAGAGCATCCACAGTCGTTTTTCTCATTTGCTATAATATGGCAGCTACAATAATAGCAAATACGATCGTTCACTGCAGTCGTAGTTTGCTATATTTTTTCTATTTTTTAGAGAGACGGGGTATCATACCCCGTCCGATCGTTTCAAATAAATTAAAAAAAGTTAATTACTATTAACTATTAAACTATATTAATTAACTAAATTAAATAATAAAATAATAACTAAATCTAATCAATTAATACCTAACTACTCCTAATCAGCATTAATACCTAACTAAATCTAATTAAACCTACCCAATTAGATTCCAATCAGCATTTAATGCTCCACTGGCTTTAATCCTTGGACGGGGTATGATACCCCGGCCGGGGTATCATTCCTCGTCTGGGGACTTTTCAAAAAAAAAAAAAATTTTTTAAAGGGGAGAGACGGGGTCCCATACCCCGTCCGGGGTATCATTCCCCGTCCGACCTATTTTTTAAAAAAAAAATGAAAATTATTGAGACGGGATATGTTCTTCCGTCTGAATCGATTAAAAAATTATTAAATCGGAGAGACGGGGTATCATACCCCGTCCTTTATAATTTGAGAAAGTTCATTTCGTTTCTCATATTTGAGAAATGAGAATAGAACGTTTGCCAAAAAATGGGAAAATGAGAACCGAGTGCAGCGCTCGATTGCTATTCATTTGCTATAATATGGCAAAATGGCATATATAGCAAACGACTGTGGATGCTCTAAGGGAATCAAAATTCTTTGTTGAGAAGGATTTTCATTCCCCCCCCCAAAACCATGGGATTTGAGGATTCCCATGGAATTTTCATAACAAACAATAAAATCACAACAAAAAAAAAAAAAACTAGAATAAAAATAATATTCCTCCCTAAAATCATGGGATTTGAACATTCTTATGTGATTTTCATAACAAACAATTAAAAAACCCAAAAAAATAGAATAAAAAATTACAATAATAAATAATTTCCGGGAATGCAATATACTATACCAAACGTGATAATGCAACATTCCTGATAATCTTCATTCCCACCCTCACATTCCCGGAATCCTTTCATTCCCAGGAATTTTCCAGTCCGTGTACCAAACGCCCCCTTAGTCTACATGGATCATACATTAGAATATGCATTTTTTTTTAATTACCTCAAATATCTTACATATAATCTACAGAATAAAATAGGGAAAGCGTCCATTGTTTATCTCCATTGTTTAATGGGATAGGATAGAGGTCTTATTATAAACCTTTGATATAGGTTCAAATCCTATTGGACGCAAATTTTTTCCATCTATTTTTGAATTATTCGAATCAGAAAGAGTTATCAATGATAACTCTTGTGCTAAGAATAAAATTGGATTTATATAAATTTATGCTTGTTCCTTAAGTAAAAATAGTTCACTCTGTTCCTGAATAGCTTCCGTCCTCTCTGCCATTGATGTCCTCCCTTTTCGCAACTGTTCCTCGTCGGAACTGAAGATGGTTATCTCAAAATCTGTAGCTAAAAGAGTAATTTTAACTACTAGTTTTGTGAGGGTTGTTTGTGTTAGGTTTTGTGAGAAATTAACAATTGGGAATTAGGGTTAATATCTAGATCTAAATTGCTTGAGATATTCACCCTAGGTATCAAGTTGGAATACCTAGACTGCTATCACAAACTCCTAAATACTGGTTTGGGTATCGGGTTATAAGCCCACAAACCCGCGTTCCAATATCCAATCAATTGTACGTTCAATACACGTGTTACTCATATGCACATGTATTATTCATATATAGAGAATATACCAATATATCCAACAATCTCTTCCTATATTCTTAATATATAAAATACAAGAGTATCTCATCAGTTCAGTATAAAATTGACTGGCTGATAGCAGTCCATAATATAAGAAAATCATCATAAAAGTTTAGTCTCATAAAAACCAATATAATTATAAATCTAAATAGTTCAATCAAGACCAAACCAATATAATTAAATAGTTCCAAACCATATCTAATTCAGAATAGTTCAAAGACTAAACCAATAGATAAAATAAATCATAGTCTCAAAACTAAACAAAGCAAATAAACTGCAAACCAAATTAAAGAGTTTTAAGCTCAAAAATGCAGTCTTAAACTCAAAAAAGCTCTTATCAAGCAGTGATCGGCAATAGAAAATCCTTGCATGCTGCTTCATGATTACTCCTCTATATCGAGCAAGTCATCATCTTCAAAATCGAGATCTAGGATTCCATCTCCATTATCTTTGCTAGCACCTGTTGCTCAACATTGCAAATAAGAATTTCATGAGTCATTTCTCTTTGAATTCAAACAAATTGCACAAGAGTATCTAGTTCAAACAAGAACTTAGTACAATTCAAATTGGCTAGCAAGATTTTAACACAAACATCACAATCAAGTATCTTTAACAAATAAAGTAATTGAACTTTTATAGTTTCTACACAAGAACCATACTATGTTTCATATTGGAATGAAAAGACTGCTATTTCAATCCTGGTTTAACACTGAATAATCAAAATTGGAATGAAACATGTATCCATAAAAAACATATCATCAAAATTTGAATGATATTTAAGACAATTTAATCATCGGAAACACATCGACAAGTTTTCATGTTTCGTATTGGAATAATATGATTATTCTAAGTAAATTTTATAGATATATAATACCATCAAAATTGAAATGACATTATATATTTGTGGAATTTATGTAGAATCATCAAGATTATCTATAACACGTTAACTGTCAAATTGATATGCTTAAGTTTGAACTGCTCTATGGCTGTTATGGGTTCTAATTATGAAAATAACTAGGGTGTTAAGGCTTTTATGACTCAATGGCTCTTAACCTCATTTTCCCCACAGTTTTGACAATTAGACCTCTTTGTAATCCCTTAGTAAGGGCATCAGCCATATTCTGTTTTGATCTCACATCAATGAGGCTAATAATCTCTTGCTTAATGAGATAGTTCAACTTTACTTGTCTAAGACCGACAGTTCATCTCTTACCATTGTAAAGAGAATTAGTTGTTATAGTTTTTGTAGCTTGGTTGTCGCAAAACAAGCTAAGAGTAGTTACTTTAAACCTTCTCAATGGAATATCCAGCAACAGGTCTCTCATCCATTCCGTTTTTTCACTAGCACAGGATAGCGCAAAGAGTTCAGACTCCATAGATGAGAATGCAATGCATGGTTGCCTTTTACATTTTCATGACACAGCTGCTCCTCCTAGTGTAAACACATAACCACTAGTGGATCGATTTTCACCAAATTCTGTGCACCATAATGCATCAGAATATCCTTCCAAAACTGAAGGAAGTCCAGAGTAGCACAAAGCCAACTCTTGAGTACCACTTAGGTAATCCATTAGCCTCTCAAGGGCATTCTAATGTGACTTAATGGGATTACTAATGAATCTGCTAAGCATGTCTACCGCAAAGGCTATGTCTGGTCTAGTGCAGATCATTGCATACATGAGACTTCAAATTAGTTTGGAATAATCCAACTGTCTCACTGTTGCACCATCATTAGGTGTCAACTTATTGTTATAATCATAAGGTGTTTCAAACCTTTTGCAATCACTGTATCCCCACTTTTGTAACACATTATTGATATAGTGAGATTGACTAAGGAATATACCTTGCTTACCAAAACACACTCTCATACCTAGTATAGTGTCCACAACACCTAGGTCCTTCATGCTGAATTCTTTGGATAGCATTATTTTAACTTCAACTACAGTTGAGAGGTCGCTTCCAACAACAAGCATGTCATCAACATACAAGCAAATTATAGCAATTTTATTTGATAGATCACGAAAATAAAAGGAATTATCAGAATTACTGGATTCAAAACCTAAGCTTTTTATTGTTGTATCAAATTTTTCATGCCATAGTTTTGGTGCTTATTTTAATCCATACAATGATTTTACCAATTTGCAAACATTGTTCTCTAAACCTTTAAGTACAAAACCATCAGGTTGATTCATATAGATTTTTTCATTAAGATCTCCATTTAGGAAATCAGTCTTAACATTCATTTGGTGAATAACAAAATTTTCAATGGATGCAATGGCAAGAAGAATCCTTGTTATAGCAATATGACAAACAGGTGAGTAAACATCAAAATAATCTACCCCACTTTGTTGAGTGTACTAGTCGTGCTTTATACTTTGCTACAGATCCATCCGGATTAAGTTTCTTCTTCAGAACCCACTTGTTTCCAATGGTTTTAGCCCCTTTTGGCAGATCAACTAATTTCCAAGTTTTATTTTGTAATAAAGAATCCATCTCATAATCAATAGTCTCTTTCCAAAGTAAACCATCCCTAGACCGAAGGGCTTCCTTAAAACCAAGTGGATCAGCCAACAGTGCATAAGTTATAAAATCATCACCATAGGTTCTAGGTGTCTTATCTCTGGTGGAGGTTCTTCTAGGCTCAATTTCATTTGTAATTTCAGTGTCAGTTATGCTAGGTCTAGATTCTGTTTGTGAATCATTGATTAAGTCTGTGTGGCCAGATAGTGTTATACCTTTGTCTTTGATGAACACATCTTCAAAAAAATTTGCATCTCTAGATTCAATTATCTTATTGAGAGATAGGTCATAAAATCTGTATGTCGCACTATCAACTGCATTTCCTAGATACACACAAGTATTTGTACGAGGTCCTACTTTAGGCCTTCTAGAATCTGGTATTCTAACAAAAGCAATACAACCCCATGTTTTCACTTTATCAAAACTCGGTGTATGTTTATGCCATAACTCATAAGGTGTTTCAGACAGTTTAGAGTATGGTAACATATTAAGAATATTATTAACAGTCAATGCAACCTCTCCCCAAAAACTCGAAGGCAATCCAGCAGTCAATAACATAGAATTCAACATTTCTGTGAGTGTTCGATTCTTTCTTTCGGCTATACCGTTTGACTGTGGTGAGTAGGGTGCCGTTGTTTCAAAGATAATGCCATGTGAAGTGCAAAATTCTTTAAAACCCATTGATACATATTCTCCACCTCTATCAGATCTGAACCTTTTTATTTTAGCATTTAACTGATTTTCGACACGGTCTTTAAATGGTTTAAATTTATTAAGTGCTTCATCATTTGTTTTTAACACATAAATATTACAATATCTAGAATAATCATATATAAAAGTGATCAAATACTTCCGACCTCCTTGCGTCACAAAATTTTTAAAGTCGCATGTCAAAATGAATTAGTTCAAGAAGTTGTGTACTCCTAGAAACAGAACTAAAGGATTTTCTAGTGATCATTGTCTGAGCACACACTTCACATTTGTAAAATCTTAAGAATGTATCAATTGGCAGATTAAAAGTTTTAGCAAAAAGAAGTAATTTAATATAGTTCACATGTCCCAATCTGTTGTGCCAAGTATAAGAGCTACACAGTTTTGAGCTAACAGCATTAATCACTTCATTTACTAAACTAAATTTATACATGTCATTGACTAAGTAAGCACAACCAAAGTAGTATGAGTTAACAGATAAAATGCTCTACCACTTATCATAAAAACTACAATGCCAGCATTATTCAGTAAGCTAACATAAATTAAATTCTTTGCTAAAACAGGAACAAATTTAACATTACGCAAAATTAAATTTTTACCTGATGAAAAACTGAGATTTGCAGTTCCAACCTGGAGCACCTTGACTGATTCTCCATTCTCCATAGAAACGAATTCGTTTGCATCTTTGAGATCAGTAAGCAGGTTCTTATTGTTGCAAGCATGACATGTAGCCCCCGAGTCCAACAACCAAGCAGAGGCACTGACCTTATCGTCACCAACAACACACAGAAAGTTGGTGGGTTCAATGTTGCCCTCTAACAAGTTCACTCTTTCATTGTTAGGTTGTTCTCTTTTGGGTAGCTTACATTCGGTAGCATGGTGACCCCACTTTCTGCAGTTCTGGCACTTTCCTTTCTTTTTGACAATCTTTTTAGTGGCTTCCAACTTGGACGGTTCACCCTTAATTTTATTAAGCTTGTTCTTCTTAAGCTTAGGAACATATTTGGTATTGGTTAGCACATTAGCATGAGAAAGTTGTTTCTTAGCCAACTCCAAATTGATCCTAGTTCTAGTCTCAGCCTCAACTTTAATACATCGTTCGAGTTGTGCAAGCTTAATTTGTTCTAGTAATCTATACATTTCAGTCTTAAATATAAGTCATGATGCAGGTAATTTAAAAATTATTACTCCAGTAAGAAGAGTATCACACACAATGATATCTTCAGCTTTCAATTTAGCTACTAAGTTTTCAAGATCAGTTACCTGAGGGTGAATGGCTTTCTCCTCTCTGAATTCAAAACTCATAAACTTATCAACCAAGTGAGTCTTGGAGACCTTCTCCTCCTTTTTGAATTCAACCAGCAGATTATCTCATATCTCCTTAGTTGTTTCGTACTTCATGAAAACATCTGTTAACCGATCTGAAATACTGTTTAACAAAAACTCCCTACACAAGTCCTCGTCTCTAATCCAAGTGGCATCATCCACATCTTCAGTACACTCATCATAAGTCGTTTGAAAGGTATAGAAAATCTTTATGAATTTCATTCCAAACTGTGCTGTCCTCTTCCAGCTATTGAATTCAGAACTACTAAACGCCTCTAGTTTAGGAACCTCATATAGTCGATCATATTTTTCCATCTTAAGGAATAAACGATGAGTTCCTAAAGTTTGAGAGTATGTTTTGAATTATCACTACACAAGTAATTTAGATTAAGAAGAGGGTTTATCTGTAAATCTGCCTACTATTAACAGAATAAATAAATTAGATAATTGCACGAAACTTAAAGTTCAAAGATACCAGATCTAATGATGAGATGAAGTGTTCTCAGATTCCGGGTCTGCTGCGGGTTTGGGTTCGGATCCGATAGCACAAAGAACAAATTTTGCAACTGTCAACTGTAGATCAAAACCAAAACGGCTTCGGGTTCAAACTTCGAGTTCGGATCTACACCTAATACACAGCAAACAGGATCGGGAGGAGGATGGCTGGGCACGGCGACTGAAGGCGAGCAGCGCTGTCGAAGTGTTCTGCGACCGGTCGATGGAGCTAGGCCGGGATCTGATCGCACTGGCTGATCGTCGCTCAAATCCGACGGGGCGACAAATGAGAACAGCGCAGGCAAGCTCTTCGATGGCCGGATATGATGGCGAGTCGACTGCCTCGACTGAAGGACGGCGACGATGAAACACCACACAGGAGTGCTCTTCGATGGCTTCAAGAGCTTCGACGAGATCCGACGGGAACGACGGGATCCAACAGAGCTCCTTTTTTCCCTCTTAATTAATCTCACAATTGATTAATAATATCTCAAGATTGTTAAGTTTTGTGAGAAATTAACAATTAGGAATTAGGATTAATATCTGGATCTAAGTTGCTTAAGATATTCACCTTCGGTATCAAGATTGGAATACCTAGACTGCTATCACAAACCAGTATTTATTCCTAAATACTAGTTTAGGTATCGGATTATAAGCCCACAAACCCGCGTTCCAATATCCAATCAATTGTACATTCAATACACGTGTTACTCATATGCACATGTATTATTTATATATAGAGAATATACCAATATATCCAGCATATTGTACATTACGGGGTTAAGAAAGAGCTGATCATGATTCCCCTTTTTAATTCCATATTCAAAGACAGAGCTGATCATAACCTCTTTTCCAAAGCCCCAATCCTATCTACTCGATCACTGCATAAAGATCAAGATATGCATTTCAATTGCACTCTCATTATGTTCTCAAGATACATTATGATACTTACTAACTAGACTTAACAGTTGTACAGGTACACCAAGTTCACTCACAGAAACCGATTTATCACATCATCAGTTTGTGTTATTCATAACTAGTATTATACACATGCTGTGCACGTGGGAAAATATTGGGAGGAATGAAAAGGACAAAAAAAAATTTTACCTACACGTGCGTTGCACGGGTTGGGTTATGGACAAAGGCCTTCTCCCATTATAGTAGTAGAGATTTCCGGTTATAACAGTTGACATCAGTTTGTATTATTCATTTTTTCCCCTTTCCGGTTTGTATTGTTGTGTGTGTATACCAAAAGATCTCACGTTGTCTCACATATCGTAAGGGGAAAAACTCAACTAGAAATATGACTTTCTTTGTCGAACTCTTATTAGTTCTCAGAACTTGAACAAATCAGGGGGGGAAGAAGGAAAAAAACTCCAATGGAATGGTAACTATGATTACTCAACTGTGTTCGTGCTATAAGTAGAACTGCAACCAAGGCCTAGCAAATTAGGTGGTCGAAATTTTGGCAATCTCTGAATCTAGTGCCATGCTCCGAGAAAATAACTTGAATTTTGAAAAGAAATAAAATGAAACAAAACAAAATTATTAAGTCTTTTAGTATTGTTGTGAATGGAAAATGAGTTCACCGTACAGGCCAATTTGATTAATAAATATATTTTAACTTCAAAATTTTCTTAGTAATAAAAGCACTATTAAAAGGTTAAAAAGTATTATTTTAAGTGTGCTGAACCAAAAGTACTCTTTAAAAGCAATGTCAAATAGAGTCCAAAAGTCCAAATATCATCATATATTTTAAATCTTTCATATACTTCTTGGTAGAGATGTAACCCATACACATTCCCTACTTCACTTCAAGAGTAAAAGGGGCTTTTGAGCAACATACCTCCCTCTATCTGCTGCTAATAAGACATGGCACAAGCAAGTGGGCATGTTACTGTTTCCAGAACTGCCTTGATTGCACTCATTACTTAGGACGAGAGGCCCCAAATAAAGAAACAACCTAGCACTAGACAACATTAATACTTGCATCATGATGATGATGAACCCATCATCATTTGTTTGTGATCCCCATCCCCATCAATGCCATTCTCAAATATTGGCTGAAAAAACAGGTAAGTGAAATGACAAATGACCTCGTAATGTTTGGTTGGTAACCAATTTTTGCAGGGTACCAATTGATTCACGGGTTACAGATGATTTCGTGCCCAGAATTATTTTAGCAGCAACAAGTTAGGTAAATTGTATTACAAAAATTACACAGTTTTCGTGCTACAAGAACCCGGATAGTGGGTATCTGATTGGATGCATCAGATATATTGGTAAGCAAAAATCTTTGATTTGATGCAGCGTTTAGTATTGCCCTATATTCATGAGTATGGATCTCACAGGAGCATATCTTGTACATAAGAAGTATAACTTTTGTAGTACATTTGGGATAATTCAACAATCTCAAATAAGCTAAATTAAAAGGATAAAGCGATTTATATATAGTAAGACAGGCAGTAAAATCATAACTTGTAAAACCATTAAAAATAGAAGCAGAAATTCTACTTTTAGGCTAGGATATAGCTTAAAACTAGAGATCAAACCTCAAATAAATACCTAATGAATCACAAGGCAAGTTGCAAGAAAATGAGGATATGGGCTAACTGATCCTTTAATGGGAAAACAATGTAGCTATGCTTATAGCAATAGAAGATAGCAAATAATTGCCAGAGAATTCATTATAGCTCTCCATCTTTCTTATTCAAATTGTGACCAAGAGAACAATTAATATTTCAATGGAAGAATTCGAAAGCATTAATTAACTTCCACCAGTGTGCTTATTGTTTCATTACGTCAGATATAAAACAATAGTTTAAAAAATGACTCAGATCTGTATAGGTATCAGCAGTTACCTATTAATATACACACTCTTAGAAACACTAGGAACAGCCAAGGACCTGCAATCAACATTAACTGAAAGCATATGTTAGAATCTGAGATTAAGAAAATGTGATCAATGAGACACATATGAAAAAGGATTATTAAATTACACCAAGTAACTTGGGGTAGAAGAATTACCAGCAAGAAAAGCTATCTGGGAACCATAAGAAGCTATTGCAATTCCATCAGCTCCAAAGATAAATCACATTTTTTAAAGTTCCTTCCCACCTGTTCAAAAAAAAAACTTACTCTAAATGATGATGTCATTTCTTCCACACAAAAAATGATGACGTAATTAATATTCATCTAGTTTAGGCTAAATTTCATTAACTTCAAACTAAAATTAGATTTTGCTACCCTACTATTTTTCCTTTTCTGAAGTTTAAAAACACTGAAGTTAGATTTCATACCTTCTGTCAGAAATTTTTTTTACAGTTCCAGTACAAAGAGGAAAAAAAGAAAAAAAGAACAATATTTTGGGCAATTTAATACCTGATTTTGATATATACCGACATTATTTAAGTGCTAACTTAATTTGGACAGTGGGGCAATTGTCTTTTTTCTTATTGCCATTCGGTGTTTACTGCAACATGAAACTTTAGGGGTCTTTAAACATAGAATGAAAATAAAAGGTTAGAAAAGTGCAATATCAGTGAGACATTAAGGTAATTTACTGGTATACATTTCTTTAATCAAGTAAAATAATGCATACCTTAAATTTGTTTTCAAGCTCCTTCCATCGGTATTGTCTTATTCTTTCTACCTGAAAAATTAGATCCAATATTAATATATTCTAATCATAATTTATCTTACCATGATGTCAACCTCACCATGATATTAGCATAAATCAGACTAAATATTGCAGAATGCTATTTTACTCAATGCCCCAACCAAAAGCACTTCTATACAAAATGGCTGCGTGATGTTGAAAGATTTAGGGTCAATAAATCCATTACTAGTAAAGATTATATGCTATTGTGAAATTTTTAGAATCAGAATCAAGTTATTTGGTTCTCCTTTGTTTTAAATATTTCGCCATACTAGCTTCATGTATGTGGAATGCTCGTTACGACGCAATGGGGCATTAAGTACCTGGTTTCAAACCAATAATAAGTTTGCTGCAATTACCATGTTGGGAATGACGCAAACAAGTTGAACCATCTACATTTTAATTTTCCCTAAAGAACAAAAATAGGTCATGTGACGACTTATGTCGCACTTGCACTGCATGTGCAAAACTATTGTCAGCAACTTTTGATATGGTGATACGCTTATAATTCAAGACTATCTGTAGGGTCTTGTATGGGGTATATAAACAATTCAAAATAAATTTAAGGTGCATCGTACGATATGATACATATCTACGATATTTTACGACAAACCGACCACAATTATATATTGGTTTAAAATATAGAAACAGTTTTGTTTATAAGTAAAAGATTTTGAAAGAAGCGCAAATCCCTTGGCCATATAGAACTCTTGCAAACCTTGAAAATTCGTAAACCATGAAACCCAAGCAATCCACAATCCACAATCCACTCATTTAAACTGAATTAATTTGTGGCTAACAAAATAAATCAACCATGAAATATTGAATGTGATGTTACTATCTACTGTTTTAAATTTCCTCCGATACAGCCGAAATTTCATTTCGGCTAGCTTGCCGATACGAAATCACATATTTTATACTCTATATCGTTTGGACCGAAATGTGAAGATTTCGGCCAAAATTGCCGAAATTAGCGAATGTTAACCGAAATAGACACACAAATGTTATTGTGAACATATATAAAAATTTGTTTTACTTTTTGCATATGTCTTTCAATATAGGACCTTAAGCTAAGATAATGTGAGGATTTCGTCTCGCTATTGTTTGTATATATGCAAAGTCAAGTAAATTTATTAACTAATTCATTTTTTTTAATCAATGCAAATTCAATTTAGTTATATACTTATATTACATTCTCTTTTATATTGTTGATAAATTCTGCGCATATTTACCGTAATTGATTCATGTCATTAGTTACATTATACAGTATTTAATTTGATAAATGACATGTAGGACATATAATATCTTATTTAGTAACCAAAAAATTTTTATTGACTATAGGAAATGAACATCCGATATGATCAAATTTCCTCGAGATCTCCGACGATATCTCCGATCCGAGACAAAACACCCCTTGCCGAGATGAGTCCGAAATCCGAGATTTAAAACCATGTTACTAGCCATCTCTTTCTCCTTTTTTTTCACCCTTCATTCTGTACAATTTTAAGCTTTGAAGTTGTTTTTTGCCTCGATATTTTTTGTTTCATTTCATGGATTAATGGTATGTTTTTTTCTTTTAATTTGATAAAATCCTTCTATAATTGGTAATAATCAACCCACGTATGCAAACAACAACGGGCAGAGCTTTCTCATCACAACATGGTTTTCAAAATATTGGTAATAATCAACCCTCCTACGCAAGCGTATTGAATAGTGGAAAATCAGGGGCGAAGAGTACGTCCCGGCATTCGCCGGCATCAAAGAAAGATGAGAGTTTCCCGCGAGTTAGTTGGCCTCGATGGAGTGGTTTCAGATACACTTGAGTTTGATTCGCAGCAATTAGAACAAGCAAAAGACCGATGGCAATTTGCCTTGTTCGGGAAGTTTTTAGGCGTCATTTTGCTGTAGACTTTGTTGGGGGAGTTCTTGGGCAACAATGGCGACTTAAAGGAGATTTTGAAATCATTCCCATGGCGGAAGGGTACTTCTTGTTCAAATTCGAAGGGGAGGAGGATCTGCATTATGTCCTTACAAGAGGTCCCTGGGTAGTTGCAGGGTCGGTTCTTGCTCTCATGAAACAGAAACCTCATTTTAGGCCTTCAGGAGACCGTATTGACAAAGTAGCATCGTGGCTATGGTTACCGGAACTCCCTTCAGAGTATTGGGAGAGGGATATGGTTCTTGATATTGTTCGTATTGCGGATAAACCTTTGAGATAGACGTTTGCACTAGTTCTATGTTGTCAAAACCACTTTGCCTAGGGAGACTCATTGGCTCCTAAGGAGGTGTAAAAAAAATTGGCAAGATTTTGTGTATGAGAATGTGAGTATTTTGCTACCAATGTGGTGGTCGGCCATGTCGCTATTAATTGTACTTCTAAAGATCATGGGATGGGTAAGTCTAAAATTGCGAAAGTTGTCAGGGAGGTTGGAGAGCAGAGTCAAACTCAAGCAGATCTTATGTTTGTAGAGAGTTCCAACAACTCTACAGTATCTCAAATGAAAGCCGTAAATCAGGAAGATGATAATGCAGATAAGATCTATGGGTCATGGATGACAGTTGTAAGACAAAAGCCTAGGGAAGGGGTCTAAAGGGGTCCATAGTAGGGAACGCACTACGTTGGAGGCTCATCTGGTCAATGGCGGCGCAGGTAATCGATCCAATGATCCATCCACTTCCAAACAAGGTGACGACGAACGGCCATGGTGACAACGACTGATGGTGATGTGGGTTCTATTCTTCAAAGTCCCATGGCTTTAGGCCGAAGAATTGATAAGTCTAGACCAGATGAGAGCAATTTTTCCATTGGGCCAAGTGTTGAGCAAGACTTTTCAAATTGTTGGCGAGAAGACTATCTCTTAGGCTGACCCATTAAAATCCAAGCCAATAATACCAAATTTTCCTCTTGATCCTTGTACCTTCATTGGGGATGAATTTCTAATGGAAGTCTCCTTCCACAAAGGGCAGAACGGTCCTTCGACCGCCAGTGGTGTAGGTAAAACGGTAGTTGTGGTCTTTAGGCCGATAATCCGAAGAAGATAAGGGTTGTAAAAGATGTGACCAACACTACAAAACCTCTCAAATGGATGATGCATCCATGATTGACTCATCTCGTGAATGCAAGCGGGTGGCAACAACCACATTGATATTGTGTCACTGTCCAGATGAGGATCATTGTCTGGAATAGTAAGAGGCAGCAAAGTCCTCAACTCTCAGATAATCCTTGATGAAAGTGCATTGACCGGTGGTAGTTGTTTTACTTGAAACTCATGTGCAAGCTAATAAGTTGAGCCGTATTCGTTTGCCAGTTATACTTTCGTTTTCAACCATTTGTGGCTGGTTCAGGTGGTATTATTATCCTTCAGGACTATAACATGGTTGATTTGGACATTGTTCTAGTAGATCGACAGGTTATAGTTGGTGTTGTCAAGGATCATCATGGCCAGCAGTGCTCCTTTGCTTCAAAGAGCCAGTATCTGTCATTGTATATTCGAGGAGGTTGATAGTAAAAGTGATGATGATAGTGATGATAGTGAAGACGAAACAGATAGAGATGATAGCGACAGTGATGATGAGGAGGACGTTGATGATGAGGTACCAGGGAAACCACAGGTACGCATACGTCCTTGCATATGCTTATACCATTCTAAACCAGTTTTTACGCATTTATTTATGAGCTACTAATTCATATTCACTAGCAAAATTCACCGAGTTATCTCGATTATGTCAATTTCAGTTTCTTGCTAGAGGCTATGTTCTGGAGATAACTCACATCAGCTTCAACCATTTAAGAATTCTCTGGCTTGATTGCTAATTTTGGAGATTTTGGAGAGTTGTTATTCGAGATACGTGACAAAACAGGTCAAACGGCATCAAAAAATTCCAAAACTTTGCAAGTAGGTTGGACAATGAGGGTAACCATGTAGAATTTAGTTCACTTCTGGTTGTAATGAAAGGGTTAAGGATAATGTGTTTTCAAGAATCACTTCTCAACACACTTCAAGTTGTAATGATGTTCGTAAAATTAATTGCTATCTCTCGTCTTAGAGCTTTTAATATGTGATAGAATATTTTGTGTTGTATTTGCCAATTGTTCAATAGAATTATTGGGCTAGCTTTATCTTTTTAAGAATTTTTGAAAATATGATTCTTATTATTAGTTCTATACACGAGGATCGAGAATTGTAGCAAAAGATATATAATGTTCTTTTGAGGGATTTTCTGTTGTTGAGGACAAACATTAGTAAGGGAATATTACCAAGGGAATTATGATGCCTCATAAAAGAACAACTCCGAGGGAACAAGTCCTTCGGTAATATTCCCTCACAATTGTTCATCCACGGGGGACTTCAGTAAAATCCCTCGCTATGTTACATCAGCCAGCGAGTATGTTAATAGAGAGGGAACATTCCTGTGGGAACTCAAATTTTCCCTCGCTAATGATGTGAGGGATTTGCTACATTAGTGAGGGATTGGTCCCTCACTATGTCAGTTTTTTTAGTAGGGTAGCATTAATTTAAGAGTGCTATAGGTACTTTTTAATGTACCCACTAATGTAACTGATGTGTTGGATTCCCAAGTGGAATGCAATAGAATGGACAATTATCGTATGTATCATCACCTAATCAATAATGGTAGGACTATTTTTCTACGATTATACATATCATTACAGCTTGTCAGTTTCTGCCAATTAGAATCCTTGTAGGATTCCTACACATCGACTAAAATATTGGATATAGCTAGGACTACTCAAAGAAAAACAATTAATTTTATTATTGTTTTGTAATCAATTGGTTTGTTCATATTATGTTTCTTCCATAGGTTAATGAAAGAGACAGTTGGTTATCTTTCAAGCTTTTAGTCCAAGTTATTGATTTAAATACAAATCACGTCGTACAGTTTTCATGTCAGCTTTTAGTTCATGATCAATTGGTTAATATTTTAAACTCTCCCGTAGAACTTCTGTTCATAAAATTTGCAAATGAAACAATTTATGATACAATAAACTTAGGGGAAAAAAAGTTATGATACAGTTAACATGGATAACAATACATGAGATATATCCTAATTGACACCTGTGTATAATTTATTTTTACCATTTGTGTCCAACCATTCAGACAACACAACAGCATACCACACCGTCAAGTTATAAGTCTATAATAATAAAGCGGTAGCAAAAAAGTTTGTAGAATATCTTTTGCAGTTTCAAAATCATGATGAACCTACTCAAAATAACATTATCATATATCAACTCTATCAAGCAAAAAAACATTAAATTTTGGTAAATGAACTCACAAGAACCATAAGGAAAATGTCAGCGCAACTGAGTGCAATGGAATATTGGAATGGTACAATTGTTAAGTTTTCCTAAATCTTGACAAATTAATTTTCCTGACAAAAAATAAATTTGTTCTAAAAAAAGCTAAATCACTTACTCGTTGACAATGGCAAAGTGTTGGCAGGAAATACAGCAGATGGTGATCCCTGGGCCTTTCTCTGTAGCTGTTCAAAAAGGCGGTGAGCTTCTCTTAAATCGTTACTAGCATTAGGACCATGCTTTTCCCAAGCTTTTATCACTAGTTGTTGGAATTCCATTGCAGAAGCATAATGGCTTTGCATTGTCTCCATAGGAGAAATGCTGCTTTTTGACAAAGAAGAGTGTCACATTTGAAACCCAATTAAATGAAAGTTTAACAAGGAAGAATAGAAATAGGCATTTCACAGCAGAGATATAATCTGAAATAAGGAATATTTAGGATTAGTAATTTAGACTAACGAAGAGTATGTATTCATATGACCAACATATCCCTGTCCATTGCTACATTAAACTCCTTCACTTTACAAAGTTCAACCTCATGCATTCTTTTAACAACAGGAAGCAATTACAAAATTACAAGAACAGTGATTATCTTGCGTTCAGGTTCGAGGACTATATGATTATTAAACATATATTCATATTTCACTCACATCATATTCTACAAGAAAAAAGTATCATCAAAGTTCTATCTGGTAATATGACTGAGCACAGATAGAAAAGATTGTTAAAAAAATTAATAATCATGGTTGAATTCGAGGACTATATGATTATTAAACATATATTCATATTTCACTCACATCATATTCTACAAGAAAAAAGTATCATCAAAGTTCTATCTGGTAATATGACTTGAGCACAGATAGAAAAGATTGTTAAAAAAATTAATAATCATGGTTGAAGCCTGCAATCTTGTTGAAAAGGAGAAAAGTAAGCCCTAAAATCCCCTTCTCTTGAAGTGCAAGTCAAGTCGAATAGCTGGTTCCTACCCAAACTGGATGGAAGGTTTAAGAAATTCTTTGTAACTAAAGCCCCGCCTCGCTGATGTAAGCACCCACTAAGTGAGCAAATTGCAAGCAATTAAAATACTTTCAACACAGCCATAGCTAATGTTCAAGGTAATCATCCTCAGATCCAAATTCTAAACACATTTGAGTGTGGATGACTACATGTACAACTTCTATCAGTTAGTGCATTGTTTAAGAGTAAATGATTTAAAGGAAGTAATGGCTACAAGATATCTGATGAGTACATCGGTTCTGTTTTATTTTATTTTGCGATTTAGCCATATGTAATAGTTTTGCAATTTGCACCCTATATTTTCTGCATTAGAATATTTTAAAGATTTGTATTGAGATTTTGTTTTGAGCCTATATATAGGCCTTGAGAATAATGAGAATGGATGCTATTATCGATTAAAAAAATTATTGTGATTGAGTTTTACTCTTCATCTTTTTGTGTGAGACAATGAGATAAAATTTTAGGGTTTGTGATAAATGCTAAAACTATACCCCAAATCCAACACAAATCTTAAACCCTAATCCCCAATTTTTAAGTCGTCTTCTTCTCTCTCCCTCTTCCTCTCTCCTTGTTCCCGACCAAAACCCACGCAGCACTCGCCGCACTCGTAGCCCTCGCCATTGCATCACCCTCACCACCCCCAAACTCTCCTTCTTC